>CAJGYO010000019.1:43155757-43781434 GCA_904845875.1 Miscanthus lutarioriparius
AAGGTTTGAGATGGCGGGTTGTTTTTAGATCCATTGGCCATATATAGCCGAAGCGGAAAAGGTAAAATTCGGCAGGGGATATGAAATTGAAATCGTGAACAAACCTGGATTGACACTCTAGAAAATCTGTGGGACTGGAGCAATGAAAGAAGATGCGCCGTTTCGAATTTATCGCTTTCCCCCAAATTACAAGAGAAAATATTATTGAGATTGATCACTTAAGAATTTATATTGACCGCAGATCAACCTATCAAGGCTTTGATTAGAGGAGAGTCCGGTCCCTACAAGGCTGAAAGGTCGCCGCAGTCCAAATCACATCGGCCATTGATAAAATTATTGAGGAGTAGAAGGGAAAAGGCTGCACCACTTCTTGAGCATGCAGCAAATTACTTTGCAGTAAACCGAGAAACTATGGAAAAAGAAGCATGTGGTTTTCCATGGGCGTTTGGTGGAAATAAACAAAGGGCAAGGTGTCCACACATTTAGCCTCTTTGCAAACACTAGGAACAACTCTCATGAAAATGGAGAGAAGGGCTAGGGTGATATCACAAGAATTCTGCTAACCATAATACCGATCCTCTTGCTGCGATAGAGGCGCTAGAATGAGTGACACAATCATCTCTATGCACAAGAATTCTTACAACCGCTCAAAGATCTTCACTTCAAAAAAGATAGTATCATGGAGAATTCAAGCGGAGTCGAGTAGCACTAATTTGGCAAGCGAAGCAGAAGAGAAACATGGTTCAATCGTTGAGTTGCTCTGGCGAGTTCCTGATAGACATTTATAGCTTGACTTGTAAGATGAATCCAAGAGTGCACATGGAAACAATGATGCTCCTGCATTAAAAGTTTTTTGAAGCATGGGCCTATGAGTTTATATGAACGGTGATGTGCGAGTAGACCCTGTGATCAGATTCTCTACTCTGCGACCTCAATAATCTATCGGAGAATACATAAGTGATAATTTGAGAACAGTACTATTTAACATCCCAAAATTAGGGCGTATGTGTTTACGAATTTAACGGAAGAAGAGTCGCGAGGGACTAAAGAAAGCTCCCAGCATCATGCTTATCAATGAAACCAACCGCGCGCGGTCGTACCGATCAGCTTAGAATTCAACAACTTGGAATCGGCTTTCTTGAGTGTAGCCCAGGTAGATAACAACATAAAATGCCATAGGGCGTGCAAGTGATGCTGAGCATGTTGGACCCTAAGCAAAAGAGAAAGATTAGAGTCCATGTTATCTTTAAGTGAGGAATGCTTTTCTCTTAGGGCCAAAGATTATGATGAGTGGTAGCTAGATAGGAGTCACGTAGGAATCCCCTGTTATAAATATCAAACCCCGCTTATTGTTATGAACACATAATCAATCCAGCCACCAAGTTACTGATTTTTTTCAAATTCACCACCCTTAGGGAGTAGGGGTAGAGTAGAATTCCGGTGAGTTCTTCATTTAGTATAAGGGACCATCGATTCGGTTGACCTCCTTTGGCTATACGTAAGCACCATGTAAACAGTACCCCTCATACCAACTGGTGCATGATTTGGTTGACCTCCACTCGACTACTGGGTAAATTGGTTATCGACTCTTGTTTAGTTCAAATATGCATTTGTATCGATCCCGTGGAAGACCTTCAACGTCGAACCAGATTAAGGTCAAGTTATTTACTCTATCTATAAGTATGCCTTCCATGAGCAGATTCATTAGTTGATCAGTATTATTTATTGCTTCCATTATTTATTTAATTACAAACCAATCATACGCCCGATTAGGATTAATCTAGACCGGCCTTTATACTTTTTTTAACCCATCATTTTATTAATCTAAATTTGATCTAATACAGACTTTAAACGATGAGTTAGTATTTTATCGGCTATTCTATAAATCAATCTTTAATACGTGTAGTGGTAATGCGGTTCAAGGTATATACCATCTTGAGTGAATCTATTGGTTAGCGAAAACCATTCCATGAATCGTTACATCATGGCTCATGTGATTCTGGGCTCACACCTCTTTATTGCTTTTACCGTGCGAATTAGGGATCATTATTTGCAGACTATTCTTTGAGATGGTATGACCTTAACTGCATGCGCTATGTCTCGATACGCCCATTTTAGGTGATATCGAAAGCTTTAATGTGAGCAGATTCACGCCACGAGACCGCGAAGTAGAGATAGGTTGAAAGATATTATTAGGCCCATGATCTTATTGTTGCATTCATGAAGCATGATTCCCGCCTCATACTTTAGCGATGTTGAAAGTAATAAGTTAGGGTCAGCCGTAGTTCATTATTGTTGTTTCTACGGCACATGATTCTCGGCCTCATGCCCCATTGGTCATAGTGATAGATGAGATCTAATATGTTCATTAGATTTATCTTTATTAAATGGTTAAATGACGATGAACTATTTCCATTTATACAAAAGGAATTCCGGTACTTATGGTCATTGGCTTAGCATAAACTAATCATTGTTGACATCTTATTGCCATTGACTAATGTTTGTCTAAATAACAAGATCTATCCTAAGTGATAACCAATTTACCTTCCATAACTCCATAAGCTTTAATTAATGTATTCTTTGAGTATCTTTGGAATCGACTATTTAGTCGATTTCCTTCATATATCGACTCTTAGGCCCTTGCATTCGGAGACTTTCTTTGTACCGCAGCATGTTCTACCTTAAATTCATCGATTAGCTTTCTCTCCTTATCAATTGTAGAGTCAAATTGGTACGGCGCGTCTCGAGGATGAGTCGCGCATGATCGATATCATCTGCTTGGCTGAAGCTTTTGGTGGATCTTCTAGCTCCATCGAGCGGACCCTCTACAAGCTTGCTTTCGTGTGCCTTTCGGACAGGATGAAATTTGGTGCTACGGTTACCACTTATAAACCTAGCATATGCAAGGCAATTTAGTGACAACACATACAATATAAACCAACATAGAGATAATACTTCGATATGCTCATGCTCATGAATGATCAATGATGCTTGTGCTCATGCAATACCGGTGCTAAATGCAAGCTTAACACCAAGGTGTTACAACCCTCCCTTATAGAAATCTCGTCCAGAAGATTTGCAAGAACCTACCATTCTTTGAAAAAGATTGGGATAAACCTCCGCGTAAGTAATCCTCCCTTTCCACGTGGCATCTTGTTCCTTGTGGTTATTCCACACCCACTTTGTAGAACTTAAGTGACCTTATCTCCGTATTATTACTCTTTCCATCTCTTCTAACACTTGGATTGGTTTCTCTTCATATGTCAAATCCGATTGGAGCTCAATGTTGGTGGGTGCAATGACTTCCCTTGGGTATCGAACACATCTCTTCAAGCCGAGAAACATGGAAGACATCGAATATAGCACTCATCTTAGGAGGGAAGTTGTAACTTGTAAGGGATGTTTCCTTTAGTTCGGTAATCTTGTATGGCCCTACATATCTAGGTGCAAGCTTTCTTTTCACTCCAAATCTCTGTACTCTCTTTCATGGGTGACACTTTTAAGTATCACATAGTCTCCCACTTCAAAAGTCGGTGGTCTTCTTCTTTTATTAGCATAACTCTTTTGTCTTGGTAGAAATGCTTGCTTTCATATCTTTGTTGGATGATCGCGCTTTTTCCTGCTCTTTAGCTTTAGTGACAAAGTCAATGCTTGAAAGTATCTACTTTCACTAAACTCAATCCAATTCAAAAAAGTTCTACATTTTTCGACCATACAAGGCTTCATGGAGATACATCTTTATGCTTGCTTGATAAGCATTGTTGTAGGAGAACTTGGCTAAAGGTAGCCATTTCTACCATGAACCCTTGGAAGATAGGTAACCTGGCTCTCAACAAGTCTTCTAAGATTCTGGATTCACTTCTGGCTCGATGCATCCAGAAGTTTGTGGATGGTATCGTCGAACTTTTAATTAGTTTAGTCCCCAAAGCTTCTGGTGCAAGTGTTCCTAGAAAGCGAGCTATAAACTATGGTCCCCGATCGAGGTTATGGTCCTAGGCACTTTGTATAGTCTCATGATTCGAGAGAACATACAACTCGACATACTTCCCCACGTGATACCTTGTGTTTACCGATATAAAATGTCTTTGACTTGGTGAGACGATCTAATGATTATAATGAATCATGACTCCATCTGTGGTGTACTCGGAAGGCCTATGATAAAGTCCATACTTATTTCTTCCCATTTCCAACTTTGGAATAGGCAATGGCTCAAGTAATCGGCCGAGATTTCAAATGAAGCAGCCTTTACTCTCCTCGCGTAATTATCACACACCTAGCGACATAGGCGGTGATTTCCTTCTTCATCTTGGTCCACCAAAAGCAGGTTTTAAATCTTGATACATTTTTGCTGCTACGGGTGGATAGACAACTTGGACGAATAAACTTCATCTAAAATTTAATTTCTAAGCTCACGGTCTTTTGAATTTTACTGAAGTCGGTCCTCAAACCATAGCACACCTCTTTCATCTAATCAGAAATGCTTGGTTTCTTGTTCTTTTTCATCTTTCTCTTGATGTGAAATACACCTACATCTGTCTTTTGCGTTCTATGATTTTGCTCTCAAATGAACAAGCCCTATTAGTGATATTGTGCTGACATAATAGGATGTAACAAATGAAATCCATCTTCCAACAATACTTCCAAGAGTGTTGCAATGAGATTTCCCACTAAAGTGCATCTGCTACAACATTGGCTTTCCCTAGATGGTAGTGCACTTCAAATTGTAGTCCCTTGATCGGCTCTAACCATGTTCGCCGCTCATGTTCATGTGTTGGTCTAGGTTGGTGAAGATATATTTGAGACTTTTGTGGTCGGTATATATATGTGACATATGTTGCCCAACAAATAATGTCTCCATATCTTCAATGCATGAACCAACTTCTTCGCAAGTTCTAAATCATGCGTAGGGGTAATTGACTTCATGCTGCTTTCTCAATTCTTTGAGAAGCTTTATAGGCAATAACTCTTTCTTCTTGCAAAGCACACACCCCAAACCTATACTGATGCATCCACAGAACACATGAAAAGGCTTTTCAATGTTGGGTTGTGCTAAAATAGGGCTGTAGTTAACGGGGTCCTTAGATTGTGAAAGGCACTTCACACTCTAGTGTCCAATGAACTTTTCATCTTTACGAAGTAGTCTCGTCATGGGCTTAGCTATCTTGAAGAAATCTAGAATGAAAGCGGCGATAGTAACCTACTAACCCTAAGCTGCGAACTTCATGAACCGAAGTCAAGGCCTTCCAATCCATGACCTCTTGTACTTTAGTTGGGTCTATGGATCTTCTATCTCTAGATAAGATGTGACCCAAGAAAGTTACTTTGCTCAAGCAAATTCACACTTACGATAAACTTGGCATATAACTTATGTTCCCTCAATTTGGACAAAACAATTCTCGGATGCTCCACCATGATCTCACTCATTTTCTAAATAAATCAAGATATCATCGATAAACACAACCACAAACTTGTCGACTCGAGGCATGAATGCAGAATTCATTAAGTACATGAAGCGGTAGGAGCATTCATCGATCCAAAAACATGACCAAATACTCGTACAAGCCATACCTGAGTGGAGAAAGCGGTCTTAGGTATATCCTCTGGCACGATCTTTATTTGATGATAGCCTGACCTCAAGTCGGTCTTGGAGAATACCTTTGCTTTTGCCAAGCTGATGAATAAGATATCGATATGAGCAAAGGATACTTGTTTTTGATGGTCATAGCATTAAGTGGCCTATAATCCACACACATTCTCAAAGACTTGTCCTTCTTCTTTACAAACAATGCTAGACATCCCCATGGAGCGAACTAGGTTGAATGAGACCTTTGTCCACCAGTTCTTGTAACTAAATTTTAAGTTCAACTAACTCATTTGGTGGCATCCTATAGGGTCTTCTTGAGATGAGTCTCGTATCCGGCACTAACTCAATCCTAAATTGATATCCACTCACGAGGCTGAGTAAACTTTGGTAACTCATCTAGAAATACATCGAAACTCACAAACCACTAGAATATCACAAAGGGTAGTGGCTTGGATAGCATAAGACAAGTTTTGGAGATCAAAACTTGGGAACTGGTACTAGAAAAGCATTACCTCCCTTTGGTTCTCTCAACATAATTGTTCGAAAGTGCTAGTGTCAATGAGAACACCATGATCACTCATCCAAATCATGCCTAAGATCACATCTATGGCTCATCCAAGCAATATTATCCGGATCCATCATTATACTCCCTCTCTTGTATAGAGATGAGCACATTTCGACTATCTTATTAGTAGAGATAGTAGTCCTAAATTTGAACTAATACTATAACCACCTTGCTTTACCTCAATTACTTTCGATCATATCTAGATGCAAATGCTTGGCTCATAAATGAATGAGAAGCTCCCGAATCAAATAAAACAATGGCGAGATGTTTGTTAACAAGAAACATACCAGTGGTGACAACCTCAGTAGGAACCTCTTCAATGCTAGCAGTAGTGCACATATCCGGGACATGCTTTTAGGATTGGCTGTCTCTAATTTCCCTGATTTTGATTGCTATTCTTCTTGGGATGGGGCATTCCTTGGCCCAATGACCCACTTGATTATAGTTGAAGCATGGTTGATTGCTCCTAGGTCTGTGAGCTTCCTTGCCCTCCATTCCCTTAGGTAAGGCAATGGTGAACATGCCTTACAAAACACCGTCTGAGGTCGATCGGCCTAGGCTTTTGGTGGAGGAGGCACGAACTTGGAAGCCTTTGGTAGTGGCCTGTGGCCTAGCGCCACTAGAGCATTGGATCAGAAGACCACAGGCACCTGCCTCGGCTACCCTCTCCCATTGCCCCTTGCTTTTGCAGCAAAGCAGGTGTTTTGGTTCTCAGAGTCAAGGCATCACTTGATGAACTCATTGTATGTGGTGCACTTGAGTTCCAGCTATAGTTTTCATCGACAGTGCTAAGTCCTCTCTTGAAGCTTTCAATCTTCTTTTCTTCTATATCAACAAAACACAGGGCATAATGGGATAGATTGTTGAAAGCGTACGTGCATGTACTCGATAAGGGTCTTGGTCCTTGTGTCGATAGCATAATCTTAGGCTGCCTTCATGCGCATTATGCTGGGGAATGTGGTGTCCCCTAAAGGCTAACGAATTGCTCCCCCTGACTGTGCATTAGTAGGTAAAGAGGATAGGAAATGGGTTCACCATATCCGGCCAGTCCACAGTGGTGATGGAACGCATATTACGCTTCTCGATGTTACATGACCCTTAATAAATGGAACTTTTGCTCAATAGTGTTTGTCATTCATCCACCTAGGCGGTTCTTGACCACCTTGAAGATAGGAGGCTTGGTGTCTAGGAAATCCTTGAAAGAGCTGTCTTGATTTGACTCAGTTCCCTGTTGTTGCTCATAGGCGTGAGTCGTGTTCTATGATAATGAGGCGTAGGGTTTCCTCTATAGTTCTCGACTAGCCAAGAATTGTGCAAAGAATTCCTCAGCTTGGGATGGTGGTGGTGGTAAGTCACCATCGTTTCCCTCTTGGCTGTCCTTTGCTATCAAAGACGAAGTCTTGAGTCATCGCAAAGTTGCAACAATAAGTGATTATTGGATGATGTCAAGAGATTGTAGATGAATTATATAATCATGCCAAACTAAAATTACTGGAGAGAATCTTAAATTCATACAATAAAATAGAGGCATAATAATTCATTTTACATAATATGACATCACCAATTTGATCACTATCGGGCTCGTGGTGCGTTAACATACAAGTCATAATCACCGAGTAAAATAAAAGCTGGAATTTCATTAAAAGTGCAATCACCACATGTAGTACATGCATAGTTCCAATATTACATGAAAGTCAAATCACAAATACCAACTTCAAACTACTACGTCCATTACATAAATAGTGAGGATACATCTAGCACTTTAACTAGTCACTAGGTGATTCTAATCTTCATTATGATCATTTGTTGAGGTCGGAGAT
This sequence comes from Miscanthus lutarioriparius, assembly GCA_904845875.1. Lineage (NCBI taxonomy): Eukaryota > Viridiplantae > Streptophyta > Magnoliopsida > Poales > Poaceae > Miscanthus > Miscanthus lutarioriparius. The sequence goes on from CAJGYO010000019.1 coordinate 43,163,727, forward strand.
AGGATCATCCTCATTCTCAAGCTCCACTTCTTCTTTGTCCCAAATAGTCATCTTCAACTAACATCTCTGGATCTTCTTCTTCATCAAGGATCCGTCGGTGTAGTTGGTTGTTCGGAAAATGCACCTCATGTGAAAATCAACTACTACATTCTAGGTCTATGCAATTTCTTTGGCGCAAGTCCTCTCAACATGGTCCTCTTGGGCCGCTCATGACATGGTAATGTGTCTTGTTTCTTGCCATTTTGCACGGTTGTTTTGCTTGGATCTTTTGGCGAGTGGCATGAACACCTCGGCTACAAGCGACCTCTAATTGCTCTCATGATCCTACTAACATTGCTTGATCATCTGCTCTTGCCTCTCTTGGTGGCGGCTCTCTGGCCGATCAACTTGCTCCATTTAGTGTGGAGATTTCCCAAAGCTACATATGTGATCGGTTTCCCCATCGAGCCTCACTTGCTTTGCCTTTTTTATGCTTGCTCACCCGCTTCTTTTAGCTTCGTTATGTAGCTTTAACTCTCATGAGCTTATCCATGCAAGTGGTATAGGACTCCTGCTAGAAGTCCCTAGTGTCTGACGGCAGTGTAGAACATCTTCATTATTGCAAACATGGCGCTCATAAGCGGGACTAGAATTATCGGCCCGCTCATCCAGATCTTGGATCAACGCATTGCGGTTGCATTGTGCCCATAGTGTTGTGGATGGATCCACAGAGGAAAAGTACCGGTGACCTTTACTTGCCGTAAGCTCATTCCCATCTTTCACGACAAATCGACTCGGTACCTCAAAGGCTACTACTTGGGCGACCTCCCAAGGAGTTCTTCCTTGATTCCACCTTCCACTCTTGCCGAGGAAGGGTGCTTGGGTATGAGCTGGTATGGTCAACCATACTCATAGCATGGTTGTCCCCTCCGTATACTCTTCATTCCAGTAATAGAGGGCAATTTGTATATACCCTTATAGTGCATGACTCTTGAAAGCGTGGGGGAGTTCCAAACATCAACAGGAAACTCTCACTCCTAGCCGATCTTTTGCCATCTGTACCAACAACATGTGCAATTCTCATGAGACAAAGTCATAATGGATAAGAGTTACATAACCGAGTAAGAGATTTATAAGGGAGGAACAATGCAAGTATGGAATAATAATTTATCATGATGCATACACATTCAAATCACGTCCTTACAAACTTAGGAAAAATTATTTCTAACGACACACGTGACATACATACGTTCTCTCATATATAGCATAGCTAATCGGGGCTACACGCTTTCATTTGTTAGTGCACTGCACAAAATTTCATTTCAGCCCAACCCCACAATTATATATGCAGAATGTAAATCTGGGTCTAGAGTTATAATCTATAAATACTTCCATATATGTATATATATACCCATACATATATACTTCCATATCAAAGCTACTCAGAAAGTAAATACGTCCTCTATATACATATAAATATGCATACACATTCGTATCAAAGGTAACCCACAATTAAATACCTCTCTGCATATATATGAGACATATATATACTTTAGCATCAAAGCTAACTCTCCCCACAGACCGCATGCTCACAACTTGCGGTCATGCCAACTGTAATGATAATTGGCATCTTACCTTGGGCGTGAGAGGAATTTGATCCATACATTACCACTCAAGTGAATGGCATCCATACAATAGCACTGCAAGTATAGACGACGAAAATAGAAAAAACCCCAAGGTAGTACTTAATTAGCCACCTAAAGTCTTAATTGGGCATAAAGGAAGTGATCACGGCACACTTTAGATTTCAACTCTAAGTTTTAAACACCTATTTATATAGCTATTAGTTGCTAGAAAGCTGGTTTTGGAAAACAAAAACCTTTGTTTAAAATACACATGTGGCAATTAATATTGAATCTTGCTATGATGCCGACTATCATGAAGCGAACCAATTTATAAGAGCACAAGTACAATGGCGACCCATAAGCGGGTCGCATTTGTCATACTTGGAGCCTATATAAACACAGTAGTCCATCGAGTACCACAACGGGTGTCGATTAATGATCCACATACAACTAAGATCGTACATGATTCAACATACATGTCACATGTTACATAAAGTCCACAGATATAGTTCATTCATCAGAGTACAAAATAAGGCTATTACAAACCAAGTTCGGTAAATAGTAGCAGAAGCAAATTAAAGTTCAAAACTAGCATTTGCCAACATAGTTCAAATATAGTGCCAACTCATGATCATAATCCACAAAACCATATAAGAAGGATTATTAAGGATGCCTGCCCAAGGCTCACTCCTCATCCACGGCGGGACAGAAGCAGTGCTTGCAATAGCCATGATAAACTATACCATTAGCAACAATGGGAATAAAACCCTAAGTATGAGAAGGTACTCAGCTAGACTTACCCGTCATAAACCAGAAATAAATTGACCCCAAGGATTATGCAAGGCTTTATAAGTGGAGGTAGCTTGACAACATTTTGCATAAAAGCGATTAACTCAGTTATACAATTATACTTTGGCTATCAAGTTAATTATAGCTATTCATCTCTAGATTAGCAATTAACCTATGCCAAACATGTGGTATATCATTTGATAGCATACAATAGTAACCATAGCTGGTGTAGTAATTCCATGTTTATCTGAACCATCACATTCTATAATACAATTACTATGATGTTGGGGCTAGCCAATTTCATGGGTTTGCCCAGCGCCGCATAATCAGGGACAACCCGGTTTGCCGGGGCGTTGATTTGACGACTGCCCTTAGGCTCACGTCTGGCTCCCCACACATCCTTACTACCATCCAGAGTGCGCACTCTAACAGAGCGGGGCCCGACTTGAGTTGAGCTACTCGGCTTCGTGGTCGGAATGAGTTATCCGGCCAGCTAAGTGATAGGCATGCGTTCAATCTTGTCGGGAAGTGCCAACAATGGTATGGTCCTTAACAAGCCTGAGCCAATCACATGAGTCAACCTACACATAGACTCCTTGACCTCAATTTACATTACCCATGGTTCTTTTCATGATAGCAAATATAGCCAACCGTGCCGGTATCCACCTATATCTCATGGGTGATAGAAAATCCCCAGACTTCTATCGGTCTAAACATGGCTAAGCATTAGGGTTAAAGGTATATTTATACGGACAAGGTAGTTCTATTCATCAAGTGTTTCTAATCAACTCTTATAACCTAATGCATCAAACATAAAAGGACTCAAATAGTATTTTGTAAAACATGGGAGACTTAGAATGCTCCGGGGCTTGCCTTTGAGGAAAGAGGCGGGTCGATGATCTGGACACTCAGGGAGCTCTTTAGGAGTGTGCTCCTCTTCTCCTGGAGCTATGGCTTGAGGAGTCTCCTGCTGATCCCCTTCCTCTTCTTTGTTGAACTCCAAGCGTTATCTCTTGATTCGATCCTATATGCATGAGCATGGAATAAGATATCAGCGAATGCATATATGATGACACGTATAATATGATATAACATGATGAATGCTTCCTCAGAAGTATTTTCAATAGTATGGTATTAAAGTAATAACAAGTGCATCTTATTCTCTTGAGTATGTGCATATCTCTTCTCTATTACTTAAGCAAATACTTTTTTTGTAAATTATTTCTTGGACTACAAGACAACATCTACTTGTCTTGACCATAAGCTGGAGTTATATACATCAAAATAATATGGTTGTAGACATTATGGAAAGCTTATGAAATTGTATACAACTTTCTTTTAATACCCATGATGTGATTCAACAGTTATCTAGGTCAAACAATTCAGTTATTCAAATCTATCCAGAGAGCAAACATTTCGGACAGCAAACTTCTAACAGCCAAAACTCCTAAACCCTATGTCCTATTACTTTGAAAATTTAACACAAGGTAGATCAGTGAGTTATAAACAACTTTGTTATTAACAAGTTTTACAAAAAAAGACCATTATCACCATGAAATTATCAACTCAACCAAAACTATACATGCAGTCATCTAGTTGAATTATAAAGCAATAATTAATTAGTTGCATACAACCAATTGCTCTTAAGCCTTACTACTAACATCAACAGTTCATATGTATCACAAGTACCATAGAAAACATCATGGTCAAGCCCAATTTATTTATTTAGATGCCTTTATTAATTTAATTAGTTAATTAGGGTGAAATAACAAACATATACGAAATGTGCACAATAAATTCTCATAAAATTACAAGTACCTTCCAAAGTGCTTCCAATAGGCTAATGTAAAAATTTCATACCATTTGGACTTGTATAACATCCTCTACAAAATGACAAGCTAGCAAGGTTTATTTTAGTAAAAATAGTTAACCCTATAGAAAAGTGTCAAACAATAGATTATATATTTTTCTTAGCTTCATCCTAGTGCCATAATACTATACAAAAATTTGCATGGCATATATGTTACTTATTTTTATCCTATAATTTTCCTCAAAAACACCCTTTATTAATAGATAAATAGAGAAAGACCCTACTTCAATCAAGTTTGCTGCAAGTTTATTATTTTTCCTAGCTAGACCATGTCAACACAAGACCAGCAAAATTGGAATCACAATTTTATCACATTCCTAGCTCAAGTTACACATTTACAAGATTGCAAACATTCAAAAAGCACTTATCTAGCTACATTTTATTCACCTTTAAAATACAAGAAACAGTACATTTCATATTTTTATAAAATACTATACTTCATGAGGAATCCAACAAAATTTGGTTCATCAAAATTGGATACTCCTAGCTCTTGATATGATTTTCCAAAGTTAGCACAAAAATCTAGAAAAGAAATAAACAAAAACCTAAAGCGTGCTTGCTTGTGAAGAGGGACCCCGGGTCCATGAGTTTATGTCAGTGAACCAAAATAGGGCACGGTGGTTGATCGGCGCTATCTCGCCGACAGCGAAGCTCTCGATGAAACCGACCCCACCTCGTGTTCTACTCAACCATCCGCGTCATTGGTGCTTTGGGTGGTGGCGGCGTGGATGCGCGAGCATGCGTCACCGGCCATGGTGGTACGCAGTGGAGGCTGCTGAATGCGCCCGGCCTCTACGGGCCTGATGAGGCCCAACGAGAGCGCCACGGGCTCTGCGGTGATGGCGTAAACCTATAAAGGCTACCTAGGCTAGGTGGGACACACCCAAGCGAGTGCTGTCGCATCTTGTGATGTGGTGTGGAAGCGAAAGCGTGGTGGCGCATTGTTTGTCGTGTTACGTAGCGGCGAGCAACGATTCACCGTAGCATCATGCCGAAGCTAGGACACACCTAACCAAGCTCTAATGCGAAGAAGATGAAGGAATGCGCAAGGTGTGTCGGCGGCGGCGAGCTCACCATGGCGGCCATGGAAGGCGACATTAAAGCAAGGGCGAAACGATGATTTCGCCCTCACCGTGGCTCGCCTAGCCACCGCTCTTTGGGTTGAGGAGGTAGAGAGGAAGATGGTGCATTGGTGACTAGATGGATACAACAATGGTGCGATGGCATGGGTGCTGGCGATGGCGGAGCGGGCCAGCGGTGGTGCGTTATTGCGAGAGGAGCTCATTGCGGCGCAAGAGAAGAAGCGATGGAGAGGGAGAGTGCGGCGTGATTAAGGAATGAGCTGCGTGGTTTCTCCTTTAGCGCATGCCACATAGCTGTGATGGGGGGCCTAATGCCGACCAGCGGTTGCCACCAGCTGGCCAAGCTCTGCTGGGTAATTAAGCCACCATGGCGAGCCGAATTGTCCATCGGACCTCGGCATCAACAAATGATGGCGATATTTCTTCCCTTCTAACTCCTAAACCATGATTTTTAGCCCCAACTCTATTAATAAAATTGTAGATCTACATACCAGCTCAACTTTGCTTAAGTGATCTAGGTCTAACTTTCGAGCTGGTTTGCAAATTTGCAATCGTCAAAGTACAACACATGAAGCTGTAAAACCCATTTTGACTTAGAAAATTTTCCAAGTTTGGAAAATAGCCTACTGCATTCATTTTGTGATCCAATTTTAAGCATGTTAGGATCGGAGAACTAGCCTATGACCCAAAAAAAGTTGTTACACTACTTGAGTTCTACAACTTTGTTTTAGGGTGCATAGCCATCACAAAGTTTCTAAAGTGATGTTCAACTCGAGTCAAACCTACAACTTGAAAATGATGATTTACACTATAGCTATGACTTAGAGACCAAATTAGCCTTAGTCATGAATACCAAAGTTGTTCCTAGTGACATTCTAAACATGTTTAAGGTATTCCTAAGGTTCCACAATCATTTTATACATTGGTTACATATAAACCCTAGCATATGCAAGGCAATTTAGTGACAACACATGCAATATAAGCCAACATAGAGATAATACTTGATATGCTCATGCTCATGAATGATCAATGATGGTTGTGCTCATGCAATGTCAAGGATAAATGCCGACAACACCTAGGGGTGTTATAGTGTCGAGAGCCCTAGAGCCTCGGTAGCTTGGGGCTTGTCTTCTTGTGCCCATGCCATGGTGGCATCATTTTCTTAAGAGGAGCTAAGGGCGGAATGGAGTGTCAGCGTAGATTGGGAGCCTTAAGGCTCGGGCAAGCCCAGAGCCCCAAGCGGAGGTCATGGTGGATTAAGGCTCCATTTGGGTCGATCGGGGGTCTTACTCATTGGGAACCATTAGACACAAGGCTTAACATACCCATATGTTTGGATCTCATCAGGTGCCCCCGAGCCCTTTGTGGCCTCACTTGGTGTCGGTGTTTTGAGTTGTGACCAACAAGTAAATTTCTAATATTGCGCATCTGGCCCGGATGGTGTGCTAAGAAGGACACGAGGTTTATCTGAGTTGAAGTGAGAATGTCCCTACGTCCGATTCGTTCTTAACTGCTTTGGTATTACTAGCACTAAAAAGTTCATAGTAGGGGTTACAAATGGTCGAGAGAGGACAGGTCCCAAGTCTCGATGGAAGGAATGAATGGGTGCTAAGAGCTCGATCATTTGCTTGGCGGCGCAGCGTCGGAGTTTGGTGGATCGATCGGATTCGAGTTTGATGGTTCGATGCAATGTGTTGCGATTGTTCGTTTGGTTCAATCCCCTTAATGGGGCGCCTTGCTTTTCGCTTTTTATAGGCCAAGGGAAAGCACATGTTATTGTGGAGGGAAAAGGAGAATTAGAAGGAGAAAAAAGTCCTCCGGGATCATCGAGGTCCTTCTCTTCTATGCGGGTCCCACCGACCCTATAGACGTCAATGGGGATAGCTTTACGTCATGGCCCTATCCATCACTATGTGCCATGTCTAGGCATCATCTCTCGGTCATGGCGCTCCACTCCATCCTAGCGGACATCGTTGTGAACTAACATGCTGTCGGTGTTCATACGAGGGTTAGGCAAAGAACGACTCGCCCGGCTACGCGATCTTTGTTCACTAATGAATCCTTAGGTATGGCCCATTATGGCCACGGGTTATATCGGGGGCATGTCGGTGACCTCCACAGTGTCGAGCTTTGACCCAGGTCCATGCACGCTTGAACCTAGAGTGGTGGCGGTGGTATGGGTCTCCATCGGCGAGATGGAGCCCCTAGCCTCGAGGTTGGGCAAGGCGGAGTTCCTCCCGGAGGTCGGCGAGGCGGAGTGCAAATTCAAGGCTCGGCAAGGTGGAGCCCCAAAGCCAAGGGTCGGGCGAGGTGGAGCCAGCCCATAGAGGTCGATGAGGTGGGCAGTGGCCTCGGTAGCCGAGGCGAGGTGGAGCCCCAGCCTCGGTGTCGGCGGGAAGAGCACGCCCTCGGGGTCGAGCAGGCGGAACCCGTGGCCTCGTGTTGGTGTTGGGCGTGAGCCACCCTCAAGGGTCGGGCAAGGCAAAGCCACCCCCTTAGGGGTCGAGGCGGAGAGCCATCCTTAGGGGTCAAGCGAGGTGGAGGCCGCGGCCTCGGCGTCAGGCGGTGGAGCCACCCTCGGGGGTCGGGAGGCGGAGCCACCCTCGGGGGGGTCGAGGAGGCGTGAGCCAACCCTCAAGGGTCGAGTGAGGCGGAGTTTGTGCGGTGGGGTCGGTTGGAGCTGTAGTCAGCGCTCTTGGCTGCTGGACAAATCAATGTTGATGGTTATTAGCTCCTCCTCTTTGGGTACCCTAGTATTGGTCCCCGACACTTGCCATGATGGCGGCGAAAGGGCTGAATTCAATCTTCTAGTGGCCGAACCCTCCTTGGTGAGGATGGCTTGGCGGACAAGGGTGTTGTGCCCTACTTGGGGCCTTATCAAATGTGATGGGTTTGCTTGGCTATCGAAATTTGGCGATGATGGTGCTAATCCTTTGTGAGCCTATGTCATGCAAGTCTTTGACTCGAGTGAGGCTCGTGAACTCATCTAGGAGTTCTTTGGCCTTAGGCCCTGGACATGCTCCTTTTTATCGAGCTAGCCATGGGTCGGGTGACCAAGGAACATTTGGGCTCAGCACATGAAGGGCCAGCCCGATCATCGAGAACACCACGCCCTTCTAAGGGTTGCAGTGGCAGTCCCGATCCTCTCAAGCTGGCCTTCTAGGACCGACCTTCAATGGTCTGAGCAAAGTGTGAGGGCTTCCAGGAGCCTTAGGCAGGGGGCCTCATTGGGCCCTTTGCTCGATGTCTCCCACCCTAACTCTAGTGAGTTGGTTGATTTTTGGGGATGCTCCACCCGGCGCCTGTCGATCGGGGGTGAGGTTGCTTTCTGTCTAGGGGCTGGCGCAAGCCCCTAAGGCCATTGTGGGGCATCCTTGCTAGCGGGGAGTGGTAGCCACAGGCATGTCCCTTCCATTGTCGTCTTGCGTGGGCGGTTGATGGTGTTTGGGGCATCATGCACAGTGGAGGAGTTAAGTCATGCACCCCATGCCATCCCACTTCATCTAGGAGATGGGACATCGGGCCCACGTGGAAGCGAGATCTAGTAGAGGAGGAGCTATGACACTTGATGCGTGCATATCTAGGCCATCGATGGTAGCCGATGGGCCGAGAAGTCGGATCCCTCAAGTCTCGTGAGGAGGCGTGTGCGGAGTGGGCGACATGCATGGTGGAAAGTGGAGTGGGGATTTGACTCATTGTCAATGGCTCCACGACTCTGCCTTTACTATGCAACCGTCATTCATAGCAACCGCCCAAGGGCATACTCACGAGGATTGAGGAGATGCCCAAGCAGTTCCCCATTGCCCCTTTAGGCCATTGATGGCTAATCGAAGGGCCCAGGCTGCTCACGACACATCATCTAGGCTATAAAGGGGAGCCATGTGGGACATAGCATCTTCAATCCTTCCTCTGGCCCTTCTCTTCTTCTTAGATCCATCTTCTTGACGGTGATGGCAATGATGAAGTCTGGCGCTTCCTTGGGTGAGCCTATCTCGGTCCACAGGCGATTGCTTCTTCGTGGGTGGAAGGACTCTAGCGAGGCAGCCACAACTACTACATGAGGTGGCGAGAGATACTCCATGACACTCGTGGATTCTTCCTCATGTAGTGTGGGTGGTGCCGATCTTCTCCGTCCTTCATTTTGCGATGGTCGGCCAAGCCACAGGGGCTCTTGGCCTAGGAGCCCGGTAGTTTGTGCCCTATGGAGGGGGTTAGGGTGGGCCTCACTTGGCTTTCCTTTCGTGGACCTCCATGTGCTTACACAGAAGAATATTCAGGGAGGTCGGCTCTTTTTTGCAGTGGTGGTGGCCTTCGCTCTGATCCTCTCCTCCCCCTTTGAGGAGGAGAGGAGATCATCGAGAGGTCGAGGGGGCAACCTGTGTCATATAAGCGGGTTTTGCCACCGTATATTGTAATTGAGTCGTTCCCAATTAATGAAATGAAATTACTTTTTGTTTGTAATCTCATTTGCTCTTGAGTCATGCTTAGAGGCTTTGTCCCTCATTGGAATGGGCTGTTATGACAAGCGGCCTCATTGGCCAAGTTTGCGCCCATGCTACTAGCTAGTAAGTCCATGAGAACCCCGGGTTTACGGTCGATTACGAGCCCCGGTCATGTCCCCTAGAGGGAGATCCTTGGCTTCTGATTGAGCCACTCGTATAGTTCCCAAGCTCGTCTATTGGTGCTCTCTGGGCTCTTGCCTCCTTCATTGGGTCTGTGCAGTAGCTCGAGGATTGTATGTAGACATCGCTCATCTGAGGGCAGTCGGGATGCTTCTAGGCGTCACAGCTCTGCTGGTGTGGGCTCATCTCCCGAGCATCTGTCACACTTTAGGTGCTTTGGGTGGCCTTGAAGCCGGTGGGCCGACCTTAGAACCCTTGGCGATGCCCCCTTCTAGGGGCCCTCGGACCGTCGTGTGGTGGGGTGGCCTGATCCCATGAAGGATCAAGAGACAAGAAGGTACCTACAAAGAAAATGGAATGTACACAAGAGAAAGGAAAGATGACATAGCTAGAAATGCGGCTATCGGGGCCATTACATTTGCACCTAGTGATCCCTCGCCTAGGCCTCTAGCTCTGTCTATCCTATCCTCGCCTCGCTTTGGTGCCTTCTATGGAAGTTCTCCTTGAGAAAAGGTCAACAAGTGGTTTGGTCGGTCGATCCTTTGGTGCCGTCGAGCTATCTTTGGGGTGGCTTGGGTTCAAGGAGACAATCATAGAGACAAGCAAAGTAGGAGGGTTGGGAGGATGGGACTTATCTTGGTTTTGTTGTTGGAGAGGTAGGCCAGCAAAGGAGGTCGTGAGGCGGGTCATGGCTCGGGAGGCGGTGCTTCTAGGCGAATGGCTTGGCGTTGGCCTTCCCTCATGGGGAAAGGTGAAACTCACCTCAATAGGGTCGACCCTTTCTAGGGGGGCCAAGCGCCTAGATGGAGGGGCGGTCGATCCACCACTCTGCTAGGAACCTTGTCTACCTCACCAATGCTTGGTCAGCCGGCGTCGCGCTGCTGCCTTAGCTACTTCCTCCACCAACACCCTTCCTCGTCCTGGCTAGAGCCATCGGGATCATAAGGGGTGACTAGTCTTGGCTAGCAGACGGCGTGGTCTTACTCGTAGTAGTAGGCTTGCTCGAAGCTGCCCTCGATGGTGATGACCCCATTTGGGCTAGGCATCTTGAGCTTGGTGGGGTGTAGTTGAGAGCGGCCATGAACTTGGTGAAGCACACGGTCGACTAAGGATGGCATGGTAGACATCGTGGAAGTCAATCACCTTGAAGGTGAGTGGCTCCTTATGGAAGTTATCTGGTTGTGGGCGAAGGTGACGTTGAGCCAAATGCGCTTGAGGGGCACGACTTCCTTTCTCGGCATGATTCCATAGAATGGCACTTTCTTTGCTGGGCCACGAGGTTGCTACGGAGGATGCCCATCTTGTCGAGGTGCTTGGCATAGAGTATGTTGAGGCCTTTGCCCCCATCCATTAGCACCATGGTGAGGCGTGTGGTGCCCATGATTAGGCTGACCATGGCGGGTGGCATACACGGATGAGGGACACTATCGGGGTGGTCTTCTTGGTTGAAGGTGGCTGACTATCTGGGACCATTGGAGGGCGACATCAGGCGAGAGGGTGTGAATGGCGTTCACCTCCTAGTTGGTGATGCGGCACTACCAATGAGGATTCGTGAGCCTAGGAGCCCCCAAAGATCATGAGGCGGGGCTCGATTTCTAGGTGCTCATTGGTCTTCCTCCTCGGCACCTCCGCTTGGTCGGCGGCCTTGGGGCGAGGCTTGGGCCATACCCTATTGGCCAAGCGGTGCCTCGTATGTAGCCATTCATGGTAGCACAGTCCTTGAGGAGGTGCTTTGCCTGCCCCCATGGAGCGGGCAAGGGGCCTCGAGTGCCTTCTCGAAGTGTTCTAGGCATGCGCCTCGCCCATGGGCTGCAGTGCAGTGATGCGATCGGCCCACACGACCACCATGTCCTCCCATGGCGCTTCTAGTCCTTGTTCCTCTGTCCTCACGGCATCATTGGGGACGAGGCGGGTTTGTTGTTGCCATCACCTCCTTTGAGGTGATCGGTGTATGGCTTTATCATTTGAAGTTGTCCTAGACCACCTCCTTGCCGGTGGCGTACTAGGTGGCGATGTCCGGGAGCTCCCACATTGTGCATGGGGTCTCAAGGGCAGGCGCCTCCTGAGTCATGCCACAGATGATGGTGTTGATGACATCGGTGTTGGTGGTGTTGGGGACCTCATTGTGCTTCTTGGAGAAGCGCTAGATGTACTCCTTGAGGGTCTCATCGAACCTCTGCCAGCAATTGCAGAGGTCTCACGAGTTCTTGGGCTGAGTGTATGTACCCTAGAAGTGGCCAATGAAGACCGAACAGAGATGGCCCTAGCAGTGGATGCTGTCAGGCTCGAGCTGCTCGAGCCAAGCTCTGGTCGAACTTGACAATGACGAGAGAGAGGAAGGTACTAAATGGCAAAGTCATCGCTTGACCCATGGGCCTTCATGGTGAGGCAGTCATCCTCTAGCTAGTGATCTAGGTTGGTCTTGCCGTCGTACTTAGAGATGTGCATTGGTGGCCAAAAATACCTTGGGTAGGGAGCCACTCGGATCGCTGCCCCCAACATGGGGGGCCAAAGTGATCTAAGATGGCGCCCCTACCCCATCGCTCTAGGGTATGGGACTGCACCTAAGCATGGCACCAAGCCTCGATGGTGTCATAGATGTCACGGTCATCGCTGATCCAGTGGCACATGGGGGGACCTCGAGTCTATGGCCGGTAAGAGCTATTACCAGAGGTGTTGCTGCTGCTCCCCCTACCTGAGGGGCATGAGCATAGGAGCAATCCCCATTGGGAGTGTCCATCATCAAGGATGACTGGGAAAGCACGGTGTAGTGCCAGGACACCAAGCTCTCGGCCTACTGCTCGAGGGCGATGCGAAGGAGCCACTTTGCCTCATTCAGTCGCTCGTTGGTCTTTAGGTCTAGTGTGTGAAGATGTCTTCTAAGCGGCAAGCAAGCAGTGGCCGCCATGTTATGCCGCCTTTGGGAAAGTAGAGGCCACTAGGAGCCCCGTGCATGGGAATCATCGTCATCATCATTTGAGAGGGTGCGTGGCTCGTTCCCATGCAAGGTCCTGCCTTTGGTGCTCAAGCTCTGCCTCGGTGGCCTCTAGGTCCACCTACCAAGCCTGCAGGCGATCCTCCTTTTCCTAGAGGTAGGCCACGTGGCTGCGAGAGACTCTAGTCCGGTGGCGTGAGCTCAAAGCGCCTCCTCAGTAAGAACCACACTATTGATGTGGTAGCAAATGCATGGAGGGCACTATAGTTGATGTCATCGAAGTCATACTCTAAATTGCTCCTGAAAGGATCTCGAGGAAGGTCTTGTGACGATGGGACATCGGTCCCCCGCCATGTCGAAGAGGATGGCGCTTCATGGCACCTCACGACTAATGAGGTGCTCTTGCTCCATCTAGAAGGGCGCCACCATGTTACTGTATCCCAAAATGCAGTGCTGAAGGTAGTACCACGGAGAAGAAGTTAGGTGGTGGGAGCACCTCACCGGTGGTGATATGGTGGTGGGCGTTGGTCGGCATGTAAAACATCTAGAGGCGGTCCAACACGGTGGGGTTCAGGCCTAAGCCGTGCTAGATCTGTTAGTCTAGGACCTCAAGATCTACTCCCGAAATCATGGCAGAGTGGGCAGCGTTGGGGCTCGCTACCCATTGGTGCTGACCTCATGGAGTGGAACGGCTCGCCACAATAATCGGTGATGTAGGCCGGGCTCCCAAAGTTGAGGACCTAGCCCAGGCGCGAAGGCACCAGCCATGATGGAGAAACTCGTTGGGAAGTGGACACCACCGTCTATGGTGGTGCCACTTGCTCTAGCGATGAGATGGGTGGCTCTAGCCACCATAGAGCTAGAATCACACTTGACACTGCCCCCTACAGCGCGCCAACTTTCTTTGGGTTGGAACTATGGTAAGCATTGTTGTTCTAGTTGGTGTAAGAATATGGGTCTCAGAGAGGCTCGGGTGGACTCAAGAACACAAGAATCACAGAGAGAGGGCGCAATGGTTTATCCTAGTTTGGGCCAATCGGTGCCCTATGTTCAGCGGTGATGATCCTTATACTCAAAAGCACCCAAAATCGAGAGGTTACAGCAGGTTGTAGAGATTTGGTATGGGGTTAGCTCATTGCTAATGCTAAGGTTGCCTCGCCACCGGTGGTGCCTTCCCTCATTAGAGGCGGAGGAAGACAACGGGATGTGGTAGAGAGCTCTTGGTGCCCCTCGGTGAGTTGCCTTGCTCTCGAGTCTTTGAACAAAGGCCATGGAATGGAATGGAATGATCTATCTTCTCTGCTTGTCCCCTAGGTCCGACCTTATCCCTTATACTTGAGATAGATCGGGTACATGGTGGTTTGGGGGAACTAGTCTATGGTCTACATGTGCCGAAGTCTAGGAAGGCCTTGCAGCAATGCGCTATGGACCGTGGCAGTGTCATGGAGCCAAAGAAGCCTTGGACACCGTTCGACTACTCTATTTTGACACTCTGCGTGTTAGGCTATGTTGGCTTGGACCAGCCTCCCCAGGTGGGCCTTCTGGAGTCTTCTTGATGGTGAAGGAGGTCAGCTTCAGGGGCTGACATGTGGGCCTAGGGGCCTCCGAGCCCTTGGAGGCCGCTAGGAATCTTTGTCTTCTTATGTCATGCCCCTTATCTGACCTTGTTGGGAAAGTGGCCGGCAATGCCATGCCCATGGGGTAGCGCCGGGAGCCCAAGCCTCAGTAGCTCAGGGCTTGTCTTCTTGTGCTTAGGCCTTGGCTGGCGTCATTTGCCGGGTAGGAGCCAAGGGCAGGACAGTGTTGGCGTGAGATTGGGAACCTTAGGGCTCGGGCAAGCCCCAGAGCCCCAAGCGAGAGTCGTGGCAGTCGGTCTCAATCAGGTTTCTTCAAGTGGGTGCTTGCGAGCGTAGCCGATGGGTATGGCCCCCGAGCCCTTGAGTGATCCTAGAGGGGTCGGTCAGGCGTCTTCCTTGTTCAAGAACCATTGGACTTGAGGCTTAACATACCTATATGTTAGGATCTCGTCGGATTGTCTTTTAACGTTTTGCTTTGCATTGCATGTTTACTTTGAATAATCCATGCATCCATTTCATTTAGTTTAAGTTTTGTTATGTCAAACTCACAATATTTTTGTTACCTACATATATCCATATCATTTGCATTTAAAAAAATGTGAGAACATGAAGGCTCATGGTTATTTAAAAAACTACTCACCATGATCATGCTCTTTTATCTCCACTTGAATAAATCTCTGTATGCTTTCATGCTACCTTTGTTTGCTATAGTATGTTTAAGGTTTGGAGTATGTTTATACATCTTTTAAATTAAGCATGGTGCTTACTTTAGGAGTGTTGATCTTACTCCCAAAGGCTTTTAAATTAAGCATGGTGCTTAGGTTAAAATGCTTTCCTAAATCAAATTAGACATGGTGTCTAGTTTAATTTTTTGAACCAAGAGTGTGCTTAGTAGATACTAGATATTTTGTTAGACTAACCCTATAGAAAACTCTAAAATTCAATCTAGGTAAGTCAAAGGATGAATTCACATCCAAGATGAATCAAGGCATGTGATGAACTCCATTAACTCTCAAGAAAGAAGACCCACTCATTCTTCATGGAAGGAAGAAGCTGTGAGTATCAAGGTTTATTCACTTATCTTTTGTTGCAAGTTATCTTTGCCTTGAACCATGCTACAATGCAAAAAACACACAAAATTTGTTAATAAACAAAATCTATACTAAAGTAATCCTAAAACCATCCTTTCATTAGCATGAGAGGAAAATTACAAAAGTTATGGACAACAACCCATATTGCAAATTTGTTGTATTCCCTCGGGTATGTGTGCACTAACATCTTACGGAAAGAATAAACATAAGCTATGCCACATTCATGGTTTGGTATGAACCTACAAACCCAAAAATTGCCATTACAGGTCATGAGCAACGCCAAAGACATGTTAGCATTTAACCTTCCCAAGACAAGCTAAGATGATGATGAGAAGCAAAGTGTGACCCACCTTGTATTAGCTAGAATATATGCCTTTCATCATCTTCAAAGACACTAATTCACACATCAATAGCAAGAACAGGACACCGAGATGTCACTACATCATGTAGTGCAATCTTGTGTCAACAAAAAAATTATTGGTGGTGCATGACGGTGTCTCATGGAATCATGAACAATCATCAGCACACAAAGAAACATCTAAGTCATTGAAGATGAAGCTTCCATGCGAGTACCAATGAGGTTCCTTTGATCATCAAGACGGTTGGCGTACTGCTAACAAACAAAGAAGAATAACTCCCCACCATGCCATTAGAGGACAAATAGACAATCAAGGGGGAACTTGAGTTCACAGCCCCAAAGAACACCAACTCGTCAACCAAGAATCAACAAAAATCAAGAAGGTTGATGAGAGAAGAACAAGCAATTGTCTGAATGCTACAAAGAAAAGGAAAGATCCTGCTCAATGGACTATAAGACCTCAATGATAGGTAAATCAAATAAGCCACCTTTAATTATGTTTGTCACTACTCATTTCAATAAAAAAAGAGAAAACATAGGGTATATCCAACCAAGCATTATGCAACATAGAATTGCATTCACACGAGAATTCTATCATCCAAACTTGATTACGCATTTTGCAAAATTCAAGTATGGGGATGGAGTTCTTTAAAAACATCTCATGCCATGTTTCTAATTTATCTTGGTCATCTCTACCTTTATGATGTGCTCAACTTGCTTAATCACTAATAAGTAAAAATTTAAATAATCATGCTCATTTGGTTCACCATACATACTCTTGTTTCTACTTGAATGAATCCCTTTAGTCTTTCATCTTCCTTGTTCTGTTACAAGTATGCTTTTGAATACTATTCAAACATAATAATTGAATCAAAACATACTTGTATAGAATTCGATTGTATATATGGACTAACCGTTTCAAGAAAATATTCAAATTTTGTTGGGAATGTTAGGAGATCATTTGTAGAAACAAATCAAGGTTTAAGGTATTCTTTAAAACAATTTTACATATCTTTGCCTTAACCTTGTTGAAAAATTGAAGTGGTGGTGAACAATAAAGGCACATTATTTAAAACATGGGATAAAGATTCTATGCTAAAACTAACTCTGTTATAGCACAGAGGATGACCTTTAGCTCTATGACAACACTATCCTTGCTTTGAATCATTTGTATATTCCTTTGGGTATGTGTTGTCCACTAATCTTTTGTAGGAATAAAAGAATAAGAGGAACAGAAGGTCCAAACACAATGCCAAGATCCACAAGAGAAAAATAGATGGCATGACAAAAGAATAAGAAAGAAAGACTACAACATAGGAGACAAGAAGCTCATGAGCAGCTCAAGCAAGGAAAGCTGCAAGTAGGAAGAAAAGACCACCACAAGTCATCTACCCCTCATCACATGATGTTATCACACTCCAATGATGAAGGTAACATCTTAAGGTAAGTGTTCATTATTTAAAAAGCTTCCCTTTGATCTTGGTATTCACATGAATGAGGACACAAACATGTTTGAGTTACAACTTTGCTTAATTCAACCTGACTAACTCAACATGTCTTGTTCCTTAAGTTTGTTCATAGCACCACATTCTTGATTTCATAGTCTTAACCAAATGAGCTAAAATTTTGCATATCTTATCTTTGGAAGAAGATAGTCATAATCGTATAAAGTTTGATACATTATGAAAAGATGGACAATCATTCCATAGGTTAAGCAACTCCAATCTTTTTATAAATGTATTAAAATGCCACATTCAAATGATCCTTACGATCTTATCATCCATGTTGAAAGAATGAACAATGCGCATAACATTAGTCTTATCATCATTCAATGTGCCTAAGGCTAGAAGAATAAATAAAGTTTTGGTTCTATTGTTGTTTTCCCACCAATAGAGCCCATGCATGATCTCTACCATGTCTTCATGAGCAAAACACACTTTGAGCAAAGTGTGGGGAGTCAATCCCCAAATTCTACAAGTGGAAGTTCTAAACCTACAACGTTGATGCACACAAGATGTCACCAGCTTCTACGTGCTACTAATGCTTGACTTCAAAACATTGAACAAGGAGGAGGAACAAGTCAAAAGGATGAACTGTCAAACCAAAATCAAACTCAAAACCAAGATGGATTTGGCGAGAAGAAGGTGACACCTCCATTGGAAGCACCACCATTAGAGATACCGCTATAAGAATCCTCATCTTTAAGAAGGACCGAGGTACTCGATCAATGAACTTCGCAAGGAGTCCTATTCAAAGGACTTAAAACACGGACCTTTTCGAAAGCTAGCTTGGGAAGACACATCCCTATGTGGGTATAACCTCAGATACCCATAAGACCATACATGGCCATGCCGCTAAGGGGGGCCCAGCCCACAAGATCAAGACGCACGGTGCATGGTACTAGTCAGCGTGCGCCGCAAGACTTTGTGAAGGATCCTTGATGACGAAGGAAGATCTGATCGGATATGCTAAGATGTCGTATTCCTTGTAAACACATATCATGTAACCGATCAGGATTAGATTCAACCGACCTATAACCCTAACCCCCATGCTATATAAGGTGGGTAGGGACCCCCCTCAATTTTATCTCACCATAATATACAATCCACCAAAGACACAGGATATAGGGTATTACATCGACTTGATGGCCTGAACCTACCTAAATCGCTGTCTCTACGCTTGTGTCACCATCTAGTTTGTATCTCGTGCACCTCCACCGATTCAACTACTACCGTGGGCATGCCCCTCGGTAGACTGCCAACCATATTTCATTGATAGCGGTGTGCCAGGTAGGGGATATGCGTGCCGATTCCATGGCAAGCTAGATGGCTCGCTTTTTGAGCTCCATGGTCCTTCTCGAGTTAGGACGGTCATTGATGGTTGAATCCATCACCTGGGTCATCGATGCCAACAGCATCAGAGAAATCATGGAGGTGGTGTAGAATCATCCTGTGCTAATCATGCCAACGTCTACAACAACATCTCTTACCTCGGCGCCTCATATTTGGGCTAGTAGATCCATTAATCAAGATGATCTGATCGCATCCATCGATTGGGTCACTAATGGCTTAGCTGAATGCCTGTCTCTCATGGAGTTGGTCTTAGATCGATCAAGAGCGATGAAGTTCCTACACTCTGAGGTCACCAAGCCACTACAATCGAGAGATATGCTTGGCCACATCATCCTAGGTGGCAAGATTCTGATCAGGTGATCATGGTCACTTCAAAAGGGCGTACGGTGCAACGCCGATCACTTCCTACTACCGACCTATGCCTCACTGACTATAAAGCCCCAATGGAGAATATGCCGATGCCCTACCTCTTTGGGCTAGTAGGTGTGGGATCCATGAATTAAGATGCCATCCACCACCTTTTCATCGACCACGTTGAGTGTGACCACGTCGATGACCTCTACATGATTGATCTACCTAGGGGCCGATCAGCTGTGCCCATGGTGAACATGGTGGCTATTGGCGATTCTAGATGAATCCTCAACACCATCTTGGAAGAGACCCCAGAGCCATACTCACGA
Source organism: Miscanthus lutarioriparius (assembly GCA_904845875.1). Lineage (NCBI taxonomy): Eukaryota > Viridiplantae > Streptophyta > Magnoliopsida > Poales > Poaceae > Miscanthus > Miscanthus lutarioriparius. The sequence continues at coordinate 43,183,187 of CAJGYO010000019.1, forward strand.
GGGCTCCACCAAGACCATATCCGATTGCCCCCTTTCCCCGGGGTTCGGGGTGAGCTTTTCCATATCAGCCACAACAACATCACCAAGAATGGTGAGACACGTGATGGCGCAATGCTCACCTAGCGAAGAATGCCGACCACCAATGGCCTTGAGGCGAAGAAAGTCGCTTGTGCGTCCGAGATGAGATCTAAACACCCACACCGCGTCTATCACAATCTCGACCAAGAGTTCGACATGGTGGGCAACCAGCGGGTGGAAGCGAGACACCAAGCGCCAACATTGTTGTTTCTTTTCATGAGTTGGCTAGACTCCCATAGACCCTAGAACTCAAGAAGATCGATCTCATTTGCTTAAAACAGCCCAAGTCCAAGTCAATGAGATCCGTAATCTGCTCAATACCGCTTGACCACATCGGTAGCGTAGCCATCACCCCCTGGCTCTCACCCACGATAGGGAAGCCATCGCTAGAACTCCGAATGCCCTCGTTATCAAGCAAGCGTGCGATCTCTATAGAGGGTCTAGAGGCAACTATGAAGGACACCTAGGCCGGCCCTCCTGGCCCACCAGGTAGCCTAGACAACCATTGCAATGCCAACCAAGAGGTCAAACAACCTCTGCCGCATGACATTCTAGAGCGCATCAACACCAACATCGACGTCCGCGACCACATCGAGAATAGCCAATCCGCACACCACGACATGGAAATTGGTAGCGGCGGCGAGATATGATGCCGACACAGCACTCCGATGCTACGACCACCACCCATCACCAATACCTCCGGACTTCATCCTTTCATGGTAAGTCTATGAGTTGTCCAGATGGCCTACAAGTTTCAAGATCTTGGGGTGGATACATATGATGGCAAAGCCAATCCCGGCGATAGTTGATGCTCTATGAGATCACCGTCGCGCTTCCGGCGAGAAGCAATGATGTGATGGTGAATTATCTACCTATCACTTTCATCCAATCCACAAATAAGCGGCTCCTTAGCCTAAGAGCCGATGCCGAGGAAGGCGATCACCAATATAAGGATGATGACATCGCTTGGGTTTCTTGCCAATGGCGGCAACATCACAACTACGACCATCATGATAAAAGGCACTATGATGGCTGCGACCACCGCTAATCATGAGCACTGACGCGATGATAGGCCAGATGACTCAAGAGGCTGTCAGCCCTACCAACGCAGACCAGACAATTCTGTTAACGCCGTAAATGCTTGCGCTAAGCATAGCTATGATGCCGATTACGAGAAGCTCATCAACGGTCCTTGCCCCATTCATAAAAGCGCAAGCATACCATGCGTGAGTGGAAAGGCATGGCTAAGGCATTCCGCGATGAAGATAGGAAGAGGCCACGGTGCAAGGATGATGGCCAGCGATGGCTAGGAGTAGGGTCATGACAAGGACGCTCGCCCTACCATCTAGGACCCACCAAGACTGTTGCCTTGATCTTTGATGGAAGGGCTACGATCGAGACAAAGCGGGAGCAGAAGTTCACCGCTTGGCAAATTATGTTTATCACCACCTGCGATGACACCATTGCCGACCCCAAATACTTGTCTTGGTCAAAACACCCTATCACCTTCTCTAGGGCTGACTAGTGGGTAGATATCCCATACCCAGGTCATTTTCCACTCATCCTAGATCCCATCATCAAGAGCGTGCACTTCAAGAAGGTCCTCATTGATGAAGGGAGCGCCCTCAACATTCTTTTCACCAGATCCCTAACTGAGTTAGGGCTCACCAAGGAGGACCTCACCCCCATGGACTCTCTATTTTGGGGAATCATTCCCGAGGAAGGCGTCCTAGCTTCTAGGGCAAATCACTTTCTTTGATGCAGGTTTTAAAGACCAACCACTTCCATACCGACTACATCAACTTCCTCATAGAGACTTCAATACAACATACCACACCATCCTAGGCTAACTAGCTCTCACTAAATTCACAGCCATACCAAACTATGTGTACTTGGTCATGAAGATGTGGATGGGCGGGAATTCTCACCCCACGCGCCAACCTCAACACGCCACGCCTATGAAAGGAAAGCTTTGCACTTGTCAAGGCTCTCGACATCCCCATCCGCATGCAGGACTGCCGCCTCATCGCATCACAAAGAGATGCCTTTGGAGGAGCAGGAGATCCCGACCAAGGAGGCCTCACGAGTAGCCACCAAGTCCAAGGAGGTCAAAGAGGTGGTCCCTCGTCCTCGGCGTCTAGAGCAAGATTTGCTCAGATTAGGGCCCATCTGGACTCCAAATAGGAGGAAGGCACGCTTGTCGACTTCCTATGGGAACACAACAATGTATTTGCATGGAAACATGCAGACATGCCAAACATGCCTTGGGAACCGATCGAGTACTCCTTAAATGTCTCGTGACCACCAAGCCAATCAGCGAAGCTTGACGATTTGCGCAAGAGCAAAAGGGAGGCCATTAGGGTAGAAATAACATGGCTCCTAGCAGCTGGTTTTATTAAGAGGGTATCACACGGAGCAACTAGCCAACCTAGTTCTTGTAAGAAAGAAGAATAAAGAATAGAGAATATGTGTTGATTACACCGATATCAACAAACACTGCCGTAAAGACCCCTTTGGCTTACCTCGCATAGACGAGGTCATAGATTCCACAGCTGGTTGCAAGCTCCTGTCCTTTTTAGATTGCTACTCTGGTTATCATCAGATCTCTTAAAGGAGGAAGACCAGATCTAGGCGTTGTTCATCATGTCCTTTGGCGTCCATTGCTACACCACCATGTCCTTCGGACTCAAGAGCAGCTGGTGCTACATATCGAGAGAGCCATCTAGTGCTATCTCAAGGATTAGATCGGGAAGAATGTGAAGCCTATGTCGATGATGTGGTGGTTATATCTAAGACCATCGATAACCTCATCGCTGACCTCAACGAGACATTCAAAGCCCTAAAGAGTACCGATGGGGCTGAATCCCACTAAGTGCATTTTGGTGTTCCATCCGGTATCCTCTTAGGCAACATCATTAGCCGCCATGACATTGAGGCAAATGTAGAGAATATAGAAGCGATGACCAAGATGAAATCGCCAACCTATGTCTAAAACATCAAAAAAACTAACGGGGTGCATGGCGGCCTTATGTCGTTTCATATCTCGACTAGGCAAAAAAGGACTCCCCTTCTTCAAGTTGCTTAAGGCCAAGAGAAGTTCACACTGGTGGAGGATCTCGACAACGTGTTTGCCAAGCTCAAGCACTTCCTCACACAACCTCGATCATGACTACGCCCCAAATCGGTGAAACCCTACTAGTTTACATCATGGCGACCAATCGGGTGCTTAGCACGACTATCCGTTGTCCCGAGTGAGAAGAGGTGGACACTCCTACAAAGTCCGGCGCCCAATCTATTTGATCGGTGAGTTCTGAACAAGTCTAAGACTTGCTACTCTTAGGTCTAGAAGTTGCTATACGCCATCCTGATCACATCCTAGAAGATCTATCATTACTTCGAGACATTCCCAATAGTAGTGGTTACTGAGTACACACTCGGCGATATCCTCTGCAACAAGGAAGCCAATGGCCATATCATTAAATGGGCGATCGAACTTGGCACCTACACCCTTGATTCTAGAAGCCGCCAGATGATCAAGTCACAAGTGCTCGCTAATTTGATCATTGAGTGGGCTAACATGCAGACTCCTGTCCTAGTTAATCACCCCGAGCACTGGATCATGTACTTTGATGGTTCCCTTAACCTTGACATTGTTAGGGTAGGCGTATACTTTATTTCTCCATGTAGGGATAAGCTTCGCTATGTCCTTCGGATCCACTTCCCAGCCTCCAATAATGCCATGGAGTACAAGGTGGCACTACACGATCTTTGTATAGCCATAGAGCTTGGCGCTAAATGCCTCATGGTGTACGGTGACACCGTGCTCATAATCAACCAAGTCAACAAAGATTGGAATTGCACCAGCGAGAAGATGGACGCCTACTACGCTGAGATAAGGAAACATGAAGGCAAATTCTATGGTATCAAGTACCATCGTGTGGTTCAGGACGATAATCAAGTAGCTAATGAGTTGTCTAAGTTAGGCTTGACCCAAGCCGAAGTTCTAGCTAAAGTATTCATCCAGGACCACATGACTCTGTCCATCATGCATGGATAAGAAGTCACTGAAGAAGCACAACTTGCCAAGCAGATAGTTGCAGCGGCTCCGAGGCTAAGCAGTGGTTGGAGAGAACCTTTCATCAAGTACCTAACTACTCAAACATCCCTGGCGACAAGATAGAGATGGGCGCCTTATTCGCCATAGCAAACATTATGTTCTAGTTGATGGGAAGCTAATGCACCGAACGCTAAGGAGGAGTTGCTCCAAAAGTGCGTCTCTAAGGAAGGAGAGAAGATACTCCCTAGAGATCCACGGCTGGCACTTCTAGTAATCATGTTGCCTCTAGAATCTTTGGTCGTGCAAAGCCTTGAAGCGGGTTTCTAGTGGCCGCGGTATTAGCGATATAGAAGCACTTGCTCCTTTGGTGTGAGGGTTGTTAGTTTTCTCTTAGCAAATCCACGTTCCGGCCAGCTACATAGATGATTCTGCTTCTTGGTGCGTTAGCATCTTTGAGGATTTGGATATGATCAGCTGTTCAAGCCCACTCTAGGAGGCTTCAATGGGTCTATGTCGCCATCGACAAATTCTCCAAATTGATCAAATACAAACCCCTCGTTTAGGCCACAGCGAAGAAGGCAGCAGAGCTATTCGATGATATTATCCATAGGTTGGCCTGCCCAATAGCATCATCACCAACCTAGGGTCTACATTCACCGGTAGCGACTTTTGGAATTTACGTGACGAGCAACGGTGCATCTCGATCAAGTATGTTTGATCGTGAGACCCTAGGACTAACGGCTAGGTTGAGCGTGCCAATGACATGATTCTAGATCGTTGAGGAAGATACTCTACAAGAAGGACTAGAAGCACCTAGGCAAATGGCTCAAGGAACTACCGGCCATGGTCTAGGGACTAAGGACCCAACTTGATCGTAACACTAGCGTCTCTCCTTATTTCTTGGTTTTTGGATGCGAATTTGTATTACACCGCTAATGTCGCCTTCCGAGCACCTAGGGCGGAGAACTATGATGAAGAGCACTCGACCAAAGGCGGGCTTGTCGATGTTGATCGCCTAGAAGAAGAGCGCCTAGTCACATGTGTTCGGATGGCCAAGTACTGGAGGGCCTATCTGGTACTACAACCACAATGTGCATGATAGGTCCTTCGTGGTTGGTGACCTAGTACTCCATAGAAAATAGAAGACCGACGGGATGCACAAGCTTTTGTCACCACAGGAAGGCCCTACATGGTCAAGGCGGTTACTTGACCATGGTCTTATAAACTGTGTGATCTGAATGAAGTAGACATCCTCATCTCCTGGCACACAATCTTCTTAGTCGTTTCTATCCTTGAAACATTCTAGATAAAGATATGTACCCTTTATGTTTAAGTATTAAACAAAGTTTTCGCCATGATGTTTCTCCATGATTATTCTCCAAACGACTTTTTGCCATGTATACTAGCTTAAAGATGACATACGTTTTCACGTCATTGACTTTACGAATAGCCATATTTACACTTGTGTTTTTCGAGAGATGGTTACATCTCTGGCTTCTCCCTACTACGTGCATGGGCTCCCGGTGCTACGTGTTATGGATGGTCGGCGGTGGCTCCTCGGTGGCGCTTGTTTTCCTACATAGGCACGAGCTCTAGTGCTTTCTGCGTTATGGTCTACTGAGCTAGCTAGGGTGGGGCTCAACCACAAACTAGCTGGTTGGGGCGGTTTATATTAAATATAAACACATCTCCAGAAGAACACTTAGTGTTTACACCAACTATTTGGCAACCTTACATAATATTTCAATAATTTTTTCCGCTAATCTATTTGGTGTTGTTTCCTCCCTCATTGAATAGGTCAACGTCACCACCCAACCGCCGCCTCGCCCCCCGCCTTGTCCTCTAGCCGTAATCTTCTCTAAGTTTGTCCCTTAGGCAAGAAGCAGTCCCTACCACCTCGGGTTTAACAGAGGGATAGTGCGATCGAACCACCATGGCGTGTGGGCGATGACATAGTTGGTGGCGCTGTGGGTGAATTCCATGAAGTTCTCCCGGGCCCCTTGCACCTATTGAGGATCGCATGATCACGGTCGGGGAGGCCTATCACGAGTTGCAACACCATTGCCTTGGAAGGCTAAAAGTCATTCTGATCAAGCATGGGTTTTATCCTGCAATCACTACCTTGCTCTTATCTTTACAGGCTTGCACCTATGCCCCAAACTCATGGAGTTGCACTGTACCTTATATTGGTATTCTATAGTACAACAACAACATGTTAAACATGTCCCTTACACCATGAGAATAGATTTTAAAGAAGATGTGCTCACATTCAAGGTCTTTGGTGACCTTTTTGGCCCGCTCCTCCACCTTCTTCTCCTTTTGGAGTTGACCTACTGACCTCGCATGAGAGATAGACCGAGCTCCATCTCTAGATCTACACAAGACAAGTTAAATATGCAAGCAAATTATGACACCGAACATATCTCTGAGCAAAACCTAAGGTTTTACCTTTACGCTAACTTAGGCGACACAGCTAGGCCGCTCTATCAATGACCGGTTCTCCATCTTTAGCTTCACCACTGTGGCTCCAACTCCTCCTCTCGATGGCATGCTCTAGTAAGGTGGCATCGAGATCATTCTTGATGTCTCGCATCCTCTCATTTTCCACAAGGACTAGAGCCATCTTGTCCGGGGAAGGTGTTTCTTGGTGCTTAGACATTTTCATCGAGACTACTGCATAGGTAATAGTTATAGATTACACCTCAAAGGGGCCAACAATAGGGCTAGTTCAACTTACTTCAATGTGGCCCATAAATGGCCGACACAGTAGCTCTCAACTCCTTCACTTCTTTGCTAGCTCTTTGCTCCTCTTCTAGCACATCGAACTCGTTTCTATATGACGAACTAACTATGCGGACGACACGAGGAGGCGGCGTTCAGTGGGCTGGGCTAGCTCTCGCTCAATCTCATCGACTTCCATAGTAGCTTCCCTTGAGGTGACCTCCTTGGGTGGCACTATGGTGAGGACAGAACCTCTGAGGGCCCAACTCCATCGGTTGTGCTGCTAGGGCCACCTCTTAGTCCATAGGCATGGATGGATCCTGTGCTTCATCAACCAACACATTCCCTAAGGGTTTAGCTCCTCCAACAGGGTTGACCGGTGCATTCGCTACGGCCGGCGTCTTCATACTAGTGAGTATGCCAGTTGGCCTTTCTTCGCCACGAGCCTTGTCACTAGTGGTGGTCGGTTCCACAGCCGGTGGCTGCTCCACTTTAGTTAGAGCGACCGGATCTATTCCCTCACACTAACTGTCAGTGGCGCCTAGTGGATGCAGATCCTCTATCGACTCTGCACTACATCAAGGAATTACTTCAACAAACACCAGCCTACTACTCAATAACTGTCGTGAATGAAGAAAACTTACAATTCTAACTTACCAAATCATCTTGAAATGATGCACCTCCCTGAGCCACCCTACCCAATGATAGGGCCAACTAGTGCCCTCGCAGTCCTCAGGCTGGTGGCCTCCCATGCTTGGTGTCTCTTCCTCGTATCTACCCCCCACACGTGTGGCTTGGGGGCGTCACGATTGTTAGAGGAGGGGGAACTGTCATCTCATCATCACCAGACAAGTCTAACACAACCATCTTCCACCTCCGAGGAGGGTTGGGCCCTCTAATGCTGATACCTCCCACATCACAGCGAGAGGAACTCAATGTCTTTCTCCTTTTCAGGGACAACTCATCTTCTACTGGCCGTTTTCCCAAACCTTCTCACGAACATAGGTGGATCGCTCCCCTTCATCTCCATCTCTAGGAGTGACTGATCTCTCCTTGTTAGCCCCTGAGCTAGACTGACGCTAGGGACTCACTACTACACTCACACCTTCAACAACCATGTCGTAGCCGACGCGTAGCCCAATTTCGGCCTCGGTAGTAAGCTATCAATAGTGATGGTCATAGCCTTCACCGTTTGCATCTAGGACCGACTACGGTGTACACCAACACTGTCGATTGGCTTATGATCCATCCGTGATTAGGTCCTTACTTCAGTCGTATTGGAACATAACCCATCTATGGATGTACACTTACACCGCCGCATTAACAAATGATCCGACTATGTTGAGGCTATCAAAGCCATCGTGTGGGCACATCAACGACTGTGTAGGGTTCATTGTCGGTTCGATGGCCAAGACACCTATGTAGAGGTTAACACCACCATTGCTTTAGCGTATGATCCGCCGATTACAAAGGTCATGGTCACGTCGCCGCCTTGCGCCGCAATCCACCTTTGATGATCGTTTAGTCGATTGTCGGGTTACTAAAGGATTTGGCGATGATATACTTTTGATCCCCGCCGCATCATCGTAAAAGCGGCGGTGATAGAATTTCATCCAGTTCACAATAGTTACTAATTTATTTGGGCCCTTAATAGCTTCATGAACACAAAGCATACTGGATATATAATCATTACATCCATAAATCATGTTCATAAACAAGAGTACTTTTTACAATAATAATGGATGCTACCATAACATCTTTCTCAAGCGATGTCCTAACACAAGCTGTACATAGAGCATACTGTTTACACCAAAATTTGGGAAGAGAAGAACATGGGAACTCAAAGCTTCCAAGATTGTATCATCAAGGGATCGATCAGATGTGAATCAATATCAGCCGGTTTTGATGCGGCATCGGAAATCGGCTATTTTACAATAATAAATAGCCGATTGTCAATAGTTTAACGCTTATAGTGTGTCTTCATGATTCTGTTAAATGTGAATAGATCTGTTTATTTTAAAGGTTTGATCTGTTATCTTTTTCTTGGCTGCCATCGATCAAATTGAACCCCTTTATTAAGGATAACATGTTAGATTTGATGAGTTTATAGATCTATCCATATTAAACAGTCAATTGTTCACATGTTGTAATCCCTTTTCTACCTAAATCAGCTATTTTAGCCGATTTGCCTGTGCTTTCATAGATATGGCACGCTTTCATGAACCTATTGAAGTATGGTCGGTTCTATGGATTTTCTGGTTCTAGACTATCATCATCATCATCATATTTGCATCGATCCCGGTCGAACCTCACTATTGTGGTAATAGATTAGATCTAGATAGTTCGTAGATCTGTCTATATAAAACGATCGATTATTTGCATGGCATATCCTTTTTTCACGGATTCATTGGCTCTACACCACGTATTGATCAAATCTAATTTAGCCAGTGATGTATCTTTGACGCATACATGTTAATAGCTTAAGGGAAAGGATCATTACAACTAGGCGCATTGTATTCGTTACTATAAAATCAATCATGACCTGCGAGCATTATAGTCCTTAATAGTCGATTTCTTCTCGTATTGGCTATTTAGTCCATTGTCCCATCTGGCTGCTCCCTAAGCGGCACACTTGGAACTATGCAGGCAAAACTAGCATGTTCCACCCTAAATAAACTCTCTCCTTATCAATTGCAGGTCAAATTGACTGGCACGCCCTTGGGAATTCGTAGGATCGACTGGTCCTGCTTTGAAGCTAGGTAGATCTCCAGATCATTCCGTCTAGCTGTGTGTCCACCCGGCATGGCTACCATGTTTTTGCGCCGACACGCGTTCTGGCATGCCCAGTGAGACCCCATAATCATGATGGCAACTCACAACAACAGGGACATTCTTATGGTGCCTTATGAAGACCTACCTGATGAGGATAAAGATGTCATCATTAAAGCTATAGAATAATTTTAGAACAAGTGTTTGTTGTCCTACACCAAGACACGTGACAATAGAGTTTTTTTAGAAATATCCACTACCTAGAGTTTTGATGCATGGGTAGTCAGATACAGACGAAGCTGATGATAGACATTTCTTCATAGATGTTGTAAACAAATCTATTCATGATGCCATGTTGAACCATAATATAGCTTTCTTGAACACATTCCACAATACCATGAAAGAGGTGTTTCATGGATGTCCAATTGATTAGGTAGGACCGACTTATTACAACATTCCACATTCGTCGACTCAGAGGACTAATCAAGCCGGTACTAGCCATTAAGAAGCAGCACTAACTAGTAATGATGATGTCCAGGCAGTTCAGAGCTCATCTGAGCAAGTTAAAGGTACCACTAATAATCAAATACAAAATAATCCTAGATCATCAATGCAGTATGTGCAATAGCCGACGTGGCAAGTTTAGAATCAAATGGATAATTTTGGCACATCAGGCCAAATACCGTCGTTGGCTCAAAAAATAGCACCATCAGTTCAAAGGATTCGTAGAGATACAGATCTTGACATTTACAACTAGAGACTTCAAGCAGCAAATCAGCAAAGGACCCAATAGATAGAGATTCCACAAGGATATCATTATGGAACAGATTATAATACCCTTCATATGATTCCAAATTCAGGGTATCAAGGTACCCAAATTTTTAATCCACAGATGGGTCAGCAGTTATAGAGAAATCCAGATTCAAATACTGATGAGTTGTTGCTCAGAGTAACTAAAATGATGAAGAATCAATTTGGTTTTAAACCAAAAGGGAAGACCTTTTCATACAAATGTTCGTATCCAAAGTGGTATGATTTGGTTGCTCTTCCTACAAATTACAGGCTCCCAGAATTTGCTAAGTTCACTAGTCAAGACAGCACGAGCACAATAGAACATGTCAGTCGGTATCTTACACAGTTGGGCGAAGCATCCATTGAAGAAGCTCATCGAGTTCATTTCTTCTCCCTATCCCTATCAGGACAATCTTTCACCTAGTTTTCATTGTTACCACTTAATTCCATTGCCAATTAGACTGACCTAGAGAAGAAGTGTTATACATATTTCTATACTAGGACAGGAGAAAAGAAAATCATAGATTTGATGACCATAAGGAAAAGAACTAATGAATCGAGTGCCGAGTTTCTTCGGAGGTTCCGAGAAACCAGCAATTTGTGCTTTTCATTGAATCTGATTGATGATCGACTATTTGCTTTAGCCGTTCAAGGAATGTTGCCAACATGGAGAGAAATTTGCTTGGGCAAGAGTTTGACAATTTAGGTCAGTTGGCTCAAGCGGGTGGAAGCACTCAATAGCCAATTCTAGAATATCTTGTGAGAGATACCCGATTCGGAAGAATGCCATAATTGCTGCGACTTATAATCCATATTTAGTTAATGATGGCGGCGAGGACGATGAAGAAGAAGAGATTCTTTCTTAATTTGAATGGAATTGGGGTAAGAAGATAGTAATTATGTCAAATCCTTAGGGAAAAGGAGTTGAGGAGAGCTATGATTTCAATGTCACAAAATCAGGCAAGCTCTTTGATTTCTTGCTTGAGAGAGGAAAATTCAAATTGCCCACCAATCATGTTATGTTACCTCCTGATCAGTTAAAGAATAAGAAGTTACGCAAGTTTCATAACGCTACTTCTCATTCTACTAACGAAAAGTGAATTTTTTGATAACATATCTGAGAGGGCTATTCAAACAAGGGAAGCTTAAATTTGATACACCTCGAAAGATGAAAGTTGATGATAATCCTTTCCCAAGAGATCAGAATATGGTCAATGTTAAGTTACTCAAAGGAAAGACTAAAGTCCTAACATCAACTAGGGCAAAAGAAACCAAAACCATCGATCCAAAGATGCAAATATCAGCTGATAAATATAGAGAGATTAAAAGGCGTCGTGACGAATAGAAGAGCCGATATGAGCAGGGAGAGACGTCAAGGAATGGGGCGATAAGGCCACATGCCACATCTCGAATTTTGTTGAATAAATGGCAATGGCAGAAGGAAAAGGATTATCAGCATTGGTTAGAAGAGAAAGAATATCAGCATCAATAAGAAGAGGAGAGGTATGAAATAAAACAAGTTGAATCACATTGGAATTGTCCTTTTTTAGACATTATTGGAATGAAGGTTTGAAATTGCCTACCAGAAATAATTGCCTAGAGTGAAGTGAACAATATTGGGAGTTTAGGCAATCTGAAGCCAACCGTTGGTCTGCCTATGCTCAAAATGAGTATCATCATAATAATATGGATCAGTGCTTAAAAATATAAGTGTTCACGATCGGCTCGGGAAGCGAGTTGTTGATTAAAACTGGGCTGATTATGAAGAAGAGGGTGATGAGGAAGAACATGTTTGACAGGAAGGGCAATGGTGTCCAGAAGGTTTGACAAGAAGCTAGAAAAGAAGGGTACAATGCCTAAGGAACAGAGAGCTAGAATAGGCTCAGGCATCTAGTAGACCTCAAGTGTGGCGTGCTAAACAAACAGCCGATAGGGGTCAACCATCGACTAATATTCAAATGGCTTTTCTGTTGTCGTTAGAATTTAGAGCTCCAGTAGACCAAGAAGTCTATTTAGATTTTGATGAATCAGAGTATGAGGAGATAGTTGCCAAGTTGACAGTTATACAACAAGCTATATTCGATAAGCCAGTCAAGCATCGGCACTTAAAAGCTTTATATGTAAAAGGTTTCATTGATGGGAAGCTGATGAGCAAAATATTGGTGGATGGAGGTGCTTCTATTAATCCTATGCCTTATGCTACTTTTCACAAGCTTGGCAAGAGACCAGGAGATTTGATTGAGACCGACATGATGCTTAAGGATTTTGGGGGTAATGCATCCAAGACCAGGGGGGGCAATAAACGTCAAATTGACAATTGGAAGTAAGACTTTGCTCACTACATTCTTTATCATTGATGGAAAGGGTTCATACAGTTTACTCCTTGGTCGTGATTGGATTCATGCAAATTGTTGTGTACCATCGACTATGCATCAATGCTTGATTCAATTGGCATGGAGATGATGTTGAGCTGGTTCATCTTGATGATTACGTGAGTATAGCAACAACTAATCCAATGTATTGGGAACTAGAAGACTTTGAGTGTTTTTCTAGAAAGCTATGGGAAGGAGGCTTCATTAACATCAATGATGAAAGCCAACGGTGATCCAAGCAATTGGCTCGAGAGTTTGCTTTAATGGATAATCCAATAGATGGTATAGATGTTAAACTAGGGCATGGCTTCACATCGGCCGATGAATTAGAGGAGATAGATATTGTTCCTAGAGATAGGCCTAGGCCAATGTATGTGAGTGCTAAGTTGGATCCACGAGTATAAGCAAGAGTTGATAGATTTATTAAAAAGGAATTTAAAGATTGTTTTGCTTGGGAATACTATGAGATGCCCTGGTCTAGATCGATCAATTGTTAAACATCGGTTGCCAATCAAACCTAGATATCGGCCGTTTAAACAAGCTCGAGGAGATTTAAGCCAAATGTTCTTGATGATGTCAAAAAGGAGGCGAAGGATTACTAGGAGTGATTTTTTTCTTTGTGCCGATTTGCAAGAGTGGATATCGAGTGTGGTTCCTATGTATAAGAAAAATGGGGAAGTTAAGAGTTTGCATCGATTTCAGAGATCTATACAAGGCTACACCCATGGATGGTTATCCGATGTCAATAGCCAATATGTTGGTAAATGCAGCAGCCGGGCACAAGGTTATTAGTTTTTATGGGTGACAATGCAGAATATAATGGCTAAGGAAGACATTTTTTAGGTGCCCTAGCATAATTGGCTTATTTGAATGGGTCATAATGATCTTTGGTCTGAAGAGTTCTGGTGCAATCTATCAAGAAGCGATCAATGGAAAATGTCTGAAGGAATATTATCCTAGCATTTGGATTAATACTTGATAGCCGATTTGTTCAGTCATCGGCTCTAATAGCCGGTACCAGAAGGGTATCGCCTTTAGCTAAAAAATTACCCCAAAGGGGAAAAGCCGATACGATATGTATCGCCTGTAGAGCAAAAAACCAACACAGAAACTATTATGGTATACACAAGACATTGCAAAAAGTACACTAAGATACGATCATAGAAAAACATATACTTTATTCATTCATTAGTTTGCCCTAAGTAGAAATTAGTCAAAGACATTGTTATCACATCCTGAGCGGATGTAATGTCCACGATGGCCTCCGCTGCATCGACGAAGTCCTCGATCAACTCCTCGTGCTCCTCGGGGACGTCGCCCATCGAGAAATCAGTCTCCACCTGATGCGCCATGACAGACGCCATGGATGGCGATCTCTTGGACATGGGCTAGGATGTCATGGAGGCGGGCATTGATGAAGGGCCCCGAGCATTGATGGCCGTCGTAGCCGAGTTCGCCGCCAGCTGGAGGTTCTCCAACTGGACCGTCAGGGCTGGCGATCACAGAAACAAAGAAGATATCAAGGCAAAGACTGGAAATTAGAAGAAGAGTTTTCTTAGAGTTCATCTTACCCGCCACCATGGCGTCAGACTCGGCCAGCCTCGCCCGAGCAGCGCTGGCCTCTTCCTCGGCACCGAGGAGGGTGGCTTGAGAAGCCCCAAGGCGGATCTCAAGCTGACCATTCTCTCGAGTTGCCTCAAAATAACGGTCCTGGGCCACCCTCCACTCCCGGAGGAAACGCCAGGCATCGTCGCCATTGTAAGAATCGGAGGAGTCTGACAACGAGTCTAGCGTGAAGGCGACATCGGATGCAACATTGGAGGGCTCGCTGGCCCTGCGAGGAAGTGGGCAAAGGCTGTCATTCAGGACAAACCTATAAACAAGTTAGAGAGATCCATTGCCATGAGCAGAGGATGTCGATCTCACCTCATATGACCGGAGATGCTAGCTCCTTTCGGCAAGTTCTCCTCTGGGACCTCTTCCGCCGCATGCTTGCCCGATTGTCCTTGCCGACCATGGGGTTTGGTTAGATCTCTTGAGAGAGAGGAGGAAGAAATCGCTATATGGTTTGTGAAGGCGGAGAAGCAAAGAAAGAACAGAGGCAGTTGCAAGTATAGATGTGTTTGAGGCCAAAGCCCTCGGCTAGTATTTATAGCTACAGAGATGGGATGGTAGATATCTCGAGACATGCAAAGAGTAACTGCAATTAATAGAAGGCGAAGCGCCACCTCACTAATGTCGAAGGGAATGTGGTGTTGATAACTGAGGACAGAAGATTGAGGAGTTTTCTTAATGAAGGTCGTGTTTTTAGACTTAATTGGATTAAGGTTAGAGGTCTAGAATCAGCTATTTTCAAATCAGCTCTTTAGCCAAGACAAGAAATACAATAGATCAGCAGGAAATATGGTTCTCAATAGTTTCACACGAGATATATGTATTACAAGTAGTGACATCACAAATTCAAAGCATCCTGGATTGTCTTCAAAGCTTTCATCCGAATAGCATCAACCTCTCGCAATCTGTTGCTTGTCTCCTTAGACTAAACTAGGAATGTTCTCAAAGTCATTGCATGGATGGCTTTTGCCTTCTTGGACCTTGGTCAACATCTCTTGTTTCTTCTGTTTGATGGCGTTGGGGATCTAAACCAAGTTGGACTCATGGCAATTGATGGTGGCCTTCATACTTTCTAGTTCTCTCTCAAGTTCAGCACACCTAGCTCTCAACTAATTCAACTCTAGTTCAATTCTGGAAGAGGAATTCTTCAGATTGTCAATCAGTTGCGCTAGCTCCCTGGTTTCTTATTTATTGGAATACTTCTTGGCCATCAAGGCTTCACGGTCAGACAGATTCCTCTGAGCTTTTCTCACCTTCAAGGCTTGATCTTCGATGATGGATAAAGGAGTCAGAGCTTCGATGAGATCCGGGGACAAATTATCCCTGATAGCTAAGAAGATTCTTCGTGTTGAATCTACATCTTGGACCAAATCGGCTATATCTTTCTTGAGCATTGGCAATATGTCCCTTAGCTGATTTTTGGTCTCTTCTGATAAAGTCTCTTAGAGAGAGGTGGCAGATGAACTGATCTTGCATTTATCTATGTACTCTTCAAAATTGAAGGAGTAGCTCAAAGCTAGAGAACTAAGTGCCTACATATGAGCAAAGGAAATCTTGTTAAAAGGATCAGATCAGTTGATGATGAGATAAATGGTGAAGTAGATATAGTACCTTTTCTAGGGTAGCTTCTATCTAAGGAGAAGGAACAGCAGATGATGCACCAATGGTATCTGGTTGAATCGACTCTGAACTTTCAACATTGGTATCTCGCAAACATCAAGGGAGATTTTTCAATTCATGATTGTTGCAGAAGGATAAAATAGATATATGATTTTTCTTACCATCAATTGTTCTTTCGGATGGAGAATTGATAGTTTGAGTGTCAATGTCAATTAGGTCGCTATACATTGATGGACTGTTCATATTCTCGTTTCTTGCGTGGATATTTCCTCAGGGAGTGAAGTGGAAGGGTTCTCATCTTCTACTGTCTTGGAAGCATCAGTTGTTTCAACCAGAATCGGCTCCTTTTGAGGATCGGCCGATGAAAGTTTGGTTGGTGCTGATTTATGTCGCAGAACTGACCAATTTATAAGAGTACAAGTACAATGGCGTCCCACAAGCGGTCGCACCGTCATACTTTAACCCATATAAACCCGGTAGTCCGTTGAGTACCACGACGGGTCTCGATAAATGATTTACAACAACCAAGATCGTACATGATACAACATACATGCCACATATTACATAAAGTTCACAGATACATTTTCATCATCAGAGTATGAATAAAAGTTATTACAAACCAAGTTTTGATAGATAAAAGCGGAAGCAAATTAAATTTGAAAGTAAAGTTTCCAACATAATTTAGTACAGTGCCAAGATACGATCACGGTCCACAAAAACTTGTAGAAAGATTAATAAGAAGCTCGCCCAAGGCTTACTCCTCATCCACAATGGGATAGAAGCAACTCTTGCAATAACCATGATACACAAGTGCCATCGCAACATGGGAAATAAAACCACGAGTACGAGAAGGTACTCACTAGACTTACCCGTCATAAACCAGAAATAAAATGACTCCAAGGATTATGCAAGACTGTATCAGTGGGGATAGCTTGACAACATTTTGCATAAAAGCGATTAACTTAGCTATACAATTATGGTTCCAATATCAGGTTAATTATAACTATCCATCTCTAGATTAGCAACTATCCTGTGCCAAACATGTGGTATATCCATTTAAAAGCATACAATAGTAACCATAGCAGGTATTGTAATTCCATATTCATTCGAACCATCATGTTCCATAACACGAGTTACTACGATGTTGGGACTAGCCAAGTTTCTCACTATCGGGAGAGACGGCGATTGAATCGATTTCAACCAGGTGGGAATTTATTCCTAACACAAACCAGTGCATACCCTGCATGAAGGCAGCCTTAGGTCACCTTTTGGTACAACTCAGGTCTACATTTCGTGGGTCCGATCTCTTGCAACACTGTCTGGGACACCGGATGCCGGGACGTTCAGAGCCTAGCCTGCCATTGGGCTCGGTCGATCGCCCCGCAAGGAGCGCACAACAAAAGCGGGTCTGGCACGAGTTGAATTACTCGGCCAGCGGTCGGGAACGAGTTATCCGCCAGCTAAGTGATAGGCATGTGTTCAATCTTGTCGGAAGCACCAACAACGGATACGGTCCTTAATCGACCTGACGGGGATAGATCCACACCCAAGACCTCCTTGTCTTGTTGCTTCTCTATCGACATCCCACCGGTCTCCATTTACATTAACCATGGTTCTTTTCCACAATAGCAATTATAGCCAACCGTGCTCCGGTATCCACCTATATCTCGCAGGTGATAGGAAACCACCCGACTTCTATTGGTCTAAGCATATATTCGATCCTGGACCTATACCGGTTAAAGGTGTAATAGCTGGACAAGGAATGTATATGCATCAAGTGGTTCCATTCAACTCTTATAACCTAATGCATCAATCATAAGTACTTAAGTAATCATTTGTAAAATACTGGGAGACTTAGAATGCTCTGGGGCTTGCCTCGCAGAAAGGAAGTAGGGCGGTGATCAGGGCACTCCAGAAGCTCTTTAGGATTCTGCTCCTCGCCTTCGGGAGCTGCGGCTTGAGGATTCTCCTGCTGGTCCCCTTCCTCTACTTCGTCGAATTCCCGCAACGTTATTTCGTCCTCCGATCCTAGATGCATGAATATGGCATAAGGTATTGCGAATGCATACATGCATACAAGTATAGCATGGTGACACAGGATGAATGCATTCATATAAGTATTCATAACAGCATGGTGTTAACAAGTGCATCATGTTTATTGAGTAGGTGCATATCTCTTCTCGATTATTTAATTAACTACTTCCACAATGCATCTACTATATCACAAAACAGCAGCTACTTGTTTTACTCATAACTGGAGTTTTACTAATCCAAATGCAGTGATCCTGGACTTTTTGGAAAGCTTATCAAATTATCTACAACTTTGTTATTAACCATTTTTATAGAAAACATCATCCCTATCATGCAACTTAGCAAACTCCAGAATCTATCCGGAAACTATTCCAATTCATATTATAAAGTAACAATACTTCTACTTCATATAAGTATTCAAATTTTTACAACCAAAAGTCTACCAACAGTTTAAGCATACCAAATACATCCAAGAAAACATAATGGTGAAGCCCAAACTATTTATTTAAATGCCTTTATTATTTTATTTAGATATTTAGGTTAAATAATAAACATATACCAGATGTACTTCATAAATTCTCAAAACTTTACAGTGCTTTACTAAGGTTACTAAAAGACCACTGTCAAAGTTTCATGCCATTTTACCAAGCAAAACATCATATACAAAAATGACAAGGCAGCAAGGCTTGAATTCGCATAATTAGAAAACCCTATTAAAAAGTGTCAAGCAACAGATTTCCTATTTTTCTTAACATCCATATGGTACTAGGATTACCCCCAACAAATTTCATGAATTTTGGATTCATAAATAATTTATAAAAATTCATACAAGGATTAACTATTTATAAAAGAAAAATCTATAACTATAAATCTACCCATGCACTCATCCTAAAATTTTTACCAGAGTTCATACATGACAAGAATAGCTTACCACAAAAATTTCATAATTTTTGGAGCACAGGAACTCTAGATATAAAATAAACAAATTTGCATGCATTCAAAAACACATTTCAAATCCCCATTTAAATCTCCCAAAATTTCTACTGTAAATGTCAAGAATATATTTTTACTAAATACTACACTTCCTAAGGAACACTACACAATTTATTGCACAATTTTTGAAGCTACCAACCTGGAGATCTAGAAATTACAAAACAGCACCAGATCTGGATTTAAATGAACTACCTTTTAAGTTGGAGTCGCTGACAAGCGGGACCCACTGGTCAGTTGACCCCATCGGTCAGCGAGACAAAACAGAGCACGACGGCGCTGCTCGACGCTGCGCGGCCGGAGCTCGTCGACGACGAGTTTGCCGGCGGTGACGTCTTCATGGTATGATCTACTCGACGAGGCGCATCATTTGCACTACTTGCCCGGCCCTATCATCGATGCTAGTGAGGACGGCGGTGGCCATGGCGGCTCGGCGAGGTGGAACGACGGTGGTACGCCGGTGACAACCTCGGTGGCCCAACCAAACACGCGTACTACCATCTACGAACTACGGGACCCTATTGCATTCACTAGCTTAGCGAGAGGTGGGCTGTGGCGGCGTGGCCACGACGACGGGGTTGGCGGCGGAGCTCCGGCGAGCTTACACGTGATGTTGGAGCTTACCGAGCACCGGCAGCGGTTACTGGAGGATGCGGTGAGCTGCTGGGGTGACGGTGGTGCCGCTGTGGTGACGAATGGGTGGCTCAGTGAGGCTTGGCGTGGCTATGGCGATGGCGGAGGCGGGGAAGAGCTCGGCTGCTGCTACGGTGAGGAAATGAGGCCGAGGCGAGGCGACTGGAGAGCTTGGTTGAGTGCGGGTGGGTGCGGGTGATGTTAAGACGTGCATGGGCCTGCCTTGGACACACGCGGTGAGGCTCTTGCGATGCGCGGCGCTTGCCAGCCACCACGCGGCGTGCGACGACTGACGCCGGCCGGCCACAACGCTGATGGTTCAGTTCGTCAGTTAAGCCAAAACCGAGCCTGACAGCGCGTATTGCAACGATTAAAACTTCATGACTATGGGCTTTCAGCAAAAACTTAGTACATCAAAGTTGAAGTCCAATGTACCAGCTACAACTTTTGTTCAAGAATCTAGTTCTAATTCGCACCCGAGACGGAGTAAAATCATGACCAAGGTCGGTTTGTCAGGCTGTCAGTCGAACAAAGACTTAGCAAAATTTCATAAGTGTTGAAAACAGTGAAAAGCTGATTTTTGTGAGTCCATTTTGAGCATGTTAGAAGCTAAATCAGTCAATGACCCAAAAATAAAAGTTGTTCCTTATGTCAAATACTACATCTTTGCTTTAGTGATCTCCTCCATGCAAGGTCTCTAACACCTAGTTCAAATTTGGTCAAACATGTCACTTTTAAATGATGGTACACTTCAATTCATGGCTTAATGACCTAATTACCCATAACCATGAATATCAAAGTTGTTCATAATGATACTCTAAACATGTTTAAGCAATTTGCAAGGTCATTCCATCATTTCATGTATTAGGCACTCATAGAGCTATTTAGTGTAATCACATGAAGCTTAAGTGTTGGTTCATGAAATGTGACCATTAATAAAAGTCCTATTTGCTAACCTAGGTGTTGCTATATGTTTGTGTGACTCACATCCACCAAGTACCTGTGTCCACTCATGATCATATGCATAGACACATGGAGACATGAAATAACGAGAAAAGTTGCATATGTTTAAGAAACATGCGATAACAAGCAAACGTTGCAGATGTTTCAATCCAATGTTTCAGTTGTAAATGCTTGTTTATGAATGCTTGATGATCATGCTCATGTTATGCAAGTCAAGTTATGCAAGGCTAACACCCGAGGTGTTACAGCCCCTCCCCCTTATAAAAATCTTGTCCCGAGATTTGTAAGACCTACCATTCTTGGAAAAAGGCGGGATAAACTTCTCGTAGATAATCTTCTCTTTCCCACATAGCATCTTGTTCACTATGATTGTTCCACACCACCTTATAGAACTTAATAATCTTACTCCGTGTTACTCTCTCCCTCTCCTCTAATACTCGAATTGGCTTTTCTTCATAGGTTAATTCCGATTGAAGCTGCACGTTGGTGGGTGCAATAGCTTCTTCAGGTACTCGAAGACATTTCTTCAACTGAGAAACATGGAAGACATCAAATATTGCACTCATCTCTGGTGGAAGTTGTAACTTATAAGCAACATTTCCTTTCCGTTCCACAATCTTGTACGGCCCTACATATCTTGGTGAAAGCTTCTTTTTCATCCCAAATCTCTT
Source organism: Miscanthus lutarioriparius (assembly GCA_904845875.1). Lineage (NCBI taxonomy): Eukaryota > Viridiplantae > Streptophyta > Magnoliopsida > Poales > Poaceae > Miscanthus > Miscanthus lutarioriparius. The sequence goes on from CAJGYO010000019.1 coordinate 43,204,498, forward strand.
CACACCTTTCATGGGCGATACTCTCAAGTACACATAGTCACCTACTTCAAAATTCAGTGGTGTTCTTCTTCTATCGGCATAACTCTTTTGTCTCGATTGAGCTGCCTTCATATGCTGTTGGATCACACGTACTTGCTCTTCAGCTTCATTGACAAAGTCAATACCAAAGTATCTCCTTTCACCGGGCTCAATCCAATTCAATGGAGTTCTACATTTTCGGTCATACAAAGCTTCAAATGGAGCCATCTTGATACTTGCTTGATAACTATTGTTATAGGAGAACTCAGCTAAAGGTAATCATTTCTCCCATGAACCTTTTGAAGATATAACACAAGCTCGAAGCAAATCTTCTAGGATTTGGTTCACTCGCTCTGTCTGTCCTGAAGTTTGTGGATGATATGCAGAACTTCTGATTAGCTTGGTTCCCAAAGCCTGGTGTAAGTGCTCCCAGAAACGAGCTATGAACTGTGGTCCTCGATCTGAGATTATAGTCCTGGGTACTCCATGTAGTCTCACGATCTGGGAATCATATATCTCAGCGTATTTCCCAACTATATACCGTGTGTTCACGGGTATAAAATGTGCTGACTTGGTGAGACGATCAACAATAACCCATATTGAATCGTGACCTTGTGGTGTCATTGGAAGGCCTGTGATAAAGTCCATACTGATTTCTTCCCATTTCCAACCTAGGATAAGCAATGGCTGAAGTAGTCCGGCAGATTTCATATGGACAGCTTTTACTCTACTACAGTTATCGCACCTAGCAACATAGGCTGTGATCTCTTTCTTCATCTTAGTCCACCAAAAACGGGTTTTCAAATCTTGGTACATCTTACTACTACCCGGATGGATAGACAATTTGGACGAGTGAGCTTCATCTAAAATTTGGTTCTTCAGCTCACGGTCTTTTGGTACCACAAGTCGGTCCTCAAACCATAACACACCTCTTTCATCCAATCTAAAATGCTTGGTCTCTTGCTCTTGCTTTTTTCTCTTGATGTGACTTATTCCTACATCTGTCTGCTGTAGCTCTATGATTTTGCTCTCAAGTGAACAACTGATTGTGATATTGTGTAGTACAGCAGGATGTAACAAGTTGAATCCATCTTCCAATAATGCTTCCATAGTGTTGCAATGAGACTTTCGACTGAGCGCATCTGCTACTACATTAGCTTTTCCTGGATGGTAGTGCACTTCCAAATTGTAATCCTTAATTAGCTCTAACCATCGTTGTTGTCTCATGTTCAGCTCTGGTTGGGTAAAGATATACTTGAGACTTCTGTGGTCAGTATATATATGACATACATTGCCCAACAAGTAATGTCTCCATATCTTTAATGGGTGAACCACTACTGCAAGTTCTAAATCATGAGTGGGGTAGTTGACTTCATGCTTTCTCAACTACCGAGAGAAGCATATGCAATAACTCTTCCTTCTTGCATAAGCACACAACCCAAACCTATTCCCGATGCATCACAAAATACATCGAAAGGCTTTTCAATGTCTGGGTGTGTGCTAGTACACAGTCTTTGTAGTCAACAAAGTTTCGAGGGTGTGAAAGGTCGCTTCACATTACGGTGTCCATTTGTACTTCTCATCTTTTGAAGTAGTCGGTCATAGGCTTAGCTATCTTTGAGAAATCTAGAATGAAACGACGATAATATCCTGCTAACCCTAGAAAACTCCGAACTTCATGAACCGAAGTTGGGGCTTTCCAATCCATGACCTCTTGTACTTTCGATGGGTCTATAGAGATTCCATCTCTTGATAAGATGTGACCTAAGAAAGGTACTTTGCTCAACCAAAATTCACACTTACTAAACTTTGCATATAACTTATGCTCCCTCAATCTAGATAGGACAATCCTCAGATGCTCTTCATGATCTGACTCATTTTCTGAATAAATCAATATATCATCGATGAACACGACCACGAACTTGTCGAGCTCAGGCATGAATACCGAGTTCATCAGGTACATGAAGTAGTCTGGAGCATTTGTTAGTCCGAAAGACATAACCAAATACTCGTATAAGCCATACCTAGTAGAGAAAGCAGTTTTAGGTATATCCTTCGGTCTGATCTTTATCTAATGGTAGCCCAATCTCAAGTCAATTTTGGAGAATACTTTTGCCTTCGCTAGCTGATCGAACAAGATGTCGATGCGAGGCAATGGATATTTGTTATTGATGGTCACAGCATTGAGTGGTCTGTAATCTACACACATTCTCAGTGACTTGTCCTTCTTTTTCACAAACAAGGCTAGACATCTCCACGAAGATGAGCTAGGTTGGATAAGACCTTTGTCCAATAGATCTTGCAATTGAACCTTAAGTTACGCTAACTCATTGGGTGGCATTCTATAGGGCCTTCTTGATATGGGTCTTTGTACACGGCACTAACTCAATCTTAAATTCCACCTCCCTATCAGGTTGTAAGCCTAGTAATTCCTCCGGAAATACATCCGAAAACTCACAAACTATGGGATATCACAAAGTGTGGTGGTTTGGATAGCACAAGCTAAATGTTGGAGTTCGAAATTGTGGGAGAGTGGTACTAGAAAAGCATTCCCTCTCGTGGGTTCTCTCAACATAATAGTACGGGTCTTTGGTGTCAATAAGAGCACCATGATACTTCATCCAATTCATGCCTAAAATTACAGCGATGGATAACCGGGCAATATTATCAAATCCGTTGTATACTCCCTCCCTTGTATAGAGATGAGCACATTTTTACTATCTTTTGGTAGTAAATAAAGACCCTATTTGAACTTATATTATAACCCCTTTGCTTACTTCAATTATTTCTGATCATGCCTAGATGCGAATGCTTGACTCATGAAGGAATGAGAAGCTCCCGAATCAAATAAAACAATAGCGGGATGCTTGTTGACGAGAAACATACCAGCCATGACAACTTCTCCCACGGGCACTTCCTCAACCGCGGTATAATGCACGTATCCTGGACATGCCCTTGTGTTCGCCTGTCTCTGATTGTTCTGATTTGGGTTGCCATTCTTCTTGGGGTAGGGGCATTCCTTGGACCAATGACCCAGTTGGTTGCAGTTGAAACATGGTTGATTATTTCTGAATCCGGTGGAGCTATCCTGACTGCCATTTCCTTTTGGCAAGGCAATTGTGAACGCCTTATGGAATGGTTTCTGTGGCCTGTTATTCTGAGCTTTAGGTGGTCGAGGCCTAAACTTGGGTGTAGGTGGATGGAATTGTGGCCTAGCTGTGATAGGCGCTCTTGCATGTGAAGATCCGGAGGCACCTGCCTCAAATGCCCTCTTGCGACTCTTAGTAGTTGCATGCATATTATTGTGGTTTTCCTGGGTCAGAGCATCACTAATAAACTCGTTGTAAGTGGCACACCTAGAATTGTCCATGGTCTTCATCAGTTTGGTACCCAGGCCTCGCTTGAAACTCTCTATCTTTTTCTCTTTAGTATCCACAAAACCTGGAGCATATCTGGACAGGTTGTTGAATGCGTGCATGTATTTTGTGAGAGTCTTCGTTCCCTGAGTGAGCCTCATAAATTCAGCAGCTTTCATGCGCATTAGGCCCAGGGGAATATGATGTCCCCTAAAAGCCAGCTTGAACTGTTCCTAGGTCACTCGCGCGTTAGCGGGCAAAGACGACAGGAAATGTGTCCACCAGATCCCTGCTGGTCCTTGCAATTGATGAGAGGCATACTCAGCTTTCAGATGCTCTGTGACCCTTAGCAGACGAAATTTCTGCTCAATGGTATTTAGCCACTCGTCAGCCTACAGTGGTTCCTCAGCTACCTTGAAGATTGGAGGCTTCGTGTCCAGAAATTCCTTGAATGTACTGTGCTGATTTGGCTCGGCCCCTGGTTGCTGTGGGTGGCCACAAGCGGTGTTTTGCGCAATGAGGCGCAGGGCTTCTTCCATTGTCCTTTGGCTCCCCAAGAACTGGGCAAAGAACTCCTGAGCAGACGGTGGCGGTGGTGGTGGTAAGTCATCACCATTGCCATCATGACTGCTACCAGCTCCTACTCGGGTGCGCGTCATCTACGAAGTTGCAACAATAAGCGATTATTGGTTGATGCCACAAGATTGCAGATGAATTTATAATCATGCCAAACTGAAATTACTGGAGAAAATCCTCAAATTCACAATAAAAACAAAGGCATAACAATTCAATCTCACAACATGACACCACCAATTTTATCACTTATCGGACTTGCACCGTGTTAACATACTAGTCACTAGGTGACTCTAATATTCATTAAGATCGCTGCTGAGGTCGGAGATAGGATTATCCTCATTCTCTGGCTCCACTTCTTTCTAGGTATACTTCATTCCACTGATAGACGGGTGGTTCATGGTACCCCGCAAAGAGCAAAACTCTCACAACAGGGTAGGTGTTCCGAAAACCATCAGGAAATTCTCACTCCAACTGGTGCTGCCATCGGTACCATCAACATGTACACTTTTGTGAGACAAGACCATAATGGATAAGAGTTACATAACCGAGTAAGAAATTTATACGGGGAGGAACAATTTAATTATGTGAATGATAATTATCATGATGCATGCTCGTTCCGTACGTCCTCACAAACTTAGGAAAAATTTGTTTGTAGCGGTAGACACGGTGGCATACATACGTTCTCTCATATATAGCGTAACTAGTTGAGCTACATGTTTTGTTGTTAGTGTACCTGCATAAGAATTTCATTTCAGCCCAAACCCATAATGAAATATGCAGAATGCAAATCTAAATACTTCCATATATGTATACCCATACATATACTTCCGTATCAAACTACCCGATACAATTTAAACCCACAATTAAATACGCACCATATACACATGCAAGCATGCATACATAGACGTACCAAAGCTAACTCTCCCAGACCGCACGCTCACATCTTGCGGTCATACACTCATCATATTACCTTGGCGTAGAGGCATTTGATCCATACATTACCATTCAAGTGAATGGCATCCATACAATAGCACCCCGTATAGACGACGAAGTAAAAACCCCCATGTTAGTACTTAAATAGCCACCTAATAGTCCTTAATTTGGGCATAAGGAAAGTGATCATTAGCACACTTTATATTTCAAATACCTATTATATAGCTATCAGTTGCTAGAGAAGGGTTTTTGGAAAACAAAAACTTTTGTTTTAAATACACATGTGACAATTAACGTTGAATCTTGCTCTGATACCAGCTGTCGCAGAACCGACCAATTTCTAAGAGTACAAGTAGAATGGCATCCCGCAAGCGGTCGCACCGTCATACTTGAACCCATATAAACCCGATAGTCCGTCGAGTACCACAACGGGTCTCGATAAACGATTTACAACAACCAAGATCGTACATGATTCAACATACACGCCACATATTACATAAAGTTCACAGATACATTTTCATCATCAGAGTACGAATAAAAGTTATTACAAACCGAGTTTTGATAGATAAAAGCGGAAGTAAATTAAATTTGAAAGTAAAGTTTCCAACATAGTTTAGTACAGTGCCAAGATACGGTCATGGTCCACAAAAGCATGTAGAAAGATTAATAAGAAGCCTGCCCAAGGCTTACTCCTCATCCACAGCGGGATAGAAGCAACTCTTGCAATAACCATGATACACAGTGCCATCTGCAACATGGGAAATAAAACCCTGAGTACGAGAAGGTACTCAGCTAGACTTACCCGTCATAAACCAGAAATAAAATGACTCCAAGGATTATGCAAGACTGTATCAGTGGGGATAGCTTGACAACATTTTGCATAAAAGCGATTAACTTAGCTATATAATTATGGTTCTAATATCAGGTTAATTATAACTATCCATCTCTAGATTAGCAACTATCCTATGCCAAACATGTGGTATATCCATTTAAAAGCATACAATAGTAACCATAGCAGGTATTGTAATTCCATATTCATTGGAACCATCATGTTTCATAACACAGTTACTACGATGTTGGGACTAGCCAAGTTTCTCACTATCCGAGAGAGACGGCGATTCGAATCGATTTCAACCAGCTGAGAATTTATTCCTAACACAAACCCAGGCATACCGCGCGAAGGCAGCCTTAGGTCACCTTTGGTACAACTCAGGTCTACATTTCACGGGTCCGTACTGCGCCGCACAATCTGGGACACCAGATGCCAGGACGTTCAGGCCTAGCCTACCCTTGGGCTCAGTCTGATCGCCCCCCGCAAGGAGCGCACAACAAAATGGGTCCTGGCCTGAGTTGAATTACTCGGCTTCGCGGTCGAAATGAGTTATCCGGCCAGCTAAGTGATAGGCATGCGTTCAATCTTGTCAGAAGCACCAACAACGGTACGGTCCTTAATCGACACAGACGGGGATAGATCCACACCCAAGACCTCCTTGTCTTGTTGCTTCTCTATCGACATCCCGCCCGGTCTCCATTTACATTAACCATGGTTCTTTTCTACGATAGCAATTATAGCCAACCGTGCTCCGGTATCCACCTATATCTCGCAGGTGATAGGAAACCACCCGACTTCTACCGGTCTAAGTATGGCTAAGCATATATTCGATCCTGGACCTATATCGGTTAAAGGTGTAATAGCTGGACAAGGAATGTATATGCATCAAGTGGTTCCATTCAACTCTTATAACCTAATGCATCAATCATAAGTACTTAAGTAATCATTTGTAAAATACTGGGAGACTTAGAATGCTCCGGGGCTTGCCTCGCAGAAAGGAAGTAGGGCGGTGATCAGGGCACTCTGGAAGCTCTTTAGGATTCTGCTCCTCGCCTTCGGGAGCTGCGGCTTGAGGATTATCCTGCTGGTCCCCTTCCTCTACTTCGTCGAATTCTAGCAACGTTATTTTGTCCTCCGATCCTAGATGCATGAATATGGCATAAGGTATTGCGAATGCATACATGCATACAAGTATAGCATGGTGACACAGGATGAATGCATTCATATAAGTATTCATAACAGCATGGTGTTAACAAGTGCATCATGTTTATTGAGTAGGTGCATATCTCTTCTCGATTATTTAATTAACTAGGTCCACAATGCATCTACTATATCACAAAACAACAGCTACTTGTTTTACTCATAACTGGAGTTCTACTAATCCAAATGCGGTGATCCTAGACTTTCTGGAAAGCTTATCAAATTATCTACAACTTTGTTATTAACCATTTTTACAGCAAACATCATCCCTATCATGCAACTTAGCAAACTCTAGAATCTGTCCGGAAACTATTCCAATTCGCATTATAAAGTAACAATACTTCTACTTCATATAAGTATTCAAATTTTTACAACCAAAAGTCTACCAATAGTTTAAGCATACCAAATACATCCAAGAAAACATAATGGTGAAGCCCAAACTATTTATTTAAATGCCTTTATTATTTTATTTAGATATTTAGGTTAAATAATAAACATGTACCAGATGTACTTCATAAATTCTCAAAAAAATTTACAGTGCTTTACTAAGGTTACTAAAAGACCACTGTAAAAGTTTCATGCCATTTTACCAAGTAAAACATCCTATACAAAAATGACAAGGCAGCAAGGCTTGAATTAGCATAATTAGAAAACCCTATTAAAAAGTGTCAAGCAATAGATTTCCTAATTTTCTTAGCATCCATATGGTACTAGGATTACCCCCAACAAATTTCATGAATTTTGGATTCATAAATAATTTATAAAAATTCATACAAGGATTAACTATTTATAAAAGAAAAATCTATAACTATAAATCTACCCATGCACTGATCCTCAAATTTTTACCAGAGTTCATACATGACAAGAATAGGTTACCACAAAAATTTCATAATATTTGGAGCACAGGAACTCTAGATATAAAATAAACAAATTTGCATGCATTCAAAAACACATTTCAAATCCCCATTTAAATCTCCCAAAATTTCTACTGTAAATGTCAATAATATATTTTTACTAAATACTACACTTCCTAAGGAACACTACACAATTTATTGCACAATTTTTGAAGCTACCAAACTGGAGATCTAGAAATTACAAAAACAGCACCAGATCTGGATTTAAATGAACTAGCTTTTAAGTTGGAGTCGCTGACAAGTGTGACCCACTGGTCAGTTAGACAAAACAGAGCACGACGGCGCTGCTCGACGCTGCGCGGCCGGAGCTCGTCGACGGCGAGTTTGCCGGCGGTGCCGTCTTCATGGTATGATCTACTTGACGAGGCGCATCGTTTGCACTACTTGCCCGGCCCTATCATCGACACTAGTGAGGACGGCGGCGGCCATGGCGGCTCGGCGAGGCGGAACGACGACGGTACGCCGGTGACAACCTCGGTGGTCCAACCAAACACGCGTACTACCATCTATGAACTACGGGGACCCTATTGCATTCACTAGCTTAGCGAGAGGTGGGTTGTGGCGGCGTGGCCACGACGACGGGGTTGGTGGCGGAGCTTCGGCGAGCTTGCACGCGATGTTGGAGCTTACCGAGCACCGGCAGCGGTTACTGGAGGATGCGGTGAGCTGCTGGGGTGACGGTGGTGTCGTTGTGGTGACGAATGGGTGGCTCAGCGAGGCTTGGCGCGGCTATGGCGATGGCGGAGGCGGGGAAGAGCTCGACTGCTGCTGCGGCGAGGAAATGAGGCCGAGGCGAGGCAACTGGAGAGCTTGGTTGAGCGCGGGTGGGTGCGGGCGATGTTAAGACGTGCACGGGCCTGCCTTGGACACATGCGGTGAGGCTCCTACGACACGCGGCGCTTGCCAGCCACCACGCGGTGTGCGACGACTGACGCCGGTCGGCCACAACGCTGATGGTTCAGTTTGTTAGTTAAGCCAAAACCGAGCCTGACAGCGCGTATTGCAACAATTAAAATTTCGTGACTATGGGCTTTCAGCAAAAACTTAGTACATCAAAGTTGAAGTCCAATGTACCAGCTACAACTTTCGTTCAAGAATCTAGTTCTAATTCGCACCCAAGACGGAGTAAAATCATGACCAAGGTCGGTTTGTCAGGCTGTCAGTCGAACAAAGACTTAGCAAAATTTCATAAGTGTTGAAAACAGTGAAAAGCTGATTTTTGTGAGTCCATTTCGAGCATGTTAGAAGCTAAATCAGTCAATGACCCAAAAATAAAAGTTGTTCCTTATGTCAAATACTACATCTTTGCTTTAGTGATCTCCTCCATGCAAGGTCTCTAACACCTAGTTCAAATTTGGTCAAACATGTCACTTTTAAATGATGGTACACTTCAATTCATGGCTTAATGACCTAATTACCCATAACCATGAATATCAAAGTTGTTCATAATGATACTCTAAACATGTTTAAGCAATTTGCAAGGTCATTCCATCATTTCATGTATTAGGCACTCATAGAGCTATTTAGTGTAATCACATGAAGCTTAAGTGTTGGTTCATGAAATGTGACCATTAATAAAAGTCCTATTTGCTAACCTAGGTGTTGCTATATGTTTGTGTGACTCACATCCACCAAGTACCTGTGTCCACTCATGATCATATGCATAGACACATGGAGACATGAAATAACGAGAAAAGTTGCATATGTTTAAGAAACATGCGATAACAAGCAAACGTTGCAGATGTTTCAATCCAATGTTTCAGTTGTAAATGCTTGTTTATGAATGCTTGATGATCATGCTCATGTTATGCAAGTCAAGTTATGCAAGGCTAACACCCGAGGTGTTACAATTTAAACACCTGGGACAATAGTTCAACACCCAGAGCAGGTTGCGACGTAATAGTTGATAACTGTGAGAAAAGAATCAGAATTAGAAGTAGAATATCATTTTGGGAAGAGGATGAATTGTTTTACCTGAGCAGTTGATGGTCTCATTCTACGAAGTCTTTTCCCAGTAGTTGTTTTCTAGGTTACCCCTTGAGCTGCCTTGCATTTTGAAGATTGATACATTATGATTGTAGGAGCAGCCTGGGTTTTCATTAGCTTCTTCAGTGTAGGTGCAGTTGATCCCAGTCTTGAGGCTTGACATGGCGGATAGTACTCTATGACATGCCCTTTTCTGTCCACAATTGGGGGATTGAATTCAGCATCCTACAAGGGAGTTCTGTTAGATAAGTTGTCAGCAAGACTTTAGTAGATGATCTTTATGGAAGGAAAAGAGTAAGCTAGTTAACTCACTATTGGAAGCAAAATCTTCATCCAGAGCTATGCATCTAGGATGAACTGGCCTGTAGAAGAGGTGAGAATACCACTCTTGCCACCAGGAGTCAAATAGGATGGAACAGAAGGTGACTCTTGTTCAGTCATGCAAGCAAAAGGAGGGAAGAGCCGATCCTAGTTGAAAAACTCTAGAAGCTTCCATTACTTCACTGATACCTTGTCTTGGCTTCAGTGTATTCTTGATGAAGAGTTGGGGAGGTAGATGACCAAGGCCGAATTGATGGGACACAAAGCAAGGATTGTAGAATTCGTAAGTTGGAAGATTTTCTAGGAGAAAAGAACCAGTAGCCATTTTGCCATGGCCATGGCAAAATTTAGCTGGTAGTACACAAGGTTTGATGATGTGACTAAAGATTGCTGTAGCTATTTTATCTGAGTAGCCTGATTCAAACCGAAATTTGACTGGCAGAACTAGTTCATTATCTTCATCTTCATCATAAGGCAGCCAAGTCAAGATGTTTGCATCAAATCCTCTATAGAATTTCTTGAAGAGATGGCCTACGTCAACAACGATTGTTATGGTTGATGTAGCTTCACCATAGTTCATGCACTATCGAACTCTTCCTTCCTTCCCTATGTAATCTTCAGCAATGTTGGAAGAAGGAAAGCTCAGATTTCTAAGATCAGGTCTTACAATCCTGTGCATATACAGGTTTAGTCATAATTATATCAACCACCAAGGGCCACTAATAGTATGCACTGGTTCAATCTTCAGCAATTGGATAGCTACCTAGTATATAAGATGATAAGCAGATCCTAGCAGGTATTTTCTAAGTGGGATTTCATTGCCAGTTCCTAGACGCCCTGCCAAGTATTTATGATTAAAAGTCGGACCACAAGATGATCCATAGAAGATGAATCTTTCGAACCACATGTTCAAAAAAGTCACATGTTCTTTTTCGCTAACAGTCGATTCATTCCTAATGTGGTTCTAGATATAACTTGCCCATCCCATGAAGTCCGATATTTTGGCCAGTTTCTTTGACCTAGCACCTAAGAATTCATACGACTGCATTGGTCCTGTTATTCTAAGGCTAGTCAATATATAAACATCACCCAAATTAATAGTCATCAGGCTGTGACCAAAGACAAAGGCATTCAAGGTGTTGGACCAAAAGTAAGAAGCGGCAATTAGGAGTGAATCATTTCTCTCCATTCCGGATAGTGAAAGTGTCAGGCATTGGCTTAAATCGTAAACTTCCCAGTCTTCTCCCTTTTTGTCTGACACTCTGTGAAACCAATCTCTCCATCCTTTAGGCATTTTGGGCCAGTTTCTAAAGGGGGTTTTGGTGTTCCAAGAGGATAAATCTACTACAGATTATTTCAAGGGGATTCGGTTGGTTTCTTGACTAATAAAATCAGATGGATCAGGGTCACCCATAGGCCCAAGATAATAGACATTGGGAGCAACTGCTGATGGAATCAAAATCTCATTCCTCATCTCCTAGAAACCAGATAAAATAGATTTGAGAAGAAAGGAAATGCAGGGTAACAGTTGATTCTTGGAAGACAGGAAACTTGAAAGCATACCTCAGGGACGTGGTCGCTGGTCATCATTGCAGCTAGGATGGATCCGAATCTGAGGAAGGTTACTTGAATAATAGCTTGACAGAGCAGAGGATTTGCTAGGGTTAAGGCCTTAGTGATGGCGGCTTTGGTTGTTGAGGCTTGGTCGAGAAAGAATGAATGGTATATTTTGGAATGAACAAATAGGCCGAGCAAGTTGGAAATGATACTATTGAGGTATTATACAAAATTCAGACTAAGAAATCAGGAGTCACGCGTATATTTTGGAATGAACGGTTGTGACACGGTGAGCAGGTAAATAGAAATTTTGGAATAAAATCAATTTTATCCCAAAATTGGGGGCTTGTGTTTACACCAAAATTTGGGAGGAGAAGAACATGGGAGCTCGAAGCTTCCAAGATTGTATCATCAAGGGATCGATCAGATGTGAATCGATATTAGCCGGTTTTGATGCGGTATTAGAAATTCGCTATTTTATAGATGACGTCAGTAGATAACAATAACAAACTACGTACAGATGGTGTCAGGGAGGAAAATATGTTAGACTCTACAAAAAGGAAAGGATTAGGGTCTAAGTTATCTTCAATTAGGAATGTTTTCTTTTAATTCAAAGATTGTAATAAGTCATGTTTGAGTAGGATTCATGTTTAAGTTCTAGGTATAAATATTGGACCTCGACTATTGTAAGAGACATCTAATCAATCAATACCAATTACTTTTTTCAGCTTCACACCAACCCTTAGGAGTAGGAGTACTGTAGATGTCGGCGAGTTCTTGAACAAGCAGGGCTGCATCGATCTGGTCGACCTCCGGTTTGTCTATAAGTACCGTCATGGCTTATACTTTTGTTTGTAAGGCTGCATCAGTCCAGTCGACTTCCTACGAGCTCTAGTATAAGTTAGTTATCGATCCTTATCTAGTTCAAGTACGGCTACATCGGTTAAGTTCGACCTCCACTGCTCGAATTAGATTAAGGTCAAGTTATCGGCTCTACCTAAGGGTGGCATCCTTCGGGTAGATTCTGTAACACCCTAGGTGTTAGACATGCATGTAGCATTGGCATTGCATGAGCACAAGTATCATTGATCATTCATGAGCATAAGCATCATAATTTCTATCTCTATGTTTGTTTATATCACATGTGTTTGTCCCTAATTGCTGCACATATGCTAGGGTTTACATGTAACCAATGTATAAAATGCTTGCGAGACCCTAGGAGTACTTTTAACATGTTTAGAATGTCATATGGAACAACTTTTGTATTCATGACTTGGGCCAATTTGACCTCTAAGTCATGGTTGTAACAGAACCGACCAAATCATAAGAACGTAAGTACAAAAACAATCACCGAAGCAATCAAATTCCTGTACTTAAGCTCCCATAATCCCGGTAGTCCGGAAATCACGAAGGATTTCAACCAACTCTCGACATACAAACCAAGATCGTAGTGATTCAACACAACACATCATCCGTTACAACATTTCATAAGTAACATTCGGATTACATCCATCAGAGTTCAAATAAAATATTACAAACCAGGTTCAAATTTGCGGAAGCAACATAGTTTAGTACATAACTTCATAGTTTCAATTACATTGCCAAGTCTGAGTCATGTCCCACAAAAGCATTATCAGGTACGAGAGCTAGTAGAGACCGTGCCCAACGGCCTAGTCTTCATCCCCAGCTGGGAGAAGGCAATACTTGCAGCAACCAAAGTAGAACTGTTCATCTACAACAGGTGGGAGATAAACCCTGAGTATGAGAAGGTACTCAGCTAGACTTACCCGACAAAACCAGAAATAAAAGACACCAAGGATCACGCAAGGCTTATGAGGTGGGCTAGCTTGACACAGTTACATAAAAGAGCTTATGATTATAGTAACCAATTTAAACTTAGCATCAAGCTTATCATCATTTACCTGTCCACTAGATTAGCACCTGTACTAGAGCACTCACTTATTAGGAGCAAACAATATTAACCATAGCAGGTATAATAAGGCTGTCATCATCATATCATCATTTCCGAACCATTATGTTATTAAGTGTATCTACATTGGAGATAAGCCCGTCAAGTTCTCACTAACCGGGAGAGACGGCGACTCGAATCGAATTACAACTTAGCTGAGGGGGTATTCCTAACTCTCACCCTAGCATACTTTGCAAGGGTAGCCGTGGGTCACCTTTGGAACAACTCAGGAACCAAATTCGTGGGTTCGATCAGCGCCAGCACTCTCAGGGATTACCCTTCTGACAGGACGATCAGGACTTTTAAATCAACTGCCCTTGGACTCACGCCTACGGCTCCCTTCCGAGGCACACTTTATACTTATCGACTCCTGGCCTGAGGTGAGCTACTCGGCTTCGTGGTCGGTCTCCAGACCCGGCCAACTAAGAGAGAGGCATGCGTTCAACATGAACAGGAAAGGCTCCAAGATTCAGTCCTTAATCGACACAGATGGAGTCACTGCAATCCGGCAAGCCTCTGTCCGGTCTTCATTTCAATTAAGACTGGTTCTTTTCCACGATAGCAAATATAGCCAACCGTGCCACATGTAGATTTCTATATCTCGCGGTGGTGTGAAATCACCCGACTTCTACCGGGTTTGAGCAGGGCTAAGCACTACACGAGCCCGAGCTACATAGGATTTGAGGTATCAATATCTCGGACAAGGATTGGATAACCAATGCAGCAAGTGTTTGCATCCAACACCTAAACTTAATGCAACAATATATATATGTAACAATAATACTGTAACTGCATTTCGGAAATTAGGAGGCTTAATATGCTCTGGGGCTTGCCTTTCACAAAGTTGCACAGGCGGTGATCCGGGCACTCAACGGCGACCACATCTGGCACTTCTTCTGAAGGCTGCACCTCCTGAACCTCCGGGGTCGGCTGCTGCTACTCGCTCGGTTCTTCGAATTCCAGCAGTGTTACTCCCTCCGGTACACCTATTGCATGCCGATGCACGAGATAAATATCATGGATGCATAAGGAATGACATGATGCTCATGATGAATGAATCACAGTAAGTGTTTATGAAAGCATCACGGGACACCCATTTACCGAGTAAAATAGCCCTATTCAAATCACTTTAAGCATGTATCTAACTTAACTTAAAGAACAAGATCAACTTACCTAACTTGCATAACCTAAGATAAAGATGCTCATCTTCGGTTAAAGGCCTAACACCTAGGAACATTACCACAAACTTAGAAATAGTAAAGGCATACATAAATCAACATTTAAAGTTTCATATCCACACAAATAGTCCTTAATTCAATCACAACCTGAGTTCTACAAATCCAAATGACTTGCAAGAGGACATTCTGGAAAGCTTATGAAATTCTCTACAATTCATTTGTAAACATCAAAGCATGATTCTTAAGTTAACCAAATCAAATTCCAGTAAACCTAGAATCTGTCCTGCAATGACAGGGTTACTAACTTAATTATTTGATGATGATGCAAAAGCCTAATTTGACCAAACCAAGTTTACCAGCTTGTTACACATACCAGAGGAACACTAGAAAGTATAATGCCAACTTCTAAATAAATCATTTAATATCCTTTTCTAATTTATTTAGTTAATTAGGTGATTAAAGCAACATATAGTAAAACTGTTCATAAAAATCTACAAAAATTACAGTAGCTATCTCATGCTTCACATAGACTACCATAAAAATTTCAAAGCCATTGAGCAAGTAGAACTTGCTATATCCAAAATAACAAGTGGCATGCCTATTTTTAGCATAATTAGGAAACCCTAATGAAAAGTCTCAAGCAATAGATTTCACATTTTTCCTAGCATCATTTTAGCATAAGAACCTTACTCACCAAATTTCACCTGTACTGGAAATATAGAAAATTTATGAAAATTCACACAAGATCCACCTATTGATAAAAAGAAATTCTATAACTCAAAAACTATACATGCACTAGCTCTGAAATTTTAACCAGAGATTCTACTAAGCAATAATAGATTACCCACAAAATTTCATCATTTTTGGACCAAAGAAACTCAAGATAAAATTCAAACAAGTTTGCATGTATCCAAAAACACATTTCAAAGTCCTATTTAATTCATCCAGAATTTCTAAAACATGTGCTCATATAATATTTTTATTAAATACTAGACATGACCAGGAACTTAACAAAATTGGAACCATAACATTTGGATCTACCAAACTTGAGTTACACATTTTTTTATCTATACCCAAAACTGTGAAAAACAATTAAACAAAACAAAAATGGAAAAACCTACAAAGCTACTGGGCCAGCCCAAAGGTCACGGCGGCCCGTGAGCAACGCTGGCGCGGCCCAGACAATGGTGCGGCCCACGCTGGGCTCCCGCCTCAGCCGCGGCGACTGACGGGAGGGGCCCGTGCGTCAGCGAGACAGTCAGGGGAAAGGAGCGGACGGCGGCGTAGTTCATCGCCGGTGGCTTCTCCGGCGAAGGCAACGGTGCTACTACGGTCAACTCACTCGTGCACATCTATTGGTGCCCTCAATTGCTTCTATGGCCGCGGCTATAGGGTTGGCGACGAGCACGGCGGAGCACGGCCGCGGCATGTCTGGCTCCGGCGAAGGCTACGGCGCTACGTCTCGTATGTGAGGCTCTACGAGCTTCAGCAGTGCACCTAGGATCTAGCGTGAGGCAGAGGAGGGGATGGGAGGGTCAAGGTGGTGGTTGTTCGCATGGAGCAACAACGCCGGTGAGAACAGCCATGGCGGCGGTGGGACGAAGCTGCGATTTTTCCCTTACCACGGCGCAATCGGACCGACGGTGGGGTGAAGAAGGTAGAGGAGACCACGGCAAGGCTACTGACGGACTGGGCAACCTGTTTTTGCGGTGGCGAGTGCGCACGATGACGGTGACACACGGTCGGTAATGGCGGACGGCTGCTGTGGCTTGGCGCAGCGCGCAGGGAAGGAGAAAGGAAAAGCAAATGGCGCGGCGAGTGCGTCGGGCAGGCGCGTGGGGTGCTCTTGTCATGGCCAGCAGCGCCAGGAGGCACGCGGCGCGTGGCAGCATGCTCAGGCGACCGGCGATGCGCGGCACACACGCGTCGGGCATTTTCTGAAATTGGTCAGTCACTGTAGCATCCATTCAGACGAAGAAAACCGACTGACAGCGTTATTTCAACGTGTCAACACGGCTAATCTACTGCACCTTTGCAAAAATGGTGTATATGAAAAATGTAGGTCTACCATCCATCTACAATTTCTCTTCAAGGACCATTCCCTAATTCACCATGGATCAGCAGTTACATGAAGCCAAAGTGAGCTTGATGCAACTGAAAATGTAACTAGTACTTGGAATATTTTCTAAGTGTGAAATCAGCATGAAATACTAATTTGCAGGCCATGTTTGACCATGTTCCACACATTTTCATGAGTTGGCCATAAAACAACTTTTGTTCCTTGACAAATTAGCTACAACTTTGGTAAAGAGTGCATAGCCATGCAAAGTCTCTAAGTGGGACTTTTGAATCAGTCAAACAGTGACACTCCAAGGGTCAATTCTAGTCAAACCTTCACTTGAGGGCATTTTGGTCATTTTGATCTACATGAACAATGTCCCAACAAGTAACCTAAGTGTAGTTAAGGTGTAATAGACCATGATCAACCACTTTACAACATTGTTATACCACTTCTAAAGATCACATGTGATAAAGAAATTAAAACAAGCAATTCATTCATATGTTTCAATTCCATGTTTCACATGTTTCATGACCTTGTGGTTATTTTATACGTGTCACATTTCTACCCTGTTGCCATGTTTCATGGTATAAGAAACTCAGGTTGCATTCACATGTTACACCATTACTATTCACAACACTCAAGTATGAAACATACACAATTGGAAAATGTTGCATATGCATGTTTCAGTAGCAAAGGCATGATGAGATAGATGATGCACATGTTTATGAAATGAAATGCAATTAGTGGAAGCCAAACATCTAGGATGTTACAGCCCTCCCCCCTTAGAAAAATCTCGTCCCGAGATTTGGAAAGCGTACCATTTAGTATAGAAAGTTGGATGATTTTCCTTTAAATAATCTTATCGTTCCCAGGTTGCATCCCGTTCACTATGATTACTCCAAACTACCTTGTATAACTTAACTACTCGTGTACGAGTCACTCTTTCTTGAGTATCCAGAACTTGCACGGGCTTCTCCTCATAAGAAAGATCGGATTTCAAGTTGACTTTCCTTGTTGCTATTCTTTCCTCGGGAATATGAAGACACTTCTTCAGCTGAGACACATGGAATACCGGGAATATAGCTCCCATCTCACGCGGTAGATCGAGTTTATAGGCTACTCTTCCACTTTTCTCGATAATGAGGTAAGGTCCAACATATCGAGGCTCAAGCTTCCTTTTAATTCCAAAACGCTTGACTCCTTTCATAGGGGATACCTTCAGATAAACATGATCACCTACTTCAAACTCAATAGGTTTTCTTCTCTTATCAGCGTAGATCTTTTGTCTAGCCTGTGTGGCAGTCATATTCTTCTGTATATTTCGGACTTGCTCTTCGGCTTCTTTTACAAAATCAATACCATAGAATCTTCTTTCTCCGGGTTCCACCCAGTTCAAAGGAGTTCTGCACTTGCGGCCATAAAGAGCTTCAAAAGGAGCCATTTTAATACTCTCTTGATAGCTGTTGTTATAAGAGAATTCAGCGAGAGGTAACCAGTCCTCCCAAGAGCCTTTGCAAGAGATAAGACAAGCTCTAAGCATGTCTTCAAGAATTTGATTAACACGCTCGGTCTGTCCTGATGTTTGCGGATGATAGGCAGAACTGTGGATTGGATGAGTGCCAAGATTCTGATGTAGGCACTCCCAAAAGCGAGCTGTGAATTGCGGTCCTCTATCAGAGACAATGGATTTGGGCACACCATGGAGACATACCACTTGTTGAAAGTAAATCTCAGCATAATTGTGAGGGTGATAGGTAGACTTGACCGGAATAAAGTGAGTGGATTTAGTTAGACGATCTACGATAACCCAGATGGAATCACAACCCCTTTTTGTAGTGGGTAATCCAACAATAAAATCCATACTAATTTCTTCCCACTTCCAGCCAGGAATAGAGAGTGGCTGCAATAATCCAGGCCTCATGTGAATAGCCTTGACTCTGCAACAGTTATCACACTTTGCCACGTAAGCTGTGATTTCTTTCTTCATCTTGGTCGACCAATAATACAGCTTGAGATCTTGATACATTTTACTGCTACCAGGATGGATGGACAATTTAGAAGAATGGGCTTCAGCCATAATTTGATTTCTAAGTTCTTTGTCTTTGGGTACCACAAGCCTATCATTAAACCAGAGAATTCCCTTGTCATCGACCCTAAAGTGCTTGGTTTCTTTCTCTTTCATCTTCCGCTTGATGTGAAACACACCCACATCAGTCTTCTGGAGTTCGATAATTCGACTTCTAAGAGAGCAATCCAAAGTGATATTGTGGAGTACTACAGGATGAAGGAGGTGTGCTAGATGAAAGTCTTCACTAACTAAGGAATTGCAATGGGCCTTTCTGCTTAAGGCATCAGCAACCACATTTGCCTTACCAGGATGGTAGTGCACTTGAAGGTTGTAGTCTTTGATCAATTCTAACCATCATCGTTGATGCATGTTCAACTCGGGTTGAGTAAAGATGTACTTGAGGCTTTTATGGTCAGTATAGATGTTGCACACATTACCCAGCAAGTAATGTCTCCAAATCTTCAGGGCATGAACAACTGTGGCTAGCTCTAAGTCATGGGTAGGATAGTTGACTTCATGTTTTTGAAGCTGGCGTGAAGCATATGCAATTACTCGGCCTTCCTGCATAAGAACACACCCCAAACCGGTGCCACATGCATCACAGTAAACATCAAAAGGCTTCTCGATGTCAGGTTGTGCCAATACAGGGGCAGAGGTTAGTAAGGTCCGCAAAGTGTGGAAAGCCTCTGCACACTTCGGAGTCCAGACAAACTTCTCATCTTTTTGAAGTAGTCGAGTCATGGGCTTGGTGATTTTAGAGAAATCGGGGATAAAGCGATGATAATAGCCAGCCAATCCCAGGAAACTTTGGACTTCTGTGACCGTAGTAGGTGCCTTCCACTCAAGGACTTCTTGCACCTTAGTAGGGTCAACCAAAATTCCATCACCAGATAACACATGACCTAGAAAAGGTATCTTGTTCAACCAGAATTCACACTTGCTGAACTTATCATAAAGCTGGTTGTCACGCAACCGAGTTAAGACAATTCTCAGATGTTCAGCATGCTCTTCTTCATTCTGAGAGTATACAAGGATATCATCAATGAACACGATGATGAACTTGTCCAATTTCGGCATGAATACTGAATTCATCAGGTACATAAAGTGTGCCAGAGCATTTGTCAACCCAAAGGACATGACAAGGTACTCGAACAAGCCATAACGAGTAGAGAAAGCTGTCTTAGGTATATCTTCAGGACGAATTTTGATCTGATGGTAACCAGACCTCAAATCGATCTTGGAGAATACCTTAGCTTTGGAGAGCTGATCAAACAGAATATCGATGCGAGGAAGAGGGTATTTGTTCTTGATGGTAACAGCATTAAGGGGGCGATAATCCACGCACATGCGTAGAGACTCATCCTTCTTCTTCACAAATATAGCCGGACAACCCCAAGGAGAAGAACTAGGCTGAATCAAACCTTTCTTCAATAGCTCATTCAACTGACTCTTCAGCTCAGCCAACTCATTGGGCGGCATTCTATAGGACCTTCGAGAAATAGGAGCCGTACCCGGAATGAGTTCTATCTTGAATTCTACATCACGGTCCGGAGGTAATCCAGGCAAGTCATCAGGGAAGACATCTGGAAACTCACAGACAACTGGTAGATCCTCAATGGCTTTGGCTAGGGTAGCATTGGCTGTATTGTGAATAGAGATATCATGAGGTAACTGCACTAGAAAACCCTTCTTATCCACAAGATCCCTCAACATTACCACACGGGTTGATGTATCGATCAACACTCCATTCCCACTCATCCACTTCATTCCTAGGATTATATCAATTCCTACCCCCGGTAGAACTACAAGATCCATAAGGAACTCTCGATCCCCAATCTCAAGCTTTACATCTTTTACTACTTGGTTAGTCATGATATTATTCCCAGCAGCACTAATACAATAACCACCCTTGACAATTGTAATCACATTCATCATATGCTTAGATGCGAAAGTAGAACTCACAAAGGAATGTGAAGCACCCGAATCAAAGAGCACAACTACAGGGTGATCATTAACAAGAAACTTACCAGCGGTGACCACTTCACTAGCAGGAATTTCCTCCACAGTAGTGTAGTGAACACGCCCCTGACGGACGTTTCCTTGAGCATTCTGCTTGGAAGGATAGGGACACTTATTTGCCCAATGACCAGGCTGGTTACAGTTCCAACATGGCCTGTTAGCTGGTGGGACATTGGAGCTACCCTGCCTAGAGGTATTCTTTTGCAAGGAAATTATGTACCCCTTGCGAAAACCAGTTTTAGCTTGATTCTTCTTCTGAGGTGGGCGGTACCGGACATTAGCATTGGGTGGACGGTACTGGGTCTTGGATACCATTGGTGCCTTAGACTGAGAAGCACCTGCCTCAAAGTTTCTTTTGCGGTTCTTGGAAGCCGCATATACCTTATCATTATTCTCTTGAGTCAGGGTGTCACTGATAAACTCATTGAAGGTGACACACTTACAGTTGCCCGTAGACTTCATCAGTTTTGGGGAAAGTCCCTTCTTGAAACTAGCTATCTTTTTGGCATCAGTATCAACGAACTCAGGAGCATACCTCGCCAGGTTGTTGAATGCCTGAAAGTATTCATTAAGACTCTTGTTGCCTTGGGTTAGCTTCATAAACTCGGTATGCTTAATGGCCATGAGACTAGGAGGGATAAAGTGTCCCCGGAAAGCTGCCTGGAACTGGTTCCAAACTATCTCAATGTTAGCAGGGAAGGTGGTCCTGTGATGGGTCCACCAGATGCCTGTAGGGCCTTGGAGCTGGTGTCCTACATATGTGGCCTTCATACCCTCAGTCAAACGGAGCAATCCAAACCTTTGCTCTATCGTGCTTAACCATTCATCAGCTTGTAATGGTTCTTCTGCCTCACGAAAGATAGGAGGCTTTGTGTCCATGAAGTCCTTAAAGCTGCTGTACTGGTTTGGCTCGGGTCCCTGGCAGACATGCCGATCCTCACGGTTAGCCATCTGGCGCATAGCCTCAGCTAGCATGCGCTGACTTTCCACAACTGTCTACATTAGCTCAGCTGGGGTGGGCGGTGGCGGAGGTGGTTGTTCCTCATTTCCCATGCCACGACCGCGACGAAGGTTATGAGCCATCTGCAAAATGTATATCCAATGAGCACTGACGATGTGGAAATTTTTGTAGATGAATCGTATAATTATGCCAAACTGAGTCCATTGGAGGGAATGCATTTATATAATCAACAGAGGCACAATCATTCATCACAACCACACAACTCATCAAGCGCATCGATTGACACATAAATGTGATGAACATAACCAACAGTGAGATCTATAGACCGCAAAGACGAAATTCATCAAAAGCTCACATACGTGGAGCATAATACGTTCGATAGGTTACATCCAAGCCATAGTGGTTCCAAACTTACATCCAAAGATAACTTATGGTTCGATATTACATCCCAACAATTAACTTATTACAAAGCTACTCGTTCATGCATGAGGATCAACAAAAGACTAGCTCTTGCGCATTAGCTAAGTAGTAAGCTAAACTACGCATCGTCCTCGGAGTCAGTGTCGAAGATCTCTCCTCCATCTTCATCACTAGCAGGCTCTAACTCCTCATCTTCCTCCTCATTAGGTGGAATGTCCTCAGGTCCATTGACCTCCATGTCATCATCACCTTCAGCCATGATGACACCAGAGCCCATCTCATCCTCATTATCAGGTGGCAGGAGAGGGTGAAGTTGATTGTGTAACAGGTGAACCTCCTCATGGAGATGGTCATTGTACTCTTCAGCAACTGCCACTTGCTGCTCTAGCTCCACCTGTCGCGCTCTCAACACATTCTCTTCGTGCCAGGCTTCATTCCTTTGGTTAATCACGTGAATCAACATGCGTTCACAGTTGCGGTGAGCAACTGTCAACCTCTGAACCTCAAGGGTCTCTTGGTCCCTTTACTGTGTTACTTGCTCCAAGCGGTGCTGAGCCGCATTCCTCTCAGTAGTCACCCGAGCTAGCTCTGTCCTCAGCCTTTCCGCCTCAGTAGGCTCAGGACGGGGCTCACAAGGAGCTAAACGGTGATGAGGCGCCCTACCTCCAGCGGACTTGTGAGCAGTGAGTTTCGTGCGCGCCATCTGTAGCAAAAAGTTACAACGTAAGGGGAGAATCATTTAAGGGATACGAAATTTAATTAGTCGGGACAATCATATTTTAAAGGAGGGAGTAATGCAAGAAATGCCATGTATGCTTGAACATGATGCATGCACGATCCGTACGTCCTCACAAACCTAGAAAAATTTAAAGGCTAGCGAATATACGGTGGCATACATACGTTCTCTCGTATATGGTAACTAGTCGATCTACAACGATATGTTGTTAGTGTACCTGCAGAAAATTTCATTTCAGCCCAGTAATTTCCCAAAAAGGCATGTAAACTAAATACTTTCATACATACATCCCCCGATGCATATACTCTAGTATCACAGCTACCCATCAGAGATACCCACATTTAAGTACTCTCATAGATACATGATTGAACATGTAAGTATGCGAGCAACCACAACTACTCTCCCCTAGACCGACGGTTGGACGGTCATGCTCTCACAACTCCCACTTACCAGAGCGTAGAGGTATTTGATCCAAACATTACCACCCAAGCGGATGGCATCCATACAATAGCACGCCGTATGAACGACGAAACAGAAACAAGTAGGAACCCCCAAGTTAGTACTTAATAAGCCACCTAAGAGTCCTTATTTGGGCATAAGGGATATGACCACTGGCAATACTTAGTATTTAATTTAGGAATTTCACAAATACTTTTGTTTTAAATACACAAATGACATGTTTAGTATCGAATCTTGCTCTGATGCCAGCTATAACAGAACCGACCAAATCATAAGAACGTAAGTACAAAAACAATCACCGAAGCGATCAAATTCCTATACTTAAGCTCCCATAATCTCGGTAGTCTAGAAATCACGAAGGATTTCAACCAACTCTCGACATACAAACCAAGATCATAGTGATTCAACACAACACATCATCCGTTACAACATTTCATAAGTAGCATTCAGATTACATCCATCAGAGTTCAAATAAAATATTACAAACTAGGTTCAAATTTGCGGAAGCAACATAGTTTAGTACATAACTTCATAGTTTCAATTACATTGCCAAGTCTAAGTCATGTCCCACAAAAGCATTATCAGGTACGAGAGCTAGTAGAGACCGCACCCAATGGCCTAGTCTTCATCCCCAGCTGGGAGAAGGCAATACTTGCAGCAACCAAAGTAGAACTGGTCATCTGCAATAGGTGGGAGATAAACCCTGAGTACGAGAAGGTACTTAGCTAGACTTACCCGACAAAACTAGAAATAAAAGACACCAAGGATCATGCAAGGCTTATGAGGTGGGCTAGCTTGACACAGTTGCATAAAAGAGCTTATGATTATAGTAACCAATTTGAACTTAGCATCAAGCTTATCATCATTTACCTGTCCACTAGATTAGCACCTGTACTAGAGACATTCACTTATTAGGAGCACACAATATTAACCATAGCAGGTATAATAAGGCTGTTATCATCATATCATCATTTCCGAACCATTATGTTATTAAGTGTATCTACATTGGAGATAAGCCCGTCAAGTTCTCACTAACCGGGAGAGACGGCGATTCGAATCGAATTACAACTCAGCTGAGGGGGTATTCCTAACTCTCACCCTGGCATACTTTGCAAGGGTAGCCGTGGGTCACCTTTGGAACAACTCAGGAACCAAATTCGCGGGTTCGATCAGCGCTAGCACTCTCAGGGATTACCCTTCTGCCAGGACGATCAGGACTTTTAAATCACCTGCCCTTGGACTCACGCCTACGGCTCCCTTCCGAGGCGCACTTTATACTTATCGACTCCCGGCCTGAGGTGAGCTACTCGGCTTCGTGGTCGGTCTCCAGACCCGGCCAACTAAGAGAGAGGCATGCGTTCAACATGAATAGGAAAGGCTCCAAGATTCAGTCCTTAATCGACACAAACGGAGTCACTACAAACCGGCAAGCCTCCGTCCGGTCTTCATTTCAATTAAGACTGGTTCTTTTCCACGATAGCAAATATAGCCAACCGTGCCACATGTAGATTTCTATATCTCGCAGGTGACAGGAAATCACCCGACTTCTACCGGGTTTGAGCAGGGCTAAGCACTACACGAGCCTGAGCTACATAGGATTCAGGGTATCAATATCTGGACAAGGATTGGATAACCAATGCAGCAAGTGTTTGCATCCAACACCTAAACTTAATACAACAATATATATATGTAACAATAATACTGTAACTGCATTTCGGAAATTAGGAGGCTTAATATGCTCCGAGGCTTGCCTTTCACAAAGTTACACGGGCGGTGATCTAGGCACTCAACGGCGACCTCGTCTGGCACTTCTTCTGAAGGCTGCACCTCCTGAACCTCTGGGGTCGGCTGCTGCTGCTCGCTCGGTTCTTCGAATTCCAGCAGTGTTACTCTCTTCGGTACACCTATTGCATGCCGATGCACGAGATAAATATCATGGATGCATAAGGAATGACATGATGCTCATGATGAATGAATCACAGTAAGTGTTTACGAAACCATCACGGGACACCCGTTTACCGAGTAAAATAGCCCTATTCAAATCACTTTAAGCATGTATCTAACGTAACTTAAAGAACAAGATCAACTTACCTAACTTGCATAACCTAAGATAAAGATGCTCATCTTTGGTTAAAGGCCTAACACCTAGGAACATTACCACAAACTTAGAAATAGTAAAGGCATACATAAATCAACATTTAAAGTTTCATATGCACACAAATAGTCCCTTAATTCAATCACAACCAGAGTTCTACAAATCCAAATGACTTGCAAGAGGACATTCTGGAAAGCTTATGAAATTCTCTACAATTCATTTGTAAACATCAAAGCATGATTCTTAAGTTAACCAAATCAAATTCCAGTAAACCTAGAATCTGTCCCGCAATGACAGGGTTACTAACTTAATTATTTGATGATGATGCAAAAGCCTAATTTGACCAAACCAAGTTTACCAGCTTGTTACACATACTAGAGGAACACTAGAAAGTATAATGCCAACTTCTAAATAAATCATTTAATATCCTTTTCTAATTTATTTAGTTAATTAGGTGATTAAAGCAACATATAGTAAAACTATTCATAAAAATCTACAAAAATTACAGTAGCTATCTCATGCTTCACATAGACTACCATAAAAATTTCAAAGCCATTGAGCAAGCAGAACTTGCTATATCCAAAATAACAAGTGGCATGCCTATTTTTAGCATAAATAGGAAACCCTAATGAAAAGTGTCAAGCAATAGATTTCACATTTTTCCTAGCATCATTTTAGCATAAGAACCTTACTCACCAAATTTTACCTATACTGGATCTATAGAAAAATTATGAAAATTCACACAAGATCCACCTATTGATAAAAAGAAATTTTATAACTCAAAAACTATACATGCACTAGCTCTGAAATTTTAACCACAGATTCTACTAAGCAATAATAGATTACCCACAAAATTTCATCATTTTTGGACCACAGAAACTCAAGATAAAATTCAAACAAGTTTGCATGTATCCAAAAACACATTTCAAAGTCCTATTTAATTCATCCAGAATTTGTAAAACATGTGCTCATATAATATTTTTATTAAATACTAGACATGACTAGGAACTTAACAAAATTGGAACCATAACATTTGGATCTACCAAACTTGAGTTACACATTTTTGAATCTATACCCAAAACTGTGAAAAACAAGTAAACAAAACAAAAATGGAAAAACCTACACAGCTACTGGGCCAGCCCAAAGGTCATGGCGGCCCGTGAGCAACGCTGGCGTGGCCTAGACAATGGCGTGGCCCACGCTGGGCTCCCGCCTCAGCCGCGGCGACTGACGGGAGGGGCCCGCGCTTCAGCGAGACAGTCAGGGGAAAGGAGCGGACGGCGGCGTAGTTCATCGCCGGTGGCTTCTCCGGCGAAGGCAACGGTGCTACTATGGTCAACTCACTCGTGCACATCTATTGGTGCCCTCAATTGCTTCTATGGCCGCGGCTACAGGGTTGGCGACGAGCACAGCGGAGCACGGCCGCGGCATGTCTGGCTCTGGCGAAGGCTACGGCGCTACGAGCTTCAGCAGTGCACCTAGGATCTAGCGCAAGGCAGAGGAGGGGATGGGAGGGTCACGGTGGCGGTTGTTCGCGTGGAGCAACAACGCCGGCGAGAATAGCCATGGCGGCGGTGGGACGAAGCTACGATTTTTCCCTTACCACGGCGCAATCGGGCCGACGGTGGGGTGGAGAAGGTAGAGGAGACCACGGCGAGGCTACTGACAGACTGGGCAACCCGTTTTTGCGGTGGCGAGCGTGCACGATGACGGCGACGCGCGGTCAGTAATGGCGGACGGCTGCTGTGGCTTGGCGCAGCGCGCGGGGAAGGAGAAAGGAAAAGCAAATGGCGCGGCGAGTGCGTCGGGCAGGCGCGCGGGGTGCTCTTGTCATGGCCAGCAGTGCCAGGAGGCACGCGGTGCGTGGTAGTATGCTCAGGGGACCGGCGACGCGCGGCACACATGCGTCGGGCGTTTTCTGAAATTGGTCAGTCACTGTAGCATCCATTCAGACGAAGAAAACCGACTGACAGCGTTATTTCAACGTGTCAACACGGCTAATCTACTGCACCTTTGCAAAAATGGTGTATATGAAAAATGTAGGTCTACCATCCATCTACAATTTCTCTTCAAGGACCATTCCCGAATTCGCCATGGATCAGCAGTTACATGAAGCCAAAGTGAGCTTGATGCAACTGAAAATGTAACTACGACTTAGAATATTTTCTAAGTGTGAAATCAGCATGAGATACTGATTTGCAGGCCATGTTTGACCATGTTCCACACATTTTCATGAGTTGGCCATAAAACAACTTTTGTTCCTTGACAAATTAGCTACAACTTTGGTAAAGAGTGCAAAGTCTCTAAGTGGGACTTTTGAATCAGTCAAATAGTGACACTCCAAGGGTCAATTCTAGTCAAACCTTCACTTGAGGGCATTTTGGTCATTTTGATCTACATGAACAATGTCCCAACAAGTAACCTAAGTGTAGTTAAGGTGTAATAGACCATGATCAACCACTTTACAACATTGTTATACCACTTCTAAAGATCACATGTGATAAAGAAATTAAAACAAGCAATTCATTCATATGTTTCAATTCCATGTTTCACATGTTTCATGACCTTGTGGTTATTTTATACATGTCACATTTCTACCCTGTTGCCATGTTTCATGGTATAAGAAACTCAGGTTGCATTCACATGTTACACCATTACTATTCACAACACTCAAGTATGAAACATACATAATTGGAAAATGTTGCATATGCATGTTTCAGTAGCAAAGGCATGATGAGATAGATGATGCACATGTTTATGAAATGAAATGCAATTAGTGGAAGCCAAACACCTAGGGTGTTACAATGGTTATAGTGTAAGTTATCATTTTCAAGTTGCCATGCAAATTTTTGTACAGTATTATGGTACTAGGATGAAGCTAAGAAAAATATAAAATCTGTTGCTTGACACTTTTCTATAGGGTTAACTATTTTCACTAAAATAAACCTTGATAGCTTGTCATTTTTAGAGGATGTTATACATGTTCAAATGTTATGAAATTTATACAGTAGCCTATTGGGAGCACTTGGAAGCTACTGTAATTTTCTGAGAATTTACTATGCACATTTGGTATATATTTGTAATTTCACCTAATTATCTAATTAAATTAATAACGACATTTAAATAAATAAATTGGGCTTGACCATTCTGTTTTCTAGAGTGTATTTGATATTCCTGAACTGTTGGTACCAATGGTGATGCTCAATTTGAGATTTTATATGCCGTGAAAATATTATTGCTCTATAATTCAATTTTAGAAGTTTTTGGACAGATTCTGTTGTTGGGTATTTTACATAGTTAAAATGAAGTTTACTATAAAAATGGTTAATAACAAAGTTATAGGGAACTTCTTCATCTATCTTGTGTCAAAATATGAGGGCCATAGGACAAATATTTAAGGAGTTATAGCTCTTTGAAGTTGGTCTCCCGAAATGCTTGTTCTCTGGAATTTCTAGACAGCGCTAGAAAGATTGCCTGTTTTGGTTAGGATAGAATTTGAATTAGCTTTTGGTGATTAAATAAGAGTTGTATGAAATTTTATAAGCTTTCCATAAAGTCCAAGATCACAGTATTTGGATAGGTATAACTATAGTTATGATTTAAAATTATAACTGCTGTGTGTAGATCAGAAATTGTCTTGTGATGAATATTGGAAATGGATAGAGAAGAGTTATGCACCTACTCAGTAAACAAGAAATTAACGTTGTTATCATTTAAGTAACTTAACATCATTATCATAGCATCATGTACATTCCCATGTCACATCATCCATGATCCTTCTTATGCATTCATGGAACTTACTTGTGCATATGCATACAATAGGTGCAGCCGAGGAGATCACGTTGGTGGAACTCAAAGTCAATCCACAAGAGGAGAGCCAAGAGGTGCAGCACCAGGAGATTCCTAGAGAAGGAGAGCCTGAAGTTGATCATCTTTCAGAGTGCCTAGATTACTAGCCTACCACATTCATGAAAGACAAGCCCCGGACCATTATAAGTCTCCCTATTTTATTAATGTCACCTAAGTTACTCGTATTGATGCATTACGTGATAGGAGTTGTTTGGGAACACTTGCTGCATATTACCTTTCCTTGTCCAGAAATATCTACCCTGAATCCTAATTAAGTCTAGGAACGCTCCTTATGCTTAGCTATGCTTAGACCGGTAGAAGTCGGGTGATTTCCAGTCACCTGCGAGCCATAGGTGATAACTTGATCATGGTTGGCTATATTGTGGTATCGTGCAACATAACTTGGTGTTGTTGATTAATTGGAGACCGAGTGGAGTCTTATGTTGGTGGTGATCATAGTGATTATGTCTGTGTCGTTTAAGGACCGGTCATTGGAGGACATCTTGTCATGTTGAACGCATGCCTCTCACATAGTTGGCAGGATAAGTCGTTCCGACCGTAAAGCCGAGTAGCTCAATTCAGGCTGGGACAAAATAAGTGAAAGTGCGCACCCTAGAGGCAGTAAGGATGTGCGGAGAGCCAATGGTGTGAGCCCAAGGGCGGGTTAGAGTCTCGAGCTTCATGGCAGATTGGTAGTATCTCTGAAGGTGCAGCTCTGATTGGACCCACGATTTGGACCTGAATTGTACCAAAGGTAACCCGAGGTGGCCCCTGATCAGGTTGCATGGGTGTGTGTTAGGAATATCTCCCCAGCTGGGTAGGAATCGATTTGAATCGCCATCTCTCCTGGATAGTGAGAACTTGACAGGAGTACGCTTCATCGTAGTAATTGATGGAAGTGCTGGTTATGAGATTATGAAAGAGCTCAACTTGATATGGTTATTATTGTGTTGACTTAATGGTACCAACATGTTTGGCATAGGATAGTTGCTAATTTAGTATGAGATAGGATTTATAACAGGTGTTTCACAGTTTAAAAGATATTGGGCAACTAATGCTTTTTATGCAAATAATGTCTACCAGCTCTACTTATAAAGCCTTGCATACTCCTTGGTGTCTTAGTATTTTAGTTGATGACGGGTAAGTCTAGCTGAGTACCTTCTTGTACTTAGGGTTTTATTCCCAATGTTGCAGATAATGTTATGTACCACGGGTACTGCAAGCATTGCTTTGCTCCTGTAGTGGATGAGGAATAGGACCATGGGCATGGGCATGGTAATTCTATATATCATCTCACCCTTGTGCTTTTGTTAGAGATGACTATGAAAACGGGCTATGTATCTCAACTACTGTTGATGTCCTTCAGAACTATGTTGCTTTTGCTATTGTTAAACTGATGTTGTAATAACTATGTTGGAACTCCGATGTATGACAAACTATTTATGAACTTGTTCTAACA
This sequence comes from Miscanthus lutarioriparius, assembly GCA_904845875.1. Taxonomy (NCBI): domain Eukaryota; kingdom Viridiplantae; phylum Streptophyta; class Magnoliopsida; order Poales; family Poaceae; genus Miscanthus; species Miscanthus lutarioriparius. The sequence goes on from CAJGYO010000019.1 coordinate 43,235,466, forward strand.
TGTAGCTTATATGTTGAATCATGTACGATCTTGGTTTGTATGTTGGTTGATTCGTGATCCTTTGTAGCACCCGGTTTTAAAGACAAAACCAAATACACACTATATGTGAGCCCAGGAAGTCAAATCTCACATATAGCCACAAATAAGGATAATATCAAGGGACAATACTTATTACATAACGTATTAGTAAAAGGAATATAACCTCAGAGTATAGACAGCGGAAAGTCAACTCCAATCTTTTGGCGAAGACTCCAAATACACAGGGACGACTGACTGGTTGACCACAAGCCTAACTCCTCTAGACTAGCAATCTGGTACCCATCCAGGATTTTTATCCAAAGTATAGAAAAGTAAAGCAAGCGTAAGTACATGTCGTACTCAGCAAAATAACATGGGGTTCATGAGGCTTAAAAGGTTGGCACTGGTTTAACTGCGATTAGCCTTTGTTTAGCACAATTTTAGCAATTGGTTGGCAACAAGTTTATCCATAAGCCCATAAACACATGATCAGGTAAACATGAATAATGTATAGCATAAACAATTAATTATTAGCATCACCATTAGCCATTAATGATTATCTCTATTCCATAAGGGTCCAAGGCCGCTCGTGACCGTGAGCACAGCTGTTATAACAGTTTTACACTCTGTAGAGGTTGTACACTTTCACTGTGAGTCGTGATTTACCCTTTCGCCCGAGGTAGCTAATCACTTGACCCACTTCCAAGGAAGGTCGACAGGGTTCACTATGAAGCCTTTCAAAGGTTCATCTAATAAGTTAGGGCCGCTAGGCGTATGTGGCCCTTCTCTAGGAGTGGCACGCGTGGGCACGCAACACGGTACACACATCCCAGCAGGAAAGGAAACATACCCTCTTGCGCCATAAAGGTAACCACTAACAAGCTAGAAAAGGTCCTCATACTGAGCTAAAGCCAGAGCCATATAGCCCTCACAGCTGTACTGTAAGTCCCGGATGATCGCTTACAGATAAGTCCTTAGGGAGAGGAATCTGAAGCATTTAGAAAGTAGCTAAACACTCCAGCCCCCTGTTTCCATATTGCTAAAAAGTCATGTTTTAATGTTTATTGCATATACCATTAGTCAAGTTACAAGATCATGGTTTTGATTAAGCACTAGCAAAACTACCCAATGCAATATCCCAAAGGTATCAAGGTACAAGATATCAAATATCTAGGATATCCTTATTGGCAACAAAGGAGACACATGCAATATGAATTAAGTGATTAAATGTAAATAGGTAACAAGGACGGTCCCATGCTATACTTGCCTTAACTTGCTTTCCCCCCAAAGCAATACGCTGAAAAGCCTTTAGTATCCAACTTCCAATCCTCTGCTTCCAATTCTCAGCTTCTAGTCTTCAGAGAACAGCTTCTTAATCACCACGTAAACCTCACCAATTGACTGAATCATATATCACCACACATACATCCATACATGGCATACAAATAAGAATATATGAGAACAGTACACCAACCAATAAAATAAGCAAAACGGCGTATCGCTACGAACACACAAACGCAAAAGACACGCTATACGCGATTCAACGAAAAGTGCTGCACTTTGGGATGATATAACTCATGAACCTTTAGGATTTAGACCAAAACCCCTAAAGCAAAGTTGGAGACCTCATGTAGCTCTAAAACTTGTATTTGTGTAGTTTTCGCTAATTCGCGTTGGTTTGGCAGTTTGAGGGAGTCGAAGTTTGTGTTTCAGTCGTATTTTGTGGTAGTATTAGTTCCTTCAGTGTTTGAAGCGCCTGAAGCTCGTCATGGCCGACCAGCCACAGCACTTCGCTGCCACGTGGCCTCCCATGCCCGTGCCCGTTCGCCACCTCACCCCTGCATGCGCGCTAGTGGGAGTAGAAATAGCGCGTGGACCTGCTCTCCCTCGGTCTCTCTAGTTCACTCGCACTCCCTCTGTTCTTTCTCTTGCACTGCCTCCTGTTCGGCATGGCCGAGCATCCAATATGCTGCGTCGCTTGCTCCTCTATTGCCTAGGCATCATCGAGCCTCTCCAACACCGCCTCCGCATCTGCTTCCAGCTCCTCGACCGCCTCCCCAACCCTAGCAGCGCCGCCGTTCGCCATTGCCGGCACAACAGCCGTCGCCGCTGCTGCCCTGCTCGGGCTACCACCTGGACACGTGGCCAGGGCACCACCACAGGCCTCAGGCCACGCTAAGCCCCTCCACGGGTGCGCATGGGCCTAGACAAGCCCTAGTGCTGCCCTCCTTGCTGCCAGCGAGCCGCAGGCCAGCCGGAGTCGGCCGTTTTCCCGCGCCTCCTCTCTTCATAATCACAGGGACCTCACGCACAAATCCGAGAAAAGAGAAGGTCTTAAGTGCAAAGCTGTAGACTCATATGAATACTACCGAGAAGGACCTATTTGCTAGCATTCAATTCATGTTTTCTCTAGGGTCCTATCCGTTAAGGTGTTTTTCTTTTGTCCTGTTTTCTTTTCCAGAAAATGTGCCAACCTTCGAAAATCAGTATCTCATGCTAGGGAGCTCCAAAAATAATGAAACAAGTTTTGTTAGCTTTGTTATGAAATGCTCTACATGATAGATCTATAAAATGTGCTGCTTCATGCATGTTTATGTGTTGTGTAAAATATTCTTTAAAGATGCTTTTAGAAAAGCTTTTAAGTTGGACAGATGCATAACTTGAGTTTGGTATGTGCAAAAATTGTGATTCCAATTTTGTTGAGTTTTTATTGACATGCTTTAGCTAGGAAAAATACTAAACTGGTAGTAAACTTGATTGGAGTAAGGTCTTTCTATTTATCTTTTTATAAATGGTATTTTATGAGGAAATTCATAAGGATAAAAAACTAAGTTACATATCGCCATGCAAATTTTTGTACAATATTGTGGTACTAGGATGAAGCTAAGAAAAATATAAAATCTGTTGCTTGATACTTTTCTATAGGGTTAACTATTTTCACTAAAATAAACCTTGATAGCTTGTCATTTTTATAGAGGATGTTATATATGTTCAAATGTTATGAAATTTATACAGTAGCCTATTGGGAGCACTTGGAAGCTACTATAATTTTCTGAGAATGTACTGTGCAAATTTGGTATATGTTTGTTATTTCACCTAATTATCTAATTAAATTAATAAAGACATTTAAATAAATAAATTGGGCTTGACCATTATGTTTTCTAGAGTGTATTTGATATTCCTGAACTGTTGGTACCAATGGTGTTGCTCAATTTGAGATTTTATATGCCGTGAAAATATTATTGCTCTATAATTCAATTTTAGAGGTTTTTGGACAGATTCTGTTGTTGGGTATTTTGCATAGTCAAAATGAAGTTTACTGTGAAAAATGGCTAATAACAAAGTTGTAGGGAACTTCTTCATCTATCTTGTGTCAAAATTTAAGGGCCATAGGACAAATAGTTAAGGAGTTATAGCTGTTTGAATTTGGTCTACCGAAATGCTTGTTCTCTGGAATTTCTAGACAGAGCTAGAAAGATTGCCTATTTTGGTTAGGATAGAATTTGAATTAGCTTTTGATGATAATACAAGAGTTGTAGGAAATTTTATAAGATTTCCAAAAAGTCCAAGCTCATAGTATTTGGATAGGTAGAACTACAATTATGATTTAAACTTGTAACTGTTGTGTGTAGATCAAAAATTGTCTTGTGATGAATATTGGAAATGGATAGAGAAGGGTTATGCACCTACTCAGTAAACAAGAAATTAATGCTGTTATCATTCAAGTAACTTTACATCATTATTACAGCATCATGTACATTCCCATGTCACATCATCCATATGCATACAATAGGTGCAGCCGAGGAGATCATGTTGGTGGAACTCAAAGCCGATACATAAGAGGAGAGCTAAGAGTTGCAGCACCAGGAGATTCCTAGAGGAGAGCCTCAAGCTGATCATCTTTCTGTGTGCCCAGATCACTAGCCTACCACATTCGTGAAAGGCAAGCCCCAGACCATTATAAGTCTCCCTATTTTATTAATGTCACCTAAGTTACTCGTATTGATGCATTACATGATAGGAGTTGTTTGGAAACACTTGCTACATATTACCTTTCCTTGTCTAGAAATATCTACCCTGAATCCTAATTAAGTCTAGGAATGCTCCTTATGCTTAGCTATGCTTAGACCGGTAGAAGTCGGGTGATTTCCTATCACCTGCGAGCCATAGGTGATAACTTGATCACGGTTGGCTATATTGTGCTATCGTGGAGCATAACTTGGTATTGTTGAATAATTAGAGACCAAGCGAAGTCTTATGTTGGTGGTGATCAAAGTGATTCTGTCTGTGTCATTTAAGGACCGATCGTTGGAGGACATCTTGTCATGTTGAACACATGCCTCTCACATAGCTGGCCGGATAAGTCGTTCCGACCGTGAAGCCGAGTAGCTCAATTCAGGTCGGGACTCAATAAGTGAAAGTGCGCACCTTGGAGGCAATAAGGATGTGCAGAGAGCCAATGGCATAAGCCCAAGGGAGGTTTAGAGTCCCGAGCTTCCTAGCAGATTAGTGGTATCTCTGAAGGTGCGGCGTTGATTGGACCCATGATTTGGACCTGAATTATACCAAAGGTAACCCGAGGTGGCCCCTAATTAGGTTGCCTGGGTGTGTGTTAGGAATATTTCCCCAGCTGGGTAGGAATCGATTTGAATCGCCGTCTCTCCCGGATAGTGAGAACTTGACAGGAGTATGCTTCATCATAGTAATTGATGGAAGTGCTGGTTATGAGATTATGAAAGAGCTCAACTTGATATGGTTATTATTGTGTTGACTTAATGGTACCAACATGTTTGGCATAGGATAGTTGCTAATCTAGTATGAGATAGGATTTATAACTAGTGATTCACAGTTTAAAAGATATTGGGCAACTAATGTTTTTTATGCAAATAAGGTCTACTAGCTCTACTTATAATGCCTTGCATACTCCTTGGTGTCTTAGTATTTTAGTTGATGACGGGTAAGTCTAGCTGAGTACCTTCTTGTACTCAGGGTTTTATTCCCATTGTTGCAGATAATGTTATGTACCACGGCTACTGCAAGCACAGATTTGCTCCTAAAGTTGATGAGGAATAGGACCACGGGCATTGTCATTCTATATATCATCTCACCCTTGTGCTTTTGTTGGAGATGACTATGAAAACTGGCTATGTATCTAAACTACTATTGATGTCGTTCAGAACTATGTTGCTTCCACTACTGTTAAACTGATGTTGTAATAACTATATGGGAACTCCGATGTATGACAAACTATTTGTGAACTTGTTGTAATATGTGGCTTGTATGTACGATCTTGGTTTGTATGTTAGTTGATTCGAGATCCATCGTGATACTCGATGGACTACCGGATTTATATGGGCTCAAGTGTGATGGTTTGACTGCCTTGGTGGTCGCTATTGTACTTATGCTCTTATAAATTGGATGGTTCTGTTATAGATTCACTAAGTTACCGATCTTGCTGACGTTCTTGTTGTCATTAGTTTCAGCAATATCAACCTGCCTGATAGAGATCGATCTAGATCGGCCTCACATGCTAATTGCCCATCATTTATTTTGTCACATTGCGATGGTTCTTACTTTAAACGACATATTATGTTTTATCGGCCATTCTACTTCGATCTTGATCGTGCATAGTATGTGGCTAAGGCATGTCTGATCTTGAGAAGGTTTACTAGCTAGTTGAATTTAGTCTATAGCTCGCTATTATGGCTGTAATGATCTAGTCAATCCCCACTGTTAACACTTTAAATTAGAGTATGCTAGTTGGTAGATTTGCTTTCGACCAGGCGTGACCTTGGCTGTTTGCTATGCCTACATTGGCTAAATAGCCGATTGCCAGTACTTTAACGCTTAATGTGTGTCTTCATGATTTTGTTAAATGTTAATAGATCTATTTATTTTAAAGGTTTGATCTGTTATCTTTATCATGGCTGCCATCAATCCGGTCAAACCCCACTATTAAGGATAATAGGTTAGATTTGATGAGTTTATAGATCTGTCCATATTAAGCAGTCGATTGTTCACATGTTGTAATCCCTTTTCTACCTGAATCGGCTATTTTAGCCGATTCGCCTGTGCTTTCATAGATATGGCACGCTTTCATGAACCTGTTGAAGTATGGTCGGTTCTATGGATTTTCTGGTTCTAGACTATCATCATCATCATAGCTGCATCGATCTGATCGAACCTCACTGTTGACGGTAATAGATTAGATCTAGATAGTTCATAGATCTATCTATATCAAACAGTCGATTGTTTGCATGGCATATCCCTTTTCACCAGATTCATTGGCTCTACACCATGTATTGATCAAATCTAATTTAGCCAGTGATGTATCTTTGATGCATACATGTTAATAGCTTAAGGGAAAGGATTATTAAAACTAGGCGCATTGTATTCGTTACTATAAAATCAATCATGACCCACGAGTGTTACAGTCCTTTAAAGTTGATTTCTTCTCGTATCGGCTATTTAGTCGATTTTCCCATCTGGCTGCTCCTGAAGCGGCACACTTGGAACTGTCTAGGCAAAACCAGTAAGTTCCACCCTAAATTACTGATAAACTTTCTCTCCTTATCAATTGTAGGTCAAATTGACTGGCATGCCCTAGGGAATTCGCAGGATCGACTGGTCCTACATTGAAGCCAGGCAGATCTCCAGATCGTTACGGATTCCTGCGTGTCCACCTGGCGTGGCTACCACATTTTCATGCCGACACATACTAAAGGTACTGATGTATACAGACTTACATAATGAAATGACGTAGTTGTGCTCCTTCTATGTGGCACTCCTACTTGCAAGGCAAAATGAATATAATTACTGCATCCTTTATATTGGTAGCCAATGCACCATGGAACCCCTCTTATTCATCTCTGATCCACAACCTGAACAAAGCAGTAGAATTAATAATATTGAACATACCATTCCTTTAGTTAAGAAGCCAAAATTAGCCTATACATACATAGAATGAAAACAACTGCCTACCTGAACAAAGACTGTCATGACGACAAAATACAGGAAATGCACCTTTACTGCTCTGCTAATACTCCATGAACAAGAGAACATAAGGAAGATAGTAAGACCTATTCATATGGAAACGCCCTCTTGATCTACAAAAGTGGATGACATGGGCATGGATGACATGAACCTTTCTACAGTCCATGTCATATGCAATCAATGTTCTATCCTTCCCAACAAGGAAAATAAAATTCCATTCTGGGTGAATTGTAATCACTCTGTACTCCTCATCACAAAGCTCAGAACCAACTTTAATATTCATGCGTCCAAACTATTCCTCCGTATCCACAACATGCTTTAAACTCCAGTTATCAATACCATAGTCTTCAAGTATCCACACTAAAAGCCAAGACCTATTGCAAAAATCAGCACAGCACACACACAGGTGACCCTGAGCTTAATGGATGGACATTTCAGCACCACCTGGTTTACGAATTGTCCTCCATGTCTTTTCTTCCATATCCACAGCAACTATCTTAGAGTACTCAAGCATGTGCATAAAACCATTAAGAAAAATACTTCTCGATTTTGAACATAGAACAATACTATCCTCGCCCCATTCAATTTCCTTAAAGATCCATGATGCAGTTTTAGATGAGTAGATCTCCACACCTACGCATGCACCCTCCACCTCAACAAATTCAATCACATGGAAGTGCAAGGATGTTGGGTCAAAACCTAAGCGATCCTAACCAATAGAACGGATGCTATGCAGCAGTACATACCAATTGTGGGTCGTCGGATTGCAGACAACATAGCGATGTAATCCATCAGGCCCAGTACACCAGCAAAGGACGAGGCCACTGCAACAATCTGTGACTAGGACTTTTTTAAGGGGGAAGGGCAAGGACAAGGAGGGTCGTTCACCGGTGATGCTGGTGAAGTAGCGATTGCCCTTCCACCAGCTGCCATAGAAGAAGCTGATGACAGTCCATGAAAGCTTCTTAAGTTGATAGGAGTCAGAGATGATGCGCCTCTAGGAGCGATAGAAACACTTATAGTAGCACAAGGACCGGGCAGGGAGGTAGCAGAAGATGTCAGCAAGCACATCATCTAAGAGGTTGTCCACTATGTTCCTCATGTTGGGGGCCTCTTTCATCTGGAAGGACACCACTAGCCAAAGAGATGAGGCCGCCCTACCATGGAATTGCATCAATAAACATTAATATGGAGATGAGTTTTGAGGAGAAGGGATGACGATGCAAGTAAGGCCTTATTACACTTGACTTTGGATCTGGCGGCTGTGAGTGCGAGTGGCAAGCAGCAGCTCATTCACCGGTGGATCTGTGCGGGCAATTCGGTGATGTGTACCAGCGCGCAGCAAGGGTTGAGCAGTGTTGATGAGCAGGAGCGGTGATGACGAACAATAGCAATGAGGAAAAGAAAAGCTATGTGTGTGGGGGGAAGGGAGGGCGGCAGCGAGGTGAGGGGGTGTGGGGGGTTAGGGGGATGTTGCAGTAGGTTACTTGTTCTCTACGTAACTTTTATGGCACACGAGACTTGAACTTTCATCAGTCGTTAGTTTCACGCGGGAGGATTCAAACGTGGGATTAGAAATTTTGCAACTACGCGGCGATGAATGCACAACACCATCACTGGTGGCTAGGTCCTATTACCACCTGGAGAACTCCATATGATACTGTGATGAACACTAAGGCACACAATCCCACACTTAGAAAACTATGAAAAGCACAATTCCAGTACTCAATTTGAAAGGAAGACAACTTGAGTTCAATGGTGAATAATAAGGCACATAGATTTATATTGAGGCATAGGCCAAAACATGCACTTAGAAAACATAAGGAAAGCACAATTCTAGTACTCTCGGATTGAAAGGAATCCAACTTGAGTTCCATACATTCATACCGAATAAGTAGGTTGTCACTACCAAGCTAACAAGCATGCCAAAAGCTAAAATGCAGATTCTAATTAGGCTAACACTATGCAAAAGTTAAATGGACTTCATATGTACATCAGTTGCATAATTAATCATTCTCCATGCAGATCCTAGTCGACCTCCATGGGATCATTGTGAATCTCCATAATATCTTACAGATCGTTGTCGACCTCCATGAGATCATTGTCAATGTCCATGTCATCCCAAGCCTTGACCAGTACAACCCTGTCTACATCCATTGGTACACTTTCATTTAGCTCATCGACTTTGTTCACAAAGCACTGATTCGGTGAACCAATACTGAGGAAAATAAGGCTCACAAGCTGCACTCCATGGATATATAAGGCCACAAACTCTAGAATGAGAAGATGCATTTTCATCTACAGAAGCAACAAAATTACTATAGCTAGGTTGGAGGTGAAGGAGCAGAGAGCATGAGAGAGCAATACAAAGGAATATAGAATCCGTTGAAGGAACAGATCTAGTGCAGTGACCTTAGATCCGGATGGAGGAGAGAAGTAGGGATGGTGTGCTGAAGATTTGTGCACCGACGAGGTTGGAGGTGAAGGAGTGTTGGTATTTATTAACGCACACAGATAAATCCACAAGCACACGGATACCGCTATAGCTTTCACCCAGAAATATTCCAAGTATCGTATCCGTAGGGAAAAATGCGAGACTAACTATGGTCTAACTTAACTAAGGGTAGCAACAAGGTTAGGATAAACAGGAGCATAGAGAGGATAACTAAGGTTCTCTTGTTCTGACTTGGGAAAGCTATGTCTTCTACTATTCAACTGGGGACATTACTAAGGGAAAGACACCAGCAGAGGATGCTTTCCTTCGTAATCAGGTCCTACTTGGCCTACAAATGGGAGGTGGACTACAAAGGATTCAATGAGGCTATAAGATCCACCCTTGCGAGCTACCACCGATCCAAAATGCAGGGTGCATCCATGATTAACCCAAGTCTAAGCACCATGCTTACACTTACGATTAATACTTTACTCTCCCTAGGAAGAGAATAAATCACTCAAAAGAGTCGCAATCCTGATGAACAAGATAAACAAAATGCTTACTTGAATCAGAAGTTTATTACTAGAGAAATCTTGGAAACAAGCTCAGATAGAACTTGGATCCACCAAGATACAAGCCATAGAGAGAGAGCTCAACAGGCCGGTACCTCCTCCAAACTCTTCTCTCACCCCTCTATCTCACTATTTCTATTTATAAGACTAGATCCTATGGAGGACTAATCTTCTCTTGATAGCTGGCTCTGATCCTGATGAGGAGGATATGAATTATGGTTTTAGGATGACTCTCTTGGAGGGGGTATAGGGTTGTATATATAGGGGGTAGCATCAATTCTGGACCCTCGGATCAAACTGACTAAAAAGGATAGTGTAGATGCAATTTAGGAGGAGGTGGAGAACCGACATTCGAAGGGTAGGCTAACTGGTGGGCCCCATAGGCCTGCCGGCCTATAGGTGGGGCCGGTCAGCCTGTCTCAGTGATAGTTGGGCCCCATCTTCGATGGTTTGCTCTGTGGAGTCTTCTAGAGTCTTCCCAAGTTAGTTTCGTCGTGAATGATTTACTTTGATGAATAGGTCCACCCTGACGGTTTTCTGATTAAATCCTCTTACAAACACAGATTTACCAAAACTAATGGAATTTATTAGTTTAAACCCCTAAACCTATGTTTGGTGATGGAATTAAGTATATATGTAGGATATGTTGATGGTTTATAACTGATGTTAGTGACTGTCTGTTGGTATTTATTAATGCACACAGATAAATCTGCAAGCGCATGGATACCGCTGTAGCTTTCACCCGGAAGTATTCCAAGTATCATATCCATAGGGAAACATGTGAGACTAACTACAATCTAACTTAACTTGGGGTAGCAACAAGGTTAGGATAAATAGGAGCGTAGAGAGGATTACTAAGGTTCTCTAGTTCTAACTTGGGTAAGCTATGTCTTCTACTATTCAACTAAAGACATTACTTAAAGAAAAACACCAGCAGAGGATGCTTTCCATAGTAACAGGGTCCTACTTAGCCTACAAATGGGAGGTGGACTAGAAAGGATTCAACGAGGCTATAAGAGTCACCCTCACGAGCTACCACCGATCCAGAATGCAGGGTGCATCCACGATTAACCTAAGTCTAAGCACCACGCTTACACTTACAATTAATACTTTACTCCCTCTAGAGCAGGAATAAAGCACTCAAAAGAGTCGTGAACCTGAAGAACAATATAAACAAGATGCTTACTTGAATTAGAAGTTGATTACTAGAGAAATCTTAGAGGCAAGCTCAGATAGAACTTGGATCCACCTAGGTACAAGCCATAGAGAGCACCGACAGGCCAACACCTCCTCCAAACTCTTCCCTCACTCTCCATCTCACTATTATTTACAAGACTAGATTCTATGGAGGACTAATCTTCTCTTGATAGCTGGCTATGATCCTGATGAGGAGAATATGAATTAGGGTTTTAGAATGGCTTTTGGGAGGGGGGTAGGGGGCGCCTTATATAGGGGAGATGGAGTTAGGGGCAAGACATTGCCACGTCATCGATCCGTGTCAACTCCCTCGATCATCGTTGGATGAACAGACTTAAAAGGACAGCGTAGATGCGGTCTAGGAGGCGGTGTAGAATTGACATTCAAAGGAGGGTTTGATAGGTGGGGCCCACAGGCTAGCCCTACCTGGCAGCCACCTGCCCTCTGCTTCAATGGTTTGTGAAACATCCTCAATTTTCCTTGAAGGGAAAATCCACAGAATGAATTTTAATATGATAAAACCAAGAACTGATTCCATCATATTATCATATTTCAGTCGATGTCACAGTCATACATCGTAAGATTACAAGAATACAAGATATTACATCACTGGGGAACACACTTATTACAGAGTTAATCTAGCGGAAGACTATCGAGTGAAGGCTCCTCCTTCACGGGCATCATCAGAGTTGGCGTAGTGCAGCGTAGATTCCATCTCTGAACCAAACTTGAGTGTAGGCACGAGTCCTCCTAATCCTTCTAAAGTTAGCATCTCTGAGAAGTAGGAAATCTACACATCGCCAGATGTGTGCAGGCCATGGTCAGCACCGATGAGCTTTAGTGGAAAAGATAAACAAGGGATCTGGCGATCCAAATATTTGGCTATGGTTTGCATTCTTAGCGCATGAGAAGTAAATAACATTAGTAATATAATAATAATATCCATTTTTTAACACATTCACCACCACACCATCCATATCCATCCACCAACCATCCATCCCAAACCATCTCCACACCACCACACCATATCTCGTCTCACACACTCAGGTCGACAGGCCAACTCCCTCTCAGCCTTGTCTCAATAGCCCGCAACCCCCAAGGCTCACGACTGAAAAAATACCCCAACCCTGGAGGGAGGAAAGAAGGACTCATCTCCTATCTAGTTTAAGCAAAACCCAGGAAAGGTCCATAGCCGACAAGGCGGCATATGTATCGATCGATCAACCAAACACTCTGCAGAGGTTTTACATACCCACAAGATTAGCCATCCTTGGAGTCTAGAATCTCCTATGCAGAATTCCGGTCGCTTGCTAGCCTAGAACGATGCCACCCTACCTCTTAGCCCTGGAACAGCCCAAGTCTAGTCTGGGATGGCTGATACTGTGAGTCGTAGACAGAGCCGGGGCCCTCCGAATGTCAAGAGCCGGGTCCACAAGGCCTCCTGAAGTCTCGGAAGGGTGTGGGGGAAAACCGCGCTCCCTGTACCTCCTTGCACACGTTTGCCTAGCAGTAGTGGCATCGCTCTACCAAGTAGTCCGACCGTCCCACACCATATAGGGCGAGTGGGATGTAAAGGATTCCCGGTGAATCTGAGTACTAGTAAGTCCTTAGGGATTGACCAAGCCAGAATGTCTTCATCAGGGTTTCCATTTTACGTGCCACCACAGCACCTCCACCCTGGGCTCCTCCCATCATAGGTTCACACCCAAGGCCACCTCCAATTTCCATTTACCCGCCACAGGTATTCCATATCCAAGTGCCCAGGTAGCACCACATGGCAAGACTCACCCTAGGCTCATCGTTATTCCAGCTCGGTCGACACAACCCTCACTCTCCACGCACCCAAGACACACGCAGCACGCTCACACACCACCAAGTCTGGCACCCATAGCCAAACCATTCCCAGGGGGTTCACCACCAGCATCACATCCCCGACATAATGCGAAGTGGAGTTATTAATAAGTATAGTGGTGTAATATGCAAGCAAGCAGGCAAGTAAGCATATAAAAGCGAGTGAATGCGCAAGGCAGGGTGACGTGGTAGAGTGGGTTGCATCAGGGTAATAATGGCTCAGGTAGTAGCATGCATCAGAGTACTAGCAAAGGAATAATTTATAAAGCGCTAGCAGTTCTAGATATTATGCAATGTCTAATAGGATTCTCTAAAAGAGGGTGCTGCCATGACACCTGTGATGTAGAGGTACAATTCTCCATTCGTTGGTGTTCCATTAGTGGGGTCACCTCCTCCTGCGTTGACTCCATTCCGCAGTCCTTGTCGTCGTCCACATTCTCTTGGTCCGATCATCAGCTACTCCACGAAGCGACATGCAAGGCAAGAGAGCACTCAACACTCGAAAAGACGACAAGACGTAGGAAAATCCAATAACACTAGTGAGGCAATAAGAGATACACGGCTTAGCCCTCTCGGTGGTTGTCCGATTTCTTCGGGCCAAAGAATCACAAGTGATGGTTTGCTAAGCACAAGCTTATGTCATGGCCAAGCCAGTATGGCTTTATGATAAATGGTTTAGGCTAGAGCTTATCTAGAGCAAACACCACGGCTCACGATCTTTCGATCTGGTATCATTGAATTGACGGGGATTGGAAGTCGGGCCCCAAGAAAGAAGAACGACGGGGTTCGTCTTTTATAGTCTTATCCCGTAAGTCACTATTGGATACAAGAAGTAGACAAGAACAAATAACACTATTGTGACTGGGCTCCAATGTACTTCGGCTCGTCCGCTATGGTAGAAAGCGGTAGCGCAAAGAGATTGGACAGCAATGGGTTCTCTCGATCCACACGACATAATAACGTCGGGAGCCGAGAGGAGAGTTGCTCAGCAAAACAAAAGAAGCGGGGTTAGCTAGGCACATCCATGTCATGTTCTCAGACACATCTTTGGGAAAGATGGTTTTAGATGGCCGATCGGGTCGACACGCACAGGTCTGAGGTATGACATAGACTATAGCTTCGCTAACTAAAAAGAGATAGTCCAATCTTTGATCCAATCGCCATGGACAAGGTAGAATCGAACAGAGCGGGCTAACAGGGCAATAAAAGCAAAGAACAGAGGTCTGCTCCTTCTAACACACACGCCACGACAGAAGACAGGGCATCAGAAGGAGCGACTCACTAAAGAATAAGTGCGCAAACCACTCATAGGGTACCCAACCTGGGTGCACTGGCACTAAGTCATCTCTCTGATTCATAACGGTGCAGTGGTCACTGTGAGAATCAAAGAAACACGATGGTCGAATGGGGTACAAGCATACAAGGGCTTGTGCACGAAGAAGCAAACAAAAGCGAAAGAGAGGCGTAGCTCCATGGTCATGGCGAGGCGAACTTGCGGCCACAAGCTACACCAATGAGTTGGCACCCATCGTTCCACGATTGTTATCTCCAGGTCATCTCCCACAGGACTTGGTCATGGAGGGCTCAAGGCGTGCGGGTGATATCCGCATCGATGTTAGTATCGACATCGAATCCATCACGACCATGTTCTAGGGCCGAAGGCAGGAGCTAACACTCGTGGTACTATGAAGTCAACTAAAAAGCGAGGGGTCGAGTTACACTCGGCATCACGGTCACGGCGAGATGGATCCCGTGATCGTAATGTCTGAACGAGGTACGATCCCTCAGCCGGCTCGAAGGCTCGTCACACAGGTAACACACCAACAATCAGCGATAAGAACCAAACACGATCGAAGACGCAACAACTCGACACGACTGCGGAGTAGCACATTGCATAGCGAGGGGGATGGGTAGACTTGCACAAGGGCATGGTGTAGATAGATATAGATAGATCAAGATCACATATTGTAAGTGTATGAACGAGTATAAGAATGAGCAGGAAGGGGCTTTCGTCGGTGTCGGGAATGGCGTTCGACTAGGATTCGACTTCGTGGCAAAGATGAAGAAGGCCAGAGTCGGTTGTGACTTGTCCCGGAGGGTTGTGGCTTCTTCTGGCCAGCTGAGGCCAGCTATGGCCTGCTGTGGCTAGCTGTGGCTTACTACGGCTTACTGTGGCTGGCTACGGCTGGCTACAAGTGGCTATGGTTGGCCAAAGGCTGGCTATGGCTGGCCGGGCATGGTAGTGACTGACTAAGATGTGCCTACTGCTATCATACATAGCTAGGATTGGCGACAAAGGCGTTTCATAAGACGGTAGGGCTAGACCATAGGTCTAAAAGATAGACGAGTATCGGTCTTGTATTGTGCGGCGTAGAATGGGTAGACAAGGACATGTCCATGGCGTAGAGCTTGATTTTAGAAAAATGTGAGAACTGGTTTCACATTTTTCTGAGGTCGTATGAATTTTCTATGAATTTCCACAGTTTGGATCATTTTTTGGAAAAAGAAAAAGGATGGATTTTCCTGGGATTGACATGTGGCAATGCAGGATTGGTCCAGTGGTAACAGTGGTTGACAGGTGGGCCCTCGGTACTGGTCACTAACATGTGGGCCCGGTCAACGGTCATCGTTGACTGGTCAACGTCAAACAGTGACTAGGCTCTTAACGGGCTCAGGTGGGCCAGGCTTGGCCCGAGTTGGGGGCTGGTCCATGGTGGATGACACGGTGTGGCCTAGTGGAACGCTAGGAGGGTTCTTGGTGGACCACATCCACGCGGGCGCAGCTGAGTGCGGTGCATCGTGCACCCAGTGCACATGGTAACGGGGAAAAAGGGCGCTTGGATCCCCTGTTTCTACTCCGGTATCTCGCCGGCGCCAGGGCGTGCAGGGTTGGTTCTGGTGGGGTCCTATGGCTAGGTGGTGCGCATTGCAGGGCCACTTGGAGCATGCTATGGGGTTTAAAGGTGGGCCTATAGGTGGTGGCTCCGGTGACCAAGACTCACGGAGGAGTCCACTGCGGCGCGAGAGACGCGGCGGAGCTCCGGTGCAGTCTGGTCGACGGCGATGAAGGGGTTTGGCCAGGCTAAGGACTCAACCAGCTAGGTGGCTAAGTGTGGTTGGCCAAGCTGGAGTTCATTGGCGTGACCATGTCAAGCGAGGCGGCCGGAGACAAGCGGGACGTGCACGGCACGGCGACGCCCTGGAGCACGTCCGCGCCGGTGAGGTGGAGGGTAGTCGGGGTACTTGGGCTCCTCTTCGGCCAGGGGCTAGAGTAGGGTGTGTCCCACGTTGGGGCAAGTACGAAGAGGCCATTCCTAACACCTAGGTCTTCGTGGTAGGGCCGGAACGGAGCAGCGCCATGGCGGGGTTTGGCCATGGCGAGTGCGGTGGGCACAGGGCGGTGGCACCGGTATTCCCGAGCCACCAGGGCTCGACAAGGCATCTTCTTGGGCCGTGCGTGTGTAGTGCATGTATGCGTGTGCAGAGGGGCTCTAGGGGTGCTCAACGGCCCTTCCTCTTAGAGCGAGGTGGCCAGAGCTGGCAGGGACGGTGATGCGGGCGGCGCTCCGGAAGCAGCCGCGCCAGCACGGTGGCTACCGCCCAAGGCATCTAGGGCTTCTATGGCAAAAGGGGAGGTGCTTGGGGTGTTCCGAGGCATGGCCTACTCGACAGACAGGTCAAGGGCGCCGCTGACAGTGTGGTGTGTCCGAAATGCGGCAGCATCATGGTTGGCTATTGGCCACGGCGGCCATGGCAGGACATGGTGGTAGCTGCGTTCTCGGGCATCATTGGCCTCGCAAGGCAGGGCCTTGGCCGCGTACGTGGGTGCGTGCGTGCGCGTGTCCAGGGGGCTCAGGTCCATGCAAAATGGTGTGTCGTCTAGGGAAGCTCTGGGGTCAAGTCGGTGCGAGGGCAGTGCCGGCGTTGAAGGCCAGGACATGCAGGCAATAAGGGCATGAACAAAGGTGGGGGGCTTGGGAGTCCAGTGCTCACCGTTGGGCTTGGTGCCGGGCGTCCGCGTGGTGCAGGCAGGGCCCGATGCAGGCAGATCATGCGGTGGTGGCCGAGTGCAGGGGAAGTAGACGGTCAGTGTCCCATGTGGCGGGGCGCTGCACGGCATGGTGGTTGGGTGCGACGTCGTGGCGAGGAAGCAGTGTCCATGGTCGGTAGAGCTGGACGGCGCGAGGTGGAGCATGAGCTCACGGCGGCCTGCGGCGAGGACATGGATGATGTCGTGGCATAGCGCGAGGTCGTCGACGTCGTGGCGGAGCAGCTTGTGGTCATCGTGCTAGTGGCGCGGCACGGGGGCGGAGAACGCGATCACTGGCAGCGTGGCCAGCTTGACATCGCGACGCGGACACAGCACCGCACCCCGGGGTCACGGCTAGCGGCAGCTGCTCGGCATGGGCAGAGGCGGGCTCGGTGACCCGTCATCGAGGGCCAAGGCCACAGGGCACCGCGGTGGGCATTGCGCTTGGCATGGCTGCGGTTGACTGCGACGTCGCGGTCGCGGCTCCGAGGCAGATGTGGGTGGCGTTGACGCGGCGGCCGGTGAGGAGGGCTCCAGGCGCTGCACCCAGACTAGAGGGCAGCGAGGATGAGAGGAAGGGAGGAAGAAGGGAATGGCGGTGGCTACAGCAGGGAATGGAGAGGGTGCCGGCTGCTTCGTCCTTTTATAGCGGCATCGGCTAGGGTTCTAATGTGATGGACGGCGATGAGCCTCGGCTTCCGTACACATGGATGCATGGCGCGCATCAAGCAGCACGAACACCGAGAGGGAGCAGGTGAGGGCGCTGGTGCAGAGGCGTTGTGTGGTTTGCCTTCGCGGGGTGGCAGCGGCGGCGCTTGGGAGCAACTTGCTCCTAGGGTTGGAGTGGGGGCGCCCGCTTCTTCTATGGTAATGTGGGTGCGGCCGCGCGCGAGCTGGGCCTCGGCCTGCTAGGCTGTGTACGCGCGCATGTGGGTTGTGGGTGAGCATGAGCGCGAGCTGGGCCACGTTGCTAGCTGGGCCAGGAAAAAGGGAGAGAGGTCGGGTGGGCCGGCAGGGCAGTGGAGGGAAAGCTAGGCCTGTGCGGCTAGCAGGCCAGGCGGGCCACGGGTGGTGCGAGTGGGCCGATGGCCTTTTCCATTTGCCCATTCTTTTTCTAAGTCTTTTCTATTTCTTATCACTATATCTAATGTACTCCATGGCTCCTATACATGTGTGCATGTGTTGCCAACATATACAAAATTTTATGGGGGTCCACTAGGGTTCTAGGGTCCACGACAGGGGTTGGAAACACACGAGTGTTGATATCGTAAAGAAGTTGATTGATTGAGTGAATTAGATCGAAGGATTCGAATGAGGTTCAGGGATATTGGAACAAATCGAGAGAGGTAAAGGGATTCATAAGATATTCTAGAAGGGATCAAAAGGATTTGCTATGGACTTGCGCTCTAACACAAAACCCTACCTCAACCAAGAAACTCCGGCAAGCTCCTACAAGCATTACTATATGTATGCAACAATTTATTTATAAATTGTTCTCAGTTTGACCTAGGTTTGACCTAGCGTCTACATGCTTCACTCATTGCAGGAAAAATTTTAAAAAGTTCATATTTTTGGCTTCTCCAAAAAAAATCTGGTTTGTTACAGTTTGCCTCCTAGAGTCTTCTGGAACCTTCTGGAGTTGTTTTCGTCACAGATAATTACGATGAAATCTGACAATTGGGGCAGATAATACCATTAAATCTGACAATTGGGTCCACCTTGATGGTTTTCTAAATAAATCCTCCTGTAAACACAGATTCACCAAAAATTGTGAAATTTATTAGTTTAAACCCCTAGACCAATGTTTGGTGATGCAATTAAGTATTTATGTAGGTTATGTTGATGGTTTATAATTGATGTTAATGACCATCAACAAGGTCCCCAAAGCTTACCCTTTTGCTAGTCCCTAATCAAAGCTAAACTCAGCAATGGATCAGGAGTTGCTACAATGTTTTCACGCCTCAAAAGTACACAGGTGTTCAATCAAGAATTCTCCTCCGAATTAGAGTAAACTGATCTAACTTTTCAAACTTACCCATATTACCTTCAACCATGGGGCTACTCAGCCTTCACTTGGGTCTTGAGTAATTAAAAAGCAGAATGATCAAGTCAAGCACTATGTCTCAAGTTCTTTGTCCAACCATTATTCTAGACTTTTTATAAGTTTTTAAAATAAAACTCAGAGATTCCATTGTATGACACTCTCAAGTCTCTCAATATATGTGGTATTTGTGGATGCTCACCAAGGCAATAAAGATGTTATGCCTTTTTCTCTTTGTACCACTAAGGCTTTATATGGAGTTCATATGCAGGGAGAAAGCTAGAGCATATGTGCAATGCATATATTGTAAAGTGTGTGGATGTATGGTGGATATATATGGTGGCTAACCTAATTCTATTTTGCTCCATAAAAACATATCTCTCATTTAAAACTTGGAAATAACTGGTAGAGAACAGGGGCTATCTTATTCATCTCCTTTTTTCAGGCGGGCATCTAAGTACCCATTGTTTTAGATATCTTAGATACTTTTGTGTCCATTTTTTCTCAACTTTCATTTTTTTCTCTCTCTCTCTCTCTCTTGATGAATAACTTTTGCATAGCCCCATGTCCCTTTTCTACAACAAAATTTTGAGAGATAGCAACAAGAACTTGGAGCATTTATTTGGTGGATGAAAAACCTATCAAGCATGTTTTCGTGTTCACTCCCAGTGTAGGAGTAGAACATTTTTTGCATGGATCTAGATGGAAGGCATGTTTCTGCGCCTACCCCCAATGTAGGAGTAGTGCATATTTGGGTGGTGTGTACGTGATCTTGATTTTAAGAGCATGACAAATCTCTCATAAGGGTCAACAAAACTTGACAAAACTCAATGCAAAAGCAAGCAGCATATATGTGGAAGTTTTGGTAGCCTAAATAACATCTATGGCTCTAGTGGGAATTCAAACTTTGTCATATAGGAACTCATCATATAACATTTTTGTGTTTTAAAAATTAAATCCCTAGAACTTTAGTGTCACTTAGAACAAGATAAATAGCAGCTCAAACCTTCTCATATCATATCCATCAATTACCTAGACTTAGATCAAGCATATGCTACCCACAAGTTTCAAGTTCAGAGTAAATTCTCATATCAAAGCAGTCTTATCCAAAACTTGGGAGAATTCAAGGCTGAAAACTAGGTACTTGAAAGGAATTACAACAGAGCAACTATTCATCATTTTCATTTAAGAGACTATTCAGAGTCCTCTTTATTTTCTAATCAACTCTTAAAAATAGAAATTAAAGCAAACTAGACACACACCTCTTTATTTTGTTTTCAATTTTACTAGATCATACATTATTACTATAAATGACTAATGCAAAGATAAATTTTTATTTTGTTTTTCATTCATCATTTTTTAATAATTAAAAGAAACTAAAACTAAAACAAAAAGGGAAAGTATACTTACCTGGATACACGGGAGTGCTTCTCCCACAAGCTAGCTCATTTGGTGAGGGTTCGGTATTGTAAGCCCTTCGAATCAGACTTCTCCTTGTGAAGTTTATTGACCAAATACCTCGGTTAGCTCTGAAGATGAGAATTCTTGTGATGACGCCTCTAATGGCGATGTCACCTCCTTCTACCAAAACTTATCTTGGTTTTGAGTTTGGATGTTTGGTTTGATAGGTTCAGGACTTTCACTTGTAGAAATTGGGGAATCGACTCTCCCCACAGTTTGCTTAAAGTGTGTCCTGCTCATAAGACAAGATGGAGATCAAGTGCATGGGCTCTATTGGTGGGAAAACACAACATAACCAAAATTTTATTCATTCCTCTCTAACCTTTGGCACATCAAACAAGATAAAGTTGATGTTATGTGCTTTTTTCATTTATAACATAGGTTATAAGATTAGAAGATTGAGCATGAATGTAGCATTTAAGTGCATTTGTCCAAAAAGGGTTGAATAGCTTAACCTATGGAAGGATTGTCTGTCTTTACATAATGTATCAATCTTTACATGATTATTACTATCATCTTCCAGAGATAAGATGTGCATTTTTAGCTCATTTGGTTAAAACTATGAGATCAAGAAAGTGGTGCTAGGAACAAACTTAAAGAACTAAGCATGTTGAGTTAATCAGATTGGATCAAGCAAGATGCAACTCAAACATATTTGTTTCTTATTTATGTAACAGAACCGACCAAATCATAAGAACGTAAGTACAAAAACAATCACCGAAGCAATCAAATTCCTGTACTTAAGCTCCCATAATCCCGGTAGTCTGGAAATCACGAAGGATTTCAACCAACTCTCGACATACAAACCAAGACCGTAGTGATTCAACACAACACATCATCCGTTACAACATTTCATAAGTAGCATTCGGATTACATCCATCAGAGTGCGAATAAAATATTACAAACCAGGTTCAAATTTGCGGAAGCAACATAGTTTAGTACATAACTTCATAGTTTCAAATACATTGCCAAGTTTGAGTCATGTCCCACAAAAGCATTATCAGGTACGAGAACTAGTAGAGACCGCGCCCAATGGTCTAGTCTTCATCCCCAGCTGGGAGAAGGCAGTACTTGCAGCAACCAAAGTAGAACTGGTCATCTACAATAGGTGGGAGATAAACCCTGAGTACGAGAAGGTACTCAGCTAGACTTACCCGACAAAACCAGAAATAAAAGACACCAAGGATCATGCAAGGCTTAAGAGGTGGGCTAGCTTGACACAGTTGCAAAAAAGAGCTTATGATTATAGTAACTAATTTAAACTTAGCATCAAGCTTATCATCATTTACCTGTCCACTAGATTAGCACCTGTACTAGAGCACTCACTTATTAGGAGCAAACAATATTAACCATAGCAGGTATAATAAGGCTGTCATCATCATATCATCATTTCCGAACCATTATGTTATTAAGTGTATCTACATTGGAGATAAGTCCGTCAAGTTCTCACTAACCGGGAGAGACGGTGACTCGAATCGAATTACAACTCAGCTGAGGGGGTATTCCTAACTCTCACACTAGCATACTTAGCAAGGGCAGCCGTGGGTCACCTTTAGAACAACTCAGGAACCAAATTCGCGTTTTCGATCAGTGCCAGCACTCTCAGGGATTACCCTTCTGCCAGGACGATCAGGACTTTTAAATCACCTGCCCTTGGAATCACGCCTACGGCTCCCTTCCGAGGCGCACTTTATACTTATCGACTCCCGGCCTGAGGTGAGCTACTCGGCTTCGCGGTCGGTCTTCAGACATGGCCAACTAAGAGAGAGGCATGCGTTCAACATGAACAGGAAAGGCTCCAAGATTCAGTCCTTAATCGACATAGACGGAGTCACTACAAACCGGCAAGCCTCCGTCCGGTCTTCATTTCAAATTAAGACTGGTTCTTTTCCACGATAGCAAATATAGCCAACCGTGCCATATGTATCTTCCTATATCTCGCAGGTGACAGGAAATCACCTACCGTGTTTAAGAAGGGCTAAGCACTACACGAGCCTGAGCTACATAGGATTTAGGGTATCAATATCTGGACAAGGATTGGATAACCAATGCAGCAAGTGTTTGCAACCAACACCTAAACTTAATGCAACAACAATATATATATATGTAACAATAATACTGCAACTACATTTCGAAAATTAGGAGGCTTAATATGCTCCAGGGCTTGCCTTTCACAAAGTTGCACGGACGGTGATCCGAGCACTCAACGGTGACCTCGTCTGGCACTTCTCCTGAAGGCTGCTCCTCCTGAATCTCCGGTGTCGGCTGCTACTGCTCGCTCGGTTCCTCAAATTCCAGCAGGGTCACTCCTTCCGGTACACCTATTGCATGCCGATGCACAAGATAAATATCATGGATGGATAAGGAATGACATGATGCTCATGATGAATGGATCACAGTAAGTGTTTAACGAAAACATTACTGGACACTCGTTTACCGATTAAGAATGGCTCTATTCAAATCACTTTAAAACAGGTAACTAACTTAACTTGGAGAACAATATCAACTTACCTAACTTGCATAACCTAAGATAAAGATGCTCATCTTCAGTTAAAGGCCTAACACCTAGGAACATTACCACAACTTAGAAATAGTAAAGGCATACATAAATCAACATTTAAAGTTTCATATGCACACAAGTAGTCCCTTAATTCAATCACATCCAGAGTTCTACAAATCCAAATGACTTGCATGAGGACATTCTGGAAAGCTTATGAAATTCTCTACAATTCATTTGTAAACATCAAAGCATGATTCTTACGTTAACCAAATCGAATTCTAGTAAACCTAGAATCTGTCCAGAAATGACAGGGTTACTAAATTAATTATTTAATGATGATGCAAAAGCATAATTGGACCAAACCAAGTTTACCAACATGTTTTGCATACCAAAGAAACATCAGAAAGTCTAGTGCCAACTTCTAAACAATTTATTTAATGCCCTTTTCTAATTTCTTTAGTTAATTAGGTGATTAAAGCAATATATAGTAAAACTGTTCAAAAACATCTACAAAAATTACAATAGCTATCTCATGCTTCACATAGACTACCATAAAAATTTCAAAGCCATTGGGTAAGCAGGACTTGTTGTATCCAAAATAACAGGTAGCAGTCTATTTTTAGCATAATTAGGAAACCCTAATGAAAAGTGTCAAGCAACAGATTTCACATTTTTCCTAGCATCATTCTAGCATAAGAACAGTACTCACCAATTTTTACCCTAACTGGATCTATAGAAAAATTATGAAAATGCACACAAGATCCATCCATTGATAAAAGGAAATTCTATAACTCAAAAACTACATATGCACTAGCTCTGAAATTTTAACCAGAGCTTATACTAAGCAAAAATAGATTACCCACAAAATTTCATAATTTTTGGACCATAGAAACTCAAGATAAAATTCAAACAAATTTGCATGCATCTAAAAACACATCTCAAAGTCCTATTTAATTCATCCAAAATTTCTAAAATATGTGCCCATATAATATTTTTATTAAATACTAGACATTATCATGAACTCAACAAAATTAGAACCACATCATTTGGATCTACCATCTAAGAGCTACATATTTTTGAATATGTACACAAATCTGTGAAATAAATAAAATAAAACAAAATAAGAAATCCTACTCTACTGCTGGGCCGGCCCGAACAGATCCGGCGGCCCACAAACACGCACTGGCGTGGCCCAAGCTGGCTCCTGCCAGAGCCTTAGCGGCTGGCACGCGGGACCCACGTGACAGAGAGACAGGCAGGGGAGGAGAAGGATACAACGGTGAAGCTCATCGCCGGTGACTCCTCTGGCAAAGTCAGCGGTGCTACGGCGGTCAACTCACTCGTGCGCATCTATTGGTGCCCTCTATTGAAGCTATTGGCACGGGTACCGGGGTTGGCGATGAGCACGGCGGCGCACGGCCGCGGCATGGCCGGCTCCGGCGAGATGATGGCGCTACGTCTCGAATGTGAGACCCTACGAGCTTCAGCAGTGCTCCTATGACCTAGCACGAGACAGAGGAGGGATGGCAAGGGTGCAAGGACAGCTGGCCATGTGGAGCGCCATCTCCGGCGAGAACAGCCACGGCGGCGGTGGAAGAAAACGACGCGTTCGTCCTTACCAAGACTCGATTGGACCGACGGTGAGGTGGAGAAGGTAGAGAAGACCACGGCGAGGCTACTGACAGACTGGGCGACTCATTTTCGTGGTGCCGAGCGCGCACAATAACGGCGACGCGCGGTCGGCAATGGCGGAGCTGCTGCGGACACGGCGCCGCGCGCGGAGAAGGCGAGAGAGGGAAATGGAGCGGTGAGCGTGTTCGGGCAGGAGCTGGCCCTCTTCTGGAGCGCGGACGTGCGACGTGGTGACCTCGGCAGCGCATGAATGCCATGCAGTGAGCATCGCCTAAGCCAGTCAGCCATGGCGACACTGACCGTTTTCTGAAAAATCGCGATTCAGTGATCACCGACGATGACTGACAGAGCAGGTTTGATGGTGATTATCTCCTAATCCGTGATGATCTAGACTATGCCATAGTTAACAAAGTTGATCAGCTATATGTGAACTACAACTCTTGTTATTGGAGCTCGAGCTGGTTGGGCTCTGTTAGGGAGGTACAAGGTGAAAAAGTTGAGTACACGAAACTGAATTTAGTTATGACACTTATAAATTTTTCAAGTGTTGGAATCAGCCTTCAATTTTGACTTGTGGGCCATGTTTGAGCATGTTCTAACCATTTTCATGAAATGATCATAAAACAACTTTTGTTCCTTAATAAATTAGCTACAACTTTGGAAAAGAGTGCACAACCATGCAAAGTTTCAAAGTTGGTCTTTTGAATCAGTCAAACAGGGACACTGCTAGGGTCAATTCAAGTCAAACCTCCACTTGAGGGCATTTTGGTCAATTTGATCTACATGAACAATGTCCCAACAAGTAACCTAAGTGTAGTTAAGGTGTAATAGACCATAATCAACCACTTTACAAAATTGTTATACCAATCTAAATGATCACATGTGATGAAACAACAAAACAAGCAATTCACCCAATGTTGCAATGCAATGTTTCCCATGTTTCATGACCTTGTTGTCATTTTATACTTGTCACATTACCACCATGTTGCCATGTTTCAAAGTATGTGAAACTCATGTTACATTCGCAGGTTGCACTACCACCATTCATAAGCAATAAAGTACGAAACAAACAGAATATACGAATGTTGCATATGTATGTTTCAATGATAATGGCACGATGACATAGATAATGCACATGTTTATGAAATGACATGCAATTTAGTGGAAGCCAAACACCTAGGGTGTTACAGCCCTCCCCCCTTAGAAAAATCTCATCCCAAGATTTGGAAAGCGTACCATTTAATATAGAAAGCTGGATAGTTTTCCTTTAAATAATCTTCCCGCTCCCAGGTTGCATCCCGTTCACTATGATTACTCCAAACTATCTTGTATAATTTAACTACTTGCGTACGAGTCACTCTTTCTTGAGTATCCAGAACTTGCACGGGCTTCTCTTCATAAGAAAGATTAGATTTCAAGTTAACTTTCCTTGTTGCTATTCTTTCCTCGGGAATACGAAGACACTTCTTTAGCTAGGACACATGGAATACCGGGAATATAGCTCCCATCTCACTTGGTAGATCAAGCTTATATGCTACTCTTCCACTTTTCTCGATAATGCGGTAAGGTCCAACATATCGAGGCTCAAGCTTCCTTTTAATTGCAAAATGTTTTACTCCTTTCATAGGGGATACCTTCAGATAAACATGATCACCTACTTAAAACTCAATAGGTTTTCTTCTCTTGTCAGCATAGCTCTTTTGCCTAGCCTGAGCGGCAGTCATATTCTTCTGTATAGTTCAGACTTGCTCTTGACTTCTTTTACAAAATCAATACCATAGAATCTTCTTTCCCCGAGTTCCACCCAGTTCAAAGGAGTTCTACACTTGCGGCCATAAAGAGCTTCAAAAGGAGCCATTTTGATACTCTCTTGATAACTATTGTTATAAGAGAATTCAGCGAGAGGCAACCAATCTTCCCAAGAGCCTTTGCAAGAGATAAGACAAGCTCTAAGCATGTCTTCAAGAATTTGATTAACACGCTTAGTCTGTCTTGATGTTTGCGGATGATAGGCAGAACTGCGGATTAGATGAGTGCCAAGATTCTGATGTAGGCACTCCCAAAAGCGAGCCGTGAATTGCGGTCCTCTATCTGAAACAATGGATTTGGGTACACCATGGAGACGTACCACTTGTTGAAAATAAATCTCAGCATAATTATGCGGGTGATAGGTAGACTTGACCGGAATAAAGTGAGCGGATTTAGTTAGACGATCTACGATAACCCAGATGGAATCACAACCCTTTTTGGTAGTGGGTAATCCAACAATAAAATCCATACTAATTTCTTCCCACTTCCAGCCAGGACTAGAGAGTGGCTGCAATAATCCGAGCCACATGTGAATAGCCTTGACTCTGCAACAGTTATCACACTTTGCCACGTAAGCTGTGATTTCTTTCTTCATCTTGGTCCACCAATAATACAGCTTGAGATCTTGATACATTTTACTGCTACCAGGATGGATGGACAATTTAGAAGAATGGGCTTCAGCCATAATTTGATTTCTAAGTTCTTTGTCTTTGGGTACCACAAGCCTATCATTAAACTAGAGAATTCCTTAGTCATTGACCCTAAAGTGCTTGGTCTCTTTCTCTTTCATCTTCCGCTTGATGTGAAACACACCCACATCAGTCTTCTGGAGTTCGATAATTCGACTTCTAAGAGAGCAATCCACAGTGAGATTGTGGCGTACTACAGGATGAAGCAGGTGTGCCAGATGAAAGTCTTCACTAACTAAGGAATTGCAATGGGCCTTTCTGCTTAAGGCGTCAGCAACCACATTTGCCTTACCAGGATGGTAGTGCACTTGAAGGTTGTAGTCTTTGATTAATTCTAACCATCGTCGTTGATGCATGTTCAACTCGGGTTGAGTAAAGATGTACTTGAGGCTTTTATGGTCAGTATAGATGTTGCACACATTACCCAGCAAGTAATGTCTCCAAATCTTCAGGGCATGAACAACCGTGGCTAGCTCTAAGTCATGGGTAGGATAATTGACTTCATGTTTTCAAAGCTGGCGCGAAGCATAAGCAATGACTCGGCCTTCCTGCATAAGAACACACCCCAAACCGGTGCCACATGCATCACAGTAGACATCAAAAGGCTTTTCGATGTCAGGTTGTGCCAATACAGGAGCAGAGGTTAGTAAGGTCCGCAAAGTGTGAAAAGCCTCTTCACACTTCGGAGTCCACACAAACTTCTCATCTTTTTGAAGTAGTCGAGTCATGGGCTTGGTGATTTTTGAGAAATCCGGGATAAAGCGACGATAATAGCCAGCCAAACCCAGGAAACTTCGGACTTCACTGACCGTAGTAGGTGCCTTCCACTCTAGGACTTCTTGCACCTTAGTAGGGTCAACCGAAATTCCATCTCCAGATAACACATGACCTAGAAAATGTATCTTGTTCAACCAGAATTCACACTTGCTGAACTTAGCATAAAGCTGGTTGTCACGCAACCGAGTTAAAACAATTCTCAGATGTTTAGCATGCTCTTCTTCATTCTGAGAGTATACAAGGATATCATCAATGAACACGACGACGAACTTGTCCAATTCCGGCATGAATACTGAATTCATCAGGTACATAAAATGTGCCGGAGCATTTGTCAACCCAAAGGACATGACAAGGTACTCGAACAAGCCATAACGAGTAGAGAAAGCTGTCTTAGGTATATCTTCAGGACGAATTTTGATCTGATGGTAACCAGACCTCAAATCGATCTTGGAGAATACCTTAGCTTTGGAGAGCTGATCAAACAGAATATCGATGCGAGGAAGAGGGTATTTGTTCTTGATGGTAACAACATTAAGGGGGCGATAATCCACGCACATGCGTAGAGACTCGTCCTTCTTCTTCACAAATATAGCCAGACAACCCCAAGGAGAAGAACTAGGCTGAATCAAACCTTTCTTTAGTAGCTCATTTAACTGACTCTTCAGCTCAGCCAACTCATTGGGCGGCATTCTATAGGGCCTTCGAGAAATAGGAGCTATACCTGGAATGAGTTCTATCTTGAATTCTACATCACGGTCCGGAGGTAATCCAGGAAAGTCATTAGGGAAGACATCTGGAAACTCACAGACAACCGATATCTCCTCAATGGCTTTGGCTAGGGTAGCGTTGGCTGTATTGTGAATAGCGATATCACGAGGTAACTGCACTAGAAAACCCTTCTTATCCAAAGGATCCCTCAACATTACCACACGGGTTGACGTATCGATCAACACTCCATTCCCACTCATCCACTTCATCCCTAAGATTACATCAATTCCTATCCCCGGCAGAACTACAAGATCTGCAAGGAACTCTCGATCCCCAATCTCAATCTTTACATCTTTAACTACTTGGTTAGTCATGATATTATTCCCAGCAGCACTAATACAATAACCACCCTTGACAATTGTAATCACATTCATCATATGCTTAGATGCAAAAGTAGAACTCACAAAGGAATGTGAAGCACCCGAATCAAAGAGCACAACTGCAGGGTGATCGTTAATAAGAAATTTACCAGCGGTGACCACTTCACCAGCAGGAATTTCCTCCACAGTAGTGTAGTGAACATGCCCCTGACGGACGTTTCCCTGAGCATTTTGCTTGGAAGGATAGGGACACTTATTTGCCCAATGACCAGGCTGGTTATAGTTCCAACACGGCCTGTTAGCTGGTGGGACATTGGAGCTGCCCTGCCCAGAGGTATTCTTTGGCAAGGAAATTGTGTACCCCTTGTGAAAACCAGTTTTAGCTTGATTCTTCTTCTGAGGTGGGCGGTACTGGACATTAGCATTGGGTGGATGGTACTGGGTCTTGGATACCATTGGTGCCTTAGACTGAGAAGCACCTGCCTCAAAGTTTCTTTTACGGTTCTTGGAAGCAGCATATACTTTATCATTATTCTCTTGAGTCAGGGTCTCACTGATAAACTCATTGAATGTGACACACTTGCAGTTGCCCATAGACTTCATTAGTTTAGGGGAAAGTCCCCTCTTGAAACTAGCTATCTTTTTGGCATCAGTATCAACAAACTTAGGAGCATACCTCGCCAGGTTGTTGAATGCCTGGAGGTATTCATTAAGACTCTTGTTGCCTTGGGTTAGCTTCATAAACTCGGTATGCTTAATGGCCATGAGACCAGGAGGGATAAAATGTCCCCTAAAAGCTGCCTGAAACTGGCCCCAAACTATCTCGACGTTTGCAGGGAAGGTGGTCCTGTGATGGGTCCACCAGATGCCTGCAGGGCCATGGAGCTGGTGTCCTGCATATGTGGCCTTCATACCTTCAGTCAAACGGAGCAATCCAAACTTTTGCTCTATCGTGCTCAACCATTCATTAGCTTGTAATGGTTCTTCTGCCTCACGAAAGATAGGAGGTTTTGTGTCCATGAAGTCCTTAAAGCTGTTGTACTAGTTTGGTTCGGGTCCCTGGCGGACATGTCGATCCTCGCGGTTAGCCATTTGGCGCATAGCCTCAGCTAGCATGCGCTGACTTTCGACAACTGTCTGCATTAGCTCAGCTGGTGTGGGCGGTGGAGGAGGTGGTTGTTCCTCATCTCCCATGCTACGACCGCGACGAAGGTTATAAGCCATCTGCAAAATGTATAGCCAATGAGCACTGATGATGTGGAAATTTTTGTAGATGAATCGTATAATTATGCCAAACTGAGTCCATTGGAGGGAATGCATTTATATAATCAACAGAGGCACAATCATTCATCACAATCACACAACTCATCAAGCGCATCAATTGACACATAAATGCGATGAACTTAACCAACAACGAGATCCATAGACCGCAAAGACGAAATTTAACAAAGGCTCACATACGTGGAGCATAACACGTTCGATAGGTTACATCCAAGCCATAGTGGTTCCAAACTTACATCCAAAGATAACTTATGGTTCGATATTACATCCCAACGATTAACTTATTACAAAGCTACGTGTTCATGCATGAGGATCAACAAAAGACTAGCTCTTGCGCATTAGCTAAGTAGTAAGCTAAACTACGCATCATCCTCGGAGTCAGTGTCGAAGATCTCTCCTTCATCTTCATCACTAGCAGGCTCTAACTCCTCATCTTCCTCCTCATCAAGTGGAACGTCCTCAGGTCCATTGACCTCAATGCCATCATCACCTTCAGCCATGATGACACAAGAGCCCATCTCATCCTCATCATCAGGTGGCAGGAGAGGGTGAAGCTGATTGTGTAATAGGTGAACCTCCTCATGGAGATGGTCATTGTACTCTTCGGCAACTGCCACTTGCTGCTCTAGCTCCACCTGTCGCGCTCTCAACACATTCTCCTCGTGCCAGGCTTCATTCCGTTGGTTCATCACGTGAATCAACATACGTTCACAGTTGCGGTGAGCAACTGTCAACCTCTGAACCTCCAGAGTCTCTTGGTCCCATTCCTGTGTTACTTGCTCCAAACGCTGCTGAGCCGCATTCCTCTCAGCAGTCACCCGGGCCAGCTCTGTCCTCAGCCTTTCCGCCTCAGTAGGCTCCGGACGGAGCTCACGAGGAGCTAACCGGTGACGAGGCGCCCTGCCTCTAGCGGACTTGCGAGCAGTGAGTTTCGTGCGCGCCATCTGTAGCAAAAAGTTGCAATGTAAGGGGAGAATCATTTAAGGGATACGAAATTTAATTAGTCGAGACCATCAATTTTAAAGGAGGGAGTAAATGCAAGAAATGCCATGTATGCTTGAACATCATGCATGCACGATCCGTACGTCCTCACAAACCTAGAAAAATTTAAAGGCTAGCGATTATACGGTGGCATACATACGCTCTCTCATACACGGTATCTAGTCGATCTACAACGATACGTTGTTAGTGTACCTGCAGAAAATTTCATTTTAGCCCAATAATTTTCCAAAAAGGCATGTAAACTAAATACTTTCATACATACATCCCCAGATGCATATATTCTAGTATCACAGCTACCCGTCAGAGATACCCACATTTAAGTACTCTCATAGATACATGATCAAACATGTAAGTATGCGAGCAACCACAACTACTCTCCCCTAGACCGACAGTTGGACGGTCATGCTCTCATAACTCCCACTTACCAGAGCGTAGAGGTATTTTGATCCATACATTACCACCCAAGCGGATGGTATCCATACAATAGCACGCCGTATGGACGACGAAACAGAAACAAGCAGGAACCCCCAAGTTAGTACTTAATAAGCCACCTAAGAGTCCTTATTTGGGCATAAGGGATATGACCACTGGCAATACTTAGTATTTAATTTAGGATTTTCGCAAATACTTTTGTTTTAAATACACAAATGACATGTTTAGTGTCGAATCTTGCTCTGATGCTAGCTATAACAGAACCGACCAAATCATAAGAACGTAAGTACAAAAACAATCACTGAAGCGATCAGATTCCTGTACTTAAGCTCCCATAATCCCGGTAGTCCAGAAATCACGAAGGATTTCAACCAACTCTCAACATACAAACCAAGACCATAGTAATTTAACACAACACATCATCCGTTACAACATTTCATAAGTAGCATTCGGATTACATCCATCAGAGTGCGAATAAAATATTACAAACCAGGTTCAAATTTGCGGAAGCAACATAGTTTAGTACATAACTTCATAGTTTCAAATACATTGCCAAGTTTGAGTCATGTCCCACAAAAGCATTATCAGGTACGAGAACTAGTAGAGACCGTGCCCAACGGTCTAGTCTTCATCCCTAGCTGGGAGAAGGCAGTACTTGCAGCAACCAAAGTAGAACTGGTCATCTGCAATAGGTGGGAGATAAACCCTGAGTACGAGAAGGTACTTAGCTGGACTTACCCGACAAAACCAGAAATAAAAGACACCAAGGATCATGCAAGGCTTAAGAGGTGGGCTAGCTTGACACAGTTGCATAAAAGAGCTTATGATTATAGTAACTAATTTAAACTTAGCATCAAGCTTATCATCATTTACCTATCCACTAGATTAGCACCTGTACTAGAGCACTCACTTATTAGGAGCAAACAATATTAAAAATAGCAGGTATAATAAGGCTGTCATCATCATATCATCATTTCCGAACCATTATGTTATTAAGTGTATCTACATTGGAGATAAGCCCATCAAGTTCTCACTAACTGGGAGAGATGACGACTCGAATCGAATTACAACTCAGCTGAGGGGGTATTCCTAACTCTCACCCTGGCATACTTAGCAAGGGCAGCCGTGGGTCACCTTTAGAACAACTCAGGAACCAAATTCGTGGGTTCGATCAGCGCCAGCACTCTCAGGGATTACCCTTCTGCCAGGACGATCAGGACTTTTAAATCACCTGCCCTTGGACTCACACCTATGGCTCCCTTCTGAGGCGCACTTTATACTTATCGACTCTCGGCCTGAGGTGAGCTACTCGGCTTCGCGGTCGGTCTTCAGACACGGCCAACTAAGAGAGAGGCATGCGTTCAACATGAACAGGAAAGACTCCAAGATTCAGTCCTTAATCGACACAGATGGAGTCTCTACAAACCGGCAAGCCTCCGTCCGGTCTTCATTTCAAATTAAGACTGGTTCTATTCCACGATAGCAAATATAGCCAACCGTGCCATATGTATCTTCCTATATCTCGCAGGTGACAGGAAATCACCTGACTTCTATCGTGTTTAAGCAGGGCTAAGCACTACACGAGCCTGAGCTACATAGGATTTAGGGTATCAATATCTGGACAAGGATTGGATAACCAATGCAGCAAGTGTTTGCATCCAACACCTAAACTTAATGCAACAATATATATATATATATGTAACAATAATACTGTAACTACATTTCGAAAATTAGGAGGCTTAATATGCTCTGGGGCTTGCCTTTCATAAAGTTTCACGGACGGTGATCCGGGCACTCAACGGCGACCTCGTCTGGCACTTCTCCTGAAGGCTGCTCCTCCTGAATCTCCGGTGTCGGCTGTTGCTGCTCGCTCGGTTCCTTGAATTCCAGCATGGTCACTCCTTCCGCTTCACCTATTACATGCCAATGCACAAGATAAATATCATGGATGCCTAAGGAATGACATGATGCTCATGATGAATGGATCACAGTAAGTGTTTAACGAAAACATTACTGGACACTCGTTTACCGATTAAGAATAGCTCTATTCAAATCACTTTAAAATAGGTATCTAACTTAACTTGGAGAACAAGATCAACTTACCTAACTTGCATAACCTAAGATAAAGATGCTCATCTTTAGTTAAAGGCCTAACACCTAGGAACATTACCACAACTTAGAAATAGTAAAGGCATACATAAATCAACATTTAAAGTTTCATATGCACACAAGTAGTCCCTTAATTCAATCACAACCAGAGTTCTACAAATCCAAATGACTTGCATGAGGACATTATGGAAAGCTTATGAAATTCTCTACAATTCATTTGTAAACATCAAAGCATGATTCTTACGTTAACCAAATTGAATTCCAGTAAACCTAGAATCTATCCAGAAATGACAGGGTTACTAAATTAATTATTTAATGATGATGCAAAAGCATAATTGGAACAAACCAAGTTTACCAACATGTTTTGCATACCAAAGAAACATCAGAAAGTCTAGTGCCAACTTCTATACAATTTATTTAATGCCCTTTTCTAATTTCTTTAGTTAATTAAGTGATTAAAGCAATATATAGTAAAACTATTCAAAAAAATCTACAAAAATTACAGTAGCTATCTCATGCTTCACATATACTACCATAAAAATTTCAAAGCCATTGGGTAAGCAAAACTTGTTGTATCCAAAATAACAGGTAGCATGTCTATTTTTAGCATAATTAGGAAACCCTAATGAAAAGTGTCAAACAACAGATTTCACATTTTTCCTAGCATCATTCTAGCATAAGAACAGTACTAACCAATTTTTACCCTAACTGGATCTATAGAAAAATTATGAAAATTCACACAAGATCCATCCATTGATAAACAGAAATTCTATAACTCAAAAACTACACATGCACTAGCTCTGAAATTTTAACCAGAGCTTATACTAAGCAAAAATAGATTACCCACAAAATTTCATAATTTTTAGACCATAGAAACTCAAGATAAAATTCAAATAAGTTTGCATGCATCTAAAAACACATCTCAAAGTCCTATTTAATTCATCCAAATTTCTAAAACATGTGCCCATATAATATTTTTATTAAATACTAGACATTATCATGAACTCAACAAAATTAGAACCACATCATTTGGATCTACCATCTAAGAGCTACATATTTTTGAATATGTACACAAATCTGTGAAATAAATAAAACAAAACAAAACAAGAAATCCTACTCTACTGCTGGGCCGGCCCGAACAGATCCGGCGGCCCACAAACACACGCTGGCGCAGCGCAAAACGCGATGCAGCCCAAGCTGGCTCCCGCCTGAGCCTCAGCGGTTGGCACGCGGGACCCACGTGACAGAGAGACAGGCAGGGGAGGAGAAGGATATGGCGGCGAATCTCATCGCCGGTGACTCCTCCGGCGAAGTCAACGGTGCTACGGCGGTCAACTCACTCGTGCGCATCTATTGGTGCCCTCAATTGAAGCTATTGGCGTGGCTACCGGGGTTAGCGACGAGCACGGCGGTGCACGGCCGCGACATGGCCGGCTTCGGCGAGATGACGGCGCTACTTCTCGAATGTGAGACCCTATGAGCTTCAGCAGTGCTCCTATGACCTAGCGCTAGACAGAGGAGGGATGGCAAGGGTGCGAGGACAGCTGGCCGTGTGGAGCGCCATCTCCAGCGAGAACAGCCACGGCGGCGGTGGAAGAAAACGATGCGTTTGTCCTTACCAAGACTCGATTGGACCGACGGTGAGGTGGAGAAGGTAGAGAAGACCACGGCGAGGCTACTGACGGACTGGGCAACTCATTTTTGTGGTGGCGAGCACGCACGATGACAGCGACGCGCGGTCGGCAATGGCGGAGCTGCTGCGGACATGGCGCTGCGCGCGGAGAAGGCGAGAGAGGGAAATGGAGCGGTGAGCGCGTTTGGGCAGGAGCTGGCCCTCTTCTGGAGCGCGGACGCGCGACGTGGTGACCTCGGCAGTGCATGAACGCCACGCGGCGAGCATCGCCTGAGCCGGTCGGCCATGGCGACACTGACCGTTTTCTGAAAAATCGCGATTCAGTGATCACCGACGATGACTGACAGAGCAGGATTGACGGTGATTATCTCCTAATCTGTGATGATCTAGACTATGCCATAGTTAACAAAGTTGATCATCTATATGTGAACTACAACTCTTGTTATTGGAGCTCGAGCTAGTTGGGCTCTGTTAGGGAGGTGCAAGGTGAAAAAGTTGAGTACACGAAACTAAATTCAGTTATGACACTTATAAATTTTTCAAGTGTTGGAATCAGCCTTCAATTTTGACTTGTGGGCCATGTTTGAGCATGTTCTAACCATTTTCATGAAATGATCATAGAACAACTTTTGTTCCTTAATAAATTAGCTACAACTTTGGTAAAGAGTGCATAGCCATGCAAAGTTTCAAAGTTGGTCTTTTGAATCAGTCAAATAGGGACACTCCTAGGGTCAATTTAAGTCAAACCTCCACTTGAGGGCATTTTGGTCAATTTGATCTACATGAACAATGTCCCAACAAGTAACCTAAGTGTAGTTAAGGTGTAATAGACCATAATCAACCACTTTACAAAATTGTTATACCAATCCAAATGATCACATGTGATGAAACAACAAAACAAGCAATTCACCCAATGTTGCAATGCAATGTTTCCCATGTTTCATGACCTTGTTGTCATTTTATACTTGTCACATTACCACCATGTTGCCATGTTTCAAAGTATGTGAAACTCATGTTACATTCGCAGGTTGCACTACCACCATTCATAAGCAATAAAGTACGAAACAAACAGAATATACGAATGTTGCATATGTATGTTTCAATGATAATGGCATGATGACATAGATAATGCACATGTTTATGAAATGACATGCAATTTAGTGGAAGCCAAACACCTAGGGTGTTACAATTTATGTGCACACCAGAATCAAGGAAAATTCTTTAAATAATGACCATTTACCTTAGGATGTTACCTTTGCCATTGCAGCATGATAACACCATATGATGAAGGGTAGATGACTTGTGATGGCCCTTCCATTTTGCTTGAAGTTTTCCTTGTTCGGCTAGCCTCGCATCTTGAGCTGTTGATGAGCTTCTTGTCTCCTAGATTGCACCCTTTCTTTCTCATCATTTTGTCATACCATCTTTTTGCTCTTTGATCTTTGACATATTGTTGGCCCTTCTGCTCCACTCATTGTTTTATGTCTGCAAAGGATTAGTGGACAACACATACCTGAAGGATTGTACAAATAATTCAAGGCAGAGGTAGTGTTGTAATTGGACTAAAGGGCATCTTTCTATTCTATAGAAGAGTTGGTTTTAAGATGTTAATTAGCATAGAACTTTTTATCCCATGTTTTAAATGATGTGCCTTGCTTCATCTTCGATATGAATTCATCTCGTGAATTTCCCAAATTGAATTTGAGAGTTTTCTGCAGGGGTTAGTCCAACAAAATAACTAGTGTCTACACAAGCAATTTTTAGTTTAATAACCAAACTAGACTCCATTCTAATTGGACTAAAGAAGGCCATTTAACCTAAGCACCATGCTTAATTTAAAAGCCTTTGGAAGTATGTATAGTACTTCCAAACCAAAGCATACTATGGCAGACAAAAGTAACATGAAAGCATTATAGAGATTTACTCAAATGGAGATGAAAGAGCATGATTGTTATTTAGCAAATTAAGCATGGCTTAAAGGTAGAGATAACCAAGATGAATTAACAATATGGTATAGGATTTTTCAGAGAAGTCCATGCCCCAGCTTGAATTTTGTAGCAAAATCAAGTTTGGATGACAGAACTCTCATGTATGGATGTGATTCAATGTTGCATGATAATTGGTTGGACATACCTTGCGTCATCATCCTTCATTCTTTTTGCTTCATACCTAGAATGGTTAGTGGCAAAAATACCCGAAGGAATATTTTCACAATTATTTGTCTATGCTCATCTGACAAGGGCATTACGGCAAAATGTTATCTCCCAAAAGTGTTTGTTTTAGGACAAAACCTCATCCTTGGGAAACCTTCGAATTGTGCTTTAAGTTCGTGAGGTGGTTGCCCCTACAACACCAACCTTTGGGTGCCTATCTCAAGATTCTCACAACGAGATTTGCAATATTTATGATAAACATATGCATCTACAACCACCTTTTCAAAAAATTTAGGAACAAAAAGTAGAAGGGGGTTGAAGATCTCATGTGTGGCAATGTTTGAGAGACCAATTGATTCAGGAGATTTCTCATGTGAGCATGGATTTGATGAGGTGTTCATGAAGTAGCTTCCATGCTCATCTATGTCATCTTTCTTTTCAATCTCCAAGGGTGTTTCTTCTTGAATGTCCATGTTGACGGCTCTTAACTCCTATTTTTAGCCACCAACTTTCAAAGAAAATACACTCAAATGAACACCAAACCTAGAATTAGGATTTATAACCAACAAATTCCATGAGTTTTGGTGATTTATCATTTGCAGAAGGACATTCACAGAAATCGCTGAAAACACACTCAAAATGTGTAGTCAAAGTGCAAGCAAGAGAGGGAATATTGGCGGTCCTTAACGACCAATTCCGATCGCCAATTAAGACACAAAAAAGAGGAGAAATTTGCAATCTTAAACACATATGCATTTACTATTGACCAAGTTCCAGTTGTATTTGGAGATCCTTGTTTTGCAGGCCACAAATACAAATACATGGGAGAAGCTACACCAAAAGGCGCTTTCTGATGCTGAATTGCGTAAAGAATAAATAGAAAGGCCCATCAACTTAAGATATCTGGGTAGAATACCACCTAAGGAGCGGCCTAGGAGCACTCACTGACCCACCATGTGAAGGCGGTGGCGAGGGGGCCTGGCCAAGGTGCGGTCGACCCCTGGGGGCCGACGACCCCCCACCGACCCCTCTTTGTCACTCCCTCATGTGGCGGTTGCATGGAGCCATGCAGAGGCGGTGGATACCGGATTTTCATACCAAATTTAGCCTCTAGCACCGCCTTAAGCCTTGTATAAATAGAGGGGCAACCCTCCCTCTCATAACACACCTCAAGGAGCAATTCCATTCTCTTTTCAAGATGTAGTAGTAGTACTAGCTAGTTGGGAGTTAGGGAGAGATGCTAAGGTTCTGAAGGAGTCCTCGGAGGTGTGGTATAATCTTGTATCGCTCCTTTGTAAAACTTAGTTATTTCATATATTCATCTTCTCTATTTACTTAAAATGCCTATTATGGTTATTGTTGACGGTAGCTAACATTCATCATAAACTATCAATATAACTTATATAAATGGCTAAAATGGATCACCAATGTAGACTTAGGGGGTTAAACTAACAAATTCCACAAGTTTTGGTGAATCTGTGTTTTTAGCAGGATTTAAATCAGAAAACCACTAAGGAGGACCTATTCGTAAAAGAAATCACAGAATGCTACCATGTAATCGACATGGGACGACTCTAGAAGACTCTAGAAGGGGAATCACCAAAGCGGGACATGTGTCTCTGACATGTGGGCCCACCTAGCCCCACCTGGAGGCCGCCCAGCCCTTGTGGGTCCCACCTGTCAGCCTCATTGTTATGTCGGTTCTCCACCGCCATAAGTATTGCATCTCGGCCATTCTTTAAGTCAGTTTAATCCAAGAGCTCACATTGGATGCTTTGGGCTATATATACCAGCCCCTGCCACCCCTAGGGCAGATGCCTCATTTGAATCTAAAAGCTGAGAAGCCAGAAACCCTAATTCATATGTCCACCAGGATCTAGGCAAGCAATCAAGAGAAGATTAGTCCTCAGTAGGATCTAGTCTTGTATTAGAGATAGTGAGATGGAGTCAGAGGGAAGAGTTTAGAGGAGTCTCGGCCTATCGATGCTCTCTCTACGGCTTATACCCTGGCGGAATCAAGTTCTTCTTGAGCTTGCTTATGAGATTTCTCTAGTAATTGACTTCTAATTCAAGTAAGCATCTTGTTCATATTGTTCTTTAGGTTTGCGACTCTCTTTTGAGTACTTTAATCTTTGTAACTCCTATGTTAAAGTAGTATTCATAGTGTAAGCATGCTGCTTAGACTCTGTTACTCATGGACATACCCTATTTTCAGATAGGTGATAGCTCGTGAGGGTGACTCTTATAGCCTCGTTGAATCCTTTGTAGTCCATCTCTCGTTAGTAGGCCAAGCAGGACATTGTTGCTATAAGAAACACACTCTGCCTATGTTTTCTCTAGTAATACCCCTAGAATTGAGCAATAGAAGACAAAGCTTACCGAAGTTAGAACAAGAAGACCTTAGCAGTCACCTCTACACTCCTATTATCTAGCCTTGATTGTGAACTTGGGATAAGTTAGATTTAGTTATTCTCACACACGTTTCCTCAAGTTCGATATAAAACTAGGTACTCCTAGTGAAGTGCTACATAGGTATATTATCCATGCACTTGCGGATTATTCTGTGTGCATTAGTTTATACCAACAAGCATTTCTGGCACTGTTGCCGGGGAAACGGTTGCTAAGTTAACTTTGAACCTAGTTTATCCTTGTATTATTATTCTTTTATCTTTTCTTTTCTTTTTAACATGGATCTAGAATCCACCCCTATCTACCAATATGGTGCACCTATGAGCGCAAGCCTATAGCCAAAAGAGTCTTCAAAGCCTATCCTAATACCTGGCTATGAGCTGCGCCTGCGTTTAATCAACATGGTTTAGGATCGACCCTTTTCGGGTGAAGATGATGAAAATCCCTATTCCCACCTAAATGAGTTTGAGCAGACCTATGCATGCCTACGCATTGCAGGCATGTCAGATGAAACCTTATGATGGAAGCTTTTTCCCTTCTCTTTGATGGGAAAAGCTAAACGTTGGTATAATCTCACCATAGGGAGTAGATAAGGAGATTGGGAAGCCCTATGTTCTACCTTTTGCTTGTAATTCTTTCCCATCTCTAGGGTAGTCCGACATCGCTTAGAGGTTCTATCTTTTAAACAAAAGAAAAAAGAATCTCTATGCACGACATGGGAATGCTTTAATACTCTTATTAATACTAGCCCTAACCTTGCCATTCAAGACCCTATTCTTCTTCAACACTTCTATATGGGTCTTGATAGGAAAACCTCGAAGCTTCTTAATATGGCCTCAGGAGGCTCGTTCTTACATGCCTCCACTAATGCGGGGAGAAGCATTCTTCCGAAAATCTTAGATAACATCCCTGAAGAAGTAGAAGAGAAGCCATTAGAGAAAGAATCCCAGATAGCTGAACCTGAATCTTTACCAGACCCATCACCAAC
Source organism: Miscanthus lutarioriparius (assembly GCA_904845875.1). Taxonomy (NCBI): domain Eukaryota; kingdom Viridiplantae; phylum Streptophyta; class Magnoliopsida; order Poales; family Poaceae; genus Miscanthus; species Miscanthus lutarioriparius. Next base: position 43,276,565 of record CAJGYO010000019.1, read on the forward strand.
TTCAGTTATCCCAAATCCTGAACCACTGAAAAAGGAGGAAACTACGATTTTGGATTTCATGCTTGAATTCAACGATGAACTTTTCGATGAATATGGAAATACCTCGAATTACCATACCATGAGGAGACCCCAGAAGGCTAGGAAATCAGCATCCAATGAAGAACCTTTAGACCCTTCTAAGGAAGCTTTCCTTAAAAAGACTACAAAAGAGCTAGTGTCTATTATAAGCAATGAATGGTTAGAAGAATCTGAGCTTTTCACTGATGTGATTCGTTTAGATTCACCTTCTATATCCATTCGTTGCCAGATCAATAATGCTCCTTTCATTGCTCTTTACAATCCTGTTATGGGTGTTAATATCATGTCTACATCTTTTGCTCTCGATTTATTGAAACACATGCCATTGACACCAATAACAAAGTTATTGAAAAGTCTTTCAGGACACATTCTCTCGAGTTTAGGAATTTTGTATGTCCTCCCTATCTAGGTAAAAGGAACCAAAGTTCATTTGAGCTTCTATATCTTTGATATTATGGAGTTCGACCTGTTGATAGGACAACCAATTGAAATACTTATCCAAGAAAGACAAACAAGAAAGTTGAATATAATACTTGGGAAAAACTTTAAACTTTCTATACCCATTACTCATTCTCTAAATGCTAAGAGTGATCCAATTACCGAGGAAGACCCAATGGAAGAGGTTAAGGTTGCATCTCTTATCTATTTGATTGAACCCAACCTTGAAGATGATCCTCAGTTCTTCATCAAGGAAGAAGAGGAAAATCCCAAAGACCCTGAACCTTTAGATGAATTGCTGGAACCACCAAAGCCCACCATTGAGCTTAGACCCCTGCCTTCTGGTCTTAGATATGCTTTTCTTAATAATGATCAGGATTTTCCTGTGATCATAAGTGATAAACTTTCTCAAAAAGAATCCCTACGCCTACTAACTATCTTAGAAAAGCATCGCTCTGCCTTTGGTACTCGCTCCAAGACCTTAAGGGAATTATCCCTGCTCTTTGCACCCATTGCATCCCTACAGATCCTAACTCTATATCTTCTAGGGAGCTCTAGTGTAGGCTTAACAATGAGATGAGGAGAGGTTGTTAAGAAAGAGGTTTTAAAACTCTTGCACGCCGGGATTACTATTCTGTGCCGCATAGTGAGTGGGTTAGCCCTGTTCAAGTTGTGCCTAAAAAGGGAGGCATGACTATTGTGAAAAATGAAAAGAATGAATTAATCCCCCAAAAAACTATCACTAGATGGCGGATGTGCATAGATTACTAAAAACTTAACAAGGCAACCAACAAAGATCACTTTTTGTTGGCCCTCATTGATGAAATGTTGGAGCAACTGGCGAATCACTCTTTCTTCTATTTCCTTGATGGGTATTCAGGTTATCACTAGATACCGATCCATCCAGATGACCAAAGCAAAACCACCTTTACATGTCCGTATGGAACTTATGCTTACAATAGAATGTCTTTTGGACTATGTAATGCTCCAGCTTCTTTTCAAAGATGCATGATGTCTATATTTTCTGATATGATTGAAGAAATCATGAAAGTTTTCATGGATGACTTTTCTATTTATGGAAAAACTTTTGATGATTGTCTTGAAAATTTAGACAAGGTTTTGTAAAGATGTGAAGAAAAGCACTTAGTCCTTAATTGGGAAAAATGTCATTTCATGGTTAGAGAAGAAATAGTGCTTGGACATTTGGTGTCGGAATGAGGGATTGAGGTTGATAGAGCTAAAATTGAAGTGATTAAATAGTTACCTCCTCCCATAAATATCAGAGGGATTCATAGTTTCCTTGGTCATGCTGGTTTTTATTGCCGCTTTACAAAAGATTTTTCACACATTGCTAGACCACTTACAAATCTTTTGGCTAAGGATGTTCCCTTTGAATTGGATGATGCGTGTTTGAAATCTTTTAACATTCTTAAGAAAGCACTCATCTCTGCACCAATCATTCAACCCCCTGATTGGTCGCTATCTTTTGAAATTATGTGTGATGCTAGTGATTATGCTGTGGGGGTAGTTTGGGGTCAAACTAAAGATAAAAAGCATCATGCAATTTCTTATGCTAGCAAAACTCTGACAGGACCTCAAATAATTATGCAACAACTGAAAAAGAATTCCTGGCTATTGTTTTTGCTATTGATAAGTTTAGATCTTACTTAGTAGGAGCTAAGGTGATTGTTTATATGGATCATGCTGCTTTGAAATATTTGCTCACTAAGAAAGATGCTAAACCTAGATTAATAAGATGAATTTTGTTACTCTAAGAATTTGACTTAGAAATAAAAGATAAAAAGGGAGTAGAAAATCATGTTGCCGATCACTTGTCTAGAATGCAGTTTGAGAATTCGTAGGAACTGCCCATCAATGATTCGCTGCGGGACAACATGCTCTTCAAAGTCACAAAATCTGACCCCTGGTATGCAAATATTGTTAACTTTATGGTTGCAGGTTATGTAACACTAGGGGAGAACAAAAGGTAGCTCATCAACAAAAGTCGTCTCCACATATAGGATGAACCATACCTTTCAAAGTCTGCTCTGATAGCCTACTCAGAAGGTGTGTACTGGTGGAAGAAGGCATCAAGATAATCGAGTGATGCGACTCGTCACCATATGGAGGACATTATGGTGCATTCTGCACTCATTCAAAGATCTAGCAAAGTGGATTCTTTTGGCCAACCATGTATGAAGACATGAAGTACTTCATTCGAAGGTGTGAAGCGTGTCAGAGGCATAGGAACATTAATTCAAGAGATGCCATGCCACTCACCAACAACCTCTAGATTGAGCTCTTCGATGTCTAGAGAATTGACTACATGGGACCTTTTCCTAAGTCAAAGAACTATGAATACATCTTCGTGGTAGTTGATTATGTCTCCAAGTAGGTTAAAGACTTGCCATGCAAAGCTACTGATGCAAAGAACTTCAAGAAAATGTTTGAAGAGACAATATTTCCAAGATTTGAAGTTCCAAGGATGGTGATTAGTGATGGAGGCACTCACTTCACTGACAAGAATTTTTACAATTACTTATCAAAGCATGGAATCCGTCATAATGTCGCTACTCCATATCACCCTTAGATAAGTGGTCAAGCAGAAACATTGAACAAACAAATCAAAAACATTTTGGAAAAGACAGTCAATGAGATGGGAATTGCATGGAAAGATAGACTACCCGATGCACTATGGGCTTACAGAATGGCCTAGAAAACACCACTTGGAATGTCACCATATCAACTGGTCTATAGGAAGACCTGCCATCTACCTATTGAGTTAGAATTCAAAGCTCACTGTGCCATCAAGCGATGGAACATGGACCTTGAAGCCGCAGGAACTAAGAGGAAGGTGTAACTCTCTGTGCTTGATGAATGGCATGAAAAAGCATATCACAACGCCAAGATATACAAAGAGAGGACCAAAAGATGGCATGACAAGAGGATCAAGAAGGAGTTCGCCCCCAAGATAAGGTATTACTTTTTAATTCTAGGATTAAATTATTTGGGGACGAAAAACTTTGGAGCAAATGGGAAGGACCATTCAAGGTGATAAGCACATCATTGCATGGAGTGGTAACACTTCAAAACGATAAAGGTACGTTATTCAAGGTAAATGGCCACTGTCTCAAGATCTTTCGAGAACCTAAAAAACCACCTGAGGATTTGGATGAGGTAGATTTCCTGATTTTACCATAGATTTACACCTCTATCATCCCCCTTATGTTTTGTAATGTGAAAATATACTTTTTAGGATTAGATAGGGATTAGAAACCATTGCGAGAAAAATCACCATAGGAGGATGACATGTGGGGCCGCCCGTGTAACACCCTAGTGTTAACCATTGCATTTGGCACTTGCATTTCATGAGCACATGCATCATCCAAGCATTCATGAGCATGAGCGTAAGAAGTTTCATTTCATTCACCTTATCTTTATCACTTGTGATGTTGATTATATACATATATAAGCTTGTGATCATGTGTGACTCATGCAAGAGATGGTTGTGAGGTCACAAAAATACCTTAGACACATCTAGGGTGGAAAATGGAACAATGTTTGTATTCATGACATGGGCCAAATTTGCTTCTAAGTCATAGTTTACTCAAAATTTCATTTTTCATAATACTACTTTGACTAGAGTTGAACTATAGCTTAGAGTGCTTTCATGGTAGTGCACACTTAATAAAAGTTGTAGTTCTTGACATGGGTAACAGACTTTATTTAAGGATCATGAGCTAATTCAGTGCCTAACATGGTCCAATAGGGCCCATAACAATCAACTAAACGCAGTTTTCAAGACTTTGGAACATTGCAACTTGTAAACAAGCTGATTTCAGTTTCAAAGTACACCCCTTTGGAGCATTGCAACTTGTAAACAAGCTTGAATTAGACCAAGCTCATTTAAGCAAATTTGTAGATCTCCTATAGCAAGGGTAAGGCCACATTGTGCGTCGCCGTCGTGCCATGGTCGCGCTGCGCCGCTGAGCTTGAGCTCGTTGTGGCCAGTCGCAACCCATGCTCCTCTGACCTCCCTTACCCTGGTCCATCATCGTCATAGGATCTAGAAGCTAGTGCTAAAACCCATTTAACCCCTACTACCACAACAGTGTGAGAACGTGCGACCATGCCGTGTGCGTCCGCCATGGCCATCAGCACGAGCTCATCGTGGCTAGCCCTACCTGACCTCCCTTTTCTCTAGCTAGCGCTTGTTTTTGCACCACCGTGACCCTTAGCACCTTCCCCAAAGATGGAGACTTGCCACCGGCAGCCATCTTGTCGGAACAATGACCTCATCGTCGCCACGCTCGTGCCACCGTGCCGCCATGCACGCGGCCGTGCCCCTCTGGTGCCGCTGCTAACCCTAATCCACACCCGATAGCTTCGCTAGGTCTTCCTAGAACCGTAGCCGAGCTCGCCTGGGCCTGTCTTCACCGGAGACGATGAGTCTGCCATGCTCGCTGGCAAGGTAGCTCTGATGAGCCACTGAGCCAACCAAGGGTACCAATAGATGCTCATGGGGATGGGGAACACGATGGTGGTAACCTCGTCGCTGGTGACCTCGCCGTCGGTGAGCTGCCACCAGTCAAAGCCGCGCCCTACCTCTATGTCTCTGTCGAGTGGGACCGATTGATCTACGGGACTTAGGTGTCAGTCACAGTGTTTGCACTAGACCGGGTGTACCTAGCAGCAGACCCCGAGTTGAATTTGATTTTCTTTATTTATTTTTCTAGATTTTTTAGCAAACTTGCACAAATCATATCTTGAGCTAGGAGTGTTGAAATGAGGTGATCCAAATTTTGTTGGTTTCATAATGAAGGGTACTATTTTACAAAAACTTAAAACTTACTGTTGGGGTAGTTTTCTGAGGGAATTAAATTGAGTTATTTAAATGCTTTTAAAATAGCTTTTATCTTGTAAAATGCATAACTTGAGCTAGAGAGATGCAAAAATTGTGATTCCAATTTTGTTGGTCTTGTGCTGACATGCTCTAGATAGGAAAAATACTAAACCTACAGTAGACATACTTGAAATATGGTCTTGTTATTTAACCTTGATTAATTGCTAGTTTCTGGTGAAATTAATTGGGGTAAAAATACATAACTTATGATCTTGAAAATCTTTACACAGTGTTCTTGTGCTAGGATGAAAGTAAGAAAAATATGAAATCTGTTGTTTGACACTTTTCACTAGGCTAAACTATTCTTGCTATTATAAGCCTATGCAACTTTCCATTTTTGTAGAGGTTGCTATACTTATCGAAATGGCATGAAATTTGTACAGTAGACTATTGGAGTCATATGTAGGCTACTGTAAATTTCTTAGGATTTATTGTACACTAGGAATATTTATCCTTTAAATCACCCTATCATATAAGGAAAATAATAAATGAATATAAATAAATTCTTTGGCCTTCACCATGATGTTTTCTAGGGTGCTTGTGATGCATAGGATCTATTTCTGTTAGTAGTGGTGCTCAGAAATAATTGGGTATAGGCAACTAGTTAATTAGAGCTCTATAATTCAATGAGATGACTGCAGGTATAGTTTTTGTGGTCATGATGTTTTCATCATGAAAATGATGTTTACTGGGAAACTTGTTAATAAGAAAGTTATAGATAACTTACTTATCTACCTTTTTCCGAAAATTTCATGGTCATAGTCCTAATGGTTTGAGAGTTATAGCTCATAGAAGTCTGTTGTTCGGTTTGCTTATTCTCTAGATAGATCTGAAAGATTGAACTGTTTGACCTGCCTAACTATTGAATCACCTTAAGAGGATTATAATAAAGTTGTAGACAATTTTATAATATTTCCATAAAGTCCAGAATCATATTGTTTGAATATGTAAAACTCCAGTTATGGTCAAAACAACTAGCTGCTATCTTGTAGTCTAGAAAAGGTTTTAAATGGATGTTTGTTTAGTTACTAGAGAGGAGATATGCACCTCCTCAGTAAAATACAATTCATCTTGCTATCACCTTAGTACCTTATTGTTAAGGACATTTATGTCTATGCATCATACCATATCATTCATATCATTACCTATGCATTCTTGTATCTTATTTTGCGCTCATGCATATAGGATCGCCAGAAGGAATCACACTCTTGGAGTTCAAGGCAGAGGAGGAGAATCAGGAGACACCACAGCCAGCAGCTCCCAAAGGCAAGAAGCAGGCTCTTGAGGACTTACTAGAGTGCCCTGATCATAGGCCTACCTATTTTCTGAAAGGCACGCCCCCGAGCATTCTAAGCCTCCTATGTTTTTACAAATATCACTTGAGTCATTTATGTTTGATGCATTAGGTTATGAGAGTTGATTGGAAACACTTGATGCATAGGACTACCTCATCTAGAGATATACCTTGAGCCCTATGTAGGTCTAGGATCGAATATATGCTTAGCAATGCTTAGCTCGGTAGAAGTCAGAACACGGTTGACTATATTTGCTATCGTGGAAAATAACCATGTGATGATTAATAAATGGAGACCGGACAGGATCTGGGATTGATAGGCAGTAGGACATGGAGGTCTTGTGTGCATATTGTATCTCATCTATGTTGATTATGGACCATACCATTGTTGGCACTTTCTGTCGAGATTGAACACATGCCTCTCACTTAGCTGGTCGGATAACTCGTTCTGACCGTGAAGCCGAGTAGCTCAACTCAGGCCAGGCCTCATTCTGTCAAAGTGCGCACACTAAAGGTAGTAAGGATATGTGGGGAACCGGATGTGCGCCCAAGGGTAGGGTAGTCCTGATCATCCTGGCAACTGGTAGAATCCCTGATTGTGCGGTGCTGATCGAACTCGTGAAATGTGTACCTGAGTTGTACCAAATTTGAACTAAGGCTATCGTGGCTGGTAGACCTGGTTTGTGTTAGGAATACTACCCAGCTAGTTGCAACCGATTTGAATTGCTGTCTCTCCCAGATAGTGAGAAACTTGACTAGCTCCAACATCATAGTAACTGGATTATGGAATATGATGGTTATGATGAACATGGAATTATTACACCGACTATGGTTACTATTGAGATGCTACTAAATGATATACCACATGTTTGGCATAGGGTAGTTGCTAATCTAGAGGTGAATAGCTATAATTAACTTGGTACCCGAATTAAAAAAAATGTATAGTTGAACTAGTGGATTTTTATGCAAAATGTTGTCAAGCTAGCTCCACTTATAAAGACTTGCATGATCCTTGGAGTCTTTTATTTTTGGTTTATGACGGGTAAGTCTAGATGAGTACCTTCATGTACTCATGGTTTATTTCCCACTTGTTGCAGATAACACAGTATACCATGGGTATTGTAAGAACTGCTTCTCTCCTGCCATGGATGAGGAGTAAGCCATGGGCAAGGTGCTTCTATATATCTAATCTATGATGCTTTTGTGGGATGTGATCACAAACTGACAAGTATTTGAACAATGGTGTGAGATGTTAGTTTAAAAACTATCTTTGCTTCCGCTACTACTTTATTTGAACTTGGTTTGTAATAACTTTAATTGTACTCCAATGTATGGTAATGTATTTGTGAACTCTATGTAATATGTGGCATGTATGTTGAATCATGTATGATCTTGGTTGTCTGTTGGTGATGAATCGAGACCCTTTGTGGTACTCGATGGACTACTGGGTTTATATGAGCTCCAGTATGAAAGTGCGACCGCTTTCCGGGCTGCCATTGTACTTGTGCTCTTATAAATTGGACGGTTCTGTCACAGCTGGCATCGGAGCAAGATTTTACATTAATTGCCACATGTGTATTTAAAACAAAGGTTTTTGTTTTCCAAAACCAGTTTTTGGCAAGTCATAGCTATATATATAGGTGTTCAAATCTAAAACTTGAATCTAAAGTGTGCCAGTGATCACTTCCTTTATGCCTAGTTAAGGATCTCAGGTGGCTAAATAAGTACTAACATGGGGGGTTTTATTTTCGTTGTCCATACGGCGTGCTATTGTATGGGTGCCATTCACTTGAATGGTAATGTATGGATCAAATGCCTCTACACCCAAGGTAATATGATGAGTGGCATGACCGCAAGATGTGAGCGTGCGATCTAAGGGGAGAGGTAGCTTTGATACTAAAGTATATATGTCTCATATATATACAGAGGTTTTTAATTGTGGGTTAGCTTTGATATGGCTATATATGCATATTTATATGTATATATAGGACGTATTTACTTTCATATAGCTTTGATATGGAAGTATATATATATATATGGGTATATATATGGAAATATTTAGCTTGCAACCTAGAGCCCAGACTTTCATTTCTAATATATATAATTGTGGGGTTGGGCTAAAATGAAATACTTGTGCATGTACACTAACAACAAAATGTGTAGCTTGACAAATTACGCTTGTATTATGAGAAAACGTATGTATGCCACCATGTATGCTGCAAGAAGTTTCAATTTTTCCTAAGTTTGTGAGGACATATGGAACGTGCATGCCTCATGATAATAAATTCATTCACATACTTGCATTGTTCCTCCCCTTATAAGTATCTTATTCTGTTAAGTAACTCTTGTCTAATATAAGGTTGTTCTCACAAGTGTTGCACCATATTTTGTTAGTACAGATGGTAGCACCAGCTAGGAGTGACACTTTCCTAAAGATGTTCGGTACCCTGCCCTTCTCTGGAGGGTACTGCACTTTGTGGGGTATACCAAAGCGCCCCGCTATTTCTAGAATGAGGGATATCTGGAGGGACAACCATGGTATGAGGTGCAGCTAACCATACCTGCTCGTACCCAAGCACCCCTATGGTAGGAGTGGAGGGCGAAATCTAAAGGAAAAACTCCTTGGGAAGGCACCCAAGTAGTTGCCTTTTAGGTGCTGAACCAAATTTGTCAGCAGCACAGGGATGAACTGACCGACAGTGCAGCTAATACTTTTCCTCGGGTGGATCCATCTACAGCAGTTTGGGCACTATACAACCGCAATACGTTGATCTAAGATAGAGCTGAGCGGGCAGGAAGTTCTAGTCTCGCTATGAGCGCTATGTTTGCAGTGATGAAGATGTTTTGTACATGACAAGACACCAGGTACTTTTGGCAAGGGCCCTATGCCACTTGCATGGATAGGCTCATGATGGCAGAGGCAGCACAGCGAAAGCTGAGAAAGCATGTGTGGTAGCACAAGAAGGTAGCTCGGGAGACTCGTTGGGACACTGATGAAGCTTATACCGCATTGGGGGCCCTCCAAACTCAGATGGAGCAGGTCGATCAGCAGAGGGATGCTGCCCAAGCAAAAAGAGCAGATGATCAGGCTGTATTGGTAGGACTATGGGGTAGCTAGAGGCTGCTCATGCTAAGGTGTTCACAGCTACATGCTAGCAAATCCAAGCAAACAACCATGCAGCCTTGGTAGAAGCAGCACGAGACAGAGCCAAAGCCCTGAATACGTAGCAGGACCGTGTTGAGAGGGATTTACGCCAGCAGCTTGCTCAAACTTAGAATGTGGTGGTCGATATTCAACATGAGGTGCATTATTTAAACAACCGACTGTACCTGATCCTTGATTGGGAAGAAGATGGTCCAGCAAGGGAGGAAGAAAAAGAAGAGGATCCAGAAATGTTCGTTGAAGATGACGGTTGGGAAGAGGAAGAACAAGTGGTGCCTGTGGATGAGGGTGATGTTATATCCGACCTCGATAATGACAACGCTGATGAGTAGAGTAGCCTTAGTGACTAGCTTGATGCGCTAGATGTAATCCTTTGCTTTTGTATGTAAAGGACATGTAGTTTAAGTTTCAATTTCATGATGTAACCTTGTTGTAACACTAGAATCTTGCATGTTGGTCCATGATGGTTGGAACTGTAATGGACATCTAGTTTCATTTTACTGGTAAAATGTGATATGCATGTCAACGTGTTGCGAGTACAATAAGTAATCAAATTGGGGATGCTGTGTTGTGGAAATGAATTGTTGTGCCTCTATTTTATTGTATGAATTTTTAAATTCTCTCTAGTAAATTCAGTTTGGCATTGTTATACAATTCTTCTGCAATCTCTTGGCATCATCAAATAATTACTTATTCATGCAATTTTATAGATGACTCGCACTCGGACAGGGGCTGATACCAGTCAAGGTGGCAATGATGGTGTCATAGAACCGACCAATTTATAAGAGCACAAGAACAATGGCAGCCCGCAAGCGGTCGCACTATCATACTTGAGTCCATATAAACCCGGTAGTCCATCAAGTACCACGATGGGTCTTGATAAACGATCCACATACAACCAAGATCATACATGATTCAACATACATGTCACATGTTACATAAAGTTCATAGATACAGCTCATTCATCAGAGTATGAAATAGAGTTATTACAAACCAAGTTCGATAGATAGTAGCGGAAGCAAATTAAGTTCGAAACTAGCATTTGTCAACATAGTTCAAATACAGTGCCAACTCATGATCACAATCCACAAAAGCATAATAGAGGGATTATTAAAGATGCCTGCCCAAGGCTAACTCCTCATCCATGACGGGATAGAAGCAGTTCTTGCAATAGCCGTGATAGATGGTACCATCTACAATAATGGGAATAAAACCCTGAGTACGAAAAGGTACTCAACTAGACTTACCCATCATAAACCAGAAATAAATTGACTCCAAGGATTATGCAAGGCTTTATAAGTGGAGGTAGCTTGACAACATTTTGCATAAAAAGCGATTAACTCAGTTATACAATTATAGTTTAGTCATCAAGTTAATTATAGCTATTCATCTCTAGGTTAGCAACTATTCGGTGCCAAACATGTAGTATATCATTTGATAACATACAATAGTAACCATAGAAGGTGTAGTAATTCCATGTTTATCCGAACCATCACATTCCATAATACAATTACTACGATGTTGGGACTAGCCAAGTTTCTCACTATCTGGGAGAGACGACAATTCAAATCGATTTCAACTAGCTGGGAATTTATTCCTAACACAAACCCAGGTAGACCAGACCAACGGTCACCTTAGGTCACCTTTGGTACAACTCAAGTCCACATTTCGTGGGTTCGCCCAGCGCCGCACAATCAGGGACAACCAGTTGGCAGGACGTTCAGGCCCGGCCTACCCATGGGCTCACGTCTGGCTCCCCGCACATCCTTACTACCATCCAGAGTGCGCACTCTAATAGAGTGGGACCTGGCTTGAGTTGAGCTACTCAGCTTCACGGTCCGAATGAGATATCCGGCCAGCTAAGTGATAGACATGCGTTCAATCTTGTCAAAAAGCGCCAACAATGCTGCGGTCCTTAATCAGCACAGATGGAATCACATGAGGCAACCCACCCGTAGACTCCGCCTGGCCTCCATTTACATTACCCCAAGGTTCTTTTTCATGATAGCAAATATAGCCAACCGTGCTTCGATATCCATCTATATCTCGCAGGTGACAGGAAATCACCTGACTTCTACCGGTCTAAGCATAGCTAAGCACATATTCGATCCTGGACCTACACAAGGTTAAAGGTATATGTGTAACACCCCAGGTGTTTGGCTTCCACATTTGCACTTGCATTTCATGAACATGAGCATCATGCATCCATTCACAAGCTTATATCACATGAAACATGTTTTTGAAACATTGCAACGTATCGTTATGTTTCATGTGTGTTGTTTCCTTTATGAAATGAAAAGTGTGCAACACTTAAGTGCAACATGTGCCACTCACTTTAGTGAAACAAAGTTAGTTAATAATATGCAACAAGATCATGAAACATGTGAAACATGACTATGAAACATTTGTAACATTTCAGGTGTTTTTCATTGTTTTAGTACATACCTTGCTTGATTCTTGTGTGACCAATGTATGGTGTGGCTAAAAATTCTTTTAAGTAACTTAGTTACACCTAGAATGTCATTTGGAACATTGTTCATGTTGATCATTTTGACTAATTAGGTTCCCAAGTCATGGTTTGACCAATTTTTACCCCTAAACTCTTTTGTTTGACTGTTTAAAAAGTGTATCGTAGGATGTTTGCATGTCTGAGCAACCTAAAACAAAGTTGTAGCAAATTTTATAAGGAACAAACTTTGTTTAGAAGCCAAGTCATGAAAATGTGCACAACATGTTCAAAAAGGACCCACAAGTCAGCTTTGAAGGTGGATTCAACACTTGAAAAATTTGCTAAGTCTTAAATGCCATTTTAGTTTGATCGAGCTCACTTTGGCTTAATGTAACTCCTGATTTGTGGGGAATTAGACTTTGGTTCTTGAATAGAAGTTGGAGATGGAAGGTAGGGCTACAACTTTCATGAGCAATTCTTCCACTAACTCGTTGTGGTTTAGGAGTAAATCACCGTCAAACATCGCCTGTCAGTCGATGCCGTTGTAATCTGAAACGCGAGCTTCAGACCGGTCATGGCCGACCGAGGTCAGATGATGGCCGATGATGGCCGCCGCATGGCCGCCACGCGCCCGACTCATCCTAACCACGCCGCGCGCTGGCCGTCTTGAAGTGGAGAACGCCCGGCTGCCCTCCGCACGCGCTCTGCCTCTTTCTGCATTCCTCCGCTCGCCACAGCAGCGCAGCCAGCAAGCAGCCGCTCCACCATTGCTACCGCGGAGCTTCGCAGTCGCCGAGCTCACGCACCGCTGTAAAAACACGCACTACACCTTCACCGTAGCTCCGCCGTGTTCGCCCCTACGCCCTCCACCACTTAGCCGAGCCATTCGAGCTTAGGTAAGGTCGCTGTGACCATTCCAGCTACCACCACCATGGCTGAGCTTCGCCGGAATTGGCGCTCACCGTGGCCAGCGCACCACCGCACCGTTCCTCCATCCGTAGCCCTCATCTCATCTTCCCCATCTCATGTAGTTGCTCCCGTGAAGACATTACCGACCAAGCCGGTCCGGTCATGCCGGAACACAGCCGCGCACCGCCGTGCGCCACGGCCAAGCCGCCGTGTGCCATGGCCGACGTGCTTAGGGGCCGCTAGGGTGTAGGCTTAGGGGGTCAATCGACGCGGGGTAACTTGGGGAGCACGCCGGTGCCGTCAGTTTCGCCGGAGGAGCCACCGTCGGCGAGCTTCGCCGTGTGCCGTGCCGTCGTCGCTGCCTCCCCTGTTTCGTCTCGCTGACCGGTGGGTCTGGCTGACAACCGGGTCCCACACGTCAGTGGCTGTGTATTCATAAGATAGTTCAAATTTTTAGTTTTGACTGCTGTTTTGTAAATTTTGTAACTCCATTTGTGTAGATCCAAATACTGTCATTCAAATTTTGTTAGACTCACAGTGATGTCTAGTATTTAAGAAAAATATGTCTTGAGCACATTATGTAGAAATTTTGGATGAATTAAATAGGAACTTGAAAAGTGTTTTTGAATGCATGCAAACTTGTTTAAATCATATCTTGAGTTTCTGTGATCCAAAAATTGTGAAATTTTGTGGGTAAGCTAGTATTGCTTAGTAGAAGCTCTGGTTAAAAATTGAGAGTCATTGGATGTGTAGTTTTTGAGTTATAGATTTTCCTTTTATCATTGGGGGATACTTGTGTGAATTTTTGTAAATTATCTAGGAATCCTATGGCCATGAAACTTGGTAGGTAGTATCTTAGTACCTTAAGGATGCTAGGAAAAATATGAAATCTATTGCTTGACACTTTTCAATAAGGTTTCCTAATTATGCCATTTTAAGCCATTATGCCTTATCATTTTTGTGTAGGTTGTTATACTTACTAAAAGGGTGTGAAATTTTTATGGTAGTCTACTTAGGGCATGTAGTGTCTACTGTAATTTTTGTAGATTTAATGGTGTAGTTTTCATATATGTTTACTATTTCCTCTAATTAATTAAATAAATTAAGAAAGGTATTAAAAGAAATGTTTTGGTGAGGAACACCCTACTTTATGGTGTTCTTGTAATATGTGTGATGAGGTAGTAAAGTTGGTTTTGTCCAATTATGTGTTTATATCATAAGTTAATAATTATTTGTTTGCATTATGTCCTTCTGGACAGATCTGGGGACTTTGGAAAGTTCCCCATGATATTTTGATTTGCTGTGAATGTGATGAATACAAAAGTTGTAGATAATTTATGTATCTAGCTCCTATCAAAATTTGAGGGCATTTGGCCCAGTAGTTTAGAACTGCAGCTGTTTAAAGTTAGGTTCTAGTTTTGCTTACTCTCTGCCTTGTGAGGACAGAGTTCTGTTGATTTATGAATTCGACTTGGTAAAGTGTTGAATCATGCTTTGAGGTCTAAAAATGAATTGTAGACAATTTCATAAGCTTTCTAGATTGTCTTGTTGAATGTCATTTGGATTTATAAATCTCCAGTTATGGCTAGTTTACTGCACCGCTACATAGTCTTCATTTTGCTGAAATACAAATGCTTGAGTGTATGCTTGATGCAATGTTTCCGTTGATTGTTAGGGGTTAGCCTAACTTGAGAATATGCTTAGGTGCAGGTGCTAGGTCATTAACTAAATATGAGCAATTATACATTAGGTTGTATAAACTTGGTAAGTAAAGTGATTTGAATAGGGCTTAAGTTGGAATATGCAAACTACAGCGAACATGCGCATTCCCCGAGCATCCCTGACATTCGTTCATGTGCATCCATGATATTTATATTGCACATTCATGCAATAGGTGTGCCGGAGGGAGTGACGTTGCTGGAGTTCAAGGGAGCCAACCAGGAGGAGGAGCCTGAGGTGTAGGAAGCCGACGAAGCAGTCGCCGCGGAGGAATTGCCCGAGTGCCCTGACCACCAGCCTTCCTTGTTCCTGAAAGGCAAGCCCTAGAGCATATTAAGCCTCCCATGTTTTTACAAATACATTAAGTATCTTTTATTGTTGATGATGCATTAAGTATAGGAATTGGTTGGAACCAATTGCTGCATTATATATCCTTCCTTGTCCAGATATCGCACTAGAATCCTAATTAAGTTTAAGAACGAGTTAAATGCTTAGCCATGCTTAGTGCGGTAGAAGTCAGGTGATTTCCTGTCACCTGCGAGCTTTAGGATGAGGTGGATCACGGTTGGCTATATTTGCTATCGTGGAAAAGAACCATGTGAATAATGAATTAAGACCGGGCGGGGTCTTATGTAGGTTTGAACATAGTGACTCTGTCTGAGTCGTTTAAGGACCGATACACTGTACGTCCTCATGTCATGTTTAACGCAGCCTAACACTTAGCTGGCCGGATAAATCGTTCCAACCGCGAAGCCTAGTAGCTCGACTCAGGTCGGGGACGCGAGCAGTGGTGTGCATTCTGGAGGTAGTAAGGATGTGCGGAGAGCCATTGGCATAAGTCCAAGGCGGGTTAGAGTCCCGAACAACCTTGGCAGAGTGGTTCTCTGAGAATGTCGATCTGTTCGGACTCGCAACTCCTGAATCGTACCAAAGGTGACTTGTTTGCAACCCTGACGGGGGAAGTAGGGTTTGTGTTTAGGAATACCCCTCCAGCTAGATAGGAATCGATTCGAATCGCTATCTCTCCTGGATAGTGAGAACTTGACTGAGCAACGACAACGTAGATTCAATTAATTTAACGATATGGTTAAATGGATGATGATGATAAGGTTGCCACAATGAATACCTGATATGGTTATTAATGTTTGCACCCTAATAAAATGATTGCTTAGTATAGGTGCTAATATAGATGATAGGTTAATGGCTAAAAAGTCACTGCTTGTCAGGCTAAGAGTTGATACTTATGCTTTTCTGCAAAAAGAAAGTGTCAGCCAGATCCATTACATTAAGATATCCATAATCCTTGGTGTCATTTATTTTAGTTTCCGACGGGTAAGTCTAGCTGAGTACATTCTCATACTCAGGGTTTATTCCCTCTTATTGCAGATGACCTTATATATCAGGGATTCTGTAAGTATTGTCTCCACCCGGCGGGTGACGAAGACTAGATCATGGGCATGATCTCTGTTCTCTTATCTAAATGCTTTTGCGGGCTGTGATCAGCGAACCAGTATGTGTATTTGAACTCGGGTGTGTAAGTTAAACTATTTGCTTCCGCATGTTTTACAAGACTAGTTTTGTAATAACGATGACTCTATGATGAAGTAATCTATTTGCGAACATCTGCGAAATGTTGTAACGTACGATATGTTATGTTGAATTACTGTGATCTTGGTTGTATGCAAGTTGTTTGAAATCCTTCGAGATTTCAGTTGACTACCGGGTTTATATGGGCTCAAGTTCGAGAATTTGATCGTTTCGGCGATTGTTTTTGTACTTGTGCTCTTATAAATTGGTCGGTTCTGTGATAGCTGGCATTAGAGCTAGATTCAACATTAAACATGTTGTACAACTATTTAAAACAAAAGCTTTTGTTGTAAAAACGGTTTTCCAACTTATAGTTATATATAAGTGTTCAAAAATCAAAATTTTTATGGTATACTGGTGATCACATCCTTTATAGCCCACTTAAGGACTTCTAGGTGGCTTATATATAATTACTAACTTGGGGGAATTGATTGTTTCTATTTCGTTGTCCATGCGGCGTGATATTGCATGGATGCCATTCGTTTGAATGGTAATGTATGGATCAATTGCCTCTACGCTAAGGTAAGTGTGAGTTGTGAGAGCATGACCGTCCAACCGTCGGTCTAGGGGAGAGCTAGTTATGGTTACTGGAGTATTTACATGTTGCATACATGTATATATGAAGGTACTTAATTGTGGGTACATTTGTCGGGTAGTTTGGATATCGAAGTATATATATCGGGGGATGTATATATGGAGAGTATCTTAGTTACTGCTTGTGTAATTAGCATTATATCTTGTTGGGTTGGGCTGCAATGAAGTTTTCTGCAGGTACGCTAACAACGCACCGTGTAGATCGACTAGTTACCGCTAATTGAGAGAACATATGTATGCCACCGTATATTCCGCTAAAGCTTAAATTTTCATAGGTTTGTGAGGACGTACGGAACGTGCATACATCATATTCACTCATGTCATTCATATTGCATTACTCCCTCCCTTATAATTGCTTATCCCAAGTGTAAAGTGCAATCTCTCAGCAAAATAATCCTCTCACGTGAATTGCATCCCTTTTTGATACAGATGGCTACGCCCGTGTTTCCTACTAGTAGCAGCACCTTTTTGGACCAGTTTGGTACTCCCACCTTGCTCTGGAGGGTGCTCAGTTTAGTTGGGTACCCAGAGACACCCAGCTACACGTTGAGGCAGGCGGTACCATTGGGAGATGTACCATGGTACGTCGTGACCTTTGTAGTGCCACAAAACCCCATAAGACCATTGTGGCATGGGTGGAGCATTGAGACTGATGGACATAGCCCATGGGAAGCCACTCAGGTTGCTGCCCTAGATGTGCTGATGGATATAGCACAGAGCTTCGGGGATGAGTTAGTGGGTGGACCTGCTTCATCCATTCCCCGAGTGTCTCCTACTGAGGCTGAGTGGACTCAGGACGTTGGTCAGGCCTTAGTTCGAGGCCGTGGCGAACGTGTGTAGAGCGACAAAGCCAGAATGAGTGCTATGATGGCAGTCTTGAAGCTTTGTCGAGTCAGGCAAAACACCCTTTCTAGTGCGCTAGATGAAGCTGGCAAGGCAATGGAAGCCCAGCACAGGTTCAGGTTGCGTGCCCGCAAGTATCGCCGTAGGGCGGATGCATGTGGGAGAGCTCAGCAAGAGGTTGAGGAGATTCACGGTATTGCAAATTATCGTCTGCAACAGTGGGGTCAAACCGCACGCGAGAGAGACGAGCTTCATAACCAGCTGATGAACCTCACTATTGAGAGAGATGAGGCTGCACAAGAGTTGGATCGTGTGACACGTCACTGGGATGCAGCTTTAGAGTTAGCAGAAGAAAGACGTTGGGGTTGGATTTTGGCCAACCACAACGCCTTTCAAAGGGAGCAAGCACTACAAGAACAGCTTGAAGAGCTTCAGGTTGAGCACCATCAACTGCACAACCGTCTGTTTCCTATTCCTCGCCCTATACCAAGGTATCCAAATATGGGTGGACCTCAAGTGATTGAGGACGATGAGGAAGAAGAGGATGTGCAGATGGTTGACAATGCAGCTAAGCCGGTAGATGAAGAAGAAGAGGAAGACCTAGAAGAAGTCCAAGGTGTCTCCGATGTGGACAGCGATCACTTTGACGAGTAGTTCGTTAACAAGTCTCACTAGTTTAGCTTTTGCAGTCATTGATGTAATGAACTTAAGTACGAAGACTGATGTTGGATGTACCTTTTTAAATTCGAACTCGGCATGTAATGTACTTTAATTCGCTCCCTTCGGGATGCGTATCGTAATGGTTAAGTTTAAAACTTCTCATGTTGGAATGCACTGCGTATGGCGCTAGTAATCTACTTGATGATGTGGTGATTGGAGAATGAATTATTGCCTCTATTTATTGTATAAAGTTTTCATTCTCGTCAGTAAATTCAGTTTGGCACAATTACATTGTTCCTCTCCAATGTGCTGACATCATCAATAATTACTGGTTGTGCATTGTGTAGATGCCTCGTACTCGTTCCGCCAGTGCGGGTGATGATGATGATGATCTTCCACCGCCACCACCACCCACACCAATGGAATTGATAGCAATGCTTGCGGAAGGACAGCGCACTATGACCGAGGCCCTCCGTACGATTGCGAATCGGGATGGTCGTGGTCCACGCTAAGGACCAGAACCAAATCAATACAGTGATTTCAAGGATTTCCTTGACATGAAACCCCCGATCTTCATGGAGGCTGAGGAGCCTCTACAAGCTGATGAGTGGTTGAATACTCTCGAGCAGAAGTTACGTCTGCTCCGCTTGACTAAGGTGCTGAAGACTGAGTACGCATCTCACCAACTGCATGGGCCAGCTGGCATTTGGTGGAGTCATCATCGGTCCACTATGCCCGCTAATGCCCAAATCACTTGGGACCAATTCAAGTCTGCTTTCAGGGGAAATTATATTCCTCCTGGTCTCATGGCGATCAAGCATACAGAGTTTATGAAGCTAACCTAGGGGAACAAGAGCCTGAATGAATACCTGCAAGCTTTCAACAACCTTGCAAGGTATGCTACCGAGTTTATGGACACCGATGCCAAGAAGATTGCTAGCTTCAAGCGGGGACTTAGCCCCAAACTGATGAAGACCATGGGAAATTGCAAGTGTGCTCATTTTAATGAGTTTGTGAGTGATGCTTTATCGCAAGAGAACAACAATGCTGTGTATGCTGCTTCAAAAAGTCGTAAGAGGGCCTATGAGGCGGGTGCCTCACAATCCAAGGCTCCCATCACACAGAGGGCTCCATTCTGTCCTCCAGCGTCAGCCGCTAAGTTTCGCCCACCATAGAAGAAGAATCCCACCAAGACTGGGTTTCGCAAGGCATTTAGAGTTGCTCTTCCCAAGGGCACTACCAGTCAGGGTAGTTCTAGGGCTCCTCCAAGCAACATGCCGTGCTAGAACTGCAACAAGATAGGCCACTGGGCAAGGGAATGCCCTTACCCTAAGAAGAATAACTACCAAGGTGGCCGTCAGGGGCAGATGAACCACACTAATATTACTGAGATTCCTTTAGAAGAGGTAGTGACTGCTGGTAAGTTTTTGATTGATCAACACCCCGCAGTTGTACTATTTGATTCAGGTGATTCGCATTCCTTTATTAGTCCAGCATTTGCATCCAAGTTTATGCAGAAAACATATACTGTTGAGGGTGAGGGTTATTGTATTAGGGCTACCAGTGGTATTATCCCAACCAAGCTGGTAGTTGGGGACGTACAATTTTAGATAGAGGGGCAAAGTTATTAGGTTGATCTGGTAGTTTTACCGGGGCTGGGTATCGATGTGATATTGGGAATGAATTGGATGAGCAGTCATGGGGTGCTTATTGATACATCGACTAGAGTAGTCATGCTCAGAGATCCTTGTAATCAGGAAGGTTTTCTGGTGCAACTACCCAGGGACATCAATCTTTCTTGTGTGGCTAATGCGGTGCAAGCAAAGTCTCTGGCAGATATCCCTATTGTGTGTGACTTTCTGGATGTTTTTTCCAATGATTTGCCTAGATTGCCCCCGGATTGGGAAGTGGAGTTCAAGATAGAGTTGCTTCCTGGCACAGCTCCTATCTCTAGAAGGCCATATAGAATACCTCCCAATGAACTAGCTGAACTTAAGACCAAGTTGAATGAACTTCTAAAGAAAGGCCTTATCCATCCTAGTTCATCTCCGTGGAGGTGCCCAGCTATCTTTGTGAAGAAGAAGGATCAATCCCTACGCATGTGTGTAGATTATAGACCCTTAAATGCAGTTACAATCAAGAATAAGTACCCTCTGCCACGCATAGATATCTTATTTGATCAGTTGTCTAAAGCAAAAGTCTTTTCCAAGATTGATTTGAGATCTGGGTATCATCAAATCAAAATTCGGCCTGAGGATGTCCCAAAAACCGCATTCTCTACAAGATATGGTCTATATGAGTACTTGGTTATGTCTTTTGGATTGACCAATGCCCCCGCACATTTTATGTATCTGATGAATTCAGTGTTTATGCCCGAGTTGGACAAATTTGTTGTGGTATTTATAGATGATATCCTAGTCTATTCTGAGAATGAAGAAGATCATATTGAACATTTGCGGGTGGTCCTCACTAGATTGCGGGAACACCAGCTGTATGCAAAGTTCAGCAAATGTGAATTTTGGCTTTGCGAGGTACCTTTTCTTGGACACGTATTGTCGGATGGTGGAATTATGGTTGATCCCACCAAGGTGCAAGAAGTGTTGAACTAGAAGGCTCCAATCTCGGTGCACGAGGTTCAAAGTTTTCTAGGGTTGGCTGGCTATTATCGTCGCTTCATCCCGGATTTCTCTAAAATAGCTAAGCCTATGACTCGGTTGCTACAAAAAGACATGAAGTTTGTCTGGACTCCCGAGTGTGATGCGGCTTTCCATACCCTGTAAACTCTTCTAACTTTGGCTCCAGTTTTGGCACAACCGGATATGGAGAAACCTTTTGATGTGTTTTGCGATGCATCAGGTATTGGGTTAGGAGGTGTTCTTATGCAGGAAGGTAGAGTCATTGCTTATACCTCTCGCCAACTTCGAAAGCATGAAGCAAATTATCCAATGCATGACTTGGAACTCGCTGCTGTTGTTCATGCTTTGAAGGCCTGGAGACATTATTTACTTGGCAATGTGTGCAACATCTACACTGATCATAAAAGTCTCAAGTACATCTTCACTCAGCCAGAGTTGAATATGTGTCAGAGAAGATGGCTTGAGTTGATCAAGGATTATAACCTCCAAGTGCACTATCACCCTGACAAGGCAAATGTCGTAGCGGATGCCTTAAGCAGGAAGTCTCATTGCCACTCATTGATTGAGAGTGATGTCCATTTGTCAAAGCTCCTTCATCTTGCAGTCCTTCACAACATCACTATCAGTTGTACTCTACAGAGTCGAATTATCGAGATACAGAAGACAGATGCAGGTGTGTTTCACATCAAGCGCAAGATGAAAGAGCAAGAAACCAAACATTTTTGAGTTGATTAGGAAGGCGTGTTATGGTTCAAGGATAGGTTGGTAGTTCTGAAGGATAGAGAGCTTAGAAATCAAATCATATCCGAAGCTCATTCCTCTAAATTATCTATTCATCCTGGTAGTAGTAAAATGTATCACAATTTGAAGCCTCAATTTTGGTGGACCAAAATGAAGAAAGAGATAGCCGCTTATGTGGCTAGGTGTGACACTTGTTGTCGAGTCAAGGCTGTGCACATGAAAGCTAGATTACTTCAGCCACTCTCTATTCCAGGTTGGAAATGGGAGGAGATAAGTATGGATTTTATTGTTGGACTCCCTACTACTCAGAGGAACTTTAACTCTATTTGGGTGATTGTAGACCGTTTGACCAAGTCAGCACACTTCAATCCTGTCCGCATAGACTTTCGTCCCACCGACTATGCGGAGTTGTACTTTAATCAGATAGTCCAACTTCATGGGATCCCTCGTACTATTGTCTCTGATAGAGGACCATAGTTCACTACTCTCTTTTGGGAGCACTTACATGGATTATTAGGAACTAAGCTAGTAAGAAGTTCTGCTTATCATCCGCAAACCAATGGGCAAACTGAACGAGTGAATCAAATCTTAGAAGATATGTTGAGAGCATGTGTCATCTCGGCTAAGGGCTCATGGGAAAAATGGTTGCCCCTAGCTGAATTCTCGTACAATAACAGTTATCAAGAGAGTATCAAGATGGCACCGTTTGAAGCTTTGTATGGCCGGAAGTGTAGAACCCCGTTGAACTGGGTAGAAGCCGGTGAAAGGAGATATTATGGAATTGATTTTGTTCAAGAAGCCAAAGAACAAGTCCGTACTATCCAAACTCACATGGCCGTAGCTCAAGCTAGGCAGAAAAGTTATGTTGATCGACGTAGAAAACCTATTGAGTTCGAAGTTGGAGACTTCGTTTATCTGAAAGTCTCACCCATGAAGAGTGTCCAACGCTTTGGTGTGAAGCGAAAGCTTGCGCCGAGATATGTTGGTCCATTTGAAATCATTGGACAAAGTGGTAAGGTGGCGTACAAGATTCAATTACCCCAGAGATGAGTGCTATCTTCAATGTCTTTCATGTATCCCAATTGAAGAAATGTCTTCGCGTCCCTGAAGAGAGAGTTCCATTGGGGGATATCGAGTTAAAATCTGATTTGACCTTTGAAGAAAAGCTGGTTCGAGTGATTGACACTCGTGAGCGAGTGACTCAGAGTTAGGTGGTCAAGTTCTACAAAGTCATGTGGAGTAATCAGGGTAGTGAACGTGATGCAACGTGGGAAAGGGAAGATTATTTGAGGGATGGTTATAAGGAATTCTATCAACAATGGTACGCTTTTCAAATCTCGGGATGAGATTTTTATAAGGGGGGAGGGCTGTAACACCCCAGGTGTTTGGCTTCCACATTTGCACTTGCATTTCATGAACATGAGCATCATGCATCCATTCACAAGCTTATATCACATGAAACATGTTTTTGAAACATTGCAACGTATCGTTATGTTTCATGTGTGTTGTTTCCTTTATGAAATGAAAAGTGTGCAACACTTAAGTGCAACATGTGCCACTCACTTTAGTGAAACAAAGTTAGTTAATACTATGCAAAACATTTGTAACATTTCAGGTGTTTTTCATTGTTTCAGTACATACCTTGCTTGATTCTTGTGTGACCAATGTATGGTGTGGCTAAAAATTCTTTTAAGTAACTTAGTTACACCTAGAATGTCATTTGGAACATTGTTCATGTTGATCATTTTGACTAATTAGGTTCCCAAGTCATGGTTTGACCAATTTTTACCCCTAAACCCTTTTGTTTGACTGTTTAAAAAGTGTATCTTAGGATGTTTGCATGTCTGAGCAACCTAAAACAAAGTTGTAGCAAATTTTATAAGGAACAAACTTTGTTTAGAAGCCAAGTCATGAAAATGTGCACAACATGTTCAAAAAGGACCCACAAGTCAGCGTTGAAGGTGGATTCAACACTTGAAAAATTTGCTAGTCTTAAATGCCATTTCAGTTTGATCGAGCCCACTTTGGCTTAATGTAACTCCTGATTTGTGGGGAATTAGACTTTGGTTCTTGAATAGAAGTTGGAGATGGAAGGTAGGGCTACAACTTTCATGAGCAATTCTTCCACTAACTCGTCGTGGTTTAGGAGTAAATCACCGTCAAACATCGCCTGTCAGTCGATGCCGTTGTAATCTAA
This sequence comes from Miscanthus lutarioriparius, assembly GCA_904845875.1. NCBI lineage: Eukaryota > Viridiplantae > Streptophyta > Magnoliopsida > Poales > Poaceae > Miscanthus > Miscanthus lutarioriparius. The sequence continues at coordinate 43,300,776 of CAJGYO010000019.1, forward strand.
AACGCGAGCTTCAGACCGGTCATGGCCGACCGAGGTCAGATGATGGCCGCCGCATGGCCGCCACGCGCCTGACTCATCCTGACCACGCCGTGTGCTGGCCATCTTGAAGTGGAGAACGCCTGGCTACCCTCCGCACGCGCTCTGCCTCTTTCTACGTTCCTCCGCTCGCCACAGTAGCGCAGCCAGCAAGCAGCCGCTCCACCATTGCTACCGCGGAGCTTCGCCGTCGCCGAGCTCATGCACCGCTGCAAAACGCGCACTACACCTTCACCGTAGCTCTGCCGTGTTCGCCCCTACGTCCTCCACCACATAGCCGAGCCATTCGAGCTTAGGTAAGGTTGCTGTGACCATTCCAGCTACGACCACCATGGCTGAGCTTCACCGGAATTGGCGCTCACCGTGGCCAGCGCACCACCGCATCGTTCCTCCATCCCTAGCCCTCATCTCGTCTTCCCCATCTCATGTAGTTGCTCCCGTGAAGACATTACCGACCAAGCCAGTTCGGTCATGCCGGAACGCGTCCGCACACTGCCGTGCGCCACGGCCGAGCCGACGTGCTTAGGGGCCGCTAGGGCGTAGGCTTAGGGGGTCAATCGATGCGGGGTAACTTGGGGAGCACGCCGGTGCCGTCAGTTTCGCTGGAGGAGCCGCCGTCGGCGAGCTTCGCCGTGTGCCATGCCGTCGTGGCTGCCTCCCCTGTTTCGTCTCGCTGACCGGTGGGTTTGGCAGACAACCGGGTCCCACACGTCAGTGGCTGTGTATTCATAAGATAGTTCAAATTTTCAGTTTTGACTGCTATTTTGTAAATTTTGTAACTCCATTTGTGTAGATCCAAATACTGTCATTCAAATTTTGTTAGACTCACAGTGATGTCTAGTATTTAATAAAAATATGTCTTGAGCACATTATGTAGAAATTTTGGATGAATTAAATAGGAACTTGAAAAGTGTTTTTGAATGCATGCAAACTTGTTTAAATCATATCTTGAGTTTCTTTGATCCAAAAATTGTGAAATTTTGTGGGTAAGCTAGTATTGCTTAGTAGAAGCTCTGGTTAAAAATTGAGAGTCATTGCATGTGTAGTTTTTGAGTTATAGATTTTCCTTTTATCATTGGGGGATACTTGTGTGAATTTTTGTAAATTATCTAGGAATCCTATGGCCATGAAACTTGGTAGGTAGTATCTTAGTACCTTAAGGATGCTAGGAAAAATATGAAATCTGTTGCTTGACACTTTTCAATAAGGTTTCCTAATTATGCCATTTTAAGCCATTATGCCTTATCATTTTTGTGTCGGTTGTTATACTTACTCAAAGGGTGTGAAATTTTTATGGTAGTCTACTTAGGGCATGTAGTGTCTACTGTAATTTTTGTAGATTTAATGGTGTAGTTTTCATATATGTTTACTATTTCCTCTAATTAATTAAATAAATTAAGAAAGGTATTAAAAGAAATGTTTTGGTGAGGAACACCCTACTTTATGGTGTTCTTGTGATATGTGTGATGAGGTAGTAAAGTTGGTTTTGTCCAATTATGTGTTTATATCATAAGTTAATAATTATTTGTTTGCATTATGTCCTTCTGGACAGATCTGGGGACTTTGGAAAGTTCCCCATGATATTTTAATTTGCTGTGAATGTGATGAATACAAAAGTTGTAGATAATTTATGTATCTAGCTCCTGTCAAAATTTGAGGGCATTTGGCCTAGTAGTTTAGAAACTATAGCTGTTTAAAGTTAGGTTCCAGTTTTGCTTACTCTCTGCCTTGTGAGGACAGAGTTCTGTTGATTTATGAATTTGACTTGGTAAAGTGTTGAATCATGCTTTGAGGTCTAAAAATGAATTGTATACAATTTCATAAGCTTTCTAGATTGTCTTGTTGCATGTCATTTGGATTTATAAATCTCTAGGTATGGCTAGTTTACTGCACCACTACATAGTCTTCATTTTGCTGAAATACAAATGCTTGAGTGTATGCTTGATGCAATGTTTCCGTTGATTGTTAGGGGTTAGCCTAACTTGAGAATATGCTTAGGTGCAGGTGCTAGGTCATTAACTGAAGATGAGCAATTATACATTAGGTTGTATAAACTTGGTAAGTAAAGTGATTTGAATAGGGCTTAAGTTGGAATATGCAAACTACAGCGAACATGCGCATTCCCCGAGCATCCCTGACATTCGTTCATGTGCATCCATGATATTTATCTTGCACATTCATGCAATAGGTGTGCCGGAGGGAGTGACGTTGCTGGAGTTCGAGGGAGCCAACCAGGAGGAGGAGCCCGAGGTGCAGGAAGCCGACGAAGCAGTCGCCGCGGAGGAATTGCCCGAGTGCCCTGACCACCAGCCTTCCTCGTTCCTGAAAGGCAAGCCCCGGAGCATATTAAGCCTCCCATGTTTTTACAAATACATTGAGTATCTTTTATTGTTGATGATGCATTAAGTATAGGAATTGGTTGGAACCAATTGCTGCATTATATATCCTTCCTTGTCCAGATATCACACTGGAATCCTAATTAAGTTCAGGAACGGGTTAAATGCTTAGCCATGCTTAGTGCGGTATAAGTCAGGTGATTTCCTGTCACCTGCGAGCTTTATGATGAGGTGGATCACGGTTGGCTATATTTGCTATCGTGGAAAAGAACCATGTGAATAATGAATTAAGACCGGGCGGGGTCTTGTGTAGGTTTGAACATAGTGACTCTGTCTGAGTCATTTAAGGACCGATACACTATACGTCCTCATGTCATGTTGAACGCAGCCTAACACTTAGCTGGCCAGATAAGTCGTTCCAACCGCGAAGCCTAGTAGCTCGACTCAGGCCGGGGACACGAGCAGTGCCATGCATTCTGGAGGTAGTAAGGATGTGCGGAGAGCCATTGGCATAAGTCCAAGGCGGGTTAGAGTCCCGAACAACCTTGGCAGAGGGGTTCTCTAAGAATGTCGATCTGTTCGGACTCGCGACTCCTGAATCGTACCAAAGGTGACTTGTTTGCGACCCTGATGGGGGAAGCAGGGTTTGTGTTGAGGAATACCCCTCCAGCTGGATAGGAATCGATTCGAATCGCCGTCTCTCCCGGATAGTGAGAACTTGACTGAGCAGCGGCAACGTAGATTCAATTAATTTAACGATATGGTTAAATGGATGATGATGATAAGGTTGCCACAATGAATACCTGATATGGTTATTAATGTTTGCACCCTAATAAAATGATTGCTTAGTATAGGTGCTAATATAGATGACAGGTTAATGGCTAAAAAGTCACTGCTAGTCAGGCTAAGAGTTGATCATTATTACTTATGCTTTTCTGCAAAAAGAAAGTGTCAGCCAGATCCACTACATTAAGCTATGCATAATCCTTGGTGTCATTTATTTTGGTTTCCGACAGGTAAGTCTAGCTGAGTACATTCCCGTACTCAGGGTTTATTCCCTCTTGTTGCAGATGACCTTCTATATCAGGGATTCTGTAAGTATTGTCTCCACCCGACGGGTGATGAAGACTAGATCATGGGCATGATCTCTGTCCTCTTATCTGAATGCTTTTGCGGGCTGTGATCAGCGAACCAGTATGTGTATTTGAACTCGGGTGTGTAAGTTAAACTATTTGCTTCCGCATGTTTTACAAGATTGGTTTTGTAATAACGATGACTCTGTGATGATGTAATCTATTTGTGAACGTCTATGAAATGTTGTAACGTACGATATGTTATGTTGAATTACTGTGATCTTGGTTGTATGCAAGTTGGTTTGAAATCCTTCGAGATTTCAGTTGACTACCGGGTTTATATGGGCTCAAGTTCGAGAATTTGATCATTTCGGCGATTGTTTTTGTACTTGTGCTCTTATAAATTGGTCGGTTCTGTGACAATATGTAACTGGACAAGGTAGTTCTATGCATCAAGTGTTTCCAATCAACTCTTATAACCTAATGCATCAAACATAAAGGACTCAAGTAGTATTTTGTAAAACACTGGGAGACTTAGAATGCTCCGGGGCTTACCTTTGAGGAAAGAGGTGGGGCGGTGATCTGGGCACTCCAAGAGATCTTCGGGAGCTTGCTCCTCTTCTCATGGAGCTACGGCTTGAGGAATCTCCAGCTGATCCCCTTCCTCTTCTTCGTTGAATTCCAGCAACGTTATCTCCTCGTTCGATCCTATATGCATGAGCGTGGAATAAGATATCGCGAATGCATGTATGATGACCCGTATAATATGATACAACATGATGAATGCATCCTCATGAGTATTTTCAATAGCATGGTATTAAGGTAATACAAGTGCATCCTATTCTACTGAGTAGATGCATATCTCTTCTTTATCACTTAAGCAAACACTTCTGCAATTTATTTTTTGAACTACAAAACAACAACTACTTGTTTCAACTCTAACTGGAGTAATATACATTAAAATAATATGGTTGTGGATATTCTAGAAAGCTTATGAAATTTTCTACAACTTTTTTTTAATACCCTTGATGTGATTCAGCAGCTATCTAGGTCAAATAATTCAGTCAATGAAATCTATTCAGCAAGTAAACAATGAGAACAACAAACTTCTAATAGCCAAAACTCTTAAACCTTAAGGCCCATGACTATGAAAATTTAACACAAGGTAGATAAGTAAGTTATCTCCACCTTTGTTATTAACAAGTTTTACAAAAAAGACCATTATCAACATGAAATTATCCACTCAACCAAAACTATACATGCAACCATTTATTTGAATTATAGAGCAATAATTAATTAGTTGCATACAACCAATTGCTTCTAAGTCTTACTATGAACATCAATAGTTACTATGCATCACAAGCACCATAGAGAACATCATGGTCAATCATAATTTAATTATTTAAATGCCCTGATTAATTTAATTAGATAATTAGGGGAAATAACAACAATATACCAAATTTGTACAATAAATTCTCATAAAATTACAGTAGTTTCCAAGTGCTCACAATAGACTACTGTAAAATTTCATACCATTTGGACTGGTATAACATCTTCTACCAAAATGACAAGCTAACAAGGTCTATTTTAGTGAAAATAGTTAACCCTATAGAAAAGTGTCAAACAACAGATTATATATTTTTCTTAGCTCCAAATAGTGCTACAATACTATACAAAAATTTGCAGGGCAAAATGTTACTAATTTTTATCCCTATAATTTTCCCTAGAAAACACCATTTATTAATAGATAATTAGAAAGATCATATTTCAATCAAGTTTACTACAAGCTTATTATTTTTCCTAGATAGAGCATGTCAACACAAGACCAACAAAATTAGAATCATAATTTTATCACATCCCTAGCTCAAGTTACACATTTTACAAAATTGTAAACATTCAAAAAGCACTTATCTAGCCATTTTTATTAACAAATAAAAATACTAGAAACTGTACATCTCATATTTTTATAAAATACTACACTTCATAGGGAACACAACAAAATTTGGTTCACCAAAAATGGACATCTACAACTCAACTTATGATTTTTCAAAGTTAGTACAAAAATATGTAAAAGAAATAACAGAAACCCTAAATCGTAGTCGCTGACAGAGGGGACCCACGGGTCAGCAGGATCCACCGGTCAGTGACCCGAAGATAGAGCATGGTGGTTAGCCAGCGCAATCTCGCCGATGGTGAGATCTCCGGTGAAAACAACCCCACCTACGTGACCTACTCGCTAAGCTGCATCGAATGACATAGGTGGTGGTAGCCCAGATGCAACAGAGCATGCTCGTCGCCGGCCTTGGCGGCACAGCGGCGCTATGTGAAGGTGCGTCGGTCATCTCTGTCCACGGCAAGGCCAGGCGAGGAGCGCACGAGCACCACGGTGATGACTTGAACCTATCTAGCCTATCTAGGGTTTGGGTGGAAGCACCGGTGAGGCTGTATACATGCGCGGCGGTGCGGCAGTGCGAGCGCGATGGCGCTGCGCGTCGTGTTCCACGCTGGCGAGTCATCCATTCACGGTGAGGTCATGCCACTAGCTAGTCTACACCCTGACTAAGCTCTAACGCTAGGAATCATTAGCAATGCGCATGCGAGCCAAGCAGCGGTGAGCTTGCCGTGGAAGCGGCCATGGAAGCCGAGCTCTCTGGTGAGGATGGAAACTGTGATTTTGCCCTCATCGTAGCTCGTCTGGCACAACAAACGCGTCGAGGAGGTAGAGGGGAACATGGCGAAGCTATCTATGAGATGGAGGCGGCAATGGCACAGTGGAGCAGGCGCTAGGTAATGGCGGAGTTGTGCGGGTGCTCGGTGGCGCTCGGTTCTCCGCGGTGGGAGCGAGAGGGCAGTGGAGAGGAAGAGAATGGGCGCGAGTGAGTGGAATCGACAACGCAGCATCTCAGATATCAAGTGCCAGCGCGCGGCGACGGGGGCCTGACATTGGCCAGCAGTGGCCACATGGCGGCCTGTCTCTACCCACGGTCGGCCACGACGGCGCACGACACGGCATCCATCGGAGTCTGAATTCTGACCTGACGACGCGATTTCAATCCCTTCTAAATCCTAAATGGTGGCAAATTAGTGCACAATGTTAAAACGAGATTTGTAGAGCTATGTACCAGCTACAAATTTGTTTTAGAAATCAAAGTATAATTCTCAATGGTTAGGAAGATACATCAACACAAAGTCAAGCACGTTAAACTGTAAACTCAAAATGACTTAGCAAATTTTCTAAGTGCCAAAATTAGTGTTTTGCTGATTTTTGTGAGTACTAAATGACCAAGCTAGGCTTTGAATTAGCTCATGACCCAAAAATAAAAGGTGTTGCTCTACTTGAGTTCTACAACTTTGCTTTAGGGTACACATCCATGCAAAGGCTCTATGACATAATTCAACTTAGGTCAAACATACCACTTTCAAATGAGGACTTACACTATAACTATGACTTAGAGACCAAACTAGCCTTAGTCATGAATACCAAAGTTGTTCATAGTGACATTCTAAACATGTTTAAGGTATTCCTATGGTCACACAAGTATTTCATATAGTGGTTACATATAATACTTCCTAGATAAACAAGCATATCATCACTTAGGAGCTTAATTAGATAAAGTGATCTACATGAACATTGTTTCATTAGTCATCCTAAGTGTAGGTAAGGTGCTTTATTGACCAACCTCAACCATTTACACTTATTCAAACATGATCATAAGCATACACATAGGGAAACATAAAATAACAATGCATGTTTCACATGTTTCAGTTGTACGTTTCATATGTAAAAGCTCATACATGAATGCTTGATGATTATGCTCATGCAATGCAAGTGAAAGTATGCAAGCCTAACACCTAGGGTGTTACAGCCCCTCCCCCTTACAGAAATCTTGTCCTGAGATTTGCAAGACCTACCATTCATGGAAAAAGGTGGGATAAACCTCACGTAAATAATCCTCCCGTTCCCACATGGCATCTTGTTCACTGTGATTATTCCACACCATCTTATAGAACTTAATGATCTTAGTCCGTGTTACTCTTTCCATCTCTTCTAACACTCAAATTGGTTTCTCTTCATAGGTCAAATCCGATTGGAGCTCAATGTTGGTGGGTGCAACAGCTTCCTCAGGTATACGAAGACATCTCTTCAACTGAGAAACATGGAAGAAATCGAATATTGCACTCATCTCTAGAGGAAGTTGTAACTTGTAAGCGACATTCCCTTTCCGTTCAGTAATCTTGTATGGCCCTACGTACCTAGGCGCAAGCTTTCTTTTCACTCCAAATCTTTGTACTCCTTTCATGGGTGACACTTTTAAGTATGCATAGTCTCCCACTTCAAAAGTTAGTGGTCTTCTTCTTTTATTCGCATAACTCTTTTGTCTTGACTGGGCTGTTTTCATATGCTGTTGGATAATGTGCACTTGCTCTTTAGCTTCAGTGACAAAATCAATACCAAAGTATCTTCTTTTGCTAGGCTCAATCCAATTCAAAGGAGTTCTACATTTCGTACCATACAGGGCTTCAAACGGAGCCATCTTGATGCTTGCTTGATAACTATTATTGTAGGAGAACTCAGCTAAAGGTAGCCATTTCTCCCATGAACCCTTGGAAGATATAACATAAGCTCTCAGCAAATCTTCTAAGATCTGGTTTACTCGCTTAGTCTGTCTAGAAATTTGTGGATGGCATGCTGAACTTCTGATTAGTTTAGTCCTCAAGGCCTGGTGCAAGTGTTCCCAGAAACGAGCTATAAACTATGGTCCTTGATCTAAGATTATAGTCCTGGGTATTCCATGTAGTCTCATGATCTGAGAAATGTACAACTCAGCATACCTCCTAGCGAGATACCTTGTGTTCACCGGTATAAAATGTGCTGACTTGGTGAAACGATCTACAATAACCCATATTGAATCATGACCTTGCTGTGTCATTGGAAGGCATGTGATAAAGTCCATACTTATTTCTTCCCATTTCCAACCTAGAATAGGCAATGGCTAAAGTAATCCAGCATATTTCAAATGAACAGCCTTTACTCTACTGCAATTATCACACCTAGCGACATAGGCGGTGATCTCTTTCTTCATCTTGGTCCACCAAAAACAAGTTTTCAAATCTTGATACATTTTGCTACTACCCGGATGGATAGACAACTTGGATGAATGAGCTTCATCTAAAATTTGATTTCTAAGCTCATGGTCTTTCGGTACCACAAGTTGGTCCTCAAACCATAGCACACCTCTTTCATCTAATCTGAAATGCTCGGTTTCTTGCTCTTGCATCTTTCTCTTGATGTGAAATATACCTACATCTGTCTTCTAAAGTTCTATGATTTTGCTCTCAAGTGAACAACTAATAGTGATATTGTGCAGCACAACAGGATGTAACAAATTAAATCCATCTTCCAACAATGCTTCCAAAGTGTTGCAATGTGATTTCTGACTAAGTGCATCTGCTACAATATTGGCCTTTCCTGGATGGTAATGCACTTCCAAATTGTAGTCCTTGATCAGTTCTAACCATCTTCACTGTCTCATGTTTAGCTCAGGTTGAGTGAAGATATATTTGAGACTCTTGTGGTTAGTATATATATGACATGTTGCCCAACAAATAATGTCTCCATATCTTTAATGCATGAACAACGGATGCAAGCTCTAAATCATGCGTAGTGTAATTGACTTCATGTTTTCTCAACTGCCAAGAAGCATAGGCAATAACTCTTCCTTCTTGCATGAGCACACACCCTAAACCTATACTCGATGCATCATAGAACACATCGAAAGGCTTTTCAATGTCGGGTTGTACTAAAATAGGAGCTGTAGTTAACAGAGTCCTTAGGGTGTGAAAAGCTACTTCACACTCTAGTGTCCAACTGAACTTTTCATCTTTCTGAAGTAGTCTAGTCATGGGCTTAGCTATCTTGGAGAAATCTAGAATAAAACGACGATAATAACCTGCTAACCCTAGAAAACTCCAAACTTCATGAACCAAAGTCGAGGCCTTCCAATCCATGACCTCTTGTACTTTAGATGGGTCTATAGATATTCCACCTCTTAATAAGATGTCACCCAAGAAAGGTACTTTGCTCAACCAAAATTCACACTTGCTAAACTTTGCATATAACTTATGTTCCCTCAATCTAGACAAAACAATTCTCAGATGCTCTGCATGATCTGCTTCATTCTACGAATAAATCAAGATATCATCGATAAAACAAGACCATGAACTTGTCAAGCTCGAGCATGAATACCAAATTCTTTAAGTACATGAAGTAGGTAGGAGCATTCGTCAGTCCGAAAGACACGACCAAATACTCATACAAGCCATACCTAGTGGAGAAAGCAGTTTTTGGTATATCTTCTGGCCTAATCTTTATCTGATGATAGCCTGACCTCAAGTCAATCTTGGAGAATACCTTTGCTTTTGCCAACTGATCGAACAAGGTATCGATACGAGGCAAAGGATACTTGTTTTTAATGGTCACAGCATTAAGTGGCCTATAATCAATACACATTCTTAAGGACTTGTCCTTCTTCTTCACAAACAAGGCTGGACATCCCCATGGCGATGAACTAGGTTGAATCAGACCTTTGTCCAACAGTTCTTGTAACTGAATTTTAAGTTCAGCTAACTCATTTGGTGGCATCCTATAGGGTCTCCTTAAGATAGGTGCCATACCTGGCACTAACTTAATCTTAAACTCCACATCCCTATCTGGTGGCAAACCTAGTAACTCATCTGGGAATACATTAGGAAACTCACAAACAACTAGAATTTCACAAAGGGTAGTGGCTTGGATAGCACAAGCCAAGTGTTGGAGTTCAAAATTTTAGGAAAGTGGTACTAGAAAAGCATTACCTCCCTTGGGTTCTCTCAACATAATGGTCCGAGTGCTAGTGTCAATGGGAACACCATGATCGCTCATCCAACTCATGCCTAAGATCACATCTATAGATAATCTAGGAAATACTATCAGATCCATCATATACTCCCTCTCTTCTATAGAGATGAGCACATTTTCTAACTATCTTGTTTGTAGAGATAGTAGCCCCAGCTAAACTTATACTATAACCACCCTTGCTTACCTCAATTACTTTCTGATCATGTCTATATGCAAATGTTTGGCTCATAAATGAATGAGAAGCTCCAGAATCAAATAAAACAATGGTGGGATGTTTGTTAACAAGAAACATACCAGCGGTGACAACCTCTCATGCGGGAACCTCTTCAACAGCGGTGTAGTGCACGTATCCAGGATGTGCTTTAGGATTTGCCTATCTCTGATTGCTCTGGTTCTGATTGTTGTTCTTCTTAGGATGAGGGCATTCCTTAGCCCAATGACCCACTTGATTACAGTCGAAGCATGGTTGATTCCTCTTGGGTCCTACTGAGCTTCCTTGCCCTCCATTCCCCTTGGGCAAGGCAATGGTGAATGCCTTACAAAACACCTTCTGAGGTTGGTTGGTCTGAGCTTTTGGTGGAGGAGGCCTGAACTTGGGTGCTGGTGGTCAAAACTGTGGCCTAGCTACCACTGGAGCTCTAGACTGAGAAGACCCTAAGGCGCCTACCTCAGCTACCCTCTTGCGGCCCTTTGCTACCGCATGCAGATTGTTGTGGTTCTCCTGAGTCAAGGCATCACTAATGAACTCATTGTATGTGGTGCACCTTGAGTTGGCCATAGTTTTCATCAGCTTAGTGCCAAGGCCTCTCTTGAAGCTTTTGATCTTCTTTTCTTCCGTGTCCACAAAACTTGGGGCATAACGGGACATATTGTTGAAAGCATGCATGTACTCAGTAAGGGGCTTAGTCTCTTGTGTGAGCCGCATGAACTCCATTGCCTTCATGCACATTAGCCCTGGGAGAATGTGATGTCCCCTAAAGGCTAACTTGAATTGCTCCCATGTGACATGTGCATTGGTAGGTAAAAAGGATAGGAAATGGGTCCACCATATCTCGGCCGGTCCCTGTAGCTGATGGGACGCATATTCTGCCTTCTGATGTTCCGTGACCCTTAGTAGATGGAACTTTTGCTCAATAGTGTTGAGCCATTCATCCGCTTGGAGCGGTTCTTTGTCCACCTTGAAAATTGGAGGCTTGGTGTCTAAGAAATCCTTAAAAGTGTTGTACTAATTTGGCTTAGGCCCCTATTGTTGCTAGCGGGCCCGAGCCGTGTTCTGCGCAATGAGGCACAAGGTTTCCTCCATAGTTCTCTGACTTCCTAGGAATTGTGCAAAGAACTCATTAGCAGACGGTGGTGGCGGCGGTGGTAAGGCACCGTCATTGCCCTCTTGGCTGCTGCCTGCTCTAGCACGAGTGCAAGTCATCTACAAAGTTGCAATAATAAGTGATTATTGGATGATGTCAAGAGATTGCAGATGAATTGTATAATCATGCCAAACTAAAATTACTAGAGAGAATCTTAAATTCATACAATAAATAGAGGCATAATAATTCATTCTCGCAACATGACATCATCAATTTGATCACTTATCAGGCTCGCAACGCGTTAACATACAAGTCACAATCACCTACAAAATGAACTGGAATTGCCTTAAAGTTCAACCCAACGTGAAATAACTTGCAAAGTGCCAATATTACATGGAAGTCCAATCGAAATTATCAAACTTCAACTACAAGTCCATTACATAAATAGAGGGAATACATCTAGCACTTTAACTAGTCACTAGGTGATTCTAATCTTCATTATGATCACTGTCGTGGTCGGAGATAGGATCATCCTCATTCTCTGGCTCCACTTCTTCATCCCAGCCATCATCTTCCGCTAACATCTCTGGATCTTCTTCTTCCTCATCAAGGATTGGGTGTAGTTGGTTGTTCAGATAATGCACCTCATGCTGAAGATCCATCACTACATGCTGGGTCTATGCAAGCTACTAGCGCAAATCCCTCTTGGCATGGTCCTGCTGGATACTCATGGCATGGGTCCTATCTTGTTCTGCTTCTACTAAAGCTACACAATTGTTTGATAGGATCCGTTGGCATGTAGCTATGAACACCTCAACACGAGCGGCCTCTAGCTGCTCCCACAGTCTGGCTAACATTGCTTGATCATCTGCACTTGCCTCTTGGGTGATAGCTCTCTGCTGATCAACTTGGTCCATTTGGGTGTGGAGATTTCCTAAAGCTACATAGGCTTGATTAGTTTCCCATCGAGCCTCACTTGCTGCCTTCTTGTGCTTACGCACATGCTTCTTGAGCATACGCTGTGCGACTTCAGCGCTCATGAGCTTATCCATGCAAGTGGTATAGGACTCCTGCCAGAAGTCTCTGGTGTCCTGACGAGTGTAGAACATCTTCATTACTACAAACATGGCGCTCATGGTAGGACTAGAACTGGCTGCCCGCTCATCCCGATCTTGGATCAACACATTGCGGTTGCGCTATGCCCATACTGTTGTGGATGGATCCACCTGAGGAAAAACACCAGCTGCACTGCCAGTAAGCTCATGTCCGTACTGCTGACAAATCTGACTTAGTGCCTCGAAGGCAACTACTTGGGCAGCCTCCCAAGGAGTTCTTCCTTCAGATTCTGCTTTCCATTCCTGCCAGAAGGGTGCTTGGGTATGAGCCGGTATGGTCAGTCTTACTTCATACCATGGTTGTCCCTCCACATATACTTCATTCTAGTGATAGAGGAGCAGTTCATAGTACCTCGCATAGTGCAAGACTCTCCAAAGTAGAGCAGGAGTTCCGAACATCAACAAGAATCTCTCACTTCCAGCAGGTGCTGCCATCTGTACCAACAACATATGCAACTCTTGTGAGACAAAGTCATAATGGGTAAGAGTTACATAACCGAGTAAGAGATCTATAAGGGGAGGAACAATGCAAGTATTTGATTAATAATTTATCATGATGCATGCACATTCCGTATGTCCTTACAAACTTAGGAAAAAATATTTCTAACAACATACACGGTGGCATACATACGTTCTCTCATATATAGCATAGCTAGTCGGCTACACGTTTCGCTGTTAGTGTACCTGCACAAGAATTTCATTTTAGCCCAACCCCACAATTATATATGCAGAATGTAAATCTAGGCTCTAAGTTGGAATCTAAGTACTTCCATATATTTATACCCATACATATACTTCCATATCAAAGCTACCCGATGACAATTTATTACCCACAATTAAATACGCACCATATACACATGCAAGCATGCATACACAGCCGTACCAAAGCTAGCTCTTCCCGATTGCACGCTCACATCTTGCGGTCATGCCACTCATCAACTTACCTTCTTACCTTGGTGTAGAGGCATTTGATCCATACATTACCACTCAAGTGAATGGCATCCACACAATAGCACGCCGTATGGACGACAAAAGTAAAAACCCCCATGTTAGTACTTAAATAGCCACCTAAGAGTCCTTAACTGGGCATAAAGAAAGTGATCACTGGCACACTTTAGATTTCAACTCTAGGTTTCAATTACCTATTTATATAGCTATTAGTTGCTAGAAACTGGTTTTGGAAAACAAAAACCTTTGTTTTAAATACACATAGGCAAATAATGTTGAACCTTGCTCTGATGCCAACTATCGCAGAACCGACCAATTTATAAGAGCACAAGTACAATGGCAGCCCGCAAGCGGTCGCACTGTCATACTTGAGCCCATATAAACCCGGTAGTCCATTGAGTACCATGATGGGTCTCAATAAACGATCCACATACAACCTAGATCGTACATGATTCAACATACATGTCACATGTTACATAAAGTTCACAGATACAGTTCATTCATTAGAGTACGAAATAGAGTTATTACAAACCAAGTTTGATAGATAGTAGCGGAAGCAAATTAAGTTCGAAACTAGCATTTGTCAACATAGTTCAAATACAGTGCCAACTCATGATCACAATCCACAAAAGCATAATCGAGGGATTATTAAAGATGCCTGCCAAGGCTCACTCCTCATCCACGGTGGGATAGAAGCAGTTCTTGGAATAGCCGTGATAGACGGTACCATCTGCAACAATGGGAATAAAACCCTGAGTACGAGAAGGTACTCAACTAGACTTACCCATCATAAACCAGAAATAAATTGACTCCAAGGATTATGCAAGGCTTTATAAGTGGAGGTAGCTTGACAACATTTTGCATAAAAAGGGATTAACTTAGTTATACAACAATAGTTCAGTCATCAAGTTAATTATAGCTATTCATCTCTAGGTTAGCAACTATCATGTGCCAAACATGTAGTATATCATTTGATAACATACAATAGTAACCATTGCAGGTGTAGTAATTCCATGTTTATCCGAACCATCACATTCCATAATACAATTACTACGATTTTGGGACTAGCCAAGTTTCTCACTATTCAGGAGAGACAACGATTCTAATCGATTTCAACCAGCTGGGAATTTATTCCTAACACAAACCCAGGTAGACCAGATCCACAGTCACCTTAGGTCACCTTTGGTACAACTCAAGTCCACATTTCACGGGTTCACCTAGCGCCACACAATCAGGGACAACCAGATGCCAAGACGTTTAGGCCCAGCCTGCCCTTGGGCTCACGTCTGGCTCCCCGCACATCCTTACTACCATCAAGAGTGCGCACTCTAACAGAGTGCGGCCCAGCTTAAGTTGAGCTACTTGTCTTCGCGGTCGGAATGAGTTATCCGGCCAGCTAAGTGATAGGCATGCGTTCAATCTTGTCAAAAAGCGCCAACAACAGTACGGTCCTTAATCGGCACAGATGGAATCACATGAGGCAACACACCCATAGACTCCGCCCAGCCTCCATTTACATTACCCATGGTTCTTTTCCATGATAGCAAATATAGCCAACCGTGCTTCGGTATCCACCTATATCTCCGTAGGTGATAGGAAGTCACCCGACTTCTACCGGTCTAAGCATAGCTAAGCATATATTCGATCTTGGACCTACATAGGGTTAAAGGTATATGTAACTAGACAAGGTTGTTCTATGCATCAAGTGTTTCCAATCAACTCTTATAACCTAATGCATCAAACATAAATGACTCAAGTAGTATTTTGTAAAACACTGGGAGACTTAGAATGCTCTGGGGCTTGCCTTTGAGGAAAGAGGTCGGGCGGTGATTTGGGCACTTAGGGAGCTCTTCGGGAGTCTGCTCCTCTTCTCCTAGCGCTGTGGCTTTAGGAATGTCGTGCTGATCCCCTTTCTCTTCTTTGTTGAATTCCAACAACGTCATCTCCTAGGTCGATCCTATATGCATGAGCATGGAATAAGATATCGCGAATGCATGTATGATGACCCGTATAATTTGATACAACGTGATGAATCCATCCTCATGAGTATTTTCAACAGCATGGTATTAAGGTAATACAAGTGCATCCTATTCTACTGAGTAGATGCATATCTCTTCTTTATCACTTAAGCAAACACTTCCGCAATTTATTTTCTGAACTACAAAACAGCAGCTACTTGTTTCAACTATAACTGGAGTTATATACATTGAAATAATATGGTTGTGGACATTCTGGAAAACTTATGAAATTTTATACAACTTTCTTTTAATACTCTTGATGTGATTCAGCAGTTATCTAGGTCAAATAATTCAGTCAATGAAATCTGTTCAGAAAGTAAACAATGAGAACAACAAACATCTAACAGCCAAAACTTTTAAACCCTATGGCCTATGACTATGAAAATTTAGCACAAGGTAGATAAGTAAGTTATCTCCAACTTTGTTATTAACAAGTTTTACAGAAAAGACCATTATCAACATGAAATTATCCACTCAACAAAAACTATACATGCAACCATTTATTTGAATTATAGAGCAATAATTAATTAGTTGCATACAACCAATTGCTTCTAAGCCTTACTATGAACATCAACAGTTACTATGCATCACAAGCACCATAGATAACATCATGGTCAATCACAATTTAATTATTTAAATGCCCTTATTAATTTAATTAGATAATTAGGGGAAATAACAAACATATACCAAATTTGATCAATAAATTCTCATAAAATCACAGTAGTTTCCAAGTGCTCACAATAGACTACTGTAAAAATTTCATTCTATTTGGACAGGTATAACATCTTCTACAAAAATGACGAGCTAACAAGGTCTATTTTAGTGAAAATATTTAACCTTATAGAAAGGTGTCACACAACAGATTCTATATTTTTCTTAGCTCCATAATAGTGCCATAATACTGTACAAAATTTTGCAGGTCAAAATGTTACTAATTTTTATCCTTATAATTTTCCCAGAAAACACCATTTATTAATAGATAATTAGAAATATTATATTTCAATCAAGTTTACTGCAAGATTATTATTTTTCCTAGATACAGCATGTCAACACAAGACCAGGAAAATTAGAATCATAATTTTATCACATCCCTAGCTCAAGTTACACATTTTACAAAATTGTAAACATTCAAAAAGCACTTATTTGCCATATTTTATTAACCAATAAAAATACTAGAACTGTACATCTCATATTTTTATAAAATACTACACTTGATAAGGAACACAACAAAATTTGGTTCACCAAAATAGACATCTACAACTCAACTTATGATTTTTCAAAGTTAGTACAAAAATCTATAAAAGAAATAACAGAGACCCTAAATCGCAGTCGCTGACAGAGGGGACCCACGAGTCAGCGGGGTCCACCGGTCAGTGACCCGAAGACAGAGCACGGTGGTCGGCCGACGCTATCTCGCCGATGGTGAGATCTCCAGCGAAAACAACCCCACCTATGTGACCTACTCGCTAAGCCTCATCGAATGACATAGGTGGTGGTAGCCCAGATGCAATGGAGCATGCCCGTCGCCGGCCATGGTGGCGGCGGCGCTGCGCCACGGCGCCGCTGCGCTGGGAGGTGCGCTGGCCGTCTTCGGCCACGGTAAGGCCAGGCGAGGAGCACACGAGCACCGCGGTGATGAATCAAACCTATCAACCCTATCTACGGTTCGGGTGGAAGCATCGGTGAGGGTGTCCACATGCGCTGCGGTGCGGTGATGCGAGCGCGACGGCGCTGCGCGTCATGTTTCGCGTCGACAAGGCATCCATTCGCGGTGAGGTCATGCCACTAGCTAGTCTACACCCTGACCAAGCTCTAACACTAGGAATCAACAGCAATGCGCATGCGAGCCAAGCAGCAGCGAGCTTGCCGTGGAGGCAGCCATGGATGCTGAGCTCTCCGGCGAGGACGGAAACGGCGATTTCGCCCTCACCATAGCTCGTCTGGCACAACAAACGCATCAAGGAGGTAGATGGGAACATGGTGAAGCTATCTATGAGATGAGGTGGCAATGGCATGGTGGAGTGGGCGCTAGGCGATGGTAGAGTGGTGTGGGTGCTCGGCGGCGCTCGATTCTCCGCGGCAGGAGCAAGAGAGGGTAGTGGAGAGGAAGAGAGTGGGCACGAGTGAGTGGAATCGGCAGCGCAGCATCTCAGATATCAAGTGCCAGCGCGTGGCGACGGGGGCCCGACATCGGCCAGTAGTGGCCACACGGCGGCCTGTCTCTGCCTGCGGTCGACCACGACGGCGTGTGACACGGCGTCCATCAGAGTCTGAATTCCAACCTGACGACGCGATTTCAATCCCTTCTAAATCCTAAATGGTGGCGAATTAGTGCACAATGTTAAAACGAGATTTGTAGAGCTATGTACCAGCTACAAATTTGTTTTAGAAATCAAAGTCTAATTATCAATGGTTAGGAAGATACATCAGCACAAAGTCAAGCAGGTTAAACTGTAAACTCAAAATGACTTAGCAAATTTTCTAAGTGCCAAAATTAGTGTTTTGCTCATTTTTGTGAGCACTAAATGACCAAGCTAGGTATTGAATTAGCTCATGACCCAAAAATAAAAGTTGTTGATCTAATTGAGTTCTACAACTTTGCTTTAGGGTACACATCCATGCAAAGGCTCTATGACATAATTCAACTTAAGTCAAACATACCACTTTCAAATGAGGACTTACACTATAACTATGACTTAGAGACCAAACTAGCCTTAGTCATGAATACCAAAGTTGTTCATAGTGACATTCTAAACATGTTTAAGGTATTCCTATGGTCACACAAGTATTTCATATAGTGGTTACATATAATACTTCCTAGATAAACAAGCATATCATCACTTAGGAGCTTAATTAGATAAAGTGATCTACATGAACATTGTTTCATTAGTCATCCTAAGTGTAGGTAAGGTGCTTTATTGACCAACCTCAACCATTTACACTTATTCAAACATGATCATAAGCATACACATAGGGAAACATAAAATAACAATGCATGTTTCACATGTTTCAGTTGTACGTTTCATATGTAAAAGCTCATACATGAATGCTTGATGATTATGCTCATGCAATGCAAGTGAAAGTATGCAAGCCTAACACCTAGGGTGTTACATATGGTGACCTACCACCACCGCCGCCACCCTCCGCGAATGAGTTTTTCGCGCAATTTTTGGGGAATCAGCGAGCGATGGAAGAAATACTACGCCTCATTGCGCAGAATATTGCTCGTGCCCGCCAGCAAAATCAAGGGCCACAACCCAATAAATATAGCTCATTTAAGGATTTTAAGGACACTAAGCCTCCCATCTTCAAGGAGGTAGAAGAGCCGCTCCAGGCGGATGAATGGTTAAACACTATCGAGCAAAAGTTCCGCCTGTTGAGGGTCACTAAACAGATGAAGGTAGAATATGTATCCCATCAATTGCAGGGGCCAGCGGGATTTGGTTGACTCACTATCTGTCTACCCTACTAGCGGGTGCAAATGTCCCTAGGAACAATTCAAGACAACCTTTATGGGGCATCATATACCCCCAAGGCTGATGCGGGTGAAGGTCGCTGTGTTTATGATGCTCAGACAGGGGACAAAGACTCTAACCGAGTATAGGCATGCATTCAACAACTTGTCTAGATATGCACCATAATTCATGGAAACAGAAAAGAAAAAGATAGAAAGCTTCAAGAGAGGCCTTGGCACCAAGTTGATGAAAACCATTGCCAACTCTAGATGTGCTATATATAATGAATTTGTCAGCGATGCCCTCACGCAAGAGAACTAGAAGAACTTACATGCGGTAGCAAAAGGCTGCAAGTGAGCCACAGAGGCGGGTGCCTCAGGCTCATCTCAATTAAGGGCTTCCATGGTAGCAAGGCCACAGTTCCGTCCGCCAACGCCAAAGTTTATGTTTAGGCCTCCTCAGCAGAAGGCCTAGGCCAGTCGCCCTTAGAAGGCATTTTGCAAGGCATTTACCATTGCCCTGCCCAAGAGAAACATAGGCCAAGGAAGTTCAACAAGGCCAAAAAGCAACCAGCCATGCTTCAATTGCAACTAGACGGGGCACTGGTATAGAGAATGCCCTTATTCCAAGAAAGGTGGTAATCAAAATTAGGGTAACCAAAAGCAAGCCAATCCTAAGGCATGTCCTGGGTACGCGCACTATACAGCTATGGAGGAAATTCCCACAGGGGAAGTTCTTACCGCTGGTATGTTTCTTATAAACAAACACCCCACAATTGTTTTATTTGATTCTAGAGCTTCGCATTCATTTATGAGTCAAACATTTGCATCTAAGCATGATCAGAAGATAATTGTTGTGGACAAGGGTGGTTAAAGTATAAGTTCAGCTAGGGCTACTATATCTACAAACCAAATAGTCAGAGATGTGCTCATCTCCATACAAGAGAGGGAGTATACCATGGATCTCATAGTATTGCTAGGATTAGCCATAGATGTAATATTGGGCATGAAATGGATGAGTGGTCATGGAGTTCTCATTGACACATCCACTAGAACCATTATGTTGAGGGAACCAAAGGGGCATGGTGCTTTTCTAGTGACACTTCCTAGAAGTTTTTACCTTCAAAACTTGTCATGTGCCATCCAAGCCACTACTCTTTGTGATATGCCAGTAGTGTGTGAGTTTCTAGATGTGTTCCCAGATGAGTTGCCTGGTTTGCCGCTTAATAGGGATGAGGAATTTAGAATCGAGTTAGTGCCAGGTACAACACCTATCTCTAGAAGGCCCTATAGGATGCCACCAAATGAGTTAGCTGAACTTAAAGTCTAGCTACAAGAGCTATTGGACAAGGGTCTCATTCGACCTAGTTCTTCTTCCTAGGGTTGTCCAACATTATTTGTGAAGAAAAAGGCCACTCATGTGTGTGGATTATAGGCCACTCAATGTCGTAACCATAAAGAACAAGTACACTTTGCCTCGTATTGATAGTTTGTTTGATCAATTGGCAAGAGCAAAGGTATTCTCTAAGATCGACTTGAGATCAGGCTATGACCAGATCAAGATCAGGCCAGAAGATGTACCTAAAACAACTTTCTCAACTAGGTATGGCTTGTATGAGTATTTGGTCATGTCTTTTGGACTAATAAATGCTCCTGCCTACTTCATGTATTTGATGAACTTGGTGTTCATGCCCGAACTTGACAAGTTTGTGGTTGTGTTTATCGATGATATCTTGATTTACTCTGAGAATGAAGCAGATCATGTAGAGCATCTAAGGATTGTGTTGTCCAGGCTGAGAGAGGATAAATTGTATGCAAAATTTAGCAAGTGTGAATTCTGGTTGCAGAAAGTACCTTTCCTAGGTCATGTACTATCAGAAAATGGAATCTCTACATACCCATCTAAAGTGCAAGAGGTAATGGATTGGAAGGCCCCAACTTCGGTTCATGAAGTTTAGAGTTTTCTAGGGCTAGCAGGCTATTATCGCCGTTTCATTCCTGATTTTTCTAAGATAGCTAAGCCCATGACCAGATTACTGCAGAAGGATGAAAAGTTTAATTGGACCCTAGAGTGTGAGGCTACTTTTCACACTCTATGGACCTTAATAACTACCACTCCTGTTCTAGCACAACCCGATAGTGAGAAACCTTTTGATGTGTTTTGTGATGCATCGGGTGCAGGTTTGGGGTGTGTGCTTATGCAAGAAGGTCAAGTTATTGCCTATGCTTCTTGATAGTTTAGAAAGCATGAAGTCATGCATTGAAGATATGGAGACATTATTTGTTGGGAAATGTATGTCACATATACACCGATCACAAAAGTCTCAAATATATCTTCACTCAACCTGAACTGAACATGAGACAGAGAAGGTGGTTAGAGCTGATCAAGGACTATAATTTGAAGGTGCACTACCATCCAGGAAAAGCCAACGTTATAGCAGATGCACTTAGTCAGAAATCTCATTGTAACACCTTGGAAGCGCTGTTGGAAGATGGGTTTAATCTATTGCATCCTGTTGTGTTCTGTCAGTTGCTCAATTGAGAACAAGATCATCGAAGTTCTATAGACAGATGTAGGTGTGTTTCACATCACAAGAAAGATGAAGGAACAGGAAACCAAGCACTTTAGGCTAGATGAATGAGGTGTGCTATGGTTTAAGGACCGACTTGTGGTACTAAAGGACTGTGAACATAGAAATCAAATCCTAGATCAAGCCCATTCATCCAAGTTATCTATCCATCCGGGTAGTAGCAAAATGTATCAAGACTTAAAAACCCATTTTTAGTGGATGAAGATGAAGAAAGAAATCACAGCCTACATTGCTAGATGTGATATATGTAGTCAAGTGAAGGCAAATGATCTGAAACCTAGTGGACCACTCCAGCCATTGTCCATTCTAGGCTGGAAATGGGAGGAAATAAGTATGGACTTTATTATAGGCCTCCCGCATACACAACAAGGTCATGATTCTATATGGGTCATTGTTGATCGCCTTACCAAGTCGACACATTTTGTACCGGTCGACACACAGTATCACGGTGGGACGTACGCCAAGCTAAATGTTTTTGTTAGATTGTTTGGCTACATGGGGTACCAAGGACCATAATCTCAGATTGGGGACCATAGTTTATAGTTCGCTTTTGGGAACACTTGCATAAGTCCTTGGGAACTAAACTAATCAGAAGTTTAGCATACCATCCGCAACCCTCCAGGCAGACCGAGTGAGTAAATCAAATCTTGAAAGATATGTTGAGAGCATGTGTTATATCCTCCAAAGGATCGTGGGAGAAGTGGTTACCTCTTGTAGAATTCTCTTACAATAATAGTTACCAAGAGAGTATTAAGATGGCTCCTTTCGAAGCCTTGTGCGGTCGAAAGTGTAGAACTTCTTTGAACTGGGTTGAGCCCGGGGAAAGGAGGTACTACGGAATTGATTTTGTTGAGGAGGCCGAAAAGCAAGTTCACATTATCCAACAACATATCGAAGCCGCTCAGTCTAGGCAAAAGAGCTATGCTCATAAAAGAAGAAGGCCACTAACCTTTGAAGTGGGGGATTATGTGTACCTAAAAGTTTTGCCCATGACGGGTGTACAGAGATTTGGAGTAAAGAAGAAGCTTGCACCTAGATATGTAGGGCTGTATTAGATTATTGAATGAAAGGGAAAGGTAGCCTACAAGTTGCGACTTCCCCGAGATGAATGTAATTTTCAATGTTTTCCATGTTTCTCAGCTAAGAAAATGTCTTCGCGTACCTGATAAAGCCATTGAACCCACCAATATTAAGCTCCAATTCGACTTGACTTATGAAGAGAAACTAGTACAAGTTTTGGAAGAAATGGAAAGAGTAACCCGGAGCAAGGTCATTAAGTTCTACAAAGTGGTGTGGAATAACCATAGTGAACAAGATGCCACATGGGAACGAGAGGATTATCTACGTGAGGTTGATCCCGCCTTTTATGAAAAATGGTAGGTCATTTAAATCTCAAAGAGAGATTTCTATAAGGGAGGAGGGGCTGTAACACCCTAGTGTTAAGCATTGCATTTAGCACTTGCATTTCATGAGCACAAGCATCATCCAAGCATTTATGAGCATGAGCATAAGAAGTTTCATTTCATTCACCTTATCTTTATCACATGTGATGTTGATTATATACATGTATATGGTTGTGATCATGTGTGACTCATGCAAGAGATGGTTGTGAGGTCACAAAAATACCTTAGACACATCTGGGGTGGAAAAATGGAACAATGCTTGTATTCATGACATGGGCCAAATTTGCTTCTAAGTCATAGTTTACTCAAAATTTCATTTTTCATGATACTACTTTGACTAGAGTTGAACTATAGCTTAGAGTGTTTGCATGGCAGTGCACCCTTAATAAAGGTTGTAGTTCTTGACTTGGGTAACAAACTTTATTTAAGGGTCATGAGCTAATTCTGTGCCTAACATGGTCAAATTGGGCCCATAAGAATCAACTAAATGCTGTTTTCAAGACTTGAAAGTTTTTCTAAGTCAAAAGCTGATTTTAGTTTCAAAGTACACCCCGTTGGAGCATTGCAACTTGTAAACTAGCTTAAATTATACCAAGCTAATTTAAGCAAAGTTGTAGATCTCCTCTAGCTCAACAATTCTTAGTAATGATGTTTTTGCAAAATCACCACGGATTAGAAGTAATAACGACTTGAAATCGCTTCGTCAGTCAGGTGATGCTGGCCTAAACAGGGCGCCACACGCATCGTCGTGGCCAACAGCGCGTAGGCCGCAGCCGCCACCTAGTGGCCGTACGTCGGTGCTGGGCCCACATGTTAGGCCGGGGTGGACAGCAAAGAAGCCGTGTCACTCTCCTCCACTCTCACTCACGCTCACTCTTTCTCTGCCTCGCCTCGCTCTCGCTCTCTCTTGCAGCTGAGCCATGCCATCGTTGCCATTGCCGCGCACCTCCACCGCGCTCGCACGCCATCCATGCCACACCACTGCCCAATCCGTCACACGCATAGCTCCGCCATGACTTGTTCCACCTCCTCGAGCCGCTAACACCATCGTTCGTCCAATGGTAAGGCCACATTGCATGTCGCCACCGTGCCATGGTCGTGGTGCACTGCCGACCTTGAGCTCACCGTGGCTAGCCGCAACTCGTGCTCCTCCAACCTCGCTCTACCCTGGTCCATTGTCATCATAGGGTCTAGAAGCTAACGCCGCAACCCATTTAACCTCTACCACCAAAACAGTGTGGGAACACGCAACCGCGCCGTGCGCGTCCGCCATGACCGTGAGCACGAGCTTGCCATGGCTAACCCTACTCGACCTCCCTTTTCTCCCACTAGCGCTTGTTTCTGCACCGCCATGACCCTTAGCACCTCCCCGAAGATGGAGACTTGCCACTAACAGCCATCTTGTCAGAACAGTGACCTCATCGTTGCTGCGCTCGCGCCGCCGGGCCGCCATGCACGCGGCCATGCCTCTCCGGCACCACTGCTAGCCCTAATCCGCACCCGATAGCTTTGCTAGGTCTTCCTGGAACCGTAGCCGAGCTTGCCTAGGCCTGTCTTCACCAGAGACGGTGAGTCTGCCACCGCACGCCACTGCCAAGCCACCATGCTCGCCGGTGAGGTAGCTCTGGTGAGCTACTGAGCCAACCAAGGGTACCAATACATGTGCACGGGGATGGGGAACACGATGGTGGCGATCTCGTCATTAGTGACCTCACCGTCGGCGAGCTGCCACCGGTCAAAGCCGCACCCTACCTCTGTGTCTATGTCGGGTCAGACCGGTTGACCTGCGGGACCAGAGCATCAGTCATAGTGGGTGCAGTGGACCGGGTGTACCTATCAGCTGACCCTGAATTGAATTTGATTTTCTTTATTTATTTTTCTAGATTTTGTAGCCAACTTGCAAAAATCATATCTTGAGCTAGGAGTGTCCAAATGAGGTGATCCAAATTTTGTTGGTTTCATCATGCAGGGTACTATTTGATAAAAATATTAAACTTACTATTTGGGGTAGTTTTCTAAGGGAATTAAATTGAGTTAATTAAATGCTTTTAAAATAACTTTTATCTTGTAAAATGCATAACTTGAGCTAGAGATGCAAAAATTATGATTCCAATTTTGTTGGTCTTGTGCTAACATGCTAAACCTACAGTAGGCATATTTGAAATATGGTCTTGTTATTTAACCTTGATTAATTGCTAGTTTCTGGTGACATTAATTGGGGTAAAAATACATAACTTATGATCATGAAAATCTTTACATAGTGTTCTTGTGCTAGTATGAAAGTAATAAAAATATGAAATCAATTGTTTGACACTTTTCACTAGGCTAAACTATTCTTGCTATTATAAGCCTATGCAACTTGACATTTTATAGAGGTTGCTATACTTATCCAAATGGCATGAAATTTGTACAGTAGACTATTGGAGTCATATGTAGGCTACTGTAAATTGTTTCAAGATTTATTGTGCACTAGGAATATTTATCCTTTAAATCACCCTATTATATAAGGAAAATAATAAATGAATATAAATAAATTCTTTGGGCTTAACCATGATGTTTTCTAGGGTGCTTGTGATACATATGATCTGTTGTTGTTAGTAGTGGTGCTCAGAAATAATAGGGCATAGGCAACTAGTTAATTAGGGCTCTATAATTCAATCAAATGACTGCAGGTATAGTTTTTGTGGTCATGATGTTTTCACCATGAAAATGATGTTTACTAGGAAACTTGTTAATAACAAAGTTGTATATAACTTACTCATATGTCTTGTACTAAAATTTCATGGTCATAGTCCTAATGGTTTGAGAGTTATAGGTTGTAGAAGTCTGCTATCAGGTTTGCTTATTCTGTGGATAGATATCAATGATTGAACTGTTTGACCTGTCTAACTATTGAATCACCTTAATAGGATTATAAGAAAGTTGTATACAATTTTATAATGTTTCCAGAAAGTCCACAATCATATTGTTTGAATATGGAAAACTCCAGTTATGGTCAAAACAAGTAGCTATTGTCTAGCAGTCCAGAAAAAGGTTTTAAATGGATGTTTATTTAGTTACTAGAGAGGAGATATGCACCTACTCAGTAAAATACAATTAATCTTGCTATCACCTTAGTACCTTGTTGTTAAGGACATTTATGTCTATGCATCATACCATATCATTCATATCATTACCTGTGCATTCTTCTATCTTATTTTGCGCTCATGCATATAGGATCGCCAGAAGGAATCACACTCTTGGAGTTCAAGGCAGAGGCGGAGGAGAATCAGGAGACACCACAACCAGCAGCTCCCGAAGGCGAGGAGCAGGCTCCTGAGGACTTACCAGAGTGCCCTGATCATAGGTCTACCTCTTTTTTGAAAGGCAAGCCCCAAAGCACTCTAAGCCTCCTATGTTTTTACAAATATCACTTGAGTCCTTATAGTTCGATGCATTAGGTTATAAGAGTTGATTAGAAACACTTAATGCCTAGAACTACCTTGTCCCGAGATATACCTTGAGCCCTATGTAGGTCTAAGATCGAATATATGCTTAGCAATGCTTAGCTCGGTAGAAGTCGGGTGATTTCCTGTCACCTGCGTGATATAGGTGGATACCGGAGCACGGTTGGCTATATTTGCTATCGTGGAAAATAACCATGTGATGATTAATAATTGGAGACCGGATGAGATATGGGGATTGAGAGGTACCAAGACATGGAGGTCTTGTGTGCATGTTTTATCCCATCTGTGTCGATTAAGGACCGTACCATTGTTGGCACTTCTATCGAGATTGAACGCATGCCTCTCACTTAGCTGGCCGGATAACTCGTTCTAACCACGAAGTCAAGTAGCTCAACTTAGGCCGGGCCTCGTTCTGTCAAAGTGCGCACACTAGAGGTAATAAGGATGTGCGGGGAGCCGGATGTGAGCCCAAGGGTAGGGTAGTCCTAATCATGCTGGCAACCGATAGAATCCCTGATTGTGCGGTGCCGATTAAACCCACGAAATGTGTGCCTGAGTTGTACCAAAGGAGACCTAAGGCTATCGTGGCTTGTAGATTTGGGTTTGTGTTAGGAATACAGCCTAGTTGATTGCAACCGATTCGAATCACCGTCTCTCCCGGATAGTGAGAAACTTGACTAGCTCCAACATTGTAGTAACTGGAATATGGAATATGATGGTTATGATGAACATGGAATTATTACACCAGCTATGGTTACTATTGAGATGCTACTAAATGATATACCACATGTTTGGCACATGATAGTTGCTAATCTAGAGGTGAATCGCTCTAATTAACTTGGTACCCAAATTAAAAAATGTATAGATGAACTAGTGGCTTTTTATGCAAAATGTTGTCAAGCTAGCTCCACTTATAAAGCCTTGCATGATCCTTGGAGTCATTTATTTTTGGTTTATGACAGGTAAGTTTAGTTGAGTACCTTCTTGTACTTAGGGTTTATTTCCCACTTGTTGTAGATAACATAGTATACCACGGGTATTGTAAGAACTGCTTCTCTCCTGCCGTGGATGAGGAGTAAGCCATGGGCATGGCACTTCTATATATCTAATCTATGATGCTTTTGTGGGATGTGATCACAGACTGACAAGTATTTGAACAATGGTGTGAGATGTTAGTTAAAAAACTATCTTTGCTTCCGCTACTACTTTATTTGAACTTGGTTTGTAATAGCTTTAATTGTACTCCGATGTATGGTAATGTATTTGTGAACTCTATGTAATATGTGGCATGTACGTTGAATCATGTACGATCTTGGTTGTATGTTGGCGATGAATTGAGACCCTTCGTGGTACTCGATGGACAACCGGGTTTATATGGGCTCCAGTATGAAAGTGTGGCCGCTTCGCAGCTACCATTGTACATGTGCTCTTATAAATTGGATAGTTATGTCATAGCCCGGCCCCAGCTAGAGGCTGCCCAGCCCACTGTCAGTCCCTCTCATGCTCAGTCAACTTTCTCGTGTCTTCTAGATATTTCCTCTTCACAATCCCATAGTTTTTTTATGCATTCAGTTTTTCCTCGTTATGAGACCCCATATGGATAGATCTTGACCCCTGCTGTAAGTTGTTCCCCCCTATATAAGTGAGCCTCTGCCTGCCTCCATAGCCATACCATCAGAACCTTCTCTCTCCAATAGCAGCAAAGCTCTCCTCCTCTCTAGTTCCCATGGCCAACAAAGAGATCGTCCCTTATGGTTTAGATCCTAGCAAGAAGCCCGACGCACTTGCAATGACCATCATTCCTCCAGAAGTTACCCCCATTTGCTCAAGCCAGTCTTACTTCACTCATGCCATCCGTCATCCGCCGCCACATCCACTTCTTGAAGGCAAGCCATGCCAACAAGAGCCTCGTCTAGATGTCTAGAAGCTGATCAAGGTGATGAAGGAGATCAACCACCTTCCACCAAAGGGACACGAGGTGCTGATTGGAGTGAAGACCAACAAATTTGGAGACATTACATGTGCAAAATACAAGTCGGTCACCCCTCGTACCACCATTGATGGAGTTTCGCTATGCCGGATCAGATGAAAGTTGTTTTGCCGAAGGAGAAGAAGAGGAAGGCACCATCACCACCTATCCTAGAAGCTGAGAAGCATCCATGGATGACTATTGCCCTCCGAGAGAAGAAGATTGAAGACCTTTCCGACATTATCTATACCCTAGAGCAAAGGATCGATGAAGAACACGTCTATCGCAAGAGCCTACAACGCGATCTTAACGCTTTAAATCATTTTGTTGCTAAGATGAAGAAGTGAGAATTAGGTAGTCAATAATAAGGCATGAGTGGTTAGGTCATATGTTTAGGTTACTCGCTTAGCTCAGATCGTTAGAATATTGAAGTTCGTGCTAGGTAGTCAAAAGTTTGTGTTTAGTTTGTGCTTATGTAATAAAGTGCCTTATATATTAATGGAGTCTTCTTATTATTATTATCTGCTCTCTATTTCTTTTGGATATGTGTTCTATCTCCACATGTTGTGCATAAAGGTATACAGGAAAACAAGTGTTGGGGAGACACATCGTGACAGCAAGACGGAATTCAATCGCTAAAATCACGAAAGTCAAAAAGCAACAGAAGAAGAACCACACTCGCCGATGTTGGACCGAAATGGGCCCTACATGGGCCGGCCAGCCCATCACAGCACCACCTCACCTCACGCTTTGTCCACGGTCAGGTTTGAGCCCAATACACTTTATTTATAAATGTTTTGCTTTTTGTTTTGAACCAAATTCAAAATCACTTAATAAAACAACTTTAAAACCTCAGGAAAGATTATTTTAGTCATGACTTAAGTATAGACTCGCATAATACTTTTCCTAGAAGTCATGCTACTATTGGGAACTTATTATTAGGGACTCCATGTTACTTAAGTTGTTGTGGAATGAGATATAGTAGAATAATGAGAACTTGATTCTTGATGTCTTGTTATTGGAGAATTTTATTTTAAAAAGTAAATAGAATAGCTACACCTCTCCTTTGTGGTAAGCAATGTCCTACCATAGCAAATACGATAGATTAGGAAACCTTCTACATATACTACTTGTCATTGTATTGAGTTTGGTCAAACCTTGTGACCCTTGTTGCGAAACTTATGATGCTCTCAAGATCAAGATCACATACACTCCACATATATCTGTTGCTCCTACACTGGGAGTACGCAACAAAATGTTTTCCATCCACCTAAAATTGTTCTACTCCTACACTAGGAATAGACACAAAATATGCTTGATAGGATAAATGCTCCAAGTTCTTATAAATATCACCCTTGAAAAGTTTCAATTGCAGAAAGAGAGGCATGGGCTATGCAAAAGTTATTCATAAAGGAAAAAAAGAAAAATATCAAAAAAATGGACAAGTGTCCAAGATATCTAAAACAATGGGTACTCAGATGCCCACCTGAAAAGAAATAAAAGAGAGAGATGAATAAGATAGCCCATGTTTTCTTGCAAAAGTTTTTCAAGTTTCAAACAAGAGAGATATGTTTCAAGGAGCATACTAGAATTAGGTTAGCCACCATATACATCCACACACATGCACATCTTGATCTAAGAGTATGACATCTTTCTCCTCGGATCCTCGTTTTGACTTTACAATATATGCAATGCAAGTATGTTTTCATATTCATCCCTACCTGAGCTCCACATAAACTTTTAGATGTAGGCAAAAAGAAGGCAAAGTCATCAATGCCTTGGTGAGGATCCAAAAATACTATATATACATAGAGATTTGAGAGTACTACAAAAGGAGAAGGTAAGCTATGTTTTTGTTTTAAAAAATCTTAAAATGTTTCTTCAATTGACTTGACTGAAGGAAGATGGTGATCTATTTCAAGCTGTTCCATTCTTCAACCGCCCAAAGTTTCATAGTAGACACTTTGAATCCTACAGTGCATGCATAACTAGGAATAGTTTTATGTCGATGACTTGTCCTAAGGTTATGTCTTGAGTAATTCATCATTTTATCAAGGACAAGTAAAAGCCTAAGTGTGGGAGAGTTTGTTGACGGTAGCTAACATTCATCATAAACCATCAATATAACTTTCATAAATGGCTAAAAGGGATCACCGATGTAGACTTAGGGGTTTAAACTGACGAATTCCATGAGTTTTGGTGAATTTGTGTTGTCATCAGGATTAAATCAAAAAACTACCAAGGAGGACATATTCATAAAATGAAATCACGGAATTTTGCCGCCTAACCGACGTGGGAAGACTCTAGAAGACTCTAGAAGGTGAATCACCAAATCGGGACATGTGTCTCTGACATGTGGGGCCGCCTAGCCCCACCTTGAGGCCTCCCAGCCCCTATGGGTCCCACCTGTCAGCCTTGTTGTTATGTCAGTTCTCCACCATCTTATGGATTGTGTCTCCACTGTTCTTTAAGACAGTTTGATCCAAGGGCTCACGTTGGACGCTCCCGGCTATATATACCAGCACTTGCCACCCCCAAGGCAGATGCCTCATTTGATCCTAAGAGCTGAGAAGCTAGAAACCCTAATTCATATGTCCACCAGGATCAGTGCTAGCAATCAAGAGAAGATTAGTCCTCAATAGGATCTAGCCTTGTATTAGAGGTAGTGAGATGGAGTGAGAGGGAAGAGTTTGGAGGAGTTCCAGCCTGTTGGTGCTCTCTCTACGGCTTGTACCCTGGCAGAATCAAGTTCTTCTTGAGCTTGCTTCTAAGATTTCTCTGGTAATTGACTTCTAATTCAAGTAAGCATCTTGTTCATATTGTTCTTTAGGTTTGTGACTCTCTTTTGAGTACTTTAATCCTTGTAACTCTTGGGTTTAAATAGTATTCATAGTGTAAGCGTGGTGCTTAGACTCGGTTACTCATGGATGTACCCTATTTTCTGGATCGGTGGTAGCTCATGAGGGTGACTCTTATAGCCTCGTTGAATCCCTTGTAGTCCACCCCTGTTAGTAGGCCTAGCAGGACATTGTTGCTATAGGAAACACACTCTGCTTGTGTTTTCTCTAGTAACACCCCCATAATTGAATAATAGAAGACAAAGCTTACTGAAGTTAGAACAAGAAGACCTTAGTAGTATCCTCTATGCTCCTATTATCTAGCCTTGATTGTGAAGTTGTGATAAGTTTGATTTAGTTATTGTCACACAAGTTTCCTCGAGTTCGATATAAAACTGGATACTCCCGGTGAAGTGCTACATCGGTATATTATTCGTGCGCTTGCGGATTATTCTATGTGCATTAATTTATACCAACAGTTATCTAGTTCTTACCTATGGGGGGTACAACCCCAGATACCCACGGCAATGGACATAGGCCGCACCACTAGGGGAGGTTCAGCCCATAAGATCATGGCCTACGGTGCTCGGCTCAGGTCGGCGTGCACTGCAAGGCAATCAGAAGAATCTTGAAGATAGAGAAGGATCTGTTTGGATATGATAGATATCGTATTCCTTGTAAATACTTACCATATAGCCGAATAGATCTAGATCTAACCGACTTGTAACCCTCCCCCTGGTGATATAAGGCGGGTAGGGGACCCCTCAAAACACATGAAATATCTTATGATAGCCAATACAAACCAACATACCACAGGAGTAGGGTATTACGTTGTGTAGACAGCCCAAACCTATCTAAATCTTGTGTCTCTATTGCCTTCTTGTTCTTGATTACGCGCACCTCTACCGATCAATCTACCTTTGTGGGATACCCCTCGAAGGACTGTCGATGATATTCTGTCGACAGTTGGTGCGCCAGGTAGGGATGTGCATGTTGTTTCCATGATGAACAAGATGGTACACTTTTCATGCTCTTCGTCCTTTCCAAAGCCCGGCCAGATCGTTTACGGTCGGATCGATCTCCTGGGTCATCAATGCTGACGAAGACCAATAGATCTTCAAGCTAGTGCAGATCGATTATGCGCCGACCACACCAACACCTACAACAACAGATCCGATCTTGGAACCGCCTCTGAGGTCATCTTCACCAACAACTCACCACCTGCTGCCCCGCTACTCGAGGAAGTAGGTCGGCAATGACGATATGATCGCATCCATCGATCAGGTCAGCCAGAAGCTCACCGACTGCCTCTCCCTCATGGAATTGGCTCTGACCACTTTGGTTCGGCGGTGACCACCTTTCGGTTCTGATCTATTGGAAGCTGAATAGGAAACTCCAAGGGATACAGCCACCAACCATCAGGATGCCCTAAGGAATAAATTGATCGAATAGATAACGCCATATGCCACCGGCCAGATGTTCTATCTAAAGCTAAGTCACGCTTTAACATTTTTCAAAATATTCCCCGACCTTCATATATCTCCATGATGTTTCTCTGAGCTGTTTTCTCCATGTTTGCTCTCCAAACGATTTTCTTTCATGTATACCATCTTAAGGATGACATACAACTAAGTCTAAGGCAAATCCCCAAATAGTCATGTTGATGCTCGGATGTTCCTAGAGATGGCCCTGTCTCCAGCTTCTCCCTACATGTGCACGAGCGCCTGCCCTCTGCATTTGGCATGGTCGGCAGCACCTCCTTAGTAACTCCCTGCTCTTCCTACACACATAGGGGCTCCGCGCTCTACGTTATGGTTAATAGGCTAGCTAGGGCTAGAGACTCAGCTACACACTATCTGGTTAGATGGTTTATATTAAATATAAATACATCTTTAGAATAACACTAAGTGTTCACACCAACTGGTCGCTGAAGCTGCATACCCTATTTCATCACCATTGATGATTCTTCTCCGGAGTTCATACATTCTATTTTTACATCATGTACTACCCGTTCTACATATTTGTATTGTAGGATCATCGTGTAGGTGGTCAAACCACCTGGTACTCGGACTTCTCTGCCGATCAACTGGTCAGACCACTAGGTTTATGGACTTCATCACCAACCAGTTGATCGGTCTGTTCGCCATTCACTTCTACTCGGCGCTCAATTTAATGGGGATGGAGATCCCGATCTTCCATCAGGTAGAGGTAACTATCATTGTGGCAGAGAATGACACACCGATCCGGCTTCAGATCGAAAGATCAAGCCCTGCAATCTTAGCACCATAGCTCCTCTGGTTATCAACCGAGTCACGGACCAGGTTGACCTCGCCAAGAAGGCTAATCCCTGCCTACACAACGAAGAACACAAGCAAGAACAAGAAAGAACACAACCAAATTACAGATGAATGATTAATCTCATGAAGTTGGGGTCTCACAAACTGATGAACGGTGAAACTGTTCTTGACAGAATAATCTAAGCAAAACCCAAAACCTAATGATGGCGGCAGCATATGATTATAAAGGTCTTAGGGTCATCGCCTACCCTAGATGCGCCCCCTAATGGGCCCAAACACGATACATGGTCCAACGGACCAAAAGACGGTGTCGCAGCACCGTGACAGATTCTGGAAGCTGACTTGTTTTTCGACAATTCCCTTTGATTCTGAAGGGATTTTTACATGAGACCACTTGTATTGGCTTCCTTATCAAATTATCTTTCCAACCATATGTGGATCGTCGAAAATGGAGTCCGGATGCGTCCTGGGTGACCAGTTTAAGGCAGACAGGTCCTGGAGGCCGAGGCAGACTCGAAATCATGTTGGACCAGGCCTTCAGTTTCTGTTGGATGTCCACTTGTTTAGACAATTCCCGTTCATTCTGATCTAATTTTAAGGTGGGACCAGTGCCATTCGAAGCTCCATGAAATTATCTTTCCATCCATATAAAGAATGTCCAAAACGGACACCGTATACGACCTAGGCGTCATTTTTAGTACGTGCTGCTCCTGGGCTCAAACTTGAGTTGCTTTGGGCCTCCACCTCGGGGACTCAAACCGAGTTAGCCTCGGGCCTCCTTCTTGACTTGGACACCCTTGCTGGCCTCCTACCCCTCCATACCATACGCCAAACATGGTCGTATGCATGGGTGTCAAGTCCTCATCATCCTCCCCTTCTTGACAGAAAGCCGTCCTCGACGTCGATTGTGCTTGAAACTAATCCTGCACAACATAAAGGAGAATGGGGTTGCGAGGACAAAGGAAACTAAAATAATTGTGAGAAGGCATGTGACCATGTTTCCAAGTTTCTAGCATGTCATCTCGCATTAAAATTTCAGCAAGCATGTAGACTCCATGATCTGAATGCACACGATGTATGTCAACACTATCCTGCAAAAGATTAGAACTAACCAAAGACAATGCAGAAATAGATGGTCTAGCAGACATAGGTAGCAACCAACAATGCTCCCCTTCTTGGAAGTGAACTTGTTTCTTTGAGGAACATGAGAAAATGTTTGTATTATTATGGCTGCCCTCTAAACGATCATAATCTTATACAACAAAAGGAGAATTCATATTACTACGAATATATACTCGATGTATCATATATTGTCCCTTGTTGTTATATCTGCCAATAACATGATATGTGTGTTTAGAAAACCAAGGAAAATCAGCATATCTAAAAAGCTCTCCTCCAAATAATCTAGGTTACACAAAACATCAAATTCAATGTAACCCAAAGTATGTAAAGAAGACAATAGTTTGAGCTCATCAGTTTTAGTAGCAATATGAATAACATGTGTATTTTTAGCACAAGTGACTAGTTTGAAAACATGTAAAATAGAAGCATCATCAACCAATTCATCTTTATGACAAGGAACATCAAGCAAATTATCATGGAACAGAGATAAATCAAGAGAGGGTTCCACTAACAATTGCTCTATGATAGCATGGTTTGTGGAAAAATTTAGTACATTAAAACAATTCTCACCTTCCATGAGTGTAGCACCATGGGCATTACCTGTGTTCTTAGGAGGAGTAATAGGTGCATTCTAAGGTGATGGTTCTGAATTTGCATATGAGGTTGTGAGCTCCTCATTTTCTTCCATGTCATCCTCTCGCTTATGGATATTATCCTACAGAAGGTTAGTCATAGCAAGAGGAATAACAACATACTCTTCCTCTAAATGGTGCACCTCATCATATGAAATCAAAACAGGAGGTGGATTAACAAATGTTTCTCGCATAAGAAGTTTTATATCATTCCAAGTTTGAGGTTTATCAGAAGGATCTAAAGACTCCCACCAAGATAAAGTAGAATGTCGCAAAACACTAGCTGCATTTTTTACCTTCCTCCTTAGACACATAAAGCGAGTAGCAAATATGTTGTTGATGGCAATTTCCCACTCCATGTACTTATCAGCACCTATACCATCATAAGTCGGTGGATACAAACAACCTGTCATTGTTAGAAGACAGCAAAAGACAACACAAAAGTATTATCCATATCAACTACTTAGGTTGTGGTGTCACTTTTCACAGCAAGTGGAAACATCTTACCAAGCTCTTACAAAGTTCTTACCAACACAAGCAGTGGACGGTACAACCGGTGGCTGGTACATGATACCTGTGAGGCAGTGGTACCGAGATTGCAAGGCCCTTTTTTCTGTACTGATCTGAAGTATATATATGGAGCTTGGGAGGCTTAAAATTTGGTAGCAAGGAATAGCAATAATTTAACTCAAAAATTGCAAGATTGAAAAGTAGTCCCAAGCTAGTCTATGTTGTCGGCCTAAACTCATCCCGGACCTAGTTCAAGAAAGCAACAGTAGAGCTCGGCACAAAGACTCAAAGGATGCAAGCACTTCTAAATTGTTTTTTTTCACTTTCTTTTTTTGCTCTTTTTTTCTCTTTTTTAGGGTGCGTCTTTTTTTTGCACCTTTGCCTTTTATTCTTTTTTTTCAACCAGAGAACCCAAACTGTAGCAATATATTACAACTCAACCTGACAACAAACTACACTCTACAGGCGAGGAACAGCTAGAAGATTTTATGCAACATGATAGGTTGAACTACGCTGCTCAAACACAAGGTTATTGGCAGTCCAAAGCTTCCAGCACTGAATGTAGAGTTACTGGGCAAACATGAGGCAGGCTCCCTGCTATGCTATTTCTAAAAATGACTCCTTGTTTTTAATTAGTGCATTAGTAGATTGGAAACTTCAACGTAGAGTCAAAAAGATTATAGGACTCTCTAACCAAGTAAACTTCTTTTGCAAAAAAATACGCTGACTAGCAAACTCAAAGCGTGAACCAGGAACCAGATATGAACGAGACCTAAACATGGCGAAATGATGACATGCGAGGGACGAACGTTCAATAAAGCAAACTGAAATTAAAATATTGCAATGGCACAATGGGTGATAGGATAAGGAGAAAACAAAGATTAACACAAATATTTTTATAGGGCAATTTTCTAGATTTATAGGACAAAGACAAAACAAAACTAGGGTAATGATAAACCTAATGGTCATACCTAAAGCTTTGATACCACTTAATGGGGACGGGGATCCTGATCTTCCATCAGGTAGACGTAACTATCGTTGTGGCGGAGAATGACACACTGATCCGGCTTCAGATCAAAAGATCGAACCCTGCAATCTTAGCACCACAACTCCTCTGGTTATCAACCGAGTTATGAACCAGGTTG
Organism: Miscanthus lutarioriparius; assembly: GCA_904845875.1. Classification (NCBI taxonomy): domain Eukaryota; kingdom Viridiplantae; phylum Streptophyta; class Magnoliopsida; order Poales; family Poaceae; genus Miscanthus; species Miscanthus lutarioriparius. The sequence goes on from CAJGYO010000019.1 coordinate 43,337,910, forward strand.
ACCTCACCAAGAAGGCTAATCCCTGCCTGCACAATGAAGAACACAAGCAAGAACAAGAAAGAACACAACCAAATTGCAGATGAATGATTAATCTCATGAAGTTGGGGTCTCACAAACTGATGAACGACAAAACTGTTCTTGACAGAATAATCTAAGCAAAACCCAAAACCTAATGACGGCGGCAGCATATGATTATATAGATCTTAGGGTCGTTGCCTACCCCAGATGCGCCCCTAATGGGCCCAAACACGATACACGGTCCAACAGACCAAAAGACGGTGTTGCAGCACCCTGGCAGATTCTGGACGCTGACTTGTTTCGACGATTCCTATTGATTCTGAAGGGCTTTTGATGTCAGACCACTTGGATTGGCTTCGTTATCAAATTATCTTTCCAACCATATGTGGATCGTTGAAAACGGAGTCCGGATGCATCCTGGGTGACCAGTTTAAGGCAGACTGGTACTAGAGGCCGAGGCAGATTTGAAATCATGTTGGACCGGGCCTCCGGTTTCTATTGGATGTCCACTTGTTTTGACGATTCCCATTGACTTCGATCGAATTTGAAGGTGGGACCAGTGCCATTGGAAGCTCCATGAAATTATCTTTGCATCCATATAAAGAACGTCCAAAACGGACACCGTATGCGACCTGGGCGTCGTTTTTAGTACGTGCTCCTCCTGGACTCCGAGACGGGCTCAAACTTGAGTTGCTTTGGACCTCCACCTCGGGGGCTCGAACCGAATTAGCCTCGGGCCTCTTCTTGACTTGGACACCCTTGCTGGCCTCCTACCCCTCCATACCATGTGCCAAACATGGTCGTATGCATGGGTGTCATGTCCTCATCACACTTCACCGCCGACCAGTTGTTTGGGCTGCTCGATGCTTGATTCTTCACCAACCAACTGGTCGTATTGTTTGTCGCTTCATCGTCAGCTACGCTAGGGGCTCACCAGCTAAACTAAGGACTCCACGGCATTTGGATTGTTCATCGCTTCATCGTCATCCATGCTGGGGGTTCGCCAGCTAAGCTAGGGACTCCTTGGCGTTCGGATTCTTCATGCAAGCGTCGCCAGCTAAGCTGGGGACTCCTCGGCGTTTGGATTCTTCATGCAAGCATTGCCAACTAAGCTAGGGACTCCTTGGTGTTCAGATTCTTTGTGCAAGCATCGCCAGCTAAGCTAGGGACTCCTTAGTGTTCGGATTCTTCTTGCAAGAGTCGCCAGCTAAGCTAGGAACTCCCTTGGCGGTCGGATCTTGCTACGTCTCATTGGTGTGCTATCAACTTGCTCCATGCTATTTGGATCAGGGTGCTGATCTTTGGTAGCACGTCTGGAGTCTTGATATGCATATGACAAATGACATTGGCAAGCTTTCAGACTTATTTTCTTTGATCTTGTTACAAGACTTATTTCTTCATCTTCCAGCAGGCTCGGGGACTAAGTGGCTACACTTTACCTGGCGGTGAATGTACTGCTCTTTTCTTGATTTACCCTCCTTATTGACTAAGTCATGGATGATTCCTCACAAATGGAGTCTAAGTGGCTAAACTTCACCTAGAGAATTTTTCAATTTAATCTTGAGCCCCTTACATCCTTCCAACAAGCCTTACTTGGCTAAGTCCAAGATCGATTAACTTGTTAAACTGGTTGGCTCCTACTTTCACTGCTCAAGTCACTAGTTACACTGGTCGGCTATGACTTTCACCGCTTAGGTCATCGGTTTAACTAGTCGGCTTTGACTTTCACCGCTTAGGTCACTGGTTTAACTGGTCAACTTCAACTTTCACCGCCCAGGTCACCAGTTAAACTGGTTAGCTTCGACTTCCACTACTTGGATCAGTAGTTAAACTGGTCGGCTTCACGTCAAACTGGTCAGACTTGTTCAAGATGGCGCTGCTCAATGGATACAAGGCGCTCGGGGACTAGCTGTGGGGGGTATAACCCTAGGTACCCACGGCAATGGACATAGGCCGCACCACTAGGGGAGGTCCAGCCCATAAGATCATGGCCTATGGTGCTCAGCTTTGGTCAGCGTGCACCGGAAGGCAATCAGAAGAATCTTGAAGATAGAGAAGGATCTGTTCGGATATGATAGATATCGTATTCCTTGTAAATGCTTACCATATTGCCAAATAGATCTAGATCTAACCGACTTGTAACCCTACCCCCCGGCTATATAAGGCGGGTAGGAGACCCTCTCAAAACACACGCAATATCATACGATAGCCAATACAAACCAACAGACCATAGGAGTAGGGTATTATGTTGTGTAGACGACCCGAACCTATTTAACTCTTGTGTCTCTATTGCCTTCTTGTTCTTGATTACGCGCACCTTTGCCAATCAATCTACCTTCGTGGGATTCCCCTCGGAGGACTGACAATGATATTTTGTTGACATTACCTTAGTGGTTATCTATAATGATGGTTAGTATAGTGGTTTATACCTTGGCATGGGATCTCCATTCGACCGAATGCTCTAGTTTTTATGTGAAACTAGAGTAGTAATCGATAGTGTAGACATGGTGTCTAGACTATAGGTTACCTGAGTTTGTGCCCAACCCCACGGATAGTTGTGGTAGCCCCAGAGGTGACAGCTCCGACCAGGCCTTTGTAATCCACCACGTTTGGGTTAGTGTTTTCGTTGAGCTTTTTGGCTACTTGACCTTGATCACCCCTTCCTAGTCTTTTTGAGGATCGAAAAGGTACTGTTGCTCTGAAGTGTCTTGGTGTGATCGCTATGTTTGACCTCTGCTTAGTTAATCTCTTTGGTCTGCTCTAGAACATAACCACAATAATGGAGAAGTAAATAGGAACCATGAACTCACCAGTTGTCCTCCTAGCTTAGTTTGTCTACTCTTCTATCTTATCATGAAGTTCTCCTGTGTGTGTCACTTATACAAAACTCCTATCTTTTATCATTTACCCCCATATTAGTCTAGTCAGTATACTAGTTAGTGGATACATGATGGTCAAATATCAACTTCTTTAACCTTTGCTTCCCCGAGGATAAATACGATACCCTAGAATACTCCTGGGTGAAAGCTACAATGGTATCCGTACGCTTGGGGATTTCTTTGTTTACGTTAACAAATACCAACAGTCCATAGGCAAAAACTTTGTCTCCATTATTCCATGCTTATGACATTCATTGGATGTTTTATTGTCCAGGATTTCCCATGGATCGGTGACTCAGGTTGATCTCATCTAAGGCCTCCTCCAAACTTGGGTGAGTCATATTTATTAAGGAGATTGACTTGAGCTCACCGTTTGGATCCAAATTAAGTTTGGATTCTACCCATAAGATTTTGTCCTTATCCATCCATTCTTTAGCAACTGCATATGAGTTCTTAATATCTTCTAGCCATTATCGTTGCTCTTCTTGATCATCCTTGAGGTCTTCATGACTCCTTTGCTTTAGTTGTCTTAATTGATGTCTAGGATCACCATGAGACTTAGGAGAAAGATCATAAGGGGAATCATCGGGATCAAGGATGGGTTTAGAGATGGGTTCAGATGAGACATCTAATGTGGGCAAAGAAGGGGATAGGATAGGATTGGCTAAATGACTCAGCTCTCCTTCTATAGCATCACTTGACATGTCAACCTTGAGTTCCTCCCAATGTCCTATATGAGAATAAGGATGCTTTCTAATAGATCCCTTCGTGAGAGGATTTGAATTATATTCGCTCAAAGGTCTCTTGTGAGGCTAGAAGTTTAAGCTTTTCCCAAAATCAATATTGAAAAGATCACCCTTAATTTCAAAAGGGATTTACGAAGGTTGAATTTCTTCTTCCCTTGGAGAATTTTGGGGTATTGATAGTTCGGGATTGATAGCCAAACCTTGGGATTGAAGTGATTGTGATTTGGCTATCAAAACTTCATCTTCTTGTTTGGGAGATGATTCCTTCTCTTACTCGAGGAGTTTATTATGAATGCTAGTGCAGGGAGTTTTTCCACTAATCTTAACAAGCATAGACCTTACTTCACTAGCAGACAGATGAAGGAAAGCTCCTCTAGAGGCTGCATCAAGGGATTCCATGGAATACTTGCTAAGACCCATGTAAAAATGTTGAAGAAGTACAGGGTCTTGAATGGCAAGATCTGGATCAGTGACGATGAGATCACTAAAATGATCCCACGATGTGCCAAGAGATTCGTCTTCTAGTTGTCTCAAATTTAGAACCTCTTTTCGAAGGCTAACCACTTTAGAGATGGGAAAGAAACATAAACAAAATTTAGAGCATAGCATTTCCCAATCTCCTTGCATACTTCCTATAGTTTGACTGTACCAATGTTTAGCTCTTTCCGTCAAAGAGAATGGAAATAACTTCCATCTTAAGGTCTTATTAGACATGCTAGCGATATGCAAGCATGCACAGGTCTTCTCAAACTCCCATAGGTGTGAGTATGGGTTTTCGTTGCCTTCTCCTAAGAAGGATTGATACCAAATCAGTTATATTAAACACGGGCCCAGCTCATAGCCAGGTGTTAGGATAAGCTCTATAGATTTTGGTGGCTCTAGGCGCGTGCTCGTAGGTGCAGCATATTGATAGATAGGAGTGGAATCCATAGTGAAAAAGAAAATAATAAAAGAAAAAAAGATAAAAGATACAAAGTTAAGCTAGGTTCGTAGTTAATTCAGCAACCGTTTCCCCGGCAATGGTGCCAGAAAGCTTGTTGGTATTTATTAACGCACATAGATAAATCTGCAAGCGCACGGATACCGCTGTAGCTTTCACCCGGAAGTATTCTAAGTATCATATCCACAGGGAAACATGTGAGACTAACTATGATCTAACTTAACTAGGGGTAGCAACAAGGTTAGGATAAATAGGAGCATAGAGAGGATTACTAAGATTCTCTAGTTCTGACTTGGGTAAGCTATGTCTTCTACTATTCAACTAGGGACATTACTTAAGGAATGACACCAGCAGAGGATGCTTTCCATAGTAACCGGGTCCTACTTGGCCTATAAATGGGAGGTAGACTACAAAGGATTCAATGAGGCTATAAGAGTCACCCTCGCAAGCTACAACTGAACCAAAATGTAGGGTGCGTCCATGATTAAACTAACTCTAAGCACCACGCTTACACTTACAATTAATACTTTACTCCCTCTAGAGCAAGAATAAAGCACTCAAAAGGGTCATGAACCTGAAGAGCAATATAAACAAGATGCTTACTTGAATCAGAAGTTGATTACCAAAGAAATCTTAGAGGCAAGCTCAGATAGAACTTAGATCCACTAAGGTACAAGTCATAGAGAGAGCACCGATAGGCCAGCACCTCCTTCAAACTCTTCCCTCACTCTCCATCTCTCTATTATTTACAAGACTAGATCCTATGGAGGACTAATCTTAGCTGGCTCTGATCCTGATGATGAGAATATGAATTAGGGTTTTAGGATGGCTCTAGGGAGGGGGTACGGGGTGCCTTATATAGGGGAGATGGGGTAGGGGGCAAGGCATTGCCACGTCAACTCCCTCGATCACTGTTGGATGAACTGACTTAAAAGGATAGCGTAGATGCGATCTAGGAGGCGGTGGAGAACTAACATTCGAAGGAGGGCTAATAGGTGGGGCCCATAGGCCGGCCAGCCTGTAGGTGGGGCCGGCACCTACCTTCCGCTTCGGTGGTTTGCTTCCTAGAGTGTTTTGGAACCTTCTTGAGTTGTTTTCATCGTGGATAATTACGATTAAATCTGACAATTGGGTCTACCTTGATGGTTTTCTGAATAAATCATCCTGCAAACACAAATTCATCAAAACTTGTGGAATTTATTAGTTTAAACACCTAGACCTATGTTTAGTGATGCAATTAAGTATTATGCAGGTTATGTTAATGGTTTATAATTGATGTTAATGACTTCAACACCATCAACAGGCTCCCCCAAGCCTACCCTTTGCTAGTCCCTGAGCAAAGCTAAACTCATTAATGGATCAGGAGTTGCTACAATTTTTTCACGCCTCAAAAGTATACATGCGTTCAATAAAAAATTCTCCTCTCAATTAGAATAAACTGATCTAACTTTCAAACTTACCCATATTACCATCAACCATGGGGCTTCTTAGCCTTCACTTGGGTCTTGAGCAATTGAAAGATAGAATGATCAAGTCAAGCACTATGTCTGTAACACCCCTGGTGTTTGCCTTATATTGGTGCATCTGCATTGCATCACATAAGCACATTCATATCATTACCACATGTGCATCATTCTATGTTTCCATGTTGCAACACGGTGTTCTTTACTGCTCATGTATGTTTGTACCTTCTGTGGTGTCTGTGTGTTATGCCTAGTACCCTAGAGGGGTTGTACATGTCCCATGTACTAGGGTCCAGTGTTTCAACGGATTGTTTCGCTTGTTTCGAGTTAACATTCCATGTGTTGCAAATGCATGTTTAAATTGATTTGAGAAGCTAGAGCAATTGCATCACATGCAAATGAATGTGGTGACCCACCAAAACACCCTAGCTACATTTATAATGTCATTAGGAACAATGTTCATAAAGGTCATTAGTCCAAATTAGGTTTCTAAGCCCTAGTTGACTCATGTTGACCCTAGAACTAGTTTTGTTTGACTATTTAAAAAGTGCAGCTTGGAGTGTTTGCATGGAGGAGCACCCTTAAGCAAAGTTGTAGTAAACTTGCTAAGGAACAAAAGTTGTTTTATGGTCATCTCATGAAAATGATCAGAACACCCTCAAAAGTGGCCCACATGGCAGAATTGGGGCTGTTTTAGACTTAGCAAATTTCGCTAAGTGTTAAGCTGTTTTACAGTTTGGGGTTCATACTTTGGAACAATGTAACTCCCAATCTAGGTCGATCCAGCTCTAACTCATGTTGACAAAGTTGTAGTTCCCATGTAGCTCTACATCTTGTATTACTGAAATTGTGGCAAAGGACGAACAGATTTGGAGTTATGGATCGTTGAAAAATGCAGTTTCAGTCGACTTGAAAGCTGAAACTCAGGATTCAGTTTCAGGTAGCCTACTTTGCAGCCTTTTATCTCTCAAAATAGGCCAAATCAATCCTAGGTCCCTTAATCAAAGTTGTTGTACTCATGTAGCTCTATCATACGGTCTAATTAGTTGATCAAATTACTAATCGTTTGAGAGTTATGGAGGGAGAAAATCGAACTTCAGTCGTAAGTTTGAGGTGGTATTACATTTTGAATCTTCAGAACAGCAGCAATGTCCGATCACCTGGGGTTTCGACGCGCGTGGCTCCCTCGGCTCGCTTCGCTCGACACCTCGCTCGCTAGATGCTTGCGCCAACTCGCACTCGCTTTCGTGTTTTAGAGGCCGAGCCCGAGCCCTTGCTCCCTGTGTTCTCCATTCTCCCCTCCCTCTTGTTCTCTCTGTCTCTCGCCCGCCATGGCGCCCATGAGCTCGAGTTTAGCCGCCGCCGTTCTCCCACCTCCGAAGCGCCGCAGCCCAACAGCCACCGCCACTACCTTCTCCTTGCCTTGCTCCATCTCGCGCATGCATGCTCGCCCAAGCTATTGGCCTCGAACAACAACGCCGCCGCCTTGCCTTGACGGCTGCATGCCACCGGCGTGTGTGGCCAAGGCGCCACGGCCCATCTCTGGACAAGCCGTGGACACACTGCGGAAGCGCACGACTCCCTGGCCATTCCACGCCACTCCACCGACGACGACGAGCAGCCTCCGGCCGCAACAGCAAGCTCCGATGACCTCCCTGTTCAAAATCCCGTCAAGGACCTCCTACAAAAATTCGACGAAAGTCAGGGTCCTAACTGCATTGTCATTGACTCAAGTGAATAGTACCTCGAGGACCTATTTGTTTTAAATCGGCTGAAAGTTTAGAAAATCATAGTAATTCATAGGAAATTCGTAAAATAGCAAATGAGGACTTTTTGGAATCCTTGTGAAATTCTCTATGCACTAGATCTATAATATTACATGTTTTACTTTAAAGTTTTAGCTGTAAAAATATATTTATGCAGCTAGGTTTGTAATGCTAGTGGTATTTGTTTTTTTTATAACTGTAGATCTAGGGCTTCAAATGAAGTGAAATTTTTTTGGCATGCTACTCATGTTATGTTTGATGTGTGATAAAAATTTCATGAGTATTGGATGAAGTATGAGTGAGTTATTGGTTTATCTTGCTCTCACATGATTTCTTGCTTTAGCGACTTGTCTTTTTCATAGAGGTTGCTATACATATTCAAATGGAGTGAAATTTGTACAGTAGACTATTGAGAGGATATGTGAGCCACTGTAATTTTAGTAGAATTTATTGTATACTTTTGGTATATGTTCATTAAGTCACCTTGTTATCTAAAATAAATTAAGAAATGCATTAAAAGAATTTATTTGGTCATGGACACTAGGTTTTCTGGTGTTATTTAGTCATGTGTGACATGTTGGTAAAGTTGGTTTTGCCTAATTATGTGTTTGCAACATAAGTTAATATTTATTTTCTTGCAAATGTGGTTTCTGGACATATCTGGGAACTTAGCAAAGTTCTTCATGATAATATGCTTTGTTGTGAAACTTGTTTATATAAAAGTTGTAGATAATTCATGTATCTAGCTACTGTTAAAATTTGGTGTCATTTGGCCTTGTAGTTTGTGAGTTATGCCTGTTTAAAGTTAGGTTTTAGAAATGGCTGCTCTCTGTCAATCGTGGATCAGTTTCTGTAAATGTACAATTTCGACCTACTTAACTTGTGAATCATGCTATGCTGGTTATAGATGAAATGTAGATAATTTCATAAGCTTTCCAAAATGTCTTCTTGCAAGTCATTTGGATTTGTGTAACTCCAGTTATAGCTAAATCTTGTAGCTGCTGTTTGCATGTCCAGAATTTGGCAGATTCCAATTATAGTGTTTGCTTGTATATTGTTAAGTGTGACTTATGCCTTGAATGATGACTGAGTTAGAGCACCTGAGATCTTGGAAAACTTGTGTCATGCTTGGTGTTGTCGTCTTCTTTGCCATCTTAGCATGATAGGATGTGTGATGTTAGTTAAATAGCTATTGGTGTCTATGTCTTGCATAATCTTGTGTTTGTCTTGAATGCTTATGTGATGCATCTTGTGTTACCATTCATCACATTCATACACATGCATCTTGCATCTCATCTAGGTGCGCTAGATGAACCACGTGAAGGATGAGATGTTGGAGCCGAACCCGAAGACGGTGTATGGTGGACCTATCCCGAAGGTGGAAGGACTGGACAAGTGCTAGAACGGGAGATGCTCACTTAGCGACTGTCGTCTACCTAACACTGACTTGTGTCGGATCCCAGGCAAGCCCCGGAGCATTCTAAGTCTCCCATGTTTTTACAAATATCTTGAGTATCTTTTATTGTTGATGATGCATTAAGTATAGGAATTAGTTGGAACCAATTGTTGCATTATATCCCTACCTTGTCCAGATAAAATCCTGTGAATCCTAATTAAGTGTAGGATCGAATGATGCTTAGCTATGCATAGACCGGTAGAAGTCGGGTGATTTCCTGTCACCTACGAGATGTAGGATGAGCTCTGGTCATGGTTGGCTATAATTGCTATCGTGGGAAAAGAACCATGTGTTAATAATGAATGGAGACCGGACGGGATGACGGTAGTGCAGCAACAAGGCATGGAGGTCTTGGGTGTGAATCTATCCCGTCGTGTCGTTTAAGGACCGATCATATGACGTCCTCATGTCATGTTGAAGCGCAGCCTAACACTTAGCTGGCGGATAAGTCGTTCCGACCATGAAGCCTAGTAGCTCGACTCGGCGGGGGACGCGAAAGCGATGGCGGCATTCGGAGGTAGTAAGGATGTGCGGAGAGCCATTAGCATAAGTCCAAGGTGGGTTAGAGTCCCGAACAACCTTGGCGAGTGGTTCTCGAGAATGTCGATCTGTTCGGACTCGTGACTCTGAATCGTACCAAAGGTGACTCGTTTGCGACCACGGGGAAGCGGGGTTTGTGTTTAGGAATACCCCTCCATTTGGATAGGAATCGATTGAATCGCCGTCTCTCCCGGATAGTGAGAACTTGGTGAGCAAAGTGACAACGTAGATTCACTAAATTTAAAGATATGGTTAAATGATGATGATGATGATGATAATGACAATGAGCCATGAAATACCGATATGGTTATTATTGTTTGCAACTTAATCAAGTGATTGATTAGTACAGGTGCTAATATAGATGGTAGGTAATGGCTAAAAGTCTTTGCTAATACTGGTGAATAATGCTAATGGTTACTCAAGCTTTTATGCAAAAAGGTTGTCCGGCCAGATCCACTAAATTAAGCTATGCATGATCCTTGGTGTCATTTGTTTTGGTTTTCGACGGGTAAGTCTGGCTGAGTACATTCGAGTACTCAGGGTTTATCCCACCATGTTGCAGGTGAAGTTCTCGGCCTGTTGAAGATGGTGGCTAACCGCCGGTGGGCTCGGTGATTCTATAGTTACTTCTCATCTATATGCTTTTGTCGGATGATGTCACTTATGCTAGCAATATATTTGGAACTTATATTAATGTAATCATTTAAAAGCTATGTTGTTTTCACTAAGCGGTTTTGAAACCCAACTTGTACTTTTATTAGTGAACCCATATGTAATATTATTTCCGCTGCAACCTTGTGTATGTGATGTGTATTTGCTTAATCACGCGATCTTGGTTGTGATGTTGATTTACCGAGGTCTTTCGGGATACTCGGCGGACTACCGGGTTTATATAAGTGAAAGTATGTGTGTGTCAACGTGTTAGCGGGGACAGCCATACTTGATCTTGTATAAATTGGGCGGTTCTGTTACAGCTGGCATCAGAGCAAGATTAAGCATAATACTGTCATGTACTTTTTTTTTAAACAAAGTTTTGGTTTTAAAAAGCCTATTTTAACTAAAACTTTAGCTACAGGCAAATTTGTCAAAACTAATTTGCAAAACTATGCTAGTGACATCCTCCTTTATGCCCAGTTAAGGACTATTAGGTGGCTATCTAAGTACTAACATGGGGGTTTTTACTTTCGTCGTCCATACGGCGTGTTATTGTATGGATGCCATTCGCTTGAATGGTAATGTATGGATCAATTGTCTCTACGCTCAGGTAAGTGTGAGTTGTGAGAGCATGACCATCCAACTATCGGTCTAGGGGAGAGTTAGCTGTGGTTACTGGAATATTTACATGGTACACCCATGTATATATGAAGGTACTTAATTGTGGGTATATTTATCGGGTAGCTATGGATATCGGAAGTATATACATCCGGGGATGTATATATGGAGAGTATCTTAGTTATTGCTTTCATTGTGTGCTTATTTATCTCTTGTGGGGATGGGCTGCAATGAATTTACTGCGAGTACGCTAACCACGAATGCGTAGATTGAATGTAGTGACGACTAGCTATATATCGAGAGAGTACGTGTTATGCCACCGACATAGAACGTGATTGCCACCTTAATTTGGCAATTTTGTGAGGACGAATAGGACGAGCATGCATCACGATTGTGCTTGTGCATAAATATGTGTCCCTCACCTTGTTCTAATACTAAGTAACTTGTGATCAATGTGATGTTGCTATCTTCCCTGTGTGAAGCTAGACAAAATGCCTTGTTCCATGTTGCTTGAATAGGAAGTTCTTGAGAAAGGTGTGTGCTTAGCCTTGCTAGAAATAATTGTGGTTACATGTTTAAACCTATAAATGTCCTCTAGTTTAGCCAAGTGGTGGGTATGTTGTTCTTACAAGCTTTTGCAAATGCTTTAGGCCTCACTTAAGTACTTGGGATTCTTATGACTAAAATTAATTTATTGTTGGTCTAAGGTAACAATGTTTAGAGCTGCTAGAATAACATGTTTGTGTGCTCTCTTGTTAAGTAGAACAAAGACAAGTTTTGTTTTGCTTGTGGGATGTTGGCTGCTAGAACAATTTCTGTAGTAGTGATGTTTTTGTGGTCATAACGGTGTTTTCTATAGTTATGGAGAATACCAAAGCCGTAGCTAACTTTCGTATCTTGCTTGTCCAAAAATTTCATGACCCCAGGCCTTATGGGTTAAGAGTTATGAATTTCGGAAGTTTGTTGTCAGGTTTTGCTTATGTTCTGAACAGATCTTAATATTTGGTTTGTTTTACCTGTGTGCATATAGAATTATTTCTTGGAAATAGTAGAAGAAGTATAGTACTTTTTCTAAGCTTTCCAAAATGTCTAATAGCACTGCTTTTGGTGATCTAAATCTCCAGTTATGAGCTTGCAAAATGGAATGACAGAATCTGTCCAAATCTGGGCAGAGATGTCTTCTTTGTGTTGTTTGGTCTTGTTAGCTGTAGGATCATCTTCATATGATAATAAGAAAGTTATAGACAACTTAATAAGCTTTACCTAAAGTCTAGGATCACCTTTGTTTGATGCCTACAACTTCAGTTATGCTTGAAACCTGTGCCTACTGTACTGTTGTTCAGTTTTCTGTGCATATACTAAGTGGATTCGTTATCTTACTTTGGTTTTGGGCCAAGCTTGTAGTTAAATCTTGTATGGTAAATGCTTGTTATCTAATTAGTGCCATAATTGTCACCTCGTTTGTCCTCGGTAAGCATATGAGTGTCAAATAGCTTTATCTTAGAACAACGCTCAAGTTACGTAATCGCACGGTTGTCGCCTCCTATTAGACTCTCTCTTAGGAACCTGAGCCTGTACATGTGGTTGCTAGCCTTGAACGTTGCGCTACGAAGACTTTATCTATGCCTTTGCTTGACCTTAGGCCCAAGCTTAGTTCCCCTTGGATGCTTGCATGTGTCGTGGTTGTTCCGCTCCTATGTGGGAGGACCCTGCTCAAAAATCCTTATCGGACCTTATTGCTCCTTCTCCTATAGCTGATATGGTGCAACGCTAATCGCTATCTACCACGGCTTTGGAACCTTTTTCTCATGAGATCATGTCATTGCTTTATCAACTCAATCCCTAGTCGATTGCATTGGCTATGTCCCTTGAATCTCATTTATTTTGCCTCCAACCCTTTTAAGTCTCTGGATGTTTATCGGTCTTGATCGCATGATCTTTGCTCGACAAGACCAAATCTCAGTTTAATCTTTATCTGGTACTCACTTTGGTGGACACGAGGTGTATATGGAAATTAGGCAAGAAGTCCCCCTTTCGGTTGTCTTTGGCTAATAAGTTGTGTTTCTTCTTATTTGTGTTTTGATCTTTAGATCGCCTCCTTGTTGATTCCTAACCTTGTGACTACCCTTGTCTGCTATCCCTCCTTTTCATGGTGCTTGCTCCTGGGCAACCAAAATTGTGCCACGTGAAAATTCTTTTGGGTTGTATGTTCAGTAATGGTGCCACGATTAGCGATCTACGGTCTTAGTGATTTGAAAACCGAGAGCCTCTGTGGGTGCACACAAAAATTTGTCTTTGCTTTCGACGCTGTTTGTATCGGGGTTTCTAGTCATGATCCATTATAGAACTGCACCGATGTGTTATTTTCAAGTGAGCTCTTCCTTGGTTATCTCTCCATATCTTATCGAAGATCCCTATATCGAGATCGAAAGTAGTAGAGCTTCCTGTTGAAGTCACAAAAAGGATAGCCTTTGAAGAACAGGTCACTGACATAAACATTAATCGACTACAAGAGGTGATAGACAAGTGACCCCACTTGGTTGTCCCAGTATTGACGTCCGTCACCTAGTGAACAACTTATGTCATCATTGTTGGATCGAAAGGCACACAACAATTAATGTTGGACAAGTTGTTAGTCGATAAGAATCAAAGCGTCACATTATGATTATGACCTGGCTATCCAAGTCTTGATTATTATGTGCATGCTTTGATCGCATACGGTCGAGATCAACATCTCTAGTGTGACTCCTTATCCGCAGACTTCAATGGCGACCAAATCATTTGTGCCTCGATTGCAATATTGTGGTCAAGAGTAAGAAATTGGAACTTTTGAGTGTTGAGAGACAACGATTAGTTACTAGTCGGAAGCTTAACCTCCAGCTAGGTGACAACTTTTGCTAATTACAAAGGCTATGTCTCGCAGAGCAATGTTAAGCAATGTAATAGCAAGCCGTTTACCAATGCAGCTACTGCTTTGTTTTCCAAAACCTGTGCTATCAAGTCAATTCCATCTTGGATAATTCCACAGATAGTACAAAACGTTGTATCGGCTACGTAAGGAACTAGAGAAGCATGTGAGGAAAACTCTAGCCCCATCCTCAGCTAGGGAAAGGCTGCTACTGCTATGAGAAAGGTTAGAGAGTGCAAAACACACACCTCGGCGTGTGAAGCAAAGAAAAGGAGAACACGAAATCTATCTAGATTTTGTGGCACTAAACCAGTTATCTTCAAGCCGGCGATTAGTGACTCAAACGAAGTTGGATTGACCCTAAACTTGGTGATCTCATTTCTTGCTTAGGACCCTTCAATGCCTTAAGTTGGTTTGAGTATTGGTTGAGTGAAACATCGGAATTGAGAGATATCTTGTCGGCTCAGTTTGCTACCATTTCAGAACAGAGCAGTTTTGGTAGATGAATTGTTTGGATAGTCAAAGCGGTATTCGGTTGAGTTGAATTTTGGTGAGTAGTTAAAAGACCCATGGATCTATATTCCTACCAAAATTCATACACAATGGAGCACTAGTTTGTGAGATATGAATAGAAAACAAAAGGGTACAGAATTTGCAATTTTATTTGTGACTACGATCATCCTTTGCATTAGACGGTTGTGTTTGTAATTCATGCCAAGAAATTACAACTTGTAGGTGTATTGCTGTTAGACAACCCTCCATACCCTTGAGAAGATAAATTGCACCCCTATGTGCCTTGCTTTTGCCCTCTTAGATTAGCAATGCGTGAGCGATCAAGGTGTTCTACTGAGTCAATTTGTACCCTTGCAATTCGAAAGTAATTGGAAAAGGTGTCAAACCATAGATTTTTGGATTATGGTTTTGAGATATTGATTGGCCTAAGAATGGAAGCCACGACGTCAAATATAGTTTAAGAAAGCTGGTTTTGCTACGATGCAAGTCAACCCAACTTCTTTCGTGCATTTTGCACTACGAAGGCAAATTGTACTTAACTTTGTTTGGTAGTGAACTAGCCCCTAGTTTTGTGATTACTTGCAACTTGTGTTGCCTTCCAAGCCTCGCTAACATCCTTCGCATCAATGGTTCTCCAATGCTGACATGCCTATGGTGTCTTCCATGTGTTTTACCCAAGGGTTTGCCTCGAGATACAACTCAGATAACTATTACCGTTTGGATATGAGAATTCCCTTAAATAATGGTAATTCGAAAAGCATTTGAGTCAGCAGTCACTATCACATTCACCGCTCACTCAACAGATTTCGAGATAATATAGTGTCGTATCGGAGAAAGAGCACTATATATAAGGAACATTATGTAGCTTTCCATCGGTTGACATCTAAGTGATTGCACCACTACAACCAGTTTGGATATCGGTTAACTAGCTTCTCATACCCTCAAAGGATGTTTACCCGTCTATGATCAAATCCTTTACGGAAAGTTGTGCTCAAGCCACTTTAGTAGAGCGCTTTTCAAACCTTATGAACAAATATAGCACTATTGCAAGGAATATCCATCAACAGACTGCGGTCTAGTGCAAAGTCCATAGGTCTATGCTGTATCCACTAGGGAAGTGGATGTTACAAGTATTTAGTCTACGCTTGTATCACTTTTCGTACATCATGGACGAAGTACGCAGGACGGTGCTATCTTGGATTCCTTCCAATGTAACAATGCTTTATGGACGCCAACGAAAGAAATTCTTCAGACAACAACTTACGACGAAGAGCAAGCATCAGAAAGTGTCGTGACCAAATTAGTCTCTCTGATACTCCAAAGTTAAGTAGCCTAATGCTATCACTGATGTTGGGAACTGGATGACAAGTTTCTCTTCCCTTAAAAGTCTTTCGCACCGAATCTCGGGACGTGATTCCTTTAAGGGGGGAGGGCTGTAACACCCGTGGTGTTTGCCTTATATTGGTGCATCTGCATTGCATCACATAAGCACATTCATATCATTACCACATGTGCATCATTCTATGTTTCCATGTTGCAACACGGTGTTCTTTACTGCTCATGTATGTTTGTACCTTCTGTGGTGTCTGTGTGTTATGCCTAGTACCCTAGAGGGGTTGTACATGTCCCATGTACTAGGGTCCGATGTTTCAACGGATTGTTTTCGCTTGTTTTGAGTTAACATTCCATGTGTTGCAAATGCATGTTTAAATTGATTTGAGAAGCTAGAGCAATTGCATCACATGCAAATGAATGTGGTGACCCACCAAAACACCCTAGCTACATTTATAATGTCATTAGGAACAATGTTCATAAAGGTCATTAGTCCAAATTAGGTTTCTAAGCCCTAGTTGACTCATGTTGACCCTAGAACTAGTTTTGTTTGACTATTTAAAAAGTGCAGCTTGGAGTGTTTGCATGGAGGAGCACCCTTAAGCAAAGTTGTAGTAAACTTGCTAAGGAACAAAAGTTGTTTTATGGTCATCTCATGAAAATGATCAGAACACCCTCAAAAGTGGCCCACATGGCAGAATTGGGGCTGTTTTAGACTTAGCAAATTTCGCTAAGTGTTAAGCTGTTTTACAGTTTCGGGGTTCATACTTTGGAACAATGTAACTCCCAATCTAGGTCGATCCAGCTCTAACTCATGTTGACAAAGTTGTAGTTCCCATGTAGCTCTACATCTTGTATTACTGAAATTGTGGCAAAAGGACGAACAGATTTGGAGTTATGGATCGTTGAAAAATGCAGTTTGATCGACTTGGCTGAAACTCAGGATTCAGTTTCAGGTAGCCTACTTTGCAGCCTTTTATCTCTCAAAATAGGCCAAATCAATCCTAGGTCCCTTAATCAAAGTTGTTGTACTCATGTAGCTCTATCATACGGTCTAATTAGTTGATCAAATTACTAATCGTTTGAGAGTTATGGAGGGAGAAAATCGAACTTCAGTCGTAAGTTTGAGGTGGTATTACATTTTGAATCTTCAGAACAGCAGCAATGTCCGATCATGACAGGGTTTCGACGCCGCGTGGCTCCCTCGGCTCGCTTCGCTCGACACCTCTTTCATTTGCATCTTGCGCGCCAACTCACTTTTCGCTTCGTGTTTTAGAGGCCGAGCCCGAGCCCTTGCTCCTGTGTTCTCCATTCTCCCCCTCCCTCTTGTTCTGTCTCTCTCTGTCTCTCTCGCCCGCCATGGCCGCCATGAGCTCGAGTTTGGCCGCCGCCGTTCTCCCACCTCCAAAGCGCCGCAGCCCAACAGCCACCGCCACTACCTTCTCCTTGCCTTGCTCCATCTCATGCGCATGCTCGCCCAAGCTATTGGCCTCGGAACAACGCGCCGCTTTGCAAGACGGGCTGCATGCCACCGGTAGTTGTGGCTAAGGCGCCACGGCCCATCTCTGGACAAGCCGTGGACACACACGGGTGCGCACGACTCCCTGGCCATTCCACGCCACTCCACCGACGACGACAAGCAGCCTCTCCGGCCGCAACAGCAAGCTCCGATGACCTCCTGTTCAAAATCCCGTCAAGGACCTCCTACAAAAATTCGGACGAAAGTCAGGGTCCTAACTGCATTGTCATTGACTCAAGTGAATAGTACCTCGAGGACCTATTTGTTTTAAATCGGCTGAAAGTTTAGAAAATCATAGTAATTCATAGGAAATTCGTAAAATAGCAAATGAGGACTTTTTGGAATCCTTGTGAAATTCTCTATGCACTAGATCTATAATATTACATGTTTTACTTTAAAGTTTTAGCTGTAAAAATATATTTATGCAGCTAGGTTTGTAATGCTAGTGGTATTTGTTTTTTTATAACTGTAGATCTAGGGCTTCAAATGAAGTGAAATTTTTTGGCATGCTACTCATGTTATATGTTTGATGTGTGATAAAAATTTCATGAGTATTGGATGAAGTATGAGTGAGTTATTGGTTTATCTTGCTCTCACATGATTTCTTGCTTTAGCGACTTGTCTTTTTCATAGAGGTTGCTATACATATTCAAATGGAGTGAAATTTGTACAGTAGACTATTGAGAGGATATGTGAGCCACTGTAATTTTAGTAGAATTTATTGTATACTTTTGGTATATGTTCATTAAGTCACCTTGTTATCTAAAATAAATTAAGAAATGCATTAAAAGAATTTATTTGGTCATGGACACTAGGTTTTCTGGTGTTATTTAGTCATGTGTGACATGTTGGTAAAGTTGGTTTTGCCTAATTATGTGTTTGCAACATAAGTTAATATTTATTTTCTTGCAAATGTGGTTTCTGGACATATCTGGGAACTTAGCAAAGTTCTTCATGATAATATGCTTTGTTGTGAAACTTGTTTATATAAAAGTTGTAGATAATTCATGTATCTAGCTACTGTTAAAATTTGGTGTCATTTGGCCTTGTAGTTTGTGAGTTATGCCTGTTTAAAGTTAGGTTTTAGAAATGGCTGCTCTCTGTCAATCGTGGATCAGTTTCTGTAAATGTACAATTTCGACCTACTTAACTTGTGAATCATGCTATGCTGGTTATAGATGAAATGTAGATAATTTCATAAGCTTTCCAAAATGTCTTCTTGCAAGTCATTTGGATTTGTGTAACTCAGTTATAGCTAAATCTTGTAGCTGCTGTTTGCATGTCCAGAATTTGGCAGATTCCAATTATAGTGTTTGCTTGTATATTGTTAAGTGTGACTTATGCCTTGAATGATGACTGAGTTAGAGCACCTGAGATCTTGGAAAACTTGTGTCATGCTTGGTGTTGTCGTCTTCTTTGCCATCTTAGCATGATAGGATGTGTGATGTTAGTTAAATAGCTATTGGTGTCTATGTCTTGCATAATCTTGTGTTTGTCTTGAATGCTTATGTGATGCATCTTGTGTTACCATTCATCACATTCATACACATGCATCTTGCATCTCATCTAGGTGCGCTAGATGAACCACGTGAAGGATGAGATGTTGGAGCCGAACCCAAGACGGTGTATGGTGGACCTATCCCGAAGGTGGAAGGACTGGACAAGTGCTAGAACGGAGATGCTCACTTAGCGATCGTCGTCTACCTAACACCGACTTGTGTCGGATCCGAGTGCAAGCCCGGAGCATTCTAAGTCTCCCATGTTTTTACAAATATCTTGAGTATCTTTTATTGTTGATGATGCATTAAGTATAGGAATTAGTTGGAACCAATTGTTGCATTATATCCCTACCTTGTCGGATAAAATCTGTGAATCCTAATTAAGTGTAGGATCGAATGATGCTTAGCTATGCATAGACCGGTAGAAGTCGGGTGATTTCTGTCACCTGCGAGATGTAGGATGAGCTCTGGTCATGGTTGGCTATAATTGCTATCGTGGGAAAAGAACCATGTGTTAATAATGAATGGAGACCGGACGGGATGACGGTAGTGCAACAACAAGGCATGGAGGTCTTGGGTGTGAATCTATCCCGTCTCGTGTCGTTTAAGGACCCCGATCATGTTGACGTCCTCATGTCATGTTGAACGCAGCCTAACACTTAGCTGGCGGATAAGTCGTTCGACCATGAAGCCTAGTAGCTCGACTCAGCCGGGGGCCGCGAGCGATGGCGGCATTACGGAGGTAGTAAGGATGTGCGGAGAGCCATTAGCATAAGTCCAAGGTGGGTTAGAGTCCCGAACAACCTTGGCGAGTGGTTCTCTCGAGAATGTCGATCTGTTCGGACTCGTGACTCTGAATCGTACCAAAGGTGACTCGTTTGCGACACGACGACGGGGAAGCGGGGTTTGTGTTTAGGAATACCCCTCCGGTGGATAGGAATCGATTGAATCGCCGTCTCTCCGGATAGTGAGAACTTGGTGAGCAGTGGCAACGTAGATTCACTAAATTTAAAGATATGGTTAAATGATGATGATGATGATGATAATGACAATGAGCCATGAAATACTGATATGGTTATTATTGTTTGCAACTTAATCAAGTGATTGATTAGTACAGGTGCTAATATAGATGGTAGGTAATGGCTAAAAGTCACTTTGCTAGTACAGGTGAATAATGCTAATGGTTACTCAAGCTTTTATGCAAAAAGGTTGTCCGGCCAGATCCACTAAATTAAGCTATGCATGATCCTTGGTGTCATTTGTTTTGGTTTTCGACGGGTAAGTCTCGGGTGAGTACATTCGAGTACTCGGGGTTTATCCCACCATGTTGCGGTGAAGTTCTCTACTGTTGAAGATGGTGGCTAACGCCTGATGGGCTCGGTGATTCTATAGTTACTTCTCATCTATATGCTTTTGTCGGATGATGTCACTTATGCTAGCAATATATTTGGAACTTATATTAATGTAATCATTTAAAAGCTATGTTGTTTTCACTAAGCGGTTTTGAAACCCAACTTGTACTTTTATTAGTGAACCCATATGTAATATTATTTCCGCTGCAACCTTGTGTATGTGATGTGTATTTGCTTAATCACGCGATCTTGGTTGTGATGTTGATTTACCGAGGTCTTTCGGGATACTCGGCGGACTACCGGGTTTATATAAGTGAAAGTATGTGTGTGTCAACGTGTTAGCGGGGACAGCCGTATTTGATCTTGTATAAATTGGCGGATTACATACGGTGGCATCGAGCAAGATTAAGCATAATCTTGTCATGTACTTTTTTTTTAAACAAAGTTTTGGTTTTAAAAAGCCTATTTTAACTAAAACTTTAGCTACAGGCAAATTTGTCAAAACTAATTTGCAAAACTATGCTAGTGACATCCTCCTTTATGCCCAGTTAAGGACTATTAGGTGGCTATCTAAGTACTAACATGGGGGTTTTTACTTTCGTCGTCCATACGGCGTGTTATTGTATGGATGCCATTCGCTTGAATGGTAATGTATGGATCAATTGTCTCTACGCTCAGGTAAGTGTGAGTTGTGAGAGCATGACCATCCAACTATCGGTCTAGGGGAGAGTTAGCTGTGGTTACTGGAATATTTACATGGTACACCCATGTATATATGAAGGTACTTAATTGTGGGTATATTTATCGGGTAGCTATGGATATCGAAGTATATACATCTGGGGATGTATATATGGAGAGTATCTTAGTTTACTGCTTTCATTGTGTGCTTATTTATCTCTTGTGGGGATGGGCTGCAATGAATTTGCCTGCAGGTACGCTAACCACGAATGCGTAGATTGAATGTAGCTGACGACTAGCTATATATCGAGAGAGTACGTGTTATGCCACCGACATAGAACGTGATTGCCACCTTAGGCTGGCAATTTTGTGAGGACGAATAGGACGAGCATGCATCACGATTGTGCTTGTGCATAAATATGTGTCCCTCACCTTGTTCTAATACTAAGTAACTTGTGAGCAATGTGATGTTGCTATCTTCCCTGTGTGAAGCTAGACAAAATGCCTTGTTCCATGTTGCTTGAATAGGAAGTTCTTGAGAAAGGTGTGTGCTTAGCCTTGCTAGAAATAATTGTGGTTACATGTTTAAACCTATAAATGTCCTCTAGTTTAGCCAAGTGGTGGGTATGTTGTTCTTACAAGCTTTTGCAAATGCTTTAGGCCTCACTTAAGTACTTGGGATTCTTATGACTAAAATTAATTTATTGTTGGTCTAAGGTAACAATGTTTAGAGCTGCTAGAATAACATGTTTGTGTGCTCTCTTGTTAAGTAGAACAAAGACAAGTTTTGTTTTGCTTGTGGGATGTTGGCTGCTAGAACAATTTCTGTAGTAGTGATGTTTTTGTGGTCATAACGGTGTTTTCTATAGTTATGGAGAATACCAAAGCCGTAGCTAACTTTCGTATCTTGCTTGTCCAAAAATTTCATGACCCCAGGCCTTATGGGTTAAGAGTTATGAATTTCGGAAGTTTGTTGTCAGGTTTTGCTTATGTTCTGAACAGATCTTAATATTTGGTTTGTTTTACCTGTGTGCATATAGAATTATTTCTTGGAAATAGTAGAAGAAGTATAGTACTTTTTCTAAGCTTTCCAAAATGTCTAATAGCACTGCTTTTGGTGATCTAAATCTCCAGTTATGAGCTTGCAAAATGGAATGACAGAATCTGTCCAAATCTGGCAGAGAGATGTCTTCTTTTGTGTTGTTTGGTCTTGTTAGCTGTAGGATCATCTTCATATGATAATAAGAAAGTTATAGACAACTTAATAAGCTTTACCTAAAGTCTAGGATCACCTTTGTTTGATGCCTACAACTTCAGTTATGCTTGAAACCTGTGCCTACTGTACTGTTGTTCAGTTTTCTGTGCATATACTAAGTGGATTCGTTATCTTACTTTGGTTTTGGGCCAAGCTTGTAGTTAAATCTTGTATGGTAAATGCTTGTTATCTAATTAGTGCCATAATTGTCACCTCGTTTGTCCTCGGTAAGCATATGAGTGTCAAATAGCTTTATCTTAGAACAACGCTCAAGTTACGTAATCGCACGGTTGTCGCCTCCTATTAGACTCTCTCTTAGGAACCTGAGCCTGTACATGTGGTTGCTAGCCTTGAACGTTGCGCTACGAAGACTTTATCTATGCCTTTGCTTGACCTTAGGCCCAAGCTTAGTTCCCTTGGATGCTTGCATGTGTCGTGGTTGTTCCGCTCCTATGTGGGAGGACCCTGCTCAAAAATCCTTATCGGACCTTATTGCTCCTTCTCCTATAGCTGATCTGGTGCAACGCTAATCGCTATCTACCCTGGCTTTGGAACCTTTTCCTCGCAGATCATGTCATTGCTTTATCAACTCAATCCCTAGTCAGTGCATTGGCTATGTCCCTTGAATCTCATTTATTTTGCCTCCAACCCTTTTAAGTCTCTGGATGTTTATCAGTCTTGATCGCATGATGCTGCTCGACAAGACCAAATCTCAGTTTAATCTTTATCTGGTACTCACTTTGGTGGACACGAGGTGTATATGGAAATTAGGCAAGAAGTCCCCTGCTCAGTTGTCTTTGGCTAATAAGCTGTGTTCTCTTGCGCTGTGTTTTGATCTTTAGATCGCCTCCTTGTTGATTCCTAACCTTGTGACTACCCTTGTCTGCTATCCCTCCTTTTCATGGTGCTTGCTCCTGGGCAACCAAAATTGTGCCACGTGAAAATTCTTTTGGGTTGTATGTTCAGTAATGGTGCCACGATTAGCGATCTACGGTGCCGTGACGAAACCGAGAGCCTCCTGTGGGTGCACACACAAGGCTGTGCTGCTCGGCACGCGCTGGTATCGGGTTTCTAGTCATGATCCATTATAGAACTGCACCGATGTGTTATTTCAAGTGAGCTCTTCCTTGGTTATCTCTCCATATCTTATCGAAGATCCCTATATCAGACCGAAAGTAGTAGAGCTTCCTGTTGAAGTCACAAAAAGGATAGCCTTTGAAGAACTGGTCACTGACATAAACATTAATCGACTACAAGAGGTGATAGACAAGTGACCCCACTTGGTTGTCCCAGTATTGACGTCCGTCACCTAGTGAACAACTTATGTCATCATTGTTGGATCAGAAAGGCACACAACAATTAATGTTGGACAAGTTGTTAGTCAGATAAGAATCGAACGTCACATTATGATTATGACTGGCTATCCAAGTCTTGATTATTATGTGCATCTTTGATCATACGAGTCGAGATCAACATCTCTAGTGTGACTCCTTATCCATGAGACTTCAATGGCGCACAAATCTGTTGTGCCTCGATTGCAATTATTGTGGTCAAGAGTAAGAAATTGGAACTTTTGAGTGTTGAGAGACAACTCGATTAGTTACTAGTCGGAAGCTTAACCTCCAGCTAGGTGACAACTTTTGCTAATTACAAAGGCTATGTCTCGAGAGCAATGTTAAGCAATGTAATAGCAAGCCGTTTACCAATGCAACTCATTGCTTTGTTTTCCAAAACTGTGCTATCAAGTCAATTCCATCTTGGATAATTCCCACGAGATAGTACAAAAGCGTTGTATCGGCTACGTAAGGAACTAGAGAAGCATGTGAGGAAAACTCTAGCCCCATCCTCAGCTAGGGAAAGGCTGCTACTGCTATGAGAAAGGTTAGAGAGTGCAAAACACACACCTCAGCGTGTGAAGCAAAGAAAAGGGAGAACACGAAATCTATCTAGATTTTGTGGCACTAAACCGGTTATCTTCAAGCCGGCGATTAGTGACTCAAACGAAGTTGGATTGACCCTAAACTTGGTGATCTCATTCCTTGCTTAGGACCCTTCAATGCCTTAAGTTGGTTTGAGTATTGGTTGAGTGAAACATCGGAATTGAGAGATATCTTGTCGGCTCAGTTTGCTACCATTTCAGAACAGAGCAGTTTTGGTAGATGAATTGTTTGGATAGTCAAACGGTATTCGGTTGAGTTGAATTTTGGTGAGTAGTTAAAAGACCCATGGATCTATATTCCTACCAAAATTCATACACAATGGAGCACTAGTTTGTGAGATATGAATAGAAAACAAAAGGGTACAGAATTTGCAATTTTATTTGTGACTACGATCATCCTTTGCATTAGACGGTTGTGTTTGTAATTCATGCCAAGAAATTACAACTTGTAGGTGTATTGCTGTTAGACAACCCTCCATACCCTTGAGAAGATAAATTGCACCCCTATGTGCCTTGCTTTTGCCCTCTTAGATTAGCAATGCGTGAGCAGTCAAGGTGTTCTACGAGTCAATTTGTACCCTTGCAATTCGAAAGTAATTGGAAAAGGTGTCAAACCATAGATTTTTGGATTATGGTTTTTGAGATATTGATTGGCCTAAGAATGGAAGCCACGACGTCAAATATAGTTTAAGAAAGCTGGTTTTGCTACGATGCAAGTCAACCCAACTTGCTGTGCAACTGCACCACGAAGGCAAATTGTACTTAACCTGTTTGGTAGTGAACTAGCCCCTAGTTTTGTGATTACTTGCAACTTGTGTTGCCTTCCAAGCCTCGCTAACATCCTTCTGCATCAATGGTTCTCCAATGCTGACATGCCTATGGTGTCTTCCATGTGTTTTACCCAAGGGTTTGCCTCAGATACAACTCAGATAACTATTACCGTTTGGATATGAGAATTCCCTTAAATAATGGTCGTCGAAAGCATTTTGAGTCAATGAGTCAGCTATCACATTCACCGCTCACTCAACAGACTCAGATAATATAGTGTCGTATCAGAGAAAGAGCACTATATATAAGGAACATTATGTAGCTTTCCATCAGTTGACATCTAAGTGATTGCACCACTACAACCAGTTTGGATATCGGTTAACTAGCTTCTCATACCCTCAAAGGATGTTTACCCCGTCTATGATCAAATCCTTTACGGAAAGTTGTGCTCAAGCCACTTTAGTAGAGAACTGCTTTTCAAACCTTATGAACAAATATAGCACTGTTGCAAGGAATATCCATCAACAGACTGCGGTCTAGTGCAAAGTCCATAGGTCTATGCTGTATCCACTAGGGAAGTGGATGTTACAAGTATTTAGTCTACGCTTGTATCACTTTTCGTACATCATGGACGAAGTACGCAGGACGGTGCTATCTTGGATTCCTTCCAATGTAACAATGCTTTATGGACGCCAACGAAAGAAATTCTTCAGACAACAACTTACGACGAAGAGCAAGCATCAGAAAGTGTCGTGACCAAATTAGTCTCTCTGATACTCCAAAGTTAAGTAGCCTAATGCTATCACTGATGTTGGGAACTGGATGACAAGTTTCTCTTCCCTTAAAAGTCTTTCGCACCGAATCTCGGGACGCGATTCCTTTAAGGGGGGAGGGCTGTAACACCCCTGGTGTTTGCCTTATATTGGTGCATCTGCATTGCATCACATAAGCACATTCATATCATTACCACATGTGCATCATTCTATGTTTCCATGTTGCAACACGGTGTTCTTTTTACTGCTCATGTATGTTTTGTACCTTCTGTGGTGGTCTGTGTGTTATGCCTAGTACCCTAGAGGGGTTGTACATGTCCCATGTACTAGGGTCCGATGTTTCAGCGGATTGTTTCGCTTGTTTTGAAAGTTAACATTCCATGTGTTGCAAATGCATGTTTAAATTGATTTGAGAAGCTAGAGCAATTGCATCACATGCAAATGAATGTGGTGACCACCAAAACACCCTAGCTACATTTATAATGTCATTAGGAACAATGTTCATACAGGTCATTAGTCCAAATTAGGTTTCTAAGCCCTAGTTGACTCATGTTGACCCTAGAACTAGTTTTGTTTGACTATTTAAAAGTGCAGCTTGGAGTGTTTGCATGGAGGAGCACCCTTAAGCAAAGTTGTAGTAAACTTGCTAAGGAACAAAAGTTGTTTTATGGTCATCTCATGAAAATGATCAGAACACCCTCAAAAGTGGCCCACATGGCAGAATTGGGGCTGTTTTAGACTTAGCAAATTTCGCTAAGTGTTAAGCTGTTTTACAGTTTCGGGGTTCATACTTTGGAACAATGTAACTCCCAATCTAGGTCGATCCAGCTCTAACTCATGTTGACAAAGTTGTAGTTCCCATGTAGCTCTACATCTTGTATTACTGAAATTGTGGCAAAGGACGAACAGATTTGGAGTTATGGATCGTTGAAAAATGCAGTTTCAGTCGACTTGAAACTGAAACTCAGGATTCAGTTTCAGGTAGCCTACTTTGCAGCCTTTTATCTCTCAAAATAGGCCAAATCAATCCTAGGTCCCTTAATCAAAGTTGTTGTACTCATGTAGCTCTATCATACGGTCTAATTAGTTGATCAAATTACTAATCGTTTCGAGAGTTATGGAGGGGAGAAAATCGAACTTCAGTCGTAAGTTTGAGGTGGTATTACATTTTGAATCTTCAGAACAGCAGCAATGTCCGATCGCACAGGGTTTCGACGCCGCGTGGCTCCCTCGGCTCGCTTCGCTCGACACCTCGCTCGCGCTGCATGCGCGCCAACTCGCACTCGCTCGTGTTTTAGAGGCCGAGCCCGAGCCCTTGCTCCCTGTGTTCTCCATTCTCCCCTCCCTCTTGTTCTGTCTCTGTCTCTCGCCCGCCATGGCCGCCATGAGCTCGAGTTTGGCCGCCGCCGTTCTCCCACCTCCGAGCGCTTCGCAGCCCAACAGCCACCGCCACTACCTTCTCCTTGCCTTGCTCCATCTCGCGCATGCTCGCCCAAGCTATTGGCCTCGGAACAACGCCGCCCGCTTGCCAGACGGCGGCTGCATGCCACCGGGCGTGTGTGGCCAAGGCGCCACGGCCCATCTCTGGACAAGCCGTGGACACACACGGGTGCGCACGACTCCCCTGGCCATTCCACGCCACTCCACCGACGACGACGAGCAGCCTCCGGCCGCAACAGCAAGCTCCGATGACCTCCCTGTTCAAAATCCCGTCAAGGACCTACTACAAAAATTCGACGAAAGTCAGGGTCCTAACTGCATTGTCATTGACTCAAGTGAATAGTACCTCGAGGACCTATTTGTTTTAAATCGGCTGAAAGTTTAGAAAATCATAGTAATTCATAGGAAATTCGTAAAATAGCAAATGAGGACTTTTTGGAATCCTTGTGAAATTCTCTATGCACTAGATCTATAATATTACATGTTTTACTTTAAAGTTTTAGCTGTAAAAATATATTTATGCAGCTAGGTTTGTAATGCTAGTGGTATTTGTTTTTTTTATAACTGTAGATCTAGGGCTTCAAATGAAGTGAAATTTTTTTGGCATGCTACTCATGTTATGTTTGATGTGTGATAAAAATTTCATGAGTATTGGATGAAGTATGAGTGAGTTATTGGTTTATCTTGCTCTCACATGATTTCTTGCTTTAGCGACTTGTCTTTTTCATAGAGGTTGCTATACATATTCAAATGGAGTGAAATTTGTACAGTAGACTATTGAGAGGATATGTGAGCCACTGTAATTTTAGTAGAATTTATTGTATACTTTGGTATATATGTTCATTAAGTCACCTTGTTATCTAAAATAAATTAAGAAATGCATTAAAAGAATTTATTTGGTCATGGACACTAGGTTTTCTGGTGTTATTTAGTCATGTGTGACATGTTGGTAAAGTTGGTTTTGCCTAATTATGTGTTTGCAACATAAGTTAATATTTATTTTCTTGCAAATGTGGTTTCTGGACATATCTGGGAACTTAGCAAAGTTCTTCATGATAATATGCTTTGTTGTGAAACTTGTTTATATAAAAGTTGTAGATAATTCATGTATCTAGCTACTGTTAAAATTTGGTGTCATTTGGCCTTGTAGTTTGTGAGTTATGCCTGTTTAAAGTTAGGTTTTAGAAATGGCTGCTCTCTGTCAATCGTGGATCAGTTTCTGTAAATGTACAATTTCGACCTACTTAACTTGTGAATCATGCTATGCTGGTTATAGATGAAATGTAGATAATTTCATAAGCTTTCCAAAATGTCTTCTTGCAAGTCATTTGGATTTGTGTAACTCCAGTTATAGCTAAATCTTGTAGCTGCTGTTTGCATGTCCAGAATTTGGCAGATTCCAATTATAGTGTTTGCTTGTATATTGTTAAGTGTGACTTATGCCTTGAATGATGACTGAGTTAGAGCACCTGAGATCTTGGAAAACTTGTGTCATGCTTGGTGTTGTCGTCTTCTTTGCCATCTTAGCATGATAGGATGTGTGATGTTAGTTAAATAGCTATTGGTGTCTATGTCTTGCATAATCTTGTGTTTGTCTTGAATGCTTATGTGATGCATCTTGTGTTACCATTCATCACATTCATACACATGCATCTTGCATCTCATCTAGGTGCGCTAGATGAACCACGTGAAGGATGAGATGTTGGAGCCGAACCCGAAGACGGTGTATGGTGGACCTATCCCGAAGGTGGAAGGACTGGACAAGTGCTAGAACGGGAGATGCTCACTTAGCGACTGTCGTCTACCTAACACCGACTTTGTGTCGGATCCGTGCAAGCCCCGGAGCATTCTAAGTCTCCCATGTTTTTACAAATATCTTGAGTATCTTTTATTGTTGATGATGCATTCAGTATAGGAATTAGTTGGAACCAATTGTTGCATTATATCCCTACCTTGTCCGAGATAAAAATCTGTGAATCCTAATTAAGTGTAGGATCGAATGATGCTTAGCTATGCATAGACCGGTAGAAGTCGGGTGATTGCTGTCACTGCGAGATGTAGGATGAGCTCTAGTCATGGTTGGCTATAATTGCTATCGTGGGAAAAGAACCATGTGTTAATAATGAATGGAGACCGGACGGGATGCGGTAGTGCAGCAACAAGGCATGGAGGTCTTGGGTGTGAATCTATCCCCGTCTCGTGTCGTTTAAGGACCGATATTACTGACGTCCTCATGTCATGTTGAACGCAGCCTAACACTTAGCTGGCCGGATAAGTCGTTCCGACCCATGAAGCCTAGTAGCTCGACTCAGGCGGGGGACGCGAGCAGTGGCGGCATTCTGGAGGTAGTAAGGATGTGCGGAGAGCCATTGGCATAAGTCCAAGGCGGGTTAGAGTCCCGAACAACCTTGGCAGAGTGGTTCTCTCGAGAATGTCGATCTGTTCGGACTCGTGACTCTGAATCGTACCAAAGGTGACTTCGTTTTGCGACCGACGGGGAAGCGGGGTTTGTGTTTAGGAATACCTCCTCCAATTTGGATAGGAATCGATTCGAATCGCCGTCTCTCCCGGATAGTGAGAACTTGACTGAGCAGCGGCAACGTAGATTCACTAAATTTAAAGATATGGTTAAATGATGATGATGATGATGATAATGACAATGAGCCATGAAATACCTGATATGGTTATTATTGTTTGCAACTTAATCAAGTGATTGATTAGTACAGGTGCTAATATAGATGGTAGGTAATGGCTAAAAGTCACTGCTAGTACAGGTGAATAATGCTAATGGTTACTCAAGCTTTTATGCAAAAAGGTTGTCCAGCCAGATCCACTAAATTAAGCTATGCATGATCCTTGGTGTCATTTGTTTTGGTTTTCGACGGGTAAGTCTGGCTGAGTACATTCGAGTACTCAGGGTTTATCCCACCATGTTGCAGGTGAAGTTCTCGGCCTGTTGAAGATGGTGGCTAACCGCCGGTGGGCTCGGTGATTCTATAGTTACTTCTCATCTATATGCTTTTGTCGGATGATGTCACTTATGCTAGCAATATATTTGGAACTTATATTAATGTAATCATTTAAAAGCTATGTTGTTTTCACTAAGCGGTTTTGAAACCCAACTTGTACTTTTATTAGTGAACCCATATGTAATATTATTTCCGCTGCAACCTTGTGTATGTGATGTGTATTTGCTTAATCACGCGATCTTGGTTGTGATGTTGATTTACCGAGGTCTTTCGGGATACTCGGCGGACTACCGGGTTTATATAAGTGAAAGTATGTGTGTGTCAACGTGTTAGCGGGGACAGCCGTACTTGATCTTGTATAAATTGGGCGGTTCTGTTACAATGTCTCAAGTTCTTTGTTCCACCATTGTTCCAGAGTTTTTATAAGTTTTCAAAATAAAACTCAGAGATTCCATTGTATGACACTCTCAAGTCTCTCAATATACGTGGCATTTCTGGATCCTCACCAAGGCAATAAAGATGTTATGTCTTTTTCTCTTCCTACCACTAAGGCTTATGCAGAGTTTATAGGTAGGGAGAAAGCTAGAGCCTACATGTAATGCATATATTGTAAAGTCAAACAACGGATCCAAAGAGAGCCGAGTAATATAATCAAATCAAGATATGCATATGTGTGGATGTATGGTGGATATATATGGTGACTAACCTAATTCTACTTTGCTCCTTGAAAACTTATCTCTCTTTTGAAACTTGGAAACATATCTAGAGAGAAGTTGCTCTCATATTTATCTTCTCTTCTTTTTTCAGGCAGGCATCTAAATACCCATTATTTTTAATATCTCGGGCACTTGTCCATTTTTTCTCAACTCTCTTTTTTTCTCTTCTTTCACTCTCTTTTTATATGAATAACTTTTGCATAGCCCATGCCTCTTTTCTACAACAAAACTTTTGAGAGATAGCAACAAGAACTTGGAGCATTTATTTGGTGGATAAACCTATCAAGCCTATTTTTGGTGTTTACTCCTAGTGTAGGAGTAGAACATTTTTGGGTGGATCTAGATGGAAAGCATGTTTTTGCGCCTACCCCTAGTGTAGGAGTAGTGCATATTTGGGTGGTGTGTACGTGATCTTGATTTTAAGAGCATGACAAATCTCTCATAAGGGTCAACAAAGCTTGACAAAACTCAATGCAATACAAGCAGCATATCTATGAAAGTTTTCTAGCCTAAATAACATGTATGGCTCTGGTGGGAATTCTAGCTTTGTCATACAAGAACTCATCATGTAGCATTTTTGTGTTTTTTCAAAAAGTAAATCTCTAGAACTTTAGTGTCACTTGGAACAAGATAAATAGCAGCTCAGACCTTCTCATATCATATCCGTCAATTACCTAGACTTAGATCAAGCATATGCTACCCGCGAGTTTCAAGTTCAGAGTAAATCCTTATATCAAAACAATCTTATCCAAAACTCGGTAGAATTCAAGGTTGAAAACTAGGTACTTGAAAGAAATTACAATAGAGCAACAATTCATTATTTTCATTTAAGAGATTATTTTGAATTCTCTTTATTTTATTCAGCTCTTAAAAATGAATTAAAGCAAACTAGACACACCATTTTTTGTTTTTCAATTTTACTGGATCACACATTATTACTATAAATGACTAATGCAAAGATAATTTTTTTATTTTGTTTTCATTCACCATTTTTAACTATTTAAAAGAAACTAAAACTAAAATAAAGGGAAGCTAGCTCTTTCAATGAGGGCTTGATGTTTTAAGTTCTTCGAACCAGACTTCTCTTTGTAAAGTTCACTGATCAAATACTTTGGTTTGCTCTAAAGATGAGAATTCTTGAGGTGGTGCCTCTAATGGTGATGCCACCTTCTTCTGCCAAACCCGTCTTAGTTTTGAGTTTGTATTTTGGTTCGACAGGTTCAGAACCTCTACTTGTAAAAATTGGGTAATCGACTTTTTCCACACTTTGCTTGAAGTGTCTCCTGCTCATAAGACAAGGTAGAGATCAAGTGCATGGGCTCTGTTGGTGGGAAAATACCAACAGAACCAAAATTTTATTCATTCCTCTCTAGACTTAGGCACATCAAACAAGATGAAGTTGATGTTATGTGCTTTGTTCATTTATATCATGGGTGATAAGATTAGAAGATTGAGCATGAATGTAGCATTTGAAGATATTTGGCCAAAAGGGTTGAATTGCTTAACCCGTGGAAAGATTATCTATCTTTACATAATGTATAAATATTTACATAACTATGACCATGATCTTCTAGAGATAAGGTGTGCAACTTTGAGCTCATTTGGTTAAAATTATGAGATCAAGAAAGTGGTGCTGGAACAAACTAAACATGTTGAGTTAATCAGGTTAGATCAAGTAGAACTATAACTCAAACATGTTTGTTTCTTATTTGTGTGCCTTCCAGAATCAAGGTAAAACTTTTTAAATGATGACCATTTACCTTAGGATGTTACCTTTGTCCTTGGGGTGTGATGACACCATGTGATAAAGAGTAGATGACTCGTAAAGGTCCTTCCCTTTTTGCTTGAAGTTTTCCTTGTTTGGATAGCCTCATAGTTATAAGGTTCTTGTTGCCTAGATTGCACCCTTCCTTTTTCATCCTTTTGTCATGTCTTGTTTTTGCTCTTCAATCTTGACATCTTGGTCCTTGTTGCCGACATGCGAGCTGGTCCTTTTGAAGATAATGAAAGTAGGCATATTCTGTCTAATACGAGGTGGGTTGCATCCTACTTCTCATCAGCATCTTAGCTTGAGTCTTAGGAAGACTCAACGCTATGTTGTCTTTGATGTTGCTCATAGCCTTGTCGACTTGTTTATCCACTTCCTTAGCTTGATTTATCTCTGATATGAATTTATCCCTTGACTTATCAAGATTGGATTTGAGAGTTTCCTACAGGGGTTAGTCCAACAAAATATCCAGTGTCTACTCAAGCAATTTTTAGTTCAATAACCAAACTAGACTCGATGTTTAATTTGATTAAGGGAGGCTATTTAACCTAAGCACCATGCTTAATTTAAAAGCCTTTGGAAGTAAAATCAGCAGCCCTAAACTAAGCACCATGCTTAATTTAAAAGAAGTATGAACATACTCCAAACCTTAAGCATACTATAGTAAATAAAGGTAGCATGAAAGTATTATAGAGATTTATTCAAATAGAGATGAAAGAGCATGGTTGTTATTTAACAGATTGAGCATGTCTTAAAGGTGGACACAACCAAGATAACATGGCAAGAGATGTTTTTAGGGAAGTCTATCCCCTAGCTTGAATTTTGCAGCAAAATAAAGTTTGGATAGATGTGATTCAATGTTGCATGATGATCAGTTGGACATACCTTGCGTTGTCATCCTTCATTGTTTTTGCTTCAAACCTGCAATGGTTAGTGACAAAAATACCAGCAGGAATATTTTTCACATTTATATTTCTATGCTCATTTCACAAGGGCATTATAGCAAAAGGTGAAAGCTCGTGTTATCTCCCGAAAGTGCTTGTTTGGGACAAAAGCTCGTCCTTAGGAAACCTTCGAATTGGGTTTCTAAGTTGGTGAAGTGGTTTTCCCTCCAACACTAATTTTTGTGTACCTATCTCAAGATTCATGCCAATGAGATTTGCAATATTTATGATAAACGTATGCACCTACAACCACCCTTTCAAAGTCTTTATGAACATGGAGTATGAGGGGGTTGAAGATCTCATGAGTAGCAATAATGGAGAGACCAATTGATTCAGGAGATTTCTCATATGAGCATGGGTTTGATTAGGTGTTTAGGAAGTAGCTTCCATGCTCATTGATGTCATCTTCCTTTTCAAGCTCCATGGTTGATTCTTCATGAATGTCCAAAATTTCCCCTAGATTGGTGACTCTCGAATTATTCTTGTCTAAGACCTCCTCCAAATTTGGATGAGTCATGTTTATTAAGGAGATTGTCTTAAGTTCACCATTTGGATCTAAACTAGGGTTGGATTCTACCCTTAAGGTTTTGGACTTGTGCACGCATTCAACGACACATGAATTCTTGATATTCTCTAGCCATTATCGTTGCTCTTCTTGGTCATCTTTGGATCCTTCATGATTCCTATGCTTGGGATTTCTATGATCATCATGAGTCTCAGGAAAATGAGCATAACAGGGATCATCGGGATCAAGGATGGGTTCAGATGAGACATCTAATGTGGACATAGATGGGGAGAAGATAAGATTGGCTTCTAGATGGCTTGGCTCTTCTTCTATGAGCTTACTAGACATACCATCCTTGAGTTCTTCCCAATGTCCTACATGGGAATAAGGACAATTTCTAAGAGATCCCTTCTTGAGAGGAATTGAATTATATTCGCTCAAAGGTCTCTTGTGGAACTGGAAGTTTAAGCTTTTCCCAAAATCAGCATAAAAAAGATCATCCTCACAAGAAATTTCAAAAGGTTAAATTTCTTATTCTCTTGGAGGATTTTGGGGTATTGATTGTTTAGGATTGACAACTAAATCTTGGGATTGGAGTGGTTGTGATTTAGCTATCAAAACTTCTTATTCTTGATTGGGAGATGATTTCTTGTTTTCCTCAGGGAGTTCATTATGAATGCTAGCGCATGGAATCTTTCCACTAATTCTATCAAGCATAGCCCTTGCTTCACTAGCAGACAAATGAAGAAAAGCTCCTCTAGAGGCTTGATCAAGGGATTGCGCAGAATCCTCGCTAAGACCCATATAAAAATGTTGAAGGAGTATCAGGTCTCAAATAGCAAGGTCTGGGCCAGTGGTGATAAGACTACTAATACGTTCTCATGATTTGCCAAGAGATTATTCTTCTAGTTGCCTAAAAGTTAGAACCTCTTTTTGAAGGCTGACTACTTTAGAGATGAGAAAAAAAACGTAAACAAAATTTAGAGCATAACGTTTCCTAATCTCCTTGCATACATCCTACGGTTCGACTATACCATTGTTTAGCTCTTTCTGTCAAAGAAAACAGAAACAACTTCCATCTTAAGGTTTCATCAGACATGCCAATAATATGCAAGCATTCACAGGTTTGTGCAAAGTCCCATAGGTGTCAGTATGGTTTTTCGTTGCCTTCTCTCGAGAAGGATTGATCCTGAATCAAATTTATTAGACACAGGCGTAGCTCATAGCTAGGTGTTAGGATAGGCTTTGAGGATTTTGGTGGCTCTAGGCATGCGCTCATGGGTTTAGCATATTGATATATAGGTGTGTTATCCATGCTAACTTAAAACATACGAAAAATTAAAACAAAAGATACAAAGTTAAGCTAGGTTCATAGTTAATTCAGCAACCATTTCCCTAGCAAAGGTGCCAGAAAGCTTATTGGTATTTATTAACGCACACAGATAAATACACAAGCGCATGGGTACCACTATAGCTTTGACCCAGAAATATTCGAAGTATCATATCCACAGGGAAACGTGTGAGACTAACTATGGTCCAACTTAACTAAGGGTAGCAACAAGGTTAGGATAAATAGGAGGGTAGAGAGGATAACTAATGTTCTCTTGTTCTGACTTGGGTAAGCTTTGTCTTCTACTGTTCAACTAGGGACATTACTAAGGGAAAGACACCAGCAGAGGATGCTTTCCTTCATAACTGGGTCCTACTTGGCCTACAAATGGAAGGTGGACTACAAAGGATTCAACGAGGCTATAAGAGTCACCCTCACGAGCTACCACCGATCTAGAATGCAGGGTGCATCCACGATTAACCCAAGTCTAAGCACAACTCTTACACTTACGATTAATACTGTACTCCCCATAGGAAGAGAATAAAGCATTCAAAAGTGTCACAATCCTAATGAACAATATAAACAAAATACTTACTTGAATAAGAAGTTGATTAATAGAGAAATCTCAGAAGCAAGCTCAGATAGAACTTGGATCCACCAAGGTACAAGCCGTAGAGAGAGAGAGCACTGATAGGCCAGCACCTACTCCAAACTCTTCCCTCACTCCTTGTTGACACCTGTGGTGGCACACAGAGACAAAATCCGCAAGCACATGGGTATCAAAGTAGTTTTCACTCAGAGTATTATCGAGTATAGTATCGATGGGGGAACATGTGTGTGTTGTCTAACAACTAGTTTGTCCAGGGATAGCAATCAAGGTATAAGGTATGAGAAGAGAGGGTTCCTATGGATATGACCCTATGCTAAGCAAGACTTAGGGTTCTAGTGTTCACTTTGGGACACCGCTTAGATGGTAAAGCAACGCTAATAGATAACTCTACCGACACGACTACGGTCCTACTAATTTAAGAACCTACTCAATTCGGCATAGACTACAAAGGATAGATGGAGCTCTCACCTCCCGTAGCTACAACACAACCAAGAAGCAGGGAGCAAACATAGGTAGTTGATAGCCTAAGCACCATGCTTATGCTAACGATTACTACTATAATCTAGAGATCTAGCAAGGACTAGAGCACTCAAAAGAACTGTGAACTCGTGAACAAAAGAGCACAAAACTTACTTTAAACATAAATCAATTACCAGATGTATCTCAGATGTAGACTTGGAGAAGCCTAGATCTACCAAAGTACAAGCTGTAGAGCTAGCACTGACAGACCGGTACCTCCTTCCTCACTCTAACTCACTATTTTCTAGGTACAAGACAAGATCCTATGGAGGACTAATCTTCTCTTGAGAGCTAGCTCTAATCCTAAGGAGGAGGATATGAATTAGGGTTTTAGGATGGCTCTAGAGAGGGTAGGGGGCACCTTATATAGGGGAGATGGAGTAGGGAGCAAGGCATTGCCATGTCATCGATCCGCATCAACTCCCTCGATCACCATTGGATGAACCGACTTAAAAGGACAGCATAGATGCAATCTAGGAGGACCGACATTTGAAGGAGGGGCTATAGGTGGGGCCCATAGGCTGGCCTGTAGGTGGGTTGGCTGGCCCCACCTGGCAGCCACCTACCCTCTGCTTCAATCGTTTGCCTCCTAGTATCTTCTAGAACCTTCTGGAGTTGTTTGCGTCATGGATAATTACGATTAAATCTAACAACTGGGTCCACCTTGATGGTTTTCTGACTAAATCCTCCCATAAACACAGATTCACCAAAACTTATGGAATTTATTAGTTTAAACCCCTAGACCTATGTTTGGTGATGCAATTAAGTATTTATGCAGGTTATCTTGATGGTTTTACAATTGATGTTAATGACTGTCAACAAGCTCCCTCAAGCTTACCCTTTGCTAGTCTATGAGCAAAGCTGAACTCAGCAATGTATCAGGAGTTGCTACAATGTTTTCATGCCTCAAAAGGCAATCTAGAATTCTCCTCTGAATTAGAGTAAACCGATCTAACTTTTTAAACTTACCCATATTACCTTCAACTATGGAGCTTCTCAGCCCTTCACTTGGGTCTTGAGTAATTGAAAAACAGAATGATCAAGTCAAGCACTATGTCTCAAGTTCTTTGTTCAACCATTGTTCTAGACTTTTTATAAGTTTTTAAAATAAAACTCAGAGATTCCATTGTATGACACTCTCAAGTCTCTCAATATATGTAGTATTTGTGGATCCTCACTAAGGCAATAATGATGTTATGCCTTTCTCTTCCTACAATTAAAGCTTATGTGGAGTTCATAGGTAGGGAGAAAGTTAGGGCATACTTGCAATGCATATATTGTAAAGTCAAACAACAGATCCAAAGAGAAATGAGTCATACAATCAAATCGAGATGTGCATGTGTGTGGATATATGAGGTAGATATATATGGTGGCTAACCTAATTCTACTTTGCTCCTTGAGAACATATCTCTCTTTTAAAACTTGAAAATATTTGCTAGAGAATAGGGGCTATCTTATTCATCATCTTTTTTTATGAATAACTTTTGCATAGCCCCATGCCTCTTTTCTACAACAAAACTTCAGAGAGATAGCAACAAGAACTTGGAGCATTTATTTTGAGTGGAAACCTAACAAGCATGTTTTTGTGTTCACCTCAGTGTAGGAGTAGAACATTTTTAGGTGGATTTAGATGGAAGGCATGTTTTCGCGCCAACCCCAGTGTAGGAGTAGTGCATATTTGGGTGCTGTGTACGTGATCTTGATTTTAAGAGCATGACAAATCTCTCATAAGGGTTAATAAAGCTTGTCAAAAGTCAATGCAAAATAAGCCACATATTTGTGAAAGTTTTCCTAGAATAAATAACATGTATGGCTCTGGTAGGAATTCAAGCTTTGTCATACAAGAACTCATCATGTAGCATTTTTGTGTTTTTTAAAAGATAAATCTCCAGAACTTTAGTGTTACTTGGAACTAGATAAACTATAGCTCAGACCTTCTCGTATCATATTCGTTAATTACCTAGACTTAGATCAAGCATATGCTACCCAGGAGTTTCGAGTTCAGAGTAAGTCCTTATATCAAAACAATTTTATCCAAAACTCGGGAGAATTCAAGGCTGAAAACTAGGTACTTGAAAGGAATTACAATAGAGCAACTATTCATCATTTCCATCTTAAGGGATTGTCTTTAGTGTCCATTTTATTTATTTAGCTCTTAAAAGAAATTATAGCAAACTAGACACACCTTTTATTTTGTTTTCACTTATTCATTTTTTTAACAAATATATAAAAAGTAAACTTAAAAAACAATAAAACAAACAAGGAAGAGATACTTACCTAGATACACAAGGGTGCTTCTCCTCAAGCTGGTTCATGGTAAACTTGGCCATGGACGAAGTGCAAGGCTAGCAGACCCAAGACAGGTCAGCCTACCTTTCTCGTGGTTCCTTTGCTTGGGAGATTTGCCTCCCCCACACTTGAATTTTGTTACCTTGCATAAACAACATGTTGAGACAAGCACCAACAAAAGACTAGAGAGATCCTGGCAATAGTTTATTTGAATGTATAGATAGCTTAGCAAGTAAACATGGTTTTTTGAAGGCTTTCACAAAGTAAAGAAGAAGAGCTATTATTCAAATTCTATAAAGTTAATTATATCCAATTCTTCTTCTAGCAATTGTGTGTCATGGAAAACTTTTTAACGCTGACCATTTACCTTGAAAAGCGTACCTTCATCATTTTGAAGCATGACAGCTCCATGATATGATGTGCTAATTACTTTGTAAGGTCCTTCCCATTTGCTTCGTAGTTTCCCATGTTCAAACAACTTCACTCTGGAGTTGAAAAGCAACACCTTGTCACCTGGTTTGAATTCCTTCTTTTTCAGTCTTTTGTCATGCCATCTCTTTGTCCTCTCCTTGTAGAGTTTCGCATTATGATATGCCTTTTCTCTCCATTCCTCTAGCTCAGAGAGTTGCATTTTTCTTTTCTTTCCGGTTGCTTCAAAGTCCATGTTCCACCTTTTTATGGCCCAATGTGCTTTGAATTCCAACTCGATAGGTAAGTGACATGTCTTCCTGTAGACCAGTTGGTATGGCAACATTCCAAGAGGTGTTTTGTAAGCCATTCTGTAAGCCCATAGTGCTCCAGATAACTTATCTTTCCATGTTGTCCCCATCTCATTAGAATGTTCTTGATTTGCTTGTTTGATGTTTCTGATTGTCCGCTTGATTGAGGATGATATTGTATCGCAATGTTATGATGGACTCCATGATCAAATAAGAAGCGTCAGAACTTTCTATCAATGAAGTGAGGACCTCCATCACTAATTACCATGTGTTTAACTTTGAAGTCTGGAAAGATAATCTCTAAAAACATCCTCTTGGTGTTATTTGAATCTGTAGCTCAACATGGTAAAGCTTCAACCCATTTTGAAACATAGTCAACTGCCACTAGGATGTATTTGCACTACCAGGATTTTGGAAATGGTCCCATGTAGTTGATGCCCCAAACATCAAAGATTTCTAACTAGAGGTTGCTTGTGAGTGGCATGGCATCTCTTGCATTGATACTTCCATATTTCTGACATGGAGTACACCTCCATATGAAGTCTTTGGTGTCATCGTATTTGGTTGTCCCAAAGAATCCACTTTGCTAGATTTTAGCATTAGTGCGGAATGCCCCATAATGTCCTCCATACGGTGATGAGTGGCATCTTTCAATAATCTTGGTTGCTTCCCCAACCAGAACACATCGCCTGAGCAGTCCATTAGCACAAACTCGGTAGAGGTATGGTTCATCCCATAGGTGTTGGTGACTTTCATGGATGAGCTTTCGCCTGTTCTCTCTTGGTGGTACATAACCTGCAACTATAAAATTAACAATATTCGTATACCAGGGGTCGGATCCTACGACCTTCAGGAGCATGTCGTCCCGCAGAAAATCATTGATGGGCAACTCCTATGGATTCTCGAACTGAATTCTTGATAAATGATCGGCTATAGAATTTTCTATTTCTTTCTTATCTTTAATTTCTAAATCAAATTCTTGAAGCAAAAGGATCCATCTTATAAGCCGAGACTTAGCATCTTTCTTTGTAAGGAGATATTTAAGAGCAGCATGATCAGTATAAACAATAACCTTTGCTCCTACTAAGTAAGATCAAAACTTGTCAATAGCAAAAACAACACCCAGGAGCTCTTTTTCAGTTGTTGCATAATTAAGTTGAGGTCCTAACATAGTTTTACTAGCGTAAGAAATTGCATGATGCTTTCTATCTTTCGTTTGACCCAATACTACCCCCACAACAAGCATCACACATGATTTCAAAAGGCAGCGACCAATCAAGGAGTTGGATGATTGGTGTAGAGATGAGTGCTTTCTTAAGGATTTCAAAAGCATTTAAACACTCATCATCAAACTCAAAGGGAGCATCCATGGCTAACAAACTTGTATGGGGTTTAGCAATATGAGAAAAATCTTTTATAAAACGATGATAAAACCCCACATGACCAAGGAAACTTTGTACCCCTTTGACATTCGTAGGAGGGGGTAGTTGTTCTATTACATCTATCTTAGCTCGGTCTACCTCTATCCCACGTTCAGACACCAAGTGTCGAAGAACTATGCCTTCTCTAACTATGAAATGACATTTTCCCAATTATGGACTAAGTGCTTTTCCTCACATCTTTGCAAAACTTTGTCTAGTTTTTCTAAACAATCATTGAAAGTTTTTCCATAAATAGAAAAATCATCCATCAAAACTTCCATGATTTCTTCTATCATATAAGAAAATATAGACATCATGCACCTTTTGAACGAAGCTGGAGCGTTGCATAGTCTGAAAGACATCTTGCAATAAGCATATGTTCCATAGGGACAAGTAAAAGTAGTTTTGGTTTGGTCATCAGGATGGATTGGGATTTGATGATAGCCAAAATACCCATCAAGGAAACAAAAGAAAGAATGCTTTGCAAGCCGTTCCAACATCTCATCGATGAAGGGTAACGGGAAGTGATCTTTCTTTGTCGCCTTGTTAAGTTTTCAGTAATCAATGCACATCCGCCATCCTATGACTGTTCGTTATGGGATTAATTCAGCTTTTTCATTTTTTACCACAGTCATGCCCCCTTTCTTCGGTACAACTTGTACCAGGCTTACCCACTCACTATATGGCACTAGATAGATTATCCCTACATGCAAAAGTTTCAAAACCTCTTTCTTAACAACTTCTCTCATTGCATTGTTAAGCCTACGTTAGGGCTCCCTAGAAGGTGGATATGCTGGATCTATGGGAATGCGATGGGTGCAAAGCCCAGGAGTAATCCCCTTGAGGTCTTCGAGTGAGTAGCTAAAAGTAGAGTGATGCTTTTCTAAAATAGTAAGGAGCTGGAGGGTCTCATACTGTGAGAGTTTATCGCTAATAATCACAGGTGACTCCATATCGTTGTTTAGAAAAGCATATTTCAAACCTGAAGGAAGGGGTTTAAGCACAATGGGGGGTTTTGGTGGCTCTTGAGTTTCATCTAGAGGGAAAGGATCTTGTGGTTCTTCTTCATCTTGGATGAACTCCTAGGCGTCTTCTTTGAGATGTTTGTCGGAAGCTTCCAGGAGAGAAGCTACCATAATCTCCTCCATTGGATCTTGCTCGAGACTCAACTCTGTCTTAGCATGTAATCAACGAGTGATGGGAATAGAAAGGTTT
This sequence comes from Miscanthus lutarioriparius, assembly GCA_904845875.1. Taxonomy (NCBI): domain Eukaryota; kingdom Viridiplantae; phylum Streptophyta; class Magnoliopsida; order Poales; family Poaceae; genus Miscanthus; species Miscanthus lutarioriparius. The sequence goes on from CAJGYO010000019.1 coordinate 43,379,971, forward strand.
AGGCTTTTTTCGAGACTTACATTTATACTCCCTTTTCTTTCTTCATGTAGGAGTCTCTCTATTGGATGTCTTATCAAAAGATCGAACTCCCAGATATTGAATACATAAAAACTAAGATACACCTTGGTTTCGTCTACTTTGATAGGGATGAGATGAAAAATTCCTTCACTAGGAAGGATTTGCCCAGAGATACTTTTTAAGAGTTTGGTTGTTGGAGTTAATTGCATATTTTCATGAAGGGTATGTGCAAAAGATTTAGACATAAGATTTACTCCTACAACCGGATTATAAAAAGCATGGAAGTTGGTTTTATGAATCTAACAACGGATGGAGGTAGAGGGAGAATCTAAAGGAATAACTTCATTAGAAAGATTGGATTCTCTCAACCACTCATTGCTTATGATCATTGTCAACTCCTTCACGGTCTTCTTAAGGAACTTCTCTTTAGTTGGGTCAGGAAGATGCTGATTAGGTGCTGATGGTGTCAAAGATTTCATTATTGCATAATAATTCAAGGTGTTTCCAAAATCGGAGAAAAGATCTTCCTTGAATTCAAAAATATTTTCCAAAGGCTGATTTTCTTGCTCCTTTGGTGGTTCGGGAACCTGGAAGACAGTTGAGGCTTCAAGCGGAGTAGCTAAAGGTTTGGGCTCAACTATCAAAGGTTCTATCTTAGGAGTTTTCTCAACTATGTCTTTTGGGCCATCATCATGAACACTGGTGCAAGGAGTGTTTTCTAGAATTTTTCTAAGGATTTTTCTCCCTTCACTAGCAGAGCAATGCAAGAAGGCACCTCTAGAAGTTGTATCAAGAAGCTATATGATCTCCCCACTAAGACCCATATACAAGTGTTATAAAAGCATAGGGTCTTGAATGGCAAGGTCAGGGCCAGAATTGACTAGGTCATTAAAACATGCCCATGCCGCACCAAGATATTCTTTTTCTTTCTGTTTAAAAGATAGAACCTCTATTCGAAAGCTAACCACTCTAGAGATAGGAAAGAAAGATAAGCAAAAGTTAGAGCATAGAGCTTCCCAATCTCCTTGTACACTCCCTATGGTTCACGTATACCAGTGTTTAGCTATTCCCGTCAAAGAGAACAGAAATAGCCTCCACTTTAATGTCTCATGTGACATGCCCACGATATGCAAGCATGCACAAGTTTGCTCAAACTCCTATAGGTGGGTATATGGGGTTTCATTGCCTTCTCCTGAGAACGATTGTTCCTGGACAAAATTTATTAAAGAGAGACGGAACTCATAGCCAGGTGTAAGGATAGGTTTTGAAGATTTTGGTGGCTCTAGTTGTGCGGCCATGGGAGCAGCGAATTGATTAATAGGCGTGATATTATCCATGCTTAAAGATAAATAAAATAAAACATACAAGGACAAACCTAGTTCGACGAAATCACAACAACCATTTTCTTGGCAATGGTGCCAGAAAACTTGTTGACACCTGTGGTGGCACACAAATACAAAATCCGCAAGCGCACGTGTATCGAAGTAGTTTTCACCCAGAGTATTTTCGAGTATCGTATCCATGGGGAAACGTGTGTGTGTTGTCTAACAACTAGTTTGCCCAGGGATAGCAATCAAGGTATAGGGTATGACTAGAGAGGATTCCTATGGTTATGACCCTATGCAAAGCAAGACTTATGATTCTAGTGTTCACTTTGGGATGCCGCTTAGACGGTAAAGCACCGCTAATAGATAACTCTACCAACACGACTATGGTCTTACTAATTTAAGAACCTACTCAATTCGGCGTGGACTACAATGGATAGATAGGGCTATCACCTCCGCTGCTACCACACAACCAAGAAGCAGGGAGCAAACACAGGTAGCCAATAGCCTAAGCACCACGGTTATGCTAACAATTACTACTCTAATCCAGAGATCTAGCAAGGACTAGAGCACTGAAAAGAACTGTGAACCCGTGAACAAAAGAGCACAAAACTTACTTTAAACATAAATCAATTACCAGATGTATCTTAGATGTAGACTTGGAGAAGCCTAGGTCTGCCAAAGTACAAGTCATAAAGGAAGCACCGATAGGTCGGTACCTCCTCCCAACTCCTCCCTCACTCTCTAACTCACTATTTTTTAGGTACAAGACTAGATCCTATAGAGGACTAATCTTCTCTTGAGAGCTAGATCTGGTACTGATAAGGAAGATATGAATTAGGGTTTCATGATGGTTCTAGGGAGGGGGTAGGGGTGCTTTATATAGGGGAGATGGAGTAGGGACAAGGCATTGCCATGTCATCGATCCATGTCAACTCCCTCGATCACCGTTGGATGAACCGACTTAAAACAACGGCATTGATGCAATGTAGGGGGCGGTAGAGAACCGACATTAAGGGGAGGTTGACCAAGGGGCCATAGGCCAGCCTAGTGGTGGGGCTGGCCGACCCTACCTAGAAGCCCCTTGGCCTCCGCTTTGCTGGTTTTCCTCCTGGAGTCTTCTTGACCTTCTAGAGTTGTTTTCGTCGTGGGTAATTGCGATTAAATCTGACGTTTAGGTTCACATTGATGGTTTTCTGGATAAAGCCTCCTACAAACACAGATTCACCAAAACTCATAGAATTTATTAGTTTAAACCCTTAGACCTATGTTTGGTGACGAAATCAAGTATATATTTAGGTTATGTTGACGGTTTATAATTGATGTTAATGGCCGTCAACACTCCTCTATCTCACTATTTTTATTTATAAGACTAGATCCTATGGTGGACTAATCTTCTCTTGATAGCTGGCTCTAATCCTAACGATGAGGATATGAATTAGGGTTTTAGGATGGCTCTCTTGGAGGGGGTATAGGTCTATATATATAGTGGTTAGCGTCAATTCTAGAACCTCCGATCAAACTGACTTAAAAGGACGACGTAGATGCAATCTAGGAGGCGGTGGAGAACCAACATTTGAAGGGGAGGCTGACTGGTGGGGCCCATAGGCCAGCCAACCTATATGTGGGGCTGGCCGGCCTATCTCAGTGATAGGTGGGCCCCATCTTGATGGTTTACCCTCTGGAGTCTTCTAGAGTCTTCCCAAGTCGGTTTCGTCGTGGATAAACATGATCTACTTTGATGAATAGGTCCACCTTGATGGTTTTCTGATTAAATCCTCCTGCAAACATAGATTTACCAAAACTCATGGAATTTATTAGTTTAAACCCCTAAATCTATGTTTGGTGATGGAATTAAGTATATATGTAGGATATGTTGATGGTTTATAATTGATGTTAGTGAGCGTCAACAAGGAGTAGTGAGCACGTGAGAGGCTGCCTTTCGTTCGACGCTAGCAGGGTCAAGTAGAGCAAGGGAGCAGAGTGGGGAATGGATGGGAGGATGGTGTGGTAGGACTATAGGAGTGTATATATAGTTCAATAAATTGGTTGCCCCTATTCTAGGGCCCAGTGTCCAGGGAAGTAGGATGCCTCCAACACATCAATTGATACTTGGATCTACTATCATTTACAGTTCAATAAATTAAACACCTGGTTAATCACCTTGCATTTAGTTCAACAATAGTTGTACAATAGTGATACATTTCAGTCTAACACATCAATTGATACTTGGATGTACTAGCATTTACATTTCAATAAATTGAACACCTGGATAATCACCTTGCATTTAGTTTAACAATAGTTGTACAAAAGTGACAGATTTTAGTTCGATACATCATAAATTGATACTTGAATCTACTGCGGTGAACTAAGCAACTTGCCAATGAACATGCCAAGAAGTAAGGTAAATACAAAATAGATGAAAGAAGAACAGAAAGCACATTTCTTTCTCAAAGGTACGAAATCTTCCATCATCTTTGTTTGAATCCTGACCATTTTTTCAATCTGTGGCATAATGTCTTCCTCCTCCTACAGATGTTCTTCATTTGTTGTAACGTTGGCCTTCGCCTTCAGCTCCCAAATCTTGTTACGTAAATACAAAATCAAAGTCCTCAGAAATTTTCCATATTGGGGTTCTTGCCACTTAAAGAACCCACAATCTAAGTCGGGCTATGAAAAAACCAAATTACCATAAGTACAGTGGGATTTCAGCATTTACAATGCGAAAATAGAATGAGCAAGAAAGAAATCGAGTTACATTATTTGCCCTGCAGCATCTATGGTACCGACGTCCTAGGTTTCCATCACTCCATGAAATCCACCAAGGCTTCTTCAAGCCGCAGCGACACAAAATTGGTGGTTGGTATGCGTAGTGGTGGTTCTCGACATGGCACAGGATGGGCGGCCCCCTCCCATTGTAGCCTCCTCCGTTGGAAGCCGGTGTTCTTCTTGTGATGGTGCCCTGGGATGGTGCCGACCACTAGGAGGAGTTAGAGCTAGATGCAGCCATGGAGCAGTCAGGGTTCAAAGTGTTGTAGACTCTGAGTAAAGAGGTCAGCCCAGGTCTTTTGTCTACGCTTTTGCCTCCTGCCAAGGTGCCAAAACATCCTTCAAAACCCTCACACTCCCGCCAAGATGAAATGTTGTGTCACCGCTGATTCTGGGTACTATCCGTCTGTAGTAGAAGGCCTGTTTTGGATCCTCTGTGCTTACATAGAGGTGTACATGTGGACCACAATCAAGACTAACTAATTCAACTAATAGTTCAACCGAAGTAATAGTTCAATGATTATGTAGTACTCATAGATACATACTAATCTAGAGGTTTCATCAGTACATATAAACTTCATTAATATAAAAGTTTCACAAATTCTAAGACTTAATGTCGGATGGGTAGGCAATTGCTAAGGTACTCAATTGGTTGATGCGGTCCCAAAAGCTAGAGGTAGTGAACCATAGCAAAGATGATAGCATCTCCATCCACAGACACATTGTATCTATAAAGTATGTCTACTTCCTGTCTAGTCCTGTAAAGCACAAAAATCTCTCTACAAATAGGGTCTTGAACAATTCTTGTCAAATTTTATGGTTCGAGAAGGTGATGAACAACGGCTTCAACAATCTACAGTCGGTCCAGGTGAATACTCCATCCCCAAATAGCAAACAACATCATCTGGGGTCCTGGTGCCACCCCTAGCCACCAAAATGCAAGGTTGCTCGCATTGAAATGGCTTCTTCCAAAGTAAGACATCTGTTGCAATGAACAAATTCCTAATATGAACAAAAATGTACCGAACCAAAACCAATTGGAACCAAATGCAAATAGGGGGTGACCAAATCCATCTAACCTTCATAGGACATTGTCCACGACGATAATGCATGGTGCTTAAGGTAGGGCAAGTACAGGAGATAGGTCAAAATGAAGATGAAGCAATGGGTGGGGAGAATGAAGATGAAGCAACAATAGGTGGGGAGAACTAATGGTTTCATATTGGGGTTTTTTAGTTGGTCGAACCACGGCCAAGGCACCGATAGGACCCAAGGGGAGTTGGGAATGGGCCAGGCGCTTCTAGGTTTGTTGCCAAATGGACGGTCCACATTGATCGGCAATGAGAACGGACAGCATGGGATAAGTTAAATAGTGTCAGTATTAAGCCGACCATTGCCACGCTAATCTAATGTTATAATACGATGATTGTCAGCGGTTAAACTACTTTTAGATTCTCCTGGAAACAACCGCAACCATACATGACAGTTTTTCCCTTTTCATTCACAAATATATAGATTAAAAAACATTCATCGAGAAATCAAATATATGCACTGGCATTTGGAAAGTAGTAATGGAAAGAACTTGATTTGCATTTCATATAAAAAAGGTGGCATTGAAGAGTCAAATTTGCGTGAATAGAATTTTTTTCATTGATTGATTATATATATCTAACATATAGATACAATTTGGATGAGTATATGATTGTACTCGTCCGTAAGCATAATAACTAACCTAAACTATTAAAACTACTTATACTAACTATAAATTACTTAATCTTCACCTCACTCTCTTGGGAGGAGGCGAGGCGAAGTCCGAGTCGGAGTCGGAGTCGTCGGAGTCATCATCATCGTCTTCATTGTCGGTGTCGGCGTCATCCTCGTCGTCCTCGTCCTCGTCCTCCTCCTCTAGGTCCTCCTTCTCGGAGCTTCATGGAGGACTATAATCAGACATCCTGTCGTCGAAGGAGACTTTCTCCTCGGAGGAGTGGTGGGAAGGCAATTCATCCTCGCTAGACAACGGGCTGCTTGGAAATGTGATGGGGTTGTCCTACATTTTCTTTGTAGATTGGAAGAGAAGGGGATGATGGATGAAGAAGAGGGGTGGTTTCAGAGGGCACTGGGCTTGAAGTATATGTATAGTAGTGGGTACGCAGCTATTAGGGTTTAGGCGGCGGAAGTAATGGTGATTTCATGGCCTTGGAAATTGAGCCAATTCAACACTCATGCTGAATTTACCGCCGGTTGACAAAATGCTACTTTAGGGCCGGCGGGCAAAATGCGTATCCCAATCAGCCTGGCTTTTCATGTGATGGAGGAAATGCAGCCCCAATACCATTGCAGCATCTATTGCTAACGCATCGGTGGTAGAAGTCTAAGCTACCAGTTTTAGTCCTAGGAGGCCTTGCTATCGTTCTAACTGATGGTGCAAGTATCAAACTGTTGCTTCTATCGCTACGGCAGTGAAAGTGGCGACAGCGATAAATCACTTTGTAGTAGTGATTGCTCGGCTAGGCATAAATAGCGGTCGGCCAATCGTCTGATGGCACGGCCAAGAAGTATACCACCCAGTCCTATCCATGAATCTTCAAAAACATGAATGAGTACATCGCACAATGTCAAAGGAGAAGTATACACGCCAAGCAGATTATTACCACCGGGGGAGGATTCGTAATGTGAAGGCTCTTTGTGGCCCTTTGATGGCAACATGCACCGCAGTGTTGAATAGCATCATGGCATGATGAAGGACTTTGTCCCGCTCTATCTGCTCGGGCACCTCATGAGTACCATCGTCTCCCCCCTAAATTCATATCCTGGGTGCACCCTTTCTTTATAGGGTTGAATCCGTCGAAACATGAAGTTCGTCACCACACAAACCCCATCAACCCTTTTGCGGTCCAAGAAAGTCAGCATCTCTTTCACCTACTCCATGCCATTCAGATTAGGCCTCACCAACCACTTCTTGTTGCTCATTGGGACCTGATCCACATCGCATGGCAAATACAGTTTCTCCTGCCAGATGTAGAACCACTTGGAGTTCCACCCCTTCAAAGATGTGTTAAGTGGGACAGCGATGTACTCACTCATCATCCCGTCCCACAGCTGCATATAAGCACCACCAACCACCTTGGATCCAATCCCCTTTGATTTTGAGGTATAAGAAGTGGTGAAACAGATTGAAATGGCGGAGGATCCCAAGGTACGACTCATAGAGATTGATAAAGATAGAAATGTGCAAGATAGAGTTTGGGTTCAGATTGTAGAGGATGATGCCATAATAGACAATCAAATAGGGGAGGAAGGGATGAATAGGAATGCCAAAACCACGGAAGAAATAATCCTTAAACACAACTAGCTCATCGGTGTGGGGCATTGGAAATGGCTCACTATGCGGCGACGGCCGCTGTCAGGGTCAACGCCCTCTTAAGTGAGTACCCAAAATGATAACCCACAAGGGATTATTAAGTTGGACACATCTCTTAACTAGTCATCCTAGTACATCCCCCATGAGATATACTTGGGCCGGCCACATCTAGGATCAGTTCGAGAGAGAGAATAAATCACAACCATGCTTAGGTTACATTACAAGTTCAAAGCATTAAAGTTTACAAGTCTTGGTTCGCACAGTTCATAACACGATCACACATCACAGTCTACAACGAAGTCTAGCAGAAGTGTCGGGGACCAATACTAGGGTACCCGAAGAGGAGCTAATGATCATCAACATTGATTCATCCGAGCAGTCAAGAGCATGACTATAGCTCCAACCGACCCCTAGACATGCGGGCTCTACCTCGCCCAGCCTCTGGGGGAAGGCTCCTCCTCGCCTGGTCTCTAGGGGAGGGCTCCACCTCGCCCAACCCCATGGCCATGGGCTCCGCCTCGCCCGACCCTTGGGTTTTGGCTCCACCTCGCCTGGCCTCTAGGGGAGGGCTTCGCCTTGCTCGACCCCAAGGCCACGGGCTCCACCTCGCTCGACCCTTGGGTTTGTGCTCCGCCTCACCTGGCCTCTGAGAGAGGGCTCTACCTTGCCCAACCCCAAGGCCATGGGCTCTGTCTCGCTCGACCCTTGGGTTTGTGATATGCCTCGCTCGGCCTCTAGGGGAGGGCTTCGCATCGTCTGACCCCAAGGCCATGGGCTCCACCTTGTCTGACCCTTGGGTTTATGCTCCGCCTCGCCTGACCCCAAGGCCACATGCTCCGCCTCGCCTAACCCTTGGGTTTGCGAGCCACCTTGCCCGACCCTTGGGTTTGTGCTCCACCTCGCCCGACCTTTGGGGGAAGGCTCCACCTTACCCAGCCACTGGGGGAGGGCTCTACCTTGTCCAACCCTGAGGCCGTGGACTCCTCTCCTGACGAAGACCCATACCACTGCCAACCACTCTAGGTCCAAGTGTATGGGCCTGGGTCAAAGCTCTGACATTAGGCAGGCGACCGACATGCCCCAATGTAACCGACAACCATGACAGGCCATACCCGAGGACTCACATCAGGAACAACATTGGGTATACCGGTGCTGTTCTGCCTAACCCTCATATGAAGACTGACAGGTGCGTCAGTTCACCACAATGGCCGTCCGAACGGAGTGGAGCGCCATGACCGGCAGATGACGCCTACGCATGGCGCTAGTGACGGATAGGGCCGCGATGTGGAGCCTTCTCTATTGACATCTACAGGGTTGGTGGGACCTACATGAAGGATAAGAAGGACCCGACGGTCCTGAAGACTGCTCTCTCCCTCTCATTTCTTCTCTTTTCCTCAACTATAACCCATGCTTTCCCATGGTCTATAAAAGGGAAAGAAGGACGCCCCTAGACTGGCATCGGATCGATCCAGGCCAGACTCGATCGAATCATCATGAACCCATCGAACCTCGAACTACCAGAACACAACACAAGCACACGGCTGAGTGGCAACCAAGCTCTCTGCACCCGTTCACTCTTTTCACTAGAGACTTGGGAACTGTCCCTCTCTTGCCCATTTGTAACACCTACTACAAACTTTTGGTGCTAGTAACACGAGCAGCAGCGATGAACTAGACGTAGGGACATTCTACCCGAACTAATATAAATCTCATGTCCTCTAAGCACACCATCCGAGGTAGACACGCAATATTAGAAATTTACTTGTCAGTGGTGACTCGAAACACCGACAGTTGGCGCACCAAGTAGGGGCCTTTTGCGCGTCTTGACATAAACACCATTCCTCGGATGGTTAGTCACAACCTCAGCTAGGTCTCGGACATGCATGTGTGCTTCGGGGGCCTAGACTTCATTGTCACAATGGAGGGAGAGTTGGCGATGGCTCTCGCCACCGTCGACCTCTCCACTCCACCGGCCTCGACGTGATTGCCGAGGTGCTTTAGGAGGTGTAGCTACACGCATCAGAGGCCCGTGCCCCAGAAGCTACCAGCTCCTCGACTTTGACTATGGGAGGTTAGAGTGCTAGCTTGGCGCCTTCTTGGGACCCTGACCATCCTGAGAGGACCTGCACCTCCTCACCTTCTCATTCGCCAACATCATGGCGTAGCTTGCTGGAGGGGAGCCGCTCTCTCTGGAATACCTCATCCAGAGCGCCCCGACAGCGCTCCCATTTGGTCTCCGCAACGCCATAGAGACCGATGGCCACCTTGTGGCACAACACATGCCTTCGTCCCCCATGAACAACGGGTTTGTGGGGATGACTGAATATGTCGTGGAATCTTTTCATGACCTCCTCGCGAGAGAAACAGAGTCGCCCTCCACCTCTGACTCCAGTAGGGCGAGCCATCACCCTTCTCATGAGTGTTTCATGGCAGGTACCCCTGAGGGACACATCAGAATCATCCACGAGGAAGAGGCTACCCCAATTGTGGGGGGTACAACCCCGGATATCCACGGCAGACCACATGGGCTATGCCCCAAGGGGTGGCCCAGCCCACAAGATGAAGCCTTGCGGGGCACGATTCTGCTCGGTGCCTTCTGCAAGACATAGGGAAGATATCCTGAAGATACTACAAGATTTGTTAGGATACGTATGATCCCATGATTCTTATAATCTGTTATTACTTTCTAGTTATCTCTCAGATCTAACCGACTTGTAACCCTGCCCCCCGGGCTATATAAGGCGGGCAGGGACCCCCTCCAAAATCATGGCATATCATACGATAGCTAATATAAACCAATAGACCACAGGAGTAAGGTATTACGTCATACTAATGGCCTGAACCTATATAACTCATGTGTCTTTGTTGCCTTCTTGTTCTTGATCACGCGCTCCTCTACCGATCAATCTACCTTCGTGGGATACCCCTCGGAGGACTTCCGATGATATTCTGTCGATAGTTGGCACGCCAGGTAGGGGACTGCATGCTGTTTCCTTATCGAACAAGATGGCTTTATCCGTAGGCTCTTCGTCCCTCCCGTAGCCCAGCCAGATCTTCACGGTCGGATCCATCTCATGGGTCATCAATGCTGATGTAACACCCAAAATTTTTACCACAAATTAGCAATTAATTCTTAGCATTTATTACATTTTCTAGGTATTTTTTTTTACTTAGGCCAAATAATAAATATTGAATAAATAAAATAAACTATAAGTTTAGAAACTTGTTTGTTGCATTCATGCCGAGTCATATGGGTTTTGATTGAGTGTAGGGCTAGAAGATTTGAAATTTGTATTCAAAACTTATTTGAATTTGGCTTAAAAATGAAAATGGAGAAAATAGAATTTGATAAACATTTGATTTGAAAAAAAGGGAGAAAGACACCTTCTGCCCAGCCTAGCCCATGACCCTCTTCCCTCCTCCTCCTCGCTGGCTGCTCTGTCGGTGCTTTGCTCGCATGATGCACTGCCATGTGACTGCTGCTCGCTTCGCTTGGGCCCATTGTTTCTTTCCTGGCCCAAGACCCCACGCTGACCCAGTTGGCCACCAGCACACAAGACCGACTCGGCGGCCCATGGCTTTGCCGGTGCGGCCCGCTTCAGCGTGATTTGACACGCCGTTGCGGGCCTGCTTGGCTTCACCTGCGCCGCTCGCCTCTCTCTCTTTCTCTCTCGCAAGCTCCGGCCCCCCCGGTCGGCGCCGCTTTTCTCTTTCCTTTCTTCTTCCCCGAGCTTCCTTCTTTTTGCCCGGCCATGGCACGTCACCGATGGAAAGTCACCGGCGCCGTTTGGAAGGTGCCGAGCCCCTCCTCGCTTCCCTTCCTTATTCCGCACACCACCCGCCTATAAAACCCCGAGCCGACCTCGCTTTCTTCTCACCCATCCTCGCCTCGCAGTGGCCGAGAACCACCGCCACGGCGAATCCTTCATTCTGAGCAAAAACCTCGGACGCCGACGCATCCGTGAGCCCCCGCCACGAACTGGACGCGCCCAGAGAGAGCCCTTGCCGTCGACGACACTGTGTGTTCGGAGCTCGCCCCAACACCGCAACCACCTCCGAAGCCTCACGGTGAGCTCCTCCGTCTTCCTATGCCTTCCTTTTCTTTTTGCTGCCCGTGCGCTTAGAACGCTGCATCCGCGAAGCGCTCGACGCCGTGCCATGGCGCCCTCGCCGGAGACGAGGTGCAGCCGCCGGTATCACCCGCACGCGCCCTGCGCCGTTAGATCAGAAAGGAATGGCCAAGATTAAAACGTACCTGTTCGGTGCATGACCGGTCCACCGTGGGCCGTAGACCCGGTCCACACCACCGCGTCAGCCGGTCCACAGAGCCACGTGGTGCACCGCGCCAACCAGTCACCGCCACGTGTTTGCCACCGTGGACGTTTTTAGGATTTCATTATCTTTATTTTACTACTTACTTTGCTATAAATTTTTTTGCTTATATTCTGTTCTTTATCTGTTGCCAAAAATTATTTTGTTCTAATACTCAACCTTTACATTCTTGTAGATGGCCCGTACCAAGCTGACCGCGCGCAAGAGGACCATTCCGATACCCACCAGGAGGACCAGGTTTACTTTGGGCAAGCGTGTCCCGGCACATCTGGTGGAAGCTCTGAGGAACCAGGAGGAGGAACCACCTGTGGAGGTACCCATGGGGGAACCTCTGGAGGACTTGTTGGAGGATCTGATGGATGAAGAAATAGAGGAGGGACCCATGTTCGAGGGACCCATTGAGATAGAGGAGTCTGAGGAAGATCCTGAGGAAGTACAGGAACAAGGTGGCCAGGAGGGAGCAGGTGACCCCGACGATGGAGATGGTTCTGATGATTCTGATGCTGATGGAGGTGATGATGGTAATGGTGGAGACGGTGGAGACGATGGAGACGGTGGAGACGATGGGGATGATGACAATGATGATGATCACAATGCACTGTTGGCTCAGGGATGGACTGCGGAGATCCACTACGACTTGGAGGGTGATGGCTACTACCACCCTAAGCTTCTCGCACTTGTGCATCGCTACCACTCCGGAGGCACTGTACAGTACAGGACAGAGCATTGGACCCACCCCGACTACACCGGCTTCTGGGAGACAGAAGTGTACATCCGAGAGGGGACTCGGGTGCGCTACATCCACCACGCCACCACTGCACGGCTCACATGTGCAGCCGTCATCAGGGATGTAGCTCGACAGGCGTTGATGGTGTCGCAGAACCGACCAATTTATAAGAATACAAGTACAATGGCAATCCGCAAGCGGTCGCACTGTCATACTTGAACCCATATAAACCCGGTAGTCCGTTGAGTACCACGACGGGTCTCGATAAACGATTTACAACAACCAAGATCGTACAGGATTCAACATACATGCCACATATTACATAAAGTTCGCAGGTACTTTTCATCATCAGAGTACGAATAGAAAGTTATTACAAACCGAGTTTGATAATTAAAGCGGAAGCAAATAAGTTCGAAGATAAGTTTCCAACATAGTTTGATACAGTGCCATGCCAGATCACGATCCACAAAAGCAAAGATAGGAATTACTAAGGAAGCCTGCCCAAGGCTTACTCCTCATCCACAGCGGGATAGAAGCAACTCTTGCAATAACCATGATACACAGTGCCATCTGCAACATTGGGAAAATAAACCCTGAGTACGAGAAGGTACTCAGCTAGACTTACCCGTCATGAACCAGAAATAAAATGACTCCAAGGAGTATGCAAGGCTGTATAAGTGGACGTAACTTGACAACATTTTGCGAAAAAGGCAATTACCCGTTGAAAAATTATGATTCCTTTATCAAGTTAATTATAACTATCCATTTCTAGATTAGCAACTATCCTGTGCCAAACATGTGGGATATCATTTAGAAGCATACAATAGTAACCATAGCAGGTATTGTAATTCCATATTCATCTGAACCATCATGTTCCATAATACAGTTACTACGATGTTGGAGCTAGCCAAGTTTCTCACTATCCGGGAGAGACGGCGATTCGAATCGATTTCAACCAGCTGGGAATTTATTCCTAACACAAACCCAGGTCTACCAGCCACGATAGCCTTAGGTCACCTTTGGTACAACTCAGGTACACATTTCGCGGGTCCGTACCGCGCCGCACAATCTGGAACACCAGATGCCAGGATGCTCGAGCCAAGCACGCCCTTGGGCTCGGCCCGATCGTTCCCGGAAGGCGCACAATGTAGCGATTCCCGGCTGAGTTGAATTACTCGGCCGCGGTCGGAGCGAATTATCCGGCCAGCTAAGTGAGAGGCATGCGTTCAATCTTGTCGAAGTTCCAACAACGCAGTACGGTCCTTGATCGACACTGAGGCGGGGATAGATCCACACCCAAGACCTCTATGCCTTGTTGCTTTTCTATCGACATCCCGCCCGGTCTCCATTTACATTAACCATGGTTCTTTTCCACGATAGCGAGTTATAACCAACCGTGCTCCCAGTATCCACCTATATCTCGCGGTGACAGAAATCACCCGACTTCTACCGGTCTAAGCATGGCTAAGCATATATTCGATCCACGGACCTATACCGGTTAAAGGTGTAATATCTGGACAAGGAATGTACATGCATCAAGTGGTTTCATTCAACTCTTATAACCTAATGCAGCAATCATAAGTACTTAAATAAACATTTATAAATTACTGGGAGACTTATAATGCTCGGGGCTTGCCTCGCAGAAAGGAAGTAGGGGCGATGGTCGGGGCACTCCGGAAGCTCTTCAGGTTCTGCTCCACGCCTTCGGGAGGCTGCGGCTTGCGGATCCTCCTGCGGGTTCCCTTCTCTGGCTTCTTGAATTCCAGCAACGTGATCTCTTCCTCCGATCCTAGATGCATGAGTATGGTATAAGTATTACGAATGCATATATGTTAACAAGTGCATCACGTTGTTTGAGTAGGTGCATATCTCTTCTCGATTATTACTTAACTACTTCTACAATGCATCGACTATGCCACAAACAGTAGCTACTTGTTTCACTAATAACTGGAGTTCTACAAATCCAAATCCAGTGATCCTGGACTTTCTGGAAAGCTTATCAAATTCTCTACAACTTTGTTATTAACCATTTTTACAGTACACATCATTTTCAACATGCAAATCCTCACACTCTAGTATCAGTCCGGAAATGATTTAACATGCAATATAAAGTAAGAATACTTCTACTTCCGGTAATCATTCAAAATTTGACAACCTAGAACCTACCAATAGTTTAAGCATACCAAATACAGTTAAGATGATATAATGGTGAAGCCCAAACTATTTATTAAATTGCCTTTATTATTTTATTTAGATATCTAGGTTAAATAATAAATATATATCAGATGTGCTGAATAAATTCTCAAAAATTTACAGAGCCTTAATAATGCTATCAAAGGACTACTATAAAAATTTCATGTCATTTTACCAAGTAGAACATTCTATACAAAAATGACAAGGCAGCAAGGCTTGAAATAGCATAAATGGAAAATCCTATTGAAAAGTGTCAAGCAACAGATTTCATATTTTTCTTAGAATCCATATGGTACTAGGATTACCTCCAACAAATTTCATGAATTTTGGACTCGTACTTAATTTATGAAAATTCATGCAAGGATTAACTAGTCATAAAAGAAAAATCTATAACTTTAAATCTACCCATGCACTGGTCCTCAAATTTTTACCAGGGCTCACATATGCTAAGATTAGTTCACCACAAAAATTTCATAATTTTTGGAGCACAGGAACTCTAGATATAAAATAAACAAATTTGAATGCATTCAAAAGCACATTTCAAATCCCTATTTAAATCTCCAAAAATTTCTACTGTTGAAACCAAGAACATATTTTTCTTAAATACTACACTTCCTAAGCAACACAATCATATTTATTTCACAATTTTAGGAGCTACCAAACTAAAGATACAAAAATAACCAAACAAATCAAAAACTGGAATATTTGAACTAGCCTACAACACTGCTGTCGCTGACCGGTGGGACCCGCTGGTCAGCAGGGCCCGCCTGTCAGTGAAACCGAAACAGAGCCGGCGGCGCTGAGCAAGCTCATGGCCACGGCTCGTCGACGGCAAGTCGCCCGGTGTAACGTCTTCTGGCGTGACCTACTCAACCTAGCGCTTCTATTGAACCCCTTGGCCGACCCTAACGTCGACGGTAAGGACGACGGCGGCGGCCATGGCGGCTCGGCGAGGCGGGACGTCGGTGAGACGCCGGTGAAGGCTACGGCGGCTCAAACAAACGCTACGCCGAGCATCTACAGACTACAAGGAAGCTAGTGCGCGCGCTCTCGTGGCTCGGGTGGTGCAGCTAGGCACAGCCACGGCGGCGGGTGGTGGTGGAGCTCGGTGAGCATGTGAAGGCCGCGGAGGCTTACCAAGCGCGATTGACGGCGCTGGTGGAGGCGGTGAGAGCGTGGGGGTGCTGGTGGAGCGATTCTTTGCTGTGGAGGAGAACCGACGAGGGTGGCGTGGCGTTAGCTATGGCGACGGCGGCTCTCGCGGAAGAAGAGCTGGCTGCTGCTGCGAGGAAGGACGGCCGAGGCGGCGAAAATGGGCCAGCTTGGCGACTGGGGCGGACGATTTGGCGGCGTTATAAGCGCTTCGGGTATAGCGTGGCCTCTGGCGGTCGAGAACGGCGACGGCTTGTGCCGTCGCCGGGGACCTGGCGCTTCGAACTCTGCCGGTGTCGCCATCGACGCGATTCGTCTTGATTCAGTTCGATTCGGTGACCCGATCACGATTGCTGACGACGGTTTTTCATGGAGCTAGATCTTCTAATCCGTGAAGTATTAGTGCTCACAATCTACACAAAAGTTGTAGCCCTAAGTACCATCTGTAATTCGTCTTAAACGATCAAGACCTAATTCATAGCGGTTAAGGAGCAATGTCATCCCAAAGATCGTTTGTCGGTACATTAGTGAGCAAACACTTAGAAAAATTTTTGAAGTGTTGAAAACGGTGAAAAGCTGGTTTTTTGTGAGTCTAATTCGAACATGTTAGAGGCTAAATCAATCCATGACGTAAAAATAAAAGTTGTTCCTTATGTCAAACACTACAACTTTGCTTTAGTGAACTCCTCCATGCAAGGTCTCTAACACCTAGTTCAACTTTAGTCAAACATGTTACTTTGAAATCATGATACATATTCAAACCATGGCTAAATGACCAAACTAGCCTTAACATTAAATACCAAAGTTGTTCCTAATGATATCCTAAGCCTGTTTAAACAATTTGCAAGGTCATTTAAGCATTTCATGTAGTAGTCACTCATATAGCTATTCAGGTCAACACATGAAATATCACTTAAGTGCTTGATCATGAAATGTGGCCTTCATGAACAATGTTTCTTTTGTTAACCTAAGTGTAGCTAAAGTGTTATAGTGACCAACATTACACACTAGCATTTATTTGCACATGATCATATGCATATGTTCCAAGAAATACGAGATAACAAGCAATGTTTCATATGTTTCGATCGAATGTTTCAATTGAAATGATGATTTATGAATGCTTGATGCTCATGCTCATGTTATGCAAGTCAAGTTATGCAAAGCTAACACCCGAGGTGTTACAGCCCCTCCCCCTTATAAAAATCTCGTCCCGAGATTTGCAAGGCCTACCATTCTTGGAAAAAGGCGGGATAAACTTCTCGTAGATAATCTTCTCTTTCCCACGTAGCATCTTGTTCACTATGATTGTTCCACACCACCTTATAGAACTTGATAATCTTACTCCTTGTCACTCTCTCCATCTCTTCTAATACCCGAATTGGTTTTTCTTCATAGGTCAAATCCGATTGAAGCTGCACGTTGGTGGGTGCAATAGCTTCTTACGGTACTCAAGACATTTCTTTAGCTGAGAAACATGGAACACATCAAAGATTGCACTCATCTCTGGTGGAAGTTGTAACTTATATGCAACCTTCCCTTTTCGTTCCAAAATTTTGTATGGCCCTACATATCTTGGTGAAAGCTTCTTTTTCATCCCAAATCTTTTCACGCCTTTCATGGGTGATACTCTCAAGTATACATAATCACCCACTTCAAAAGTTAGTGGTCTTCTTCTTACATCGGCATAACTTTTTCTGTCTTGATTGAGCTGCCTTCATGTGGTGTTGGATGATACGTACTTGCTCTTGGCTTCATTTACAAAATCAATACCAAAGTATCTCCTTTCACGGGCTCAATCCAGTTCAAAGGAGTTTTGCACTTTCTGCCATACAAGGCTTCAAATGGAGCCATTTTGATACTCGCTTGATAACTGTTGTTATAGGAGAATTCAGCTAAAGGTAACCATTTCTCCCATGAACCTTTTGAAGATATAACACAAGCTCTAAGTAAATCTTCTAGGATTTGGTTCACTCGCTCTGTCATCGTCACGAAGTTTGCGGATGATAAGCTGAACTTCTGATTAGCTTGGTTCCCAAGGCCTGGTGTAAGTGCTCCCAGAAACGAGCTATGAACTGTGGTCCTCGATCTGAGATTATAGTCCGGGGTACTCCGTGCAATCTCACGATCTGGGAAACATATAACTCAGAGTATTTCCCCACGTGATATGTGGTGTGAACTGGTACAAAATGTGCTGATTTGGTGAGACGATCAATAATAACCCATATTGAATCATGACCTTGTGGTGTCGTTGGAAGGCCTGTGATAAAGTCCATGCTGATTTCCTCCCATTTCCATCCTGGAATAGGCAATGGCTGAAGTAATCCAGCAGTTTTCATATGGACAGCTTTTACTCTACTGCAGTTATCACACCTAGCAACGTAGGCTGCGATCTCTTTCTTCATCTTAGTCCACCAAAAACGGGTTCTTAAATCTTGATACATTTTACTACTACCCGGATGGATAGACAATTTGGATGAGTGAGCTTCTTCTAAAATTTGATTCCTTAGCTCATGGTCCTTTGGTACCACTAACCGGTCCTCAAACCATAATACACCTCTTTCGTCCAATCTAAAAGGTTTGGTTTCTTGCTCTTGCATTTTTCTCTTGATGTGACTTATTCCCACATCTGTCTGCTGTAGCTCTATGATTTTGCCCTCAAGTGAACAACTGATTGTGATATTGTATAGTACAGCAGGATGTAACAAGTTGAATCCATCTTCCAGCAATGCTTCCACAGTGTTACAATGGGACTTCCGACTAAGTGCATCGGCTACTACATTTGCTTTACCCGGATGGTAATGCACTTCTAAATTGTAGTCCTTAATCAATTCTAACCATCTTCGTTGTCTCATGTTCAGCTCTGGCTGGGTAAAGATATACTTGAGACTTTTGTGGTCAGTAAAGATATGACATACATTGCCCAACAAGTAATGTCTCCATATCTTTAGTGCATGGACAACTTATTTTGCAAGTTCCAAATCATGTGTAGGGTAGTTGACTTCATGTTTTCTCAATTGCCGTGAGGCATATGCAATTACTCTCCTTCTTGCATAAGCACACATCCCAAACCTATTCACGATGCATCACAAAATACATCAAAAGGCTTTTCGATGTTTGGTTGTGCTAACACAGTCTTTGTAGTCAACAAAGTTCGAGGGTGTGAAAAGGTTTGTTTCACATTACGGTGTCCATTTGTACTTCTCATCTTTCGAAGTAGTCGGTCATAGGCTTAGCTATCTTTGAAAAATCTGGAATAAACCGACGATAGTATCCTCGCTAACCCTAGAAAACTCCGAACTTCATGAACCGAAGTTGGGGCTTTCCAATCCATGACCTCTTGTACTTTGGATGGGTCTCTTGAGATTCCATCTCTTGATAAAATGTGACCTAAGAAAGGTACTTTGCTCATCCAAAATTCACATTTGCTAAACTTGGCATATAGCTTATGCTCCCTCGATCTGGATAGGACAATCCTCAAATGCTCCACGATGATCGGTCTCATTTTACGAATAAATCAATATATCATCAATAAACACGACCACGAACTTGTCAAGTTCGGGCATGAATACCGAGTTCATCGGTACATGAATAATAAATTTGGAGCATTTGTTAGTCCAAAAGACATAACCAAATACTCGTATAAGCCGTACCTCGAGAGAAAGCAGTTTTAGGTATATCCTCCGGTCTAATTTTTATCGATGATAACCTGATCTCAAATCAATTTTGGAGAATACCTTTGCCTTCGCTAAGCGATCGAACAAGATGTCGATGCGGGGCAATGGATATTTGTTTTGATGGTCACTGACATTGAGTGGTCTACGTAATCGCACACATTCTCGGTGACTTATCCTTCTTTTTTCACAAACAAGGTTGGACATCCCCACGGAGATGAGCTAGGTTGGATAAGACCCTTGTCCAATAGATCTTAAAATTGAACCTTGAGTTCGCGCTAACTCATTGGGTGGCATTCTATAGGGCCTTCGGATATGGGTGCGATTACGGCACTAATTCAATCTTAAATTCCACGTCCCTATCCGGTGGTAGACTGGTAATTCCTCCGGAAATACATCCAGGAAACTCACAAACCATTGGGATATCACATATTGTGGTGGTTTGGATAGCACAAAGCTAAATGTTGGGGTGTGAAATCGCGGAGAGTGGGACTAGAAAAGCATTCCCTCCGTGGGTTCTCTCAACATAATAGTGCGGGTGCTAGTGTCAATAAGAACACCATGATCCTTCATCCAATTCATGCCTAAGATTACACTTATTGATAATCCAGGGCAATATTATCAAATCCGTGGTGTACTCCTCCCTTGTATCACGATGAGTACATTTTGACTATCTTTTGGTAATAACAATACCCCCTGCTGAACTTATGTTAAAACCCCTTTGTTTACTTCAATTATTTCTTGACTATGTCTAGATGCAAATGCTTGACTCATAAATGAATGAGAAGCTCCCGAATCAAATAAAACAACGGCGAGGACACTTGTTGACAAGAAACATACCAGCCGTGACAACTTCTCCCGTGGGCACTTCTTCCACAATGGTGTAATGCACTTGTCCTTGACGTGCCTCGGCATTCACGCCTCGATTGTTACGATTTGGGTTGCCATTCCTCTTGGGGTGGGGCACTCCTTGGACCAATGACCCAGTTGGTTTGCAGTTGAAACATGGTGATTACTTACGAATCCGGTGGAGCTGTCCGATTGCCATTTCCTTTTGGTAAGGCAATAGTGAACGCATATACGGAATGGTTTCGTGGCTCGTTATTCGAGCTTTTCGGTGGTGGAGGCCTGAACTTGGGTGCGGTGGACGGAATTGTGGCCTAGCTGCGATAGGCGCTTTTGATGGAAAGATCCAGATGCACCGGCCTCATAGGCCCTCTTGCGACCTTTTTAGCAATGCGTGCATGCATGTTGTTGTGGTTTTCTTGGGTCAAGGCATCACTAATAAACTCATTGTACGTGGTACATCGAGAATTTGCCATTGTCTTCATCAGTTTGGTACCCAACCCTCGCTTGAAACTCTCTATCTTTTTCTCTTTGGTATCCACAAAACCGGGAGCATATCTTGACAAGTTGTTGAATGCGTGCATATACTCAGTGAGTGACTTTGTTCCTCGAGTGAGCCTCATAAATTTAATTTGCTTTCATGCGCATCGGCCGGGGAATATGATGTCCCCTAAAAGCCAGCTTGAATTGTTCCCAGGTCACTCGTGCATTAGCAGGCAGAGACGACAGGAAGTGTGTCCACCAGATCCCTGCTGGTCCTTGCAATTGATGGGAAGCATACTCTGCTTTCAGATGCTCCGTGACCCTTAGCAAACGAAATTTCTGCTCAATGGTATTCAGCCACTCATCGACTGCGGTGGTTCCTCGGCTACCTTGAAGATTGGAGGCTTCGTGTCCGAAACTCCTTGAATGTCTTGTGCTGATTTGGCTCGCCCTCAGTTGTTTGTGGGTGGCCACGAAGCGGTGTTTTCTTGCGATAAGGCGCAAAGCTTCTTCCATTGTCCTTTGGCTCCCCAAGAATCGAGCAAAGAACTCCTGAAAGCGGGGCGCGGCGGTGGTGGTGGTAAGTCATCACCATTGCCATCGTGGATCGCTACCAGACTCAAAGACGGGTGCGTCATCATCTGTGAAGTTGCAACAATAAGCGATTATTGGTTGATGTCAAGAGATTGCAGATGAATCATAATCATGCTAGACTGAAATTACTGGAGAAATTCTCAAATTCACAATAAAAACAGAGGCATAACAATTCATTCTCGCAACATGGCATCCCCAATTTGACCACTTATCGCGCTCATAACGTATGCAAAGTTAAATCGTGATCACCGACAAGGAACGGAATTGCATTGACGTTCATCCAAACATGCGATTGACATTACATGATAGTCTGGTTACTAAGGCCAAATTCGAGCTACAGGTCCATTACATAAATAAAGGTGATACATTAGTCCTTCCACTAAATGCTAAGCGATCTAATCCTCATCATGATCACTATCAAGGTCAGACGCAAGCTCATCTCCTTCCTCAGGTTCTACTTCTTCTTCAGGCTCCACTTCTTCTTCTTCCTCGTACCCTTCTAGATCCATTTCTGCGGCTCCAGGTGGGACATAAGGGTGGAGCTGATTGTTCAAAAGATGAACCTCTTCATGCAGATTATCATTGTATTCTTCCGCATTGGCCAGCTGCTGTCCTAGCTCAAACTATCGAGCTCTTAGGACATTTTCCCTTGTCCAAGCTGCATTTCGTTGGTGAGTTAACCGAGTCATCTCTTCAGTGAGCCTTTCAATCTCGGCGTCGTGCTCCCTCTGAAGCTGACGTCGGTCCTCGCGGGCATGACCAAGAGCACCAGACACTCGTCTGAGGCTACCTTCAACTCCATCCAACACTCTCATCATTGCGAACATGGCGCTCATGGAAGGGTTATCACTGTTTTGCTTTTCGCTGCACCAATCTCCAAAGATTTTCCTCTTGCTGCTGCCATGAGTTAGTGGAGGGTTACCTCTTGGAAAGACTCCAACCAAAGCGGCTGCCCGGCTCTCGAGGAAAACGCTCCATGATGTCTCTCAGATCCCAAAGGCTGCCCTGCTAGCTGCTTCTTCAGCAGTCCTACCAGTTGACTCATAACACCAGCCTGTCCACTCAGAATCGTCACCTCGGGGACGAACAACGGCCTCACAGTAACTAAGAGACCTTCTCCCAAGCTGCTCATTCGCTTGTAAGTAGCGGGGTTCCATTCCATCGGGATAGCCTACATAATCGAGCACTCTCCACAAGAGTGTAGGCATCCCAAACTCTCCAAGGAACGTGTGGCGTTGACGTGCACGTGGAGCAAGGCGGACGGCGGGGAGCTGCGCCTCCGGTGGACTTTGGCGAAAGCGGTTCTGCTTTGAAAGCGTGCCATCTGCACCATTAACATGCACCCTTGGTGAGACAATGCCATAATGGATAAGAGTTACATAACCGAGTAAGAATTTTATAAGGGGAGGAACAATGTAATTATGTGAATGGTAATTATCATGATGCATGCTCGTTCCGTACGTCCTCACAAACTTAGGAAAAATTTGTTTCTAGCGGTAGACACGGTGGCATACATACGTTCTCTCATAAATGGCGTAACTAGTCGAGCTACACGTTTCGTTGTTAGTGCACCTGCATAAAATTTCATTTCAGCCCTTAAACCCATAATGAATATGCATAATGTAATTGTAAATACTTCCATATATGTATACCCATACATATACTTCCGTATCAATCTACCCGACAGTAATTTAAACCCACAATTAAATACGTACCATATACACATGCAAGCATGCATACATAGCCGTACCAAAGCTACTCTTCCCGACCGCATGCTCACATCTTGCGGTCATACACTCATCTTACCTTGGCGTAGAGGCATTTGATCCATACATTACCATTCAAGTGAATGGCATCCATACAATAGCACGCCGTATGGGACTTAAGTAAAAACCCCATGTTAGTACTTAAATAGCCACCTAATAGTCCTTAATTTGGGCATAAGGAAAATGATCATTGGCACACTTTAGATTTCAAATACCTATTATATAACTATTAGTTGCTAGAGAAGGGTTTTCGGAACAAAAACTTTTGTTTTAAATACACTTGTGACAATTAACGTTGAATCTTGCTGTTTCGATGCCATTTGTCAGAAACCGACCAATTTATAAGAATACAAGTACAATGGCAATCCGCAAGCGGTCGCACTGTCATACTTGAACCCATATAAACCCGGTAGTCCGTCGAGTACCACGACGGGTCTCGATAAACGATTTACAACAACCAAGATCGTACAGGATTCAACATACATGCCACATATTACATAAAGTTCGCAGGTACTTTTCATCATCAGAGTACGAATAGAAAGTTATTACAAACCGAGTTTGATAATTAAAGCGGAAGCAAATAAGTTCGAAGATAAGTTTCCAACATAGTTTGATACAGTGCCATGCCAGATCACGATCCACAAAAGCAAAGATAGGAATTACTAAGGAAGCCTGCCCAAGGCTTACTCCTCATCCACAGCGGGATAGAAGCAACTCTTGCAATAACCATGATACACAGTGCCATCTGCAACATTGGGAAAATAAACCCTGAGTACGAGAAGGTACTCAGCTAGACTTACCCGTCATGAACCAGAAATAAAATGACTCCAAGGAGTATGCAAGGCTGTATAAGTGGACGTAACTTGACAACATTTTGCCGAAAAAGGCAATTACCCGTTGAAAAATTATGATTCCTTTATCAAGTTAATTATAACTATCCATTTCTAGATTAGCAACTATCCCTGTGCCAAACATGTGGGATATCATTTAGAAGCATACAATAGTAACCATAGCAGGTATTGTAATTCCATATTCATCCGAACCATCATGTTCCATAATACGATTACTACGATGTTGGAGCTAGCCAAGTTTCTCACTATCCGGGAGAGGCGGCGATTGAATCGATTTCAACCGGTGGGAATTTATTCCTAACACAAACCCAGTCTACCACCACGATAGCCTAGGTCACCTTTGGTACAACTCGGTACACATTTTTGGTCCGTACCACGCCGCACAATCTGGAACACCAGATGCCGGGATGCTCGAGCCAAGCACGCCCTTGGGCTCGATCGATCGTTCCCGGAAGGGCGCTGTGAAACGATTCTCGGCACGAGTTGAATTACTCGGCTTCATGCGGTCGGAACGAATTATCCGGCCAGCTAAGTGAGAGGCATGCGTTCAATCTTGTCGGAAGTTCCAACAACAGTACGGTCCTTGATCGACACTGAGCGGGATAGATCCACACCCAAGACCTCCATGCCTTGTTGCTTTTCTATCGACATCCCGCCGGTCTCCATTTACATTAACCATGGTTCTTTTCCACGATAGCGATTATAACCAACCGTGCTCCGGTATCCACCTATATCTCGCAGGTGACAGAAATCACCCGACTTCTACCGGTCTAAGCATGGCTAAGCATATATTCGATCCACGGACCTATCTAGGTTAAAGGTGTAATATCCGGACAAGGAATGTACATGCATCAAGTGGTTTCATTCAACTCTTATAACCTAATGCAGCAATCATAAGTACTTAAATAAACATTTATAAATTCTTTGGGAGACTTATAATATAAGGGCTTGCCTCATGCAGAAAGGAAGTAGGGCGATGGTCGGGGGCACTCCGGAAGCTCTTGAGGTTACGCTCCACGCCCGAGGCTATGCTTGCGGATCCTCCACGGGTTCCCTTCCTCTCGCTTCTTGAATTCCAACAACGTGATCTCTTCCTCCGATCCTAGATGCATGAGTATGGTATAAGTATTACGAATGCATATATGTTAACAAGTGCATCACGTTGTTTGAGTAGGTGCATATCTCTTCTCGATTATTACTTAACTACTTCTACAATGCATCGACTATGCCACAAACAGTAGCTACTTGTTTCACTAATAACTGGAGTTCTACAAATCCAAATCCAGTGATCCTGGACTTTCTGGAAAGCTTATCAAATTCTCTACAACTTTGTTATTAACCATTTTTACAGTACACATCATTTTCAACATGCAAATCCTCACACTCTAGAATCAGTCCGGAAATGATTTAACATGCAATATAAAGTAAGAATACTTCTACTTCCGGTAATCATTCAAAATTTGACAACCTAGAACCTACCAATAGTTTAAGCATACCAAATACAGTTAAGATGATATAATGGTGAAGCCCAAACTATTTATTAAATTGCCTTTATTATTTTATTTAGATATCTAGGTTAAATAATAAATATATATCAGATGTGCTGAATAAATTCTCAAAAATTTACAGAGCCTTAATAATGCTATCAAAGGACTACTATAAAAATTTCATGTCATTTTACCAAGTAGAACATTCTATACAAAATGACAAGGCAGCAAGGCTTGAAATAGCATAAATGGAAAATCCTATTGAAAAGTGTCAAGCAACAGATTTCATATTTTCTTAGAATCCATATGGTACTAGGATTACCTCCAACAAATTTCATGAATTTTGGACTCGTACTTAATTTATGAAAATTCATGCAAGGATTAACTAGTCATAAAAGAAAAATCTATAACTTTAAATCTACCCATGCACTGGTCCTCAAATTTTTACCAGGGCTCACATATGCTAAGATTAGTTCACCACAAAAATTTCATAATTTTTGGAGCACAGGAACTCTAGATATAAAATAAACAAATTTGAATGCATTCAAAAGCACATTTCAAATCCCTATTTAAATCTCCAAAAATTTCTACTGTTGAAACCAAGAACATATTTTTCTTAAATACTACACTTCCTAAGCAACACAATCATATTTATTTCACAATTTTAGGAGCTACCAAACTAAAGATACAAAAATAACCAAACAAATCAAAAACTGGAATATTTGAACTAGCCTACAACATCATTGTCGTTGACGGTGGGACCTGGTGGTCGCCAGGGCCCTCTGTCAGTGAAATCAAAGCAAAGCAGGCGGGCGGCTGAGCAAGCTCGCGCGGCCACGGCTCGTCGACGGCGAGTCCGCCGGCGGTAACGTCTTCACGGCGTGACCTACTCAACCTAGCGCTTCTATTGAACCCCTTGGCCGACCCTAACGTCGACGGTAAGGACGACGGCGGCGGCCATGGCGGCTCGGCGAGGCGGCGACGTCGGTGAGACGCCGGTGAAGGCTACTGGCGGCTCAAACAAACGCTACGCCGAGCATCTCTGAGACTACAAAGGAAGCTAGTGCTTGGCGCTCTCGTAACTTTGGGGTGGTCAGCTAGGCACGCCACGGCGACGGGTGGTGGTGGAGCTCTCGGCGAGCATGTGTAAGGCTGCGGCGGAGGCTTACCAAGCGCGATTTGGCCTTGGTGGAGGCGGTGAGACGTGGGGGTGCTGGTGGAGCGATTCTTTGTGGAGGAGAACCAGCGAGGTGATCTGGCGTTAGCTATGGCGACGGCGCTCTCATGGAAGAAGAGCTGTCTGCTCGCTGCGAGGAAGGACGGCCGAGGCGAAGCGAAAAAATGGAGCGCAGGCGACTTCGCGTGACGCTGGCGGCGTTAAATAGCGCTTCGGGCGCAACGTGGGCCTCGCGCGGTCAGGGCAACGGCGGCGACGCGGCCGTCGCCGGGGACCTGTGGCCTTTCGAACTCTGCCGGTGTCGGCCATCGACGTCGCGATTCGGGATTCGTTCGATGACCGATGCAAAGATGCTGACGACGGTTTTTCATGGAGCTAGATCTTCTAATCCGTGAAGTATTAGTGCTCACAATCTACACAAAAGTTGTAGCCCTAAGTACCATCTGTAATTCGTCTTAAACGATCAAGACCTAATTCAAGAAGCGGTTAAGGAGCAATGTCATCCCAAAGATCAATTTGTCAGTCATTAGTGAGCAAACACTTAGAAAAATTTTTGAAGTGTTGAAAACAGTGAAAAGCTGGTTTTTGTGAGTCTAATTCGAGCATGTTAGAGGTTAAATAAATCCATGACGTAAAAATAAAAGTTGTTCCTTATGTCAAACACTACAACTTTGCTTTAGTGAACTCCTCCATGCAAGGTCTCTAACACCTAGTTCAACTTTAGTCAAACATGTTACTTTGAAATCATGATACATATTCAAACCATGGCTAAATGACCAAACTAGCCTTAACATTAAATACCAAAGTTGTTCCTAATGATATCCTAAGCCTGTTTAAACAATTTGCAAGGTCATTTAAGCATTTCATGTAGTAGTCACTCATATAGCTATTCAGGTCAACACATGAAATATCACTTAAGTGCTTGATCATGAAATGTGGCCTTCATGAACAATGTTTCTTTTGTTAACCTAAGTGTAGCTAAAGTGTTATAGTGACCAACATTACACACTAGCATTTATTTGCACATGATCATATGCATATGTTCCAAGAAATACGAGATAACAAGCAATGTTTCATATGTTTCGATCGAATGTTTCAATTGAAATGATGATTTATGAATGCTTGATGCTCATGCTCATGTTATGCAAGTCAAGTTATGCAAAGCTAACACCCGAGGTGTTACAGATGGTCAACCACGACCGTCACTTCGACGACATCGCCTGGGAGGATGACCGCTATCTTCCTCGCCGTCGGAGCGGATAGTCTACGTGCAACATCGCTGCACCGCTTGGAGAGGCGAACCTGAGGCTGAGACCTACCCTGTTGTGCTTGGCTGAGACCCACACTGACTTGGATCAGGCCCTGGATGGGCTCGATGTCATGGGGAGGGCCTACATGCAGCTGGCTCGTGAGAACGCTACACTGAAGCAGCAGCTAGGAGGTCCAGATGTGGAGGATTCAGGAGTACCCGCTCAGTCGCCCCCGAGGACCAGAGGAGAGTCTGGAGACCCCAGCACCAGCACCAACGTCGACCCGTACCCATAGGAGAGTCTTAAAAATATGTAATAAGCACGCGTAGCTACGCGAGAGAGTATTTAGTTTCTTTCTTTTAATGGTTGGACAAGTGTTAGTTGCATGGTTGGATGTTTATCATTATGAATAATGTTTGATTTGGATCTTTGATATGATTGTGATGACTTGTGGGCATGTCCATGGTCATTTAGTTAAGGTTAAGGTTTAGGGATATTATGAATAAATAATTGGGTTTCGTTTTATCATGTTGTCCATTATGTATCATTCGGAACAATCTGTCTTTATCAGTTCATATCTCGTAATCTAGATACTCAAAGGTCATGAAATTTTATGGAGATAAGTAGACTTCAACATCTTTCTTTTGGCTCTAGAATCACCTCAATAGCTATTACAAATTGTGAGATACAACTGTTGTAAGTCGAGGTTTCTGTGCTGTCAGGATTCCGGAACAGTACTTCTTATTGTCTAAATTTGACTAAGTAAACGTTGGAATCTGAAAAAGTATTCTAAACGAAAGTTGTAGAGAATTTCATAAGCTTTCCAGAAAGGTATGCTACGCAATCATATGATAAACAGAGACTGAGATATGCTCATTTTACAGCACTGCTGCTATCCAACTCGCTGGAAAAATTCAGAACAAATATCTTCTTGCATACCCTACATATATCTCTTGTCTACACCTACTCTTGTTACACCAGTATCTTGTAAGAGTTATATGCTTGGACATGTGAGACTTATATGATGCCACTACAGATGGTGAACACCAGGAGAAACAACCAGGGAGGCGAGGAACCGCCACCACCACCCCCAGTCTCCATGGAGCAGCTGATGATGATGCAGACCCAGTTGCTTCAGCAGATGGCCCAGAATATGCAGAACATGGGGCAAGGGAATGGGAATGCACTCCCTCATGTCAGGGATAAGAGGGGGGAGTTTCTGAAAGGACACCCACCTGTATTCAAGCACTCTGCCGATCCACTCCAAGCTGATGATTGGCTACGTGCCATTGAGAGGCAACTGGAGATTGCCCAATGTGATGATAGGGAGAAAGTTTTATATGCTTCTGGACAGTTGCAGGGAGCTGCACAGGATTGGTGGGACTCATTCCGCTTTGGCCGCACCGAAGCTAATCCCATCACTTGGGCTGAGTTCAGAAGTTGCTTTTCAGACTCATCACGTGCTCGCAGGATCTGATGAAGTTGAAGAAGGAGTTCTTGGCTCTCTGTGGGGGCATGATCATAGTTCTTTGAATATCGTGACAAGTTTATACAATTGTCACGGTATGCACCTACTAAGGTAGACGAGGATGGAAAGAGGCAGGAGCTGTTTATGGAGGGCTTGAATGATGGTCTCCAGTACCAGCTGTTGTCCCATACCTTTGCTAACTTCCAGTAGCTGGTGGACAAAGCTTTAGTGATTGAGAACAAACGCGCAGATGGAGGACAAGAAGAGAAAATTTCAAGGACAGCAATCTGGGAGCAACTCTCGCCTGCACCAACCCTCAACAAACTCAACCTCAAGAGTTGCTATCAAGGTCGACAGGTCTCAATCCGCAACCAGCAAAGAAGAAAAGAAGCAAGCGCACAAAGAAAGAAGAATAAAGAAAGACAAGGCACCAATTTCAAAGCCCAAAGAAGAACCCAACAATGTACTAGTGAGGAATAATGCCCCCAATGCTCCGCAGAGGAATGGCGCACCAAAAGCACCAAATGCAGTTAATGACAACAAGTGCTTCAATTGTGGAGAGCCGGAACATTACTCTAATAGATGCCCCAAGAAGACTAACTCATGCAGAACCACGTTCGGGGAAAGGTGAACCATGTTATCGCTGAAAAAATTTCGGGAGGCATCGGATGTGGTGATCGGCACGTTTCCGGTCAACTCAAACTCAGCTACTGATTTTTGATTCGGTGCTTCGATTCCTTCATAACATATACATTCATAAAGAAGCATGGTATTCCAAAGAAGTGTTATGAAGAAACACATGTTAGTAAGCTCACACGGTGGGGTAATGAAAGCGAGTGGATATGCTTAGTCGCTAGTCTCAAAGATAAGGGGGTAGAATTTCAAGCAAATCTTGTAGTCATAAATTCCACGGTATCGATGTCATCTTGGGTATGGATTGGCTAAGGTTGCGTAAAGCGCGTTATTAATTGTGGTAATAGCTCGGTGAATCTTATCACTTCAACCGGAGAAGAAGTGGTGTTTGTGGCAACTCGATCGCCATGTAAATATGTCGGGTCAATCAGTTGGAGGCACAACCTTAGAAGATATAAGGATAGCAAATGAGTACCCGGATGTCTTTCCCGAGGAATTGCGTGTATGCCACCGACCGAGACATCGAGTTTATAATTGAACTTTACCCGAATTGCACCCATAGCTAAGAGACCCTATAGAATGGGAGTGAATGAATTAGCGAACTTAAGAAACAACTAAAGGAATTGCTAGATAAGGGTTATGTTCAACCTAGTTCATCACCATGGGGTGCACCGAAGATTGCTTGTAGAAAAGAAGGATGGTACACAAAGGATGTGCATAGACTATGGTCACTTAATGAGGTCACAATTAAGAACAAGTACCCATTGCCTAGAATTGATGACCTATTTGACCAATTGAAAGGGGCTTGTGTGTTTTCCAAGATTGATCTTCGATCTGGATACCATCGATTGAGGATAAGGCGATCGACATCCCCAAGACCGCCTTTGTGACTCGCTATGGACTGTATGAGTTCACAAATCATGTCTTTTGGTCTGACTAATGCACCTGCCTACTTCATGTATCTGATGAACAAAGTGTTCATGGAGTACCTTGACAAGTTTGTCGTCGTGTTCATTGATGACATACTAGTGTATTCTAAGAATGAAGAAGAGCATGAAGAACATTTGAGATTGGTGTTGCAGAAGCTTAGAGAACATCAACTTTATGCCAAGTTTAGCAAATGTGAGTTCTGGCTAAAAGAAGTATCTTTCCTTGGTCACATAATCTCTAATGGAGGAGTAGCAGTAGATCCCAAGAAGGTTAGAGATGTGTTGAGTTGGAAGCCACCCAAAGATGTTAGTGAGATTCGGAGTTTTCTGGGTATGGCTGGGTATTATAGGAGATTCATCGAGGGATTCTCTAAGTTAGCCAAGCCCATGACTGCGTTGTTAGAGAAGAATGCCAAATTTATATGGACTAAACAATGCCAGGACAGTTTTGAGGAGTTGAAGAAGAGATCGACTTACGCTCCAAAGGCTCATCTTACCTGATCTCACCAAAAGTTTCTCTATCTATTGTGATGCCTCACGGCAAGGTCTAGGAGGTGTTCTTATGCAAGAAGGTAGAGTTGTTGCCTACGCATCTAGACAGCTGAGAAAACATGAGCTAAATTATCTGACTCATGATCTGGAATTGGCAGCTGTGGTGCATGCTC
Organism: Miscanthus lutarioriparius; assembly: GCA_904845875.1. Classification (NCBI taxonomy): domain Eukaryota; kingdom Viridiplantae; phylum Streptophyta; class Magnoliopsida; order Poales; family Poaceae; genus Miscanthus; species Miscanthus lutarioriparius. The sequence continues at coordinate 43,411,668 of CAJGYO010000019.1, forward strand.
TTAAGATTTGGAGGCACTACTTGATTGGTCATAAGTGCGAGATTTACACGGACCATAAGAGTCTGAAGTATATATTCACGCAGTCATGATCTGAATCTGAGGCAACGAGATGGCTCGAAAGTTAATCAAGGATTATGATTTGGATATCCACTATCACCCGGGAAAGGCTAATGTTGTAGCAGATGCCTTGAGTAGAAGGAGTTATGTGAACATGGCCTATACAACTCAACTACCTGAAGAGTTGTGTGAGGAGTTCAAATACTTGAATTTGGGTATTGTGGCCGACACCATGGAGTTAGAGGTAGAATCCACTCTGGAACAAGAGATTCATAAAGGACAGTTGGGTGATGAGAGGATCAAGGATATTGCAGAGCGTATAGTGATTGGTAAAGCCCCCGGATTCCATATGGATGATCAAGGGACAGTATGGTTCGGTAAAAGGATTTGTGTGCCAGAAGTAAAATCTATTAGGGAGTCTATCTTGAGGGAAGCTCATGACTCAGCCTATTCCATACACCCAGGAAGTACTAAAATGTATCTTGATCTTAAAGAGAGGTACTGGTGGTATGGACTAAAGAGAGACGTAGCAGAACATGTGGCTATATGTGACACGTGCCAAAGAGTGAAAGCAGAACATCAGAGGCCAGCAGGTTTACTACAGCCTATGAAGATACCCGAGTGGAAATGGGAAGAAGTTGGAATGGACTTTATAGTTGGATTACCCCGTACACAGAGAGGATTTGACTCTATCTGGGTGATTGTTGACCGATTGACAAAAGTGGCCCATTTCATTCCGGTCAAGGTAACTTATTCGAGTGCAAAGTTAGCAGAGTTATATATGGAAAGGATTGTATGTTTACATGGTGTACCAAAGAAGATTGTTTCGGATAGGGGTACACAGTTCACATCACATTTTTGGCAGAAATTGCATGAGTCAATGGATACGAAGTTGAACTTCAGCTCAGCTTACCATCCTCAAACAGATGGACAGACCGAAAGGACAAATCAGATCTTAGAGGATATGCTAAGAGCTTGTGCTCTGCAGTATGGGATAAGTTGGGATAAGAGTTTACCTTATGCCGAATTCTCCTACAATAATAGCTACCAAAAGAGTCTTAAAATGGCACCGTTTGAGGCATTGTATGGCAGAAAGTGCAGAACACCATTGTTTTGGAATCAAACGGGGGAAAGCCAAGTTTTTGGACCAGATGTTTTGCAACTGGCAGAAAAACAAGTGCAAACAATAAGGCAAAACCTAAAGGTTGCACAGTCCCGACAGAAAAGCTATGCGGACACAAGGAGAAGAGATTTGGCATTTGAAATTGGTGATTTTGTCTATCTCAAAGTTTCACCTATGAAAGGAGTAAAGAGATTCCATACCAAGGGAAAGTTGTCACCCAGGTATGTGGGACCATTCAAGATCATTAATGAGAGAGAGAGAAGTTGCCTACCGCCTAGAATTAGAGCAGCAGCGGCTCTCGTGTGTTCATGATGTCTTCCATGTGTCATAACTTAAGAAATGTTTGAGAGTACCGAGGAACAACTATCTTTGGAAGAACTGGATATCCGAGGGGATCTATCATACAAAGAGTATCCAAAGTGAAAATCCTAGAAACAAATGGAGAGAATCACAAGGAGCAAAATAATAAGAATGTGCAAGGTTCAAGTGGAAGCAGACACTCGATGGATGAGGCAACGTGGGAAAGAGAGGAAGATCTCGAGAACCCGACTATCCCAATCTCTTTGAACCATCCGAATCTCGAGGACGAGATTCATCTTAAGAGGGGTAGGTTTGTAACACCCAAAATTTTTACCACAAATTAGCAATTAATTCTTAGCATTTATTACATTTTCTAGGTATTTTTTTTTTACTTAGGCCAAATAATAAATATTGAATAAATAAAATAAACTATAAGTTTAGAAACTTGTTTGTTGCATTCATGCCGAGTCATATGGGTTTTGATTGAGTGTAGGGCTAGAAGATTTGAAATTTGTATTCAAAACTTATTTGAATTTGGCTTAAAAATGAAAATGGAGAAAATAGAATTTGATAAACATTTGATTTGAAAAAAGGAGAAAGACACCTTCCGCCCAACTAGCCTGCCCTCTTCCCCCCTCCTCCTCCGCTGGCTTCGTCCTGGCTTTGCTCATGATCTGACTGCTGCTGCTTTCGCTTGGGTTCATTGTTTCTTTCTTTTTCCCGCACCGGGTTCAAGACCCCACGCTGGCCCAGCTGGCCAGCCTGCTGCAGACCGACTCTAGCTGTCTAGTCATTGCTTTCATGCCCGCCATGTGATGACGCAGACGTTCAGGGCTGCTTGGCTTCACCTGGCGTCGCTCGCCCTCTCTCTCTTCTCTCTCACAAGGCCCGCCCCCCACCGGTCAGGCCCTTTTCTCTTTCCTTTCTTCTTCCCTGAGCTTCCTTCTTTTGCCCGGCCATGGCGCGTCACCGAGGGAAAGTCACCGGCGCCGTTTGGAAGGTGCCGAGCCCCTCCCTGCTTCCCTTCCTTATTCCGCACACCACCCGGCCTATAAAACCCCGAGCCGACCCCGCCTTCTCTCCCCATCCTCTGCCTCGCAGCCGAGAACCACCGCCACCGGCGAATCCTTCATTCCCGAGCGAAAACCTCGACGCCGATGCATCCGTGAGCCCCGCCACGACCTGACGCGCCCATAGAGCCCCGCTGCCATCGACACCGCGTCTAGAGCTCGTCCCGAACGCCGCAACCACCTCCAGAAGCCTCACGGTGAGCTCCTCCGTCTTCCTATGCCTTCCTTTCGCTGCTTCGTGCGCTAGAACGCTGCATCCGCGAGCGCCCGACGCCGCCGGCCATGGCGCCCTCGCCGGAGACGAGGTGCAGCCGCCGGTATCACCCGCACGCGCCCTGCGCCGTTAGATCAGAAAGGAATGGCCAAGATTAAAACGTACCTGTTCGGTGCATGACCGGTCCACCGTGGGCCGTAGACCCGGTCCACACCACCGCGTCAGCCGGTCCACAGAGCCACGTGGTGCACCGCGCCAACCAGTCACCGCCACGTGTCTGCCCAGTCAGCAGACGAGTCAAACCCCAGTCAACCGAGCATGTTTTGCAGAAAAGCCCCCACTTTTTCTAGAAATCAACCCGCGGTCCAGTCCAGTTCAAACTAATTTTTATTTAGTCCTATTTTTATTCATTCAAGTCCCTGAAGTTTCCAGAAATAGTAAGCCCGGTCCAGATTTCATTTAAATTCAGATTTTTAATTCGAAAATAGGTTAGTATAATTACAGAATTGCCATTACATCTTATTTCATGCATAACTTTCACGTTTTAAGTCCGATTTGAGTGATTCTTTCGCTCATGTGTTCATAGAAATGCGTAGAACAGATCTATCAGCTTTTCAACACATGTTTTCACTGTTTGGTGTACTGTTCTAATAGAGTTCTGTCTTGTATGCATGTAATGATTGGAATGATGCTTGATTGATGATTGGATCACAATTAGAGGGTGAGCCATTCGAGGTGACTGAGGACCCCCAGCAGGATCAGCAGTATTCCCAGGACGACTTTGAGGAAGGCAAGTGTACCAAAGGCCCCTTGTTACCTATGAACTACTACCACTTACATTCATGCATGAGTTTAATTTGAATTGCCTTTAAGGACTTTACCTAGATGATTCATTGTACCACATATCCTTGATACCTGGGTTTATTGGGTAGGCATTTTGGATAGATGCTGCAGCGCTTAACATGAAGTAATTGTTAAACATACTTAAAGACTATATGCAATGTGGTAAAATATAACTTTTTAGCAACAGATAGAAATTGGAGTACGGGGTTGAGTACTCTAGTGCCTCTCCATAAGGACTTTATCCCAAGCGGCAACCTGGGAGGGACCGTACAACCTCGAGTGTCAAATGGCTCGACTTTAACCTATTATCTAGTTTGTACTAGCTCGTCTGTAGCTCCAAAGAAGGGGTAAGAGGGTATCTTTCCTTTTTACGTTAGGGTGTGCACCGTGTCTTTGCGATGCCCACGTGTGCCATTCCTTTGTAGCTACGATTTGTTAGTGCAACTAGCTAAGGGTTTCATAGTGAAACTCGCCACACTTCCTAGGGAGAGGTGTAGTGGGTCTCGCGAACCCCGGCTTTGGGAATCACGACTCGGTGGGTAAAGATGTACAATTTCAGAGAAATAATTAACTTTGTTATAACAGCCGTGCTCATGGATATGGAGCTGTCCGGATCCTTCGAGATTAGTGGTTACTTTGTGGATAATGGATGGATGGGTTATGAGATAAAGCTTGATGATACTTTAATACCACTTGGGAATTGGGACTGTTCATTAAATTAGTAATTCAGGTTGCTAAAAATTGATCAACTAAAATTGTGAAACCATGATCAAACAATTGTCAAGCCTATTTGAGCCTCATAGATCCCTTTGTTATACTTGCTAAGCATGGTGAGCTTACACTTGCTTTACATCCAATGAAAATCCCGGATGGGTAACAGGTAATGGATATGAAGAGTTTCCAGAGGATGTCCAGGACTACTAGGGAGACGTTCACCAGTTGGAGTCCCTGTGGCAGTTGGGCTAGTTATTCCGCTGTGTTTGTAATAATATTGCCTTCGAGCAAACTTTGTATTTAACTTTATGATGAGATATGCGATGTAATAAGTACTTTACTTTGATACTAGTGCAATTTGTGATATATGTGTGTGTTTGGACATCCTAGGCGCACATATATGAGTACTTGGTTTTGCTTTGCAAAATTGGGTGCGACAGCTGATGGAGTCGGAGAGCTCCTCGGGCCGGTGTAGATCTGTTCTGTGCTGACCACCCCCACACCAGCGACTGTAGATCCAATCTTGGAACTACTTCCAAGGTTGTCTTCATCAACGACTCACTGCTCGCTTCCTCGTTACTAGAGGAGGCACATCAACAATGATGATCTGATCCAATCCATCGATCGGATTGGTCTGAAGCTCGCCGATTGCCTCTCCATCGTCAAGTCGGCTCTGGACACTTTCATTCAGCGCCGACCACCCTCTGATCTGGATCTATCAAAAGCTGCTTTGCAAACTCTGGGGTTACGGCCCTGCCCTTCGGGCTCACCAACACCGCTGCTACATACCAAGATGCCCTGACGGGCAAATTCACTGACTAGGTGGGGGATATCCATCCTCTTGCTGACTAGATCGCCGATCAGCTCCTGCCGACGGTCAACATGCCGCATGCCAACCGAGGCCCTGGAGCATCCCTCGACACCATCCTGGAGGAAAATCTGGACTCCGAATCCTAGGGCTCCATGGAGACCCTCGCCGAAACCTTCACCGAGCAACCCCCTCTCCCGCCTTTCCGGGGTGGCACGATCTTCAATGTCAGCATCGATAGCCCCCTCAGAACGGTGAAAACAATGAGTAACGCGCTGCTCATGAAAATAGGAACGTCAACCGCATGCAACGACGTGAAAACAAGCGTGCCCTTGAGATGGCCGAGGCCACTTGTGACAACCAATTCGACTCGCAGGGAAGGCTGCTCCATCGCAACCTCAACGAAGAGTTTCTCCACGTTGACGGCCACAACGTCTTCAAGACTCCAAGCGCCAATCTCATGGTGGCCACCAATGAGCTCGCCCACCTCCCACAGATGCTCGAGCTCACCAAGGTCACTGCTATGCTTAAAGCGGCACACTATCAAGTCAATGAGATCTAAGAGGATCAGAGACCTTCGTGCTCCACGAGCACGATTCGCCGATCAGCTGTGCCTAGATCCAATCGCCGCCCCCGTCAAAGCCGGTTCACCGACCAGTCACTACCTCTCTAGGGGGGAGCCGAGGGCCACCATGTCGAGCATCATCGCCAGCACGACCAGGAGGTCGAACAGGATGCTCGAGTGCACCTCAGTAACCTTCAGGATGCACGACGGCGTATCGAGCAACATTGCTTCGGTCGCCATGAAGAAGAAGTACGCCGCTGCTTGGAGTATGAGCAAGAGTACGGTAATTCAGACTTAGCTCTGGAGCCAATCACCACCGGCAACGCTGTAGACAATGGTGCCGACAACCCGAAAGGGCCCCCAGCTTTCACCAGGGCGCTCCAAACAGTCTAGGGGCCCCATGGTTTTAAAATCACCCGGGTCGAGCCCTATGAAGGAAGGATGAACCCAACTCAGTGGCTGCAGGCTTACGCCACTGCTGTCCGCACCACCGGAGGAGACACCAACGTCATGGCAAATTATCTCCCTGTCATGCTCACGCCAGCCGCCATGAGCTTGTTCACAAGCCTTGCCCTGGACTCCATCGGATCTTGGGAAGAGCTGAAGAAAGTCTTCACTGACAACTACATGGCTACATGTACGTGGCCGGGCACCAAGCATGATCTCAACCGCATCACCCAAAAGCCATCCGAGCTCCTCTGCAGCTACATCAGACGCTTTTCTAAGATGAGGAATTCTATTCCCAACATCACGGAAGCTGAGGTCATCACCACCTTCGTCCGAGGACTTCACCACCGTGAGCTCCATTCCAAGTTCAACCGCAAGCCACCTACAGGCATCGACGAGATGATCACGACCGCCAACCAGTACGCTGACGCGGAGGAAGCTGAAGTGCGTTTCAACGAAGATACAGGCACAAATCGCCCGTCGCACCGCTATGACGACCACCCTGACAACTGATGCCACAATGACCGCCGCTATGATGACCACAGTTTCCACCGGGACAACGGTTATGATCGGCCAGAAGGATCCAAGCTTGGTTAGAATCGTCGCCGTCGGCCAGACCACTTTGTCGCTGCCGTCAATGAGCCGCGCGCCAAGCGCAACTACGACGAGTAGTACAAGAAGATCCTCGACGGCCCGTGCCCCCTCCACAAGAATGCCAAACACAAGATGAAAGACTGCCTTGGCTTGGCCAAGGAGCTCTAGGACAAAAAGCTAGACGACGACGCCAATGGCGGGAATGGAGGCCGCCGACCACCTAGGTGCAATAACAATGCTTTCTAGGACCATGACAAGGTGGTTGCCACCATCTTCGAAGGCCTCGCCTCCACCGAGACTAGAAGAGAACGAAAGCTCACCGCCCGACGAGTGCTCGCCATCACCTCAGATGAAACCACCACCAACCCCAGCTATCGCCCATGGTCTGAAGTCCCTATCACCTTCAGCAGGGCCGACCAGTGGGCGGACATACCCTACACAGGGCTTTTTCCCCTCGTCCTCGATGCGACCATCAAGAAGGTGCTCTTCAGAAAAGTCCTCGTCGACGGTGGGAGCGCTTTGAATCTACTCTTCGCCGGGGCCCTAAGGGAGTTGGGCCTCAGGATAACAGATCTCATACCCTCGGACTCCTTCTGGGGTATGGTACCTGGCAGGGCATCCAGACCACTTGGAGAGATTACCCTACCAGTACAGTTCGGCACGGCAAGCAACTACCGCGTCGAGCATATCAACTTCTACGTCACCGACTTCGACACCACCTACCACGCCATACTTGGTCGGCCAGCTCTAGCCAAGTTCATGGCCGTACCACACTATGCATATCTGGTGATGAAGATGCCTTCGCCTGCAGGAGTCCTATCTCTGTGGGCCAACCTCTCCGTTGCCTACTCCTACGAGACAGAGAGTCTTGCCCTCACCGAAGCCACCGACCTCTCCATCCAGATGGCTAGCGTGGTCGCCGAAGCCAAGATGGCACCCATCGATGACATGGAGATCCCAGAGCTGGAGCTTCCTCGCACCTCTACCAAGTCCAAGGAAGTCAAGGAGGTTAGCCTCGGCCTCGATGACCCCTCCAAGACCGTGAACATCGGGGCTCACCTTGACCCCAAATAGGAAAGCGCACTTGTCTCCTTCCTACGTGCCAACGCCGATGTGTTTGCCTAGAAACATGCGGACATGCCAGGGGTCCCACGGGAGAAGATCGAGCACTCCTTGAATGTCTCGCCGACTGCCAAACCAATCAAGCAGAAACTCCGCCGATTTAGGCCAGACAAGGAGGCTATTAGGGTAGAAATAAAACGGCTCTTAGCTACCGGATTCATAAAAGAAGTGTATCATCTAGATTGGTTAGCAAACCCTATTCTCGTTCGAAAAAAGAATAAAGAATGGAGAATGTGTGTTGATTATACTGATATTAACAAACACTGCCCTAAAGACCCCTTCGGCCTGCCTCGGATAGACGAGGTTGAAGACTCCACCGCCGGCTGTGAACTGCTCTCCTTCCTTGACTGTTACTCCGGCTATCATCAGATCTCTCTCAAGGAAGAAGACCAAATCAAGACGTCGTTCATCACGCCTTTCGGTGCATACTGCTACACAACTATGTCCTTCAGACTCAAGAATGCCAGGGCGACCTATCAAAGGGCAATCCAGATGTGCCTCGACCAACATATCGGCTGCAATGTCAAAGCCTACATCGATGACGTGGTTATCAAGACAAAGACCGCCAACCTTTAAGAAACTTTCTCCAACCTGAACAAGTACCGATGGAAGCTGAGCCCTTCAAAGTGCATCTTTGGAGTTCCATCCGGTATACTGTTGGGCTACATCGTCAGTTCTCGAGGCATCGAGCCTAACCCTGACAAGGTCTCCGCTATCACCAACATGAAATGGCCGACATGCGTTAAGGATATATAGAAGCTTATAGGCTACATGGCTGCTTTTAGCCGCTTCATATCGCACCACGGTGAAAAAGGGCTACCTTTCTTCAAGCTCATTAAGGCCTCTGAGCTTTTTTCCTAGTCAGAGGAGGCACACAGCTTTTGAGTAGCTTAAATTGTTCCTAACAATGCCTCCGATAATGACGGCTCCACAACTAGATGAAACTCTTCTGATCTACATTGCCGCTACTTCTCGCGTCGTCAGCACTGCTATCGTCATCGAACGTAAGGAAGCTGGGCATGCCTATAAGGTGCAACATCCGGTCTACTTCATCAGCGAGGTACTTAATGAGCCCAAAACACGTTATCCTCAGGTACAAAAGTTGTTATACGCAATTTTGATTACGTCGCGCAAGCTCCGACACTACTTTGAGTACTACAAGATTGGTGTGGTCACTGAGTTCCCTCTAGGGGACATTCTCCACAACAAAGAGGCCAATGGCCACATCATTAAGTGGGCTGTTGACCTCAGAACCTACTCCATCGAATTCAGAAGCAGACCTACCATTAAGTCACAGGCGCTTGCTGATTTCATCGCTGAATGGATCGAGATCCAAGAGCACATCGCCGCTACTTGCCCCGAGCACTGGGTGATGTACTTCGACGGTGCCCTTAACATCAATAGTGTTGGTGCGGACATTCTGTTCATTACGCCGACCAAGGATAAGCTCCGTTATGTTCTCTGGATACACTTTCCGGCCTCCAACAATGCCACGAAATACGAAGCGTGTCTCCATGGTCTCTGTATAGCCATCGAGCTCAGCGTTAAACGCCTCATGGTGTATGGGGACTCCGCGCTGGTTATCAACCAACTCAACAAAGACTGGTCCTGTTCCAGTGAGAAGATGGACGCATATTGCGCCAAAATCAGGAAGCTTGAAGGGAAGTTCTACGGTATCGAGTACCACCATGTGGTACGAGATCAAAATCAACCAGTTGACCAGCTCTCAAAGATAGGTTCTTCTCGTGTCGGGGGTCTTCGTTCAAGATCTCTTGGTGCCATCCATTAAAGAAGGAAAGGAAGTTGAAGAGGTTCCCCCTCCCGAGCAGTTGGTACTTGTGGTACCTTCGCCAGTCGCCAATTGGAGGGAGCAGTTCATCAAGTACCTCACCAACACCGAAGTTCCCGCCGACAAGACCGAAACTGAACGACTAATTCGCCAAAGCAAGCATTATGTGCTGGTAGACGGCAACTTGATGAGGAAAAGTGCTAAGGAAGGGATACTGTAGAAATGCATCACCCAAGATGAAGGGGTAAAGCTACTTCTTGAATTCACTCTAGTTCCTGTGGCAATCACACGGCCTCGAGAAACCCGGTCGACAAAGCTTTCCGAGCTGGTTTTTACTGGCCCATGGCCATCTCCGACGCAGAAGACCTCATCCAACGCTGTGAAGGATGTCAGTTTTTTGCCAAACAAATACACGTACCAGCACAAGAACTGCAGACCATCCCAGCTTCCTAGACTTTCGCATGCTAGGGACTGGATATGATCGGGCCTTTCAAGCCAGCGCCAGGAGGTTTTCGGTATGTATACGTCGCTATTGATAAGTTCTCCAAGTGGATCGAGTACAAATCGCTCATTTCAGCTACTACAAAGAAAGCAGTCGAGCTCTTTGAAGATATCATACACAGATTCAGTCTCCCGAACAGCATCATCATCGACCTCGGAAACACGTTTACTGACCATCATTTTTGGGACTTCTACGAAGACTGATGCATCTCCATTCAATATGTCTTCGTTGCCCATCCAAGAGCCAATGGCCAGGTCGAATGGGCGAACGGTATGATCCTTGACACCCTCAAAAAGACCCTATATCAGAAAGAAGAAAAGCATTCGGGCAGATGGCTCAAGGAGCTACCAGCTGTGGTCTGGGGACTGCACACTCAAGCTAGTCACAGTACCAGTGTGTCTCCATATTTTTTGGTCTATGGCTCAAAGGCCATACTGCCAGCAGATATTGCCTTCCGAGCACCTAGGGTGGAAAATTATGATGAAGAGCAAGTCGCAGCTATTCTTACAGAGGACGTCAACCAGGCCGAGGAAGAATGCCTGATCACATGCATCCGCACAGCCAAATATCTAGAAGGCTTGCGGAGATACTATAACCGCAACGTAAAAGGTCATTCATTCACCGTCGGCGACCTCGTTCTCCACAGAAAACAAAAGACCGAAGGGTTGCAAAAGCTCTCCTCCCCTTGGGAAGGGCCTTACGTCGTCAAAGAGGTCACCTGACCAGGCTCTTATCGCCTATGTGACTTAGATGGAATTGATGTTCCCAATTCATGGCACATCGATCACCTTATATGTTTCCATCCTTGAAACGTTCCAGATATGTACTCTCCACTTTGTGATGAATAAAGTTTTGATCTCCATAATTTGGCTCTATTCCTTTTCTCCATTATGTTTTAATCTCCATGTATGGTCGCCGAGCATCGCAATACTCCATAATGATCTCCAATACGAAATCGCCGAACGGTTCTCTCCAAAATCGCCGAATGATTTCTCCAAATCGCCGACCACAATTTCGCCGAATAAGTTTCTCCAAATCTCCAAAGTAGTCGCCGGATGGTTTTCTCCAAAATCGCCTAACGATTTCTCCAAATCGCCGACACATTTTTTCGCCGAGAATCGCCGAATAAGTTTTCTCCAAATCACCGAACATGTTTCCTCCAAGTCACCAATGTATCTCACCACACATTTTCTCCAAACCGCCGAACACTTTACTCTAAATCTCCAAGATATTTCGCTGATCAGCGAGAAGCCTACTTTCTTTTCTGTTCTCTTCGGAGAAGACCCAGTCTCCGATCTCTCCCTACACGTGCCATGGGCTCCGCGCTCTGCGTTATGGGTGGTCAGTTGTGGATCCTTGGTCACGCCTATTTCTCCTACACGTGCACGGGCTCCGCGCTCGATGTTATGGACTATGGGCTATCCAAGGCCGAGAGCTCAGCAATGAAATAATTCCTCGGTCACCGCTTATACTACCTCTATCCCCAAGTTATTTCAACAACTGCCGAGCAGCACACATTTCGCGCTGTTTTATATGGAGAAGACCCAGTCTCCGATCTCTCCCTACATGTGCCACGGGCTCCGCGCTCTACGTCATGGGTGGTCGACTGTGGTTCCTAGGTCACGCCTATTCCTCCTACATGTGCACGGGCTCTGCGCTCGATGTTATGGGCTATGGGCTAGCCGAGGCCATAGGGGTCAGTAGTGAACCAACTGCTTGGATGCTACTTGAATTATGCATAATCGCGTCAGGATTAACACTACGAAGAATTTTTCGCCCAAATACAGGCAAATTGCATATACATGCACCTTGTAACATTTATTCAATACATTATTTTTTTCGCCCAAATACAGGCAATCGCTCAGTCCTTTGGCGAACCCACCCCTTATCGACTGAAGGTTGATGGTTGGGTAATGGGACCAAACAACTACGAGGACATGAGTAGTGACGGACATAATGGTGTCGCGGTTGAAAATCTTGAAGTTCTCCCACGCTGCCTTACACCTCTGGATGACGGTGTCTGGATGCTGCCATCGGGCTGAGTGGTCGTTTCCAGGTCAACGTAGTCAAGCACCGGCTTAATTGCTGTGACTATAGCATCGAAGTTCTCCTTTTGGATCTTGGCCTCCTGCACCAGCACGTCAAACTGTGCCTTGGCTTTATGACGATAGCCTGCAAGCGTTACAATGTTCCATCATACAAGGAAGCTACTTCAACAATAATTCTGATTAGGAGGAATTCACCTTTCAGCTCCTCAGCCAGTTTGTCTGCCCGCTCTGTTTCTTTCGCCTTCTCCTGGCGTAGTTGATCGACGGTCTGGCACAGTTGGCCGAGCTCAGCGTCTTGCTCTACAAGCATAACAGTTATCACCGAAAATATGGTTGTTCAGCAATACAAAAGTACATTTGCCGATATACCGAACCTGCTTTCTGCTTGGATACACTCTTAAGCTGTTTGGATTCCTTCTCCAGCTGCTCGGAGGCGTTCTTCAGTTGGCTAGAGACAACGACCAGTTGTTCGGACTAGCTTCGCACCTGCTCGAACGCAGCAGCCAGCTTTTCGGTGGGGACCGCCTTCTGGTATTCCAGGTCCTACGCATTGGACTCTACAAGGTCTCGTTTGCGTTGGGCCCTCTAGATATTTCTTTCCGAGAGGTTCATCGCCTCTTTGAGTTTTTCGATCTCCTCAGCAAGGGGCTCCATTCGTTTTATCAGCTGGCGCCGCTGCTCGGCAAGCCAAGTTATCTCCTGTAAATGCATAATGACAGTATTGTTATCCAATTCCAACATCAACCAGGACCTTACCAGACACAGTACTAACCTTAATATGTTTCATCACCCCGGTAAGGGTGGTCTCCAATCTGCTGAATTCCTTCGTGGTATCCTCCTCTTCGACAATTACTATGTCGTCGCCACGCTTTTGGAGGATCCGGACTGATTGAGGCCAAGGTTCATCACGTATGATTTCCTCCACCTCGTCCTCTTCTGTTGCAGCTGGAGGCACCACCTGGGGGCTTGGTGGTCAGATAGCGGCTCCGACCATGCCCTTTGAAGCATCGGGGAGTGTCGTCGGCTCCCTCAGCACCGCAGGATTTTCCGCTCGAGATTCCGCCGTTGCCAAGGGTGCTGTCGCTGACTCATTCGCTGTCGTCGACAACCGTTCGCTGCCGCCAAGTCCACCAGGGGCAGCGATTGGATCCCTCACGTGCTGCCGAGCACTCACGGACTCCAGGATGGGGTCAACTGGCATCTCCCCCGCCCCGGGACCAGCTTCCGGCTGCTGCTCAGTTTGAGTGGGCGGGGCTAGATCTGTCGCTCGCCTTGCACTGTGTCAAATTAGTTCATCAGTTACCACAAAAGTAAAGAAACTACAGCAAAGGAACTTCAACACAAGGCCACTTACGGTTTGGTCTGACGATTCAATTTCTTAAACCGACGATGCCTGCCCGAGCCTCCAGGCACAACCGTGGGGTTGACTCTCATGCTTTGCGGGGGAATTCTAGGCTCCTCCTCTATCGACCTCCATTCTACCTACTGCTCAGGGTTCGCCTCTGCATGTTGCTCGGGGACTTCCATAGCTCACCCTACAGGGACTTCCATCGTCTGCTGCACAGAAACTCCTTCCACCCGCTGCTCGGGGATTGTCCTCGTTGGCGGTAAATGGACTCTTTCGCCTCCTCCTGATTGGTCCCCTGCGCGCGTGCTATGCGGAGGCTCTTTCGTGCTCGGTGGAGGAGCCATCAGAACTTCGTCATCGTCAGACCAGTCGAACACCATGGTCCTCTATGTTCGATTGGTCTTATCATCGCCAAGCAAGATGCCGCCTATTTTGCGGGGAGCAGCAGCCGCTGTTTTCCTCTTCTTCTGGGCCGGCTCGTCTTTTGCCGGCCTCTTCCCCCGGATTTTCTCCGATACCGGGGAAGGACTCTCCGTCTGACTAACATCCACACCTCCGGATTCTGAAGAGACGCCTACGGAGCTTTCTTCAGGTTGAGCTGATGGTCGTGCATCCACTGCCGGTGGCCAATCGTTTCTCGGCACGCCCGAGAAATATACCGCCCTATCCTGTGAATGGATCTTCACATGAGTGGATCAGTCTATTGCTCAGCAATGAGAAAATGAAAAACTTCTCAAAAACATACAGTTGGGATATTCACCTGAGGAGGCAGATTCTTGTAGTTAAAGGGTTTTGTGTACCCTGACAAGCTGAATGAGGCAAGCGGAGCAAACAGCTCAACAGTCCACACTTCAACAACATTCTTGGATAGTATCTCTAGCCTCTCTCGAGTACCGTCGGACTCCCCTTTGAATTCGAAGCCTAGGTGCGCCCTCTCCTTACAGGGCTGAACGCGGCGCACTATGAAACTCGCCGCTACCAATCCGCCATTGGTCCTCACACCCTTTATTAAGCCGAGGAGTTCCTTTACTTGCTCCATATCATCGTTGCTCGGCATCTATGACCAACTCCTCTAGCTTTCTGGGATGTGGTCGACGTTACTGCGGACTACTGGGTGGCTTTGTTTCATATAGAACCACCTGGTGTTCCACCCCATCAGTGATGTGTTCAGCAGCATGGTAAGGTACTCACTGGCCATCCCATCCCTGAGCTAAAGATATACGCCACCGACCACCTTGGAACTAGCTCCGCCTCTCTTCTTCAGCCTGAATAGGTGACGGAAGAGATTGAAGTGGGGTAGGATTTCGAGGTATGCCTCATAGAAATGGATGAAGATTGAGATGTGCAAAATGGTATTGGGGTGGAGGTTGCATAGACTAACCACCCAGGGCTCCAACAGATCTCTCAGAAATGGATGAATAGGAAATCCTAACCCGCGCTAGAAATAATCCTCGAATACCACTACTTCGTCAGTATGAGGTGTCGGGAAGGACTCACCGAGGGCCGGCCGCCATCCAGCGGTAGCACGGTCAGGGAGAACATCGACTTCCACCAATCTGTTTAGCTCCGCCTCTCCCATTTGTGATGCCGGGCCACGACGCCCACCTTCTTGGGACTAGTCTTCTTCGATTTCATAGCTCCTTTTTTCGGTGCCATCTCCTAGATATGGTTAGGGTTTGGCGGCGGAGGCAAATGTGGTTGTAGATTCGGAGATGCGAGAGATGAGGAGGAAGATCAAGTGGAAAGGTGGGAACGGGGTGTGCGGCGGCACTGTTATAAAGCACTTTCCCCACCTTTTCGCATTCAAGGGTTTTTGGGAAACCGTTCCCGTGATCTGTGTCGCTCCAAATTCTCCGACGTGGCATATGGGCAGTTACCTGGGCTTCTCCGACGCTCCGAATTTATCAATGCAGTCAGTTGCTACTCGCCGAATAATCGCCGACTTCTCCGCCATTTATCGAGGCTCAGTAACCGTTACTGTACAGCTGTTACTCCAATTTTTTCTCCATGGTTTGATTTCTCTGATATCTTCGCTTATAGCTCGGGGACTGGCTGCCTGCTCGGCTGGTCATTCATTATTTCTCTGTTTCTGACCCTGGCACCACATGACTATGTCATCTACTGTCAGGCTCGGGGACTAAGTGGGCACACTTCACCTCGCGGTGAATGTGCTTTTTTTCTGGAAGACTCTATGACTCTTGAAACAGAAGAAGACTATCTCCTTTCCTCATGGTCGGACTCTAAGTGGGCACACTTGGTCTACTATGAAGAAATTTTTGATTCTGGACTTGAGCTCCTTACACCCTCATGTCGAGCCATACTTGGAATATGCTGCTCGGGTGTGGTACACGCTGCTCGGCAATGGTGCACGTTGCTCGGCAACTGCTCACAACTGCTCGGTGACTCATCATGGTGGTTGGACCAAGAGTTGGACTGCTCGACTCTGGTTCGCACTTGCTCAGACATGGTCAAGATAGCATTGCAAAGCGGATGCAAGGTGCTCGGGGACTAGCTGTGGGGGGTACAACCTCAGATACCCATGACAGACCACATGGGCTGTGCCCCTAGGGGCAGCCCAGCCCATAAGACGAAGCCTTGCGGGCACGATTCTACTCAGCGCCTTCCGCAAGACAGGGAAGATATCCTAAAGATACTATGAGATCTGTTAGGATACGTATGATCCCATGATTCTTGTAATCTATTATTACTTTCCGGTTATCTCTCAGATCTAACCGACTTGTAACCCTGCCCCCTGGGCAATATAAGGCAGGCAGGGACCCCCTCCAAAATCATGGCATATCATACGATAGCTAATATGAACCAACATACCACAGGAGTAAGGTATTACGTCATACTGACGGCCTGAACCTGTATAACTCGTGTGTCTCTGTTGCCTTCTTGTTCTTGATCACGCGCTCCTCTGCCGATCAATCTACCTTCATGGGATACCCCTCGGAGGACTACCGACGATATTCTATCGACACCAATGAATGACCTCGAGGATGAGGTCGAGGGGGATGCAGGGACCCCATCACGCCTGTGGGTGGAGCAGCTGAAGACCCTAGCACCAAGAGCTCGAGGAAGCATGACTCCAGCTCAAGTAGGAACGCGTGGAGCTCAAGCGAGAGATAGTGGGCGCGGGCGCCATGGCCCACGACATGAACCGGAGGATCATCGAGGATGATGAAGCGCTCCCACACTTCGCTCGGGCAAGCTAGAACATCGCTGCTACGGCCGCCTTGCTCTAGGGGCTTCCAGGGTCCACGATGCCCGAAGACCGTTAGGCCCATCGTTAGATTCGCATGCTACTTAAGCGTGCGGCGGGGCAACAGGCCAAGATCTCATTAACTTGACGACAAGGACGTGTTAGAGCGACCTGACAAGGACGCGTCAGTCCACCTAGTGCCGCAAGGCGGCAGGCCACGCGCCGTGGTCCCAGTGCATGAGCATCTTGGTAACCACTATGACACGCGTGACACCCTTGATGCCCGCAGGCATGCCCGCAGCAATGCGAGGGAGGGAGCTAGCCACGGCTACCACCCTCATCATGGTGGACGCTACGATAGCGGCAAGGACCAAAGCCCGAGCCCCGGCATGCCAGGACCTCAGGCCTTTGGCAAACACATCCTCAACACTACATTCCCACCATGGACCGACCACCGACCAACATCCTAAAATACTCTGGGGAAACAAACCCCAAACTATGGCTCGAGGATTATCGGCTTGCTTGCCAAGCTGGTGGAGCAGATGATGACAATTTCATTATCTGCAACCTTCCACTGTTCTTGGCCGATTTGGTGCGGCTGTGGTTGGAACACCTTTTGCTCAACAGCATCTAGAGTTGGGCGGACCTAAAGGAGATCTTTGTGGGAAACTTCTAGGGCACGTACAAGAATCCTGGGAACCCATGGGATCTCAAAAACTATTGGCAAAAGGCCAGGGAAACCCTTCGGGGGTACATCCGGTGCTTCTCCCGTAGTGCAACAAGCTGCCTAATGTTGCCAATGCCAATGTCATAGAAGCTTCCTATCTAGGACCACTTGCGAGTCCTTGGTCCATAAGCTAGGATGTAAGGGCCCACAAACCACCAAGGAGCACCTCAACATCGCCACCAGCCATGCCTCAGGTGAGGAGATGGTCAGGGTGATCTTTGACCACCTCAAGGGCAAGGCGAAGTGCGATGAGGATGACGGCAAAGGCGCCTCCAACCGCCCCAGCAAGAAGAAGGGCAAGTAGTGGCGTGAGGGCTTGCTCATGGCTATCGCCGACCACAAGGGGGGTTAGAAGCCCATAGAAGGTATCCCGAACCACTTCTAGAAGCTACTCGAAGGGCCACACCCAAACCATGCCTTCCCTATCAAGCATCTCTAAAAGGACTACTACCTCATGAAGCGGTTCTTGTCCAGAGGCTCCAACAAGGGGGAGCATAGGGAATACCCCAAGCTAGCCACAGATAACACCGAGGGGAATGATGGCGGCTTTCTAACGCTGGATGCCTGCCTTATGATCTTCGAAGGGTCGGTGGCCTATGACTCCAAGCGCCGCCAGAAGCTTGCATGCCGTGAGGTCTATATGGCCGAGCTGGCCGTGCCTACCTTCCTCCAATGGTCGGAGTCCACCATAACCTTTGATCAGACTGACCACCTAGAGAGCATCCTGCAATCGAGCAGATATCCGCTCGTGGTCCACCTGATCATCGGCACAAAGTGGCTCACCAAGGTACTGATGGATGGAGGCAGCGGCCTCAACATCATGTACGCCGAAACACTCAATGCCATGGGCATCGACTGATCACGCATCTGACTGACCGGAGCACCTTTCCATGGCATCATGCCTAGAAAGCAGGCCATCCCACTTGGGTAGATCGATCTGCCTATCACCTTTGGGGATTCATCAAATTATAGGACAGACACCCACACCTTCGAGGTGGTCGGGTTCCATGTAACCTACCATGCCATCCTAGGACATCCATGCTACATGGATTTCATGGCCATCCCCAACTACACCTACCTAAAGCTGAAGATGCCTAGACCATGCGGGGTCATCACCATCAGTACCTCCTTCCAGCGTGCCTACGAGTGTGAGGTCGAGTGCTGCGAACATGTCACGGCAATCATCGCCTCCAAGGAGCTTGCGGCCATCAAGAAGAAGGTCGCTGAAGAAGAACCTGACCCCATGCGGTTGGCTAGGTCTTTTGAGCCTGTGGAGGGTGCCAAGGAGGTCCTCATAGACCCCAGTGGCTCCAAAGGCAGAGCGGTGCGCATTAGCACCACGCTTTTCTATGAATAGGAAAGCGCACTCATTGACTTCCTCTGTGCCAACAGAGATATCTTTGCGTGGAAACCCTCAAACATGCTAGGCATTCTAAGAGAAGTCACCGAGCATGCCTTGAAGATCAGGCCAGGATCCAAGCCAGTGAAGCAGCACCTGTGTCACTTCGATGAGGGGAAGCGTAGGGCCATCGACGAGGAAATTGCGAAGCTTTTGGCGGCCGGGTTCATCAAGGAAGTATTCCACCCCAAATGGTTAGCCAATCCCATTCTTGTATGAAAGAAGAGTGGGAAATGGAGAATGTGTGTTGACTACACGGGTCTCAACAAGGCATGTCCAAAGGATCCATTTCCTTTATCAAGCATAGACCAAGTAGTCGACTCAACCTCAGAGTGCGAAACCCTTTTCTTCCTTGATGCGTACTCTAGGTACCATCAAATTATGATGAAAGAGTCTGACCAGCTCAAGACATCTTTCATCACCCCATTCAAATCATTCAGCTACATCACAATGCCATTCAGACTAAAAAACACGTGGGCTACGTACCAATGTTGTATGCTCAAGTGTTTTGGGGACCTCATCGGGCAGACCGTTGAGGCCTATGTGGATGACATCGTGGTCAAGTCCAAACAGGCTGACCAGGTCATAGACCACCTTGAGCAGACCTTCGAAAACTCCAAGCAAACGGCATTAAGCTCAACCCCGAGAAGTGTGTTTTTGGGGTCCTAAGGGGTATGCTGCTATGTTTCATCGTCTCCGAGCGTGGCATCAAGGCCAACCTAGAGAAGATCTCGGCTATCATAAGGATGGGCCTAATTTAGAACATAAAGGAGGTATAGCGAGTTGCAGGGTGCCTCGCCATGCTTAGTCGCTTCGTCTCGCACCTCGACGAACAAGGTCTCCCCCTCTATCGGCCTCTGAAGAATGCCGACCATTTTGAATGGACGCTCGAGGCCTAGGAGGCACTTGACATGGTCAAGTAGCTATTGACAAAGGCCTCAATTCTGGTTCCTCCGACCGATGGAGACCCACTTCTACTCTACATTGCGGCCACCACGCAAGTGGTCAGCGCCGCCCTGGTGCTGGAGCGAGAAGAAGAAGGGCATGCCCTCAAAGTGCAGCATCCCATGTACTTCATTAGTGAGGTCTTGTTCATTTCCAAGACCTGCTACCCCCAAATCCAGAAGCTCCTGTATGCCGTCCTTATCGCCAAGAGGAAGCTACATCACTACTTTGAGTCACATATGGTGACGGTCATGTCGTCCTTCCCCCTCGGCAAGGTTGTCCAAAACCAGGATGCCATGGGAAGAATCACAAAGTGGGCACTCGAGATGATGGGTCAAGGCATTTCATATGCCCCCGGATGGCTATCAAGTCCCAAGTGTTGGCTGATTTCATTACAGAGTGGGCCAAGGTCCAAATGCTACCGGTAGTCATTGACCAGGGGTACTAGATGATGTACTTCGATGGATCGCTGATGAAGAAAGGCACCGACGCGGGGCTAGTCTTCGTTTCACCCCTCGAGGTATGCATGAGGTACATGGTTCACATCCATTTCCCCTCCTCCAATAATGTGTCTGAGTATGAGGCACTCATCAATGGCCTATGCATCGCCATCGAGTTGGGTATTCGACGCCTCGACGTCTGGGGTGACTCCCAGCTGGTCATCGACCAAGTCATGAAGGAGTCGAGCTACCACAATACCAAGATGGTTGCATATTGCCGAGAAGTCCGCCAGCTAAAGGACAAGTTTGACAGTCTCGAGCTAAACCACATCCCAAGGCATCTCAATGAGGCGGCCGACACGCTGGCGAAAGTAGCGTCTGGTCGAGAGCCGGTGCCAACGGGCATCTTCGCCAGTGATCAGCACAAGCCCTTGGTCCGCTATTCAGAGCCAGAATAGGCCAGTGATGAGCCACTTGCCCTGGGATTAGGGGCTAACCAGCCATCGGCTCCATCCGACCCCGAGGTCATAGAGCTTGACGAGGATCCAGCAATAGAGCCTGACCCTCTGGCCAACCGGAGGACACCTTACCTCGACTACCTCCTCTGTGAGGCACTATCGATGGACAAGACAGAGTCTCGGCGGCTCGCGCATCATGCCAAGTCGTTTGCCATTGTTGATGGCAAACTCTATAGGCGGAGCCACACCGGGATCCTACAGCGCTGCATCCCCATCGAGCAAGGGAAGTAGTTGCTGAGTGATATCCATGGTGGGGTCTATGGTCACCATGCTGTGTCTAGAACCCTGGTCGGAAATGCATTCCGACAAGGCTTCTAATGGCCGACCGCAGTAGCCGACACTCAACATATTGTGCGCACCTGCGAAGGGTGTCAGTAATACGCCCGATAGACCCACCTGCCGACCCAAGCACTCCAGATGATCCCCATCACATGGCTATTCGTGGTCTAGGGGCTCGATCTGGTCAAACCTCTCAAGAGGATGCCCGAGGGCTATATGCACTTACTTGTCACCATAGACAAGTTTACGAAGTGGGTAGCGACTTGACCGATCTCCGCGATCAAGTCCGAGCAAGCCGTCCTGTTCTTCCTCGATATCATTCATCGCTTTGGGGTTCTGAACTCCATTATCACGGACAATGGCATGTAGTTCACCAAAAAGAAGTTCCTCCGATTCTACGATAAATACCACATCCACGTCGATTGGGCCGCCGTGGCACACCCCCGCAAGAACAGGTAGGTCGAGCACTAACGGCATGGTCCTACAAGGCCTGAAGCCTAGGATCTTCAACTGGTTGAACAAATTTGGTGGACGATTCATTGTGGAACTTCCCATGGTGCTCTGGAGCATGTGGATGACCCAAGTCGGGCCACCGGCTACACACCGTTCTTCATGGTCTACGGTTCCAAGGCTATCCTCCCGATCAACCTCGACTATGGAGTGCCAATGGTCAAGGCATATGACAAACAGGGAGCCAAGGCATCCCTTAAAGATGCCATGGACCAGCTAGATGAAGTGTGCAATGTCGCCCTCCTCTGCTCGGCCAAATACCAACAAGCGTTGCGTCGGTACCATAGCCATCGACTGTGGGGTCGGGCCTTCAACATCGGGGACCTAGTGCTCCACCTCATCTAGAGGAACAAGAACCGCCATAGGCTCTCTCCGCCATGGGAGGGAATGTACGTCGTCACGGAGGTGCTCTGACTGGGCACATACAAGCTCAAGACCATCAATGGTGAAATCTTCGTCAATGCCTGGAATCTCAAGTAGCTACGTCGCTTTTACCCTTAATAAATGCACACTTTCTCTTATCAGTTTTTCTTTCAAACTCCATGATCTTTAGTGACACCCAACCCTAGCAATGGCGAGGGGTCGGGCCTCGCTCGGGGGCTAGTAAGAGCTTATCTATCCAAAAGATATTCTCTACGCCTGACCCTCTCTCACGATGAAGCCTAGAAGCGAAGTTTGCAGAAACAAACGCCGAGTAAAACTGGCCGGACTGCGAGAAACCTACGCCTCAGTGGCTATGGCATCTTTGCTCACCAGTGTTATCAGAGTTTGTTCACCCACACCCCGAGCTTTATGGCCTCAACAATGGAAATGGTCAGAATGCACTAACCTTTTTATACCAAAAGGGGAGAAGAGCTAAAAATCTGTTAGGTCATAACGAAATTTAAGAGCTTGTCCACTTATTACAAGTTTGCCACATGGCTCATCTGCCTAACTAAATTCTTGGGGGGATGATCTCATCCTCTATCTCCACAGGAAAGCCCTATGCCAATGGGTCACCCAAGCCGCTCGAATGGCTCGGGCCATTGCCAAGAGATGGTTCGGGAGGAGTGGAATGCCACACAAGGGTTATACCGACCCGTTTATGAACAACGGACCCAGGTTCCACCCGGACATATCTGATAAGAGCTCACTGAACACGTCACTCGAGCCATCAAGGTAAGTCCTGTGCTAGCGGGTCACCCAAGTCGATCAGACGATATGGGCCGCTGCCAAGAGATGGGTCACCCTTAATTTATGCATGTTTTCTCTTATTAATTTCGCTATCGAGCCCCCGACCCTAGCAACGACAAGGGGTCGGGCCTCACTCGTGGGTAGGCAGGAGTGTCTGTTCGGTAGACATTCTCTAAGCCTGACCCCTTTCTCAC
Source organism: Miscanthus lutarioriparius (assembly GCA_904845875.1). Classification (NCBI taxonomy): domain Eukaryota; kingdom Viridiplantae; phylum Streptophyta; class Magnoliopsida; order Poales; family Poaceae; genus Miscanthus; species Miscanthus lutarioriparius. The sequence continues at coordinate 43,434,602 of CAJGYO010000019.1, forward strand.
GCTAAAACCTAGAGGCAAGGTGTGCGGAAGCAAACTCTGAGTAAAATTGGTCAGACTGCTAGAAACCTATGCCCGAGCGGCTGCGGCATTTCTGCTCACCAGCGTGATCAGAGTTTTTGTCCCCGCACCCCGAGCTTTAGCCTCCGCCTTCCCTAGAAGGGTTTGGAGGGACCCACCAGCGGAATCTCCATCGAGGAGAGGCTGGCAGGTCGCCCAAGTCAGTCAGACAGCTCAGGCCACTACCGAGAGACGGGTACAGAGAAGCAGGATGCCCAATGCAAGTTATGCCAACTGCATCATGAACGACGGACCTGGACCCCGCATGGACATATCCAGTAAGGAGCACCCCGAACCCGTCACTCGAGCCATCAAGGTAACTTTACCGACCCCCACTTTACTTTTCTAGTACATGAGCATTCATTTATCCATTCTCATGCATGCATTCATACATTCATCTCATACATCCAAGCATTGCATATGCAATTATTACATCACAACGCTTCGTGCCGCATCATGAAGCGGTAGTCGTCTCATTCGACATGAGCGGCAACCGACCGAGGTTCGAAGGCCGGCCTACGGAGGGCTCGAGGCTGCCTTGAGTCAAACAGAGCTAGGGGAGAAAAATGGAGATGAGCCCCAGCAGCCCTTGCCCAACCCTGCTCAGAAGCAGACATGGACATCTCGACCTTTCTCATTCGATCCTAACCTTGAGCCAAGCCAACAAAATCTCCATCGAGGAGAGGCCAGCGGGCCACCTGATTCATTCTCCAGAACGACTCAGGCATCTATTGGGAGGTAGGTTAAGGAGGAGTGGAATGCCACATGAGGGCTATGCCGACACCATCAGCGAATGACGGACCCAGATTCCACTCGAACATGCCCATTAGCGAGCTCACCGAGCGCGATACTCGAGCCATCGAGGCAAGTGTCATTAGCTCAGCCCGTCTAGTTACAAAAACCATGGACGGGGTGACACACGAAATTTGGCCGACCCCTACCGAGACCAACAGGGCTTGGGGGCTCGAGCTGCCCAACCCTAGCTCAGGAATCCAACTGATCAGGGTTCGAAGGCCGGCCCATGAAGAGCTCAAGGCCGCCTCACATCGAATAGAGCCAGGGAAGAAAATGTAGATGAGCCCCAGCAGCCTTCGCCCAACCCGCTTAGAAGCATACAGGGTCATCTAAACCTTGTCATTCGATCCTATCCTCTAGCCGAGCCCATAGAATCTCCATCGAGGGGAGGCCAACGGGCCACCTGAGTCGCTCTCTGGAGCAAAATGAGCATCTACCGAGAGGTGAGTTAAGGAGCAGTGGAATGCTATATGAATGCTATGCTGACCCCGTCATGAACGACGGACCCAGATTCCACTCGAACATGCCCGTTAGCGAGCTCGCCGAGTGCGTCACTCGAGCCATCAAGGCAAGTGACGTTAGCTCAACCCCTCCGGTTGCGAAAACCATGGACAGGGTGACGATCACAAAAATGAGGCAACTATAGTAGAACCGTCCAATTTATAAGAGCACAAGTACAATAGCAATCGCCGAAGCAATCAAACCATCATACTTGAGCCCATATAAAGCCGGTAGTCCGATGAAATCATGAGGGATCTCAAACAAACCAACATACAAACCAAGATCGTACATGATTCAACGCAACCAGTCACCTGTTACATCACAGTTCACAAATAGTTCACAAGTATCTCACATACCTCGGAGTTCACATAGTTATAACAAACCAAGTTCAAATAGCGGAAGCAAAGTACTTTAACATCAACATCATACGTAGTTCAAATACATGCCAGTGCTATGGTCATTCCAGCAAAAGTAGATCAGAGGAGATAACTCAGGAGTACCATGCCCCATGGTTTAGTCCTCATCCATGGTAGGATGAAGGTAGTTCTTACCAGTGTTCGCCTAAATGGCCTAAACGACCGTTTAAACAGCCAGTAAATGGTAAATGGTGGTAAACTGTTTTGTTTAGAGGGTAAACGGAAATTAAACGGTTGACCGTTTAAACGGTCAAAAAATGGGAAAAACGATCTAAATGGCCTAAACGGAACAGAGATAAACAGCATTAAACGGGCTAAACAGCTGTTTAAACGGTTGTTTAGGCGAACACAAGGTAAATCTAGTTCAGTTTTGTATGGATAAATTTGTATACTTAAGTTTATTATATTTATAAATGTGTACACTTGATATGTTACGTGCATAAATATCTATATTTGGTTCTTTTCACATGCAAAAATATATATACATACCAAAATAATTGATTTTTACTCGGATAAATATGTAGAAATGCTAGAATACTTGATTTTTCACATGCACATATATAATTATATGTATTTTTTAAAGTGCAAACCGTTTAACTTCGTTTAAACACCGTGTAAACAGCCTAAACGCTAAACGAAGGGTGACCGTGTAAAGACCGTTTGGGAAAACATTGGTTCTTACAGTACCCATGGTACATCATGTCATCTACAACAAGAGGAAATAAACCCTGAGTATGAGAATATACTTAGCTAGACTTACCTGTCATAAACCAAAAATAATATGACACCAAGGAGTATGCAAGGCTTTATCGGTGGAGTTAGCTTGACAACATTTTGCATAAAAGCTTAAGTAACATAACTTGAAGATTTAGTACTTATAGCATCAATTTGAATACCTATTCAATTAAGCATCTCTAGATTAGCACCTATACTAGGGCAGTCACTTGATTAAGCTAACAAGCATTAGTAACCATATCCGGTTATAAGAATAATTTGAGCATCATCATAACCAACAAGTTTCCATTAAGTTACTCTATGTTGCCGCTGCTCAGTCAAGTTCTCACTAGCTGGGAGAGATGGCAATTTGAATTGATTATTACCCAGCTGGGGAATTATTCCTAACACAAACCCATACTTCCCCCATCGGGGTCACATCGGGTCACCTTTGGTACAACTCAGGAACCAGCTTCGCAGGTCCAATCAGCGCCACACCCTCAGAGATTCTACCAATCTGCCAGGAAGATCAGGACTTGAACCCAACCTGGGACTTACACCATTGGCTCTCCGCACATCCTTACTGCCTCTAGTGTGCGCACTTTCACTTACCGGGGCCTAGCCTGATTTGAGCTACTCAACTATGCGGTTGGAACGACTTATCAGGCCAACTAAGTGCGAGGTATGCGTTCAACATGACATGAGGACGTACAGCGAATTGGTCCTTAACCGACACAGACAGGGATAGATAGGCACCAAGACCTCCATGCATTGTGCTTCTCTATCACAATCCCGCCTGGTCTCCTTTTTATTCATCAACACATGATTATTTCCACGATAGCAATTATAGCCAACCGTGATAAGTTATGTACCTATATGTTTCAGGTGATAGGAAATCACCTGAGTTCTACCGGATTAAGCAAGGCTAAGCATCAATTCGATCCTAGACCTACCAAGGATTCAAAATATATTTATCTAGACAAGGATAATATATGTAGCAAGTGGTTCCAATCAACTCTTATAACCTAATGCATCAAATATAAAGGACGCAATTGATATTTGTAAAAACATGGCAGGCTTATAATGCTCCAGGGCTTGCCTTTCAAGAATGAGGAAGGTTGGTGGTCAGGACACTCAAGGAGATCTTCTACGTTGACTCCTCCTTCTGCCTAGACTTCCTGTTCCTGGGCTGCCTACTGCTCCTCCTAAAGTTCTTTTTCAAATTCCAGAAGAGTGACTCCCTCCAGAACACCTATTGCATGCATATGCATAGCATAAGAGTCATGAATGAATAAGATATGGAAGGTGATGATGAAAGGTACAACCATGTATAGATGGACACATGAATGACATGATGACACAAGATTAATATTTACTTTACTGAGTAGGTGCATATCTTTTCTTGAAAACTAGAACTACACACTCACCAAGCTCTAACAACCTAAAGTAAAGTTGTTCATCTTCAGTAAGTGGTCTAGCACCTGCAACTAACAACTTATCTTAATCAGCCTAAGCATCTAAATCATCACATCAACTCATATAAAACAATCAAGTCATTCACTGCATTTAACAGATTCAGGGCTGCAGACAGCAGCTGCTAGTTTAATTCATAACTAGAGTTGTACTGACCCAAAATACATGCAAGAAGACAATCTAGAAAGCTTATGAAGTTAGCTACAATTCATCTTTAATCATCTCCACATGCTTCCCAAGTTAATATGGTCAAACAGTCACATTTCTCAAATCTGGTCCAAAAATTCCAGAGAAGATCCAGTTCTGAAGACCAACTTTGAATAGTCATAACTCACAAATAATTTGGCCAAATGCCATGAAAATTTAATACGAGCTAAATAAGTGAGTTATCTACAACTTTGTTATAGACAAGATTCATAGCAAACATCATATTCACCATGTAATTTGCTTAACTCTAGAATTTGTCCAGAAAAGTCACTATATGTGAATTTTAGGGAAAATAATATTTCACTACATACATGAATGGTACTTTGAGCACTACCAATGTTACCAACAGTTAACTTATATCAATTGAGTACTAGAAAATAGAGTGGTCATTCCTAAATAAATTCTTTTCATTCCTTTATTAATTTATTTAGATAATTAGGTAAAATAACAAACATATAGCAAAATTATGCAGTAAATTCTACAAAAATTACAGTAGCTTATACACATCTCCATTATGCTACTGTATAAATTTCATAGTATTTTAACAAGTAGAACATCCTTTGCAAAAATGACAAGCCAGCAGGGTTAATAATAACATAAATAAAAATCCTATTGAAAGGTGTCAAACAATAGAATTCATATTTTTCTTAGCTTCATCATAGCACAAGAACAATGTGCAATAAATTTCATGCTTACTGGATACATGTCTTTACCATGAAAAATAGCACAAGAATCTAGAATTTATTCAAGATAAATAGCAAACTCCTATTTCTAGCAAGATCACTGTGCAACCAATATTTTTCCCAGGTAGTACATGTCAAGACAAGACCAACAAAATTGGAACCACATTTTTATCACTTTCCTAGCTCAAGTTATGCATTTTTCAAGATTGGAAACATTCAAAAAGCATTTATCTAGCAAAATACTACACTTTGTGAGGAATCCAACAAAATTTGGTTCACTCAATTTGGACACTCCTAGCTCTAGATATGATTTTCCAAAGTTAGCACAAAATTCTGGAAAAGAATAAAACAAAACCTAAAGCTACAGCCGTTGACGCGTGGGACCTGGAGGTCAACGGATCCCACTTGACAGTCGAACAGAGATAGGGCACGGTGGTTGATTGGCCACTGTTCGTCGACGGTGAAGCCACTGGCGGCGAGGTCAACACCTACGTGCTCGTCTCTTCAAGCCGCGTCGATAGGTGTGCTCGGCCAGCCTGGAAGCTCATCGGAAGTAGCTCGCCGGTGGCAATGGTGGACGACGGTGGTCGCGTGGTGGTATGCCAGTGTCCTCCGATGACCATATGCTCTAGTGAGGTGTTGTACAACTATGTGGTAACCTATCGGAGCTAACCTAGGTGGCTAGGGTTCCATTGATGTGACGGCGAGCTCTGACCGCGTGTATGCCCGCGCGGCAGCGTATGGAGCAAGGCGGTGCTCATCTCGTTCTAACGAGACAGCAGTGAGAGGTGGTTCTCCATCATGCCAGATGCTAGGTCTAGGCTTACTCATCCTAATGCACATGAAAGAGATGGAAGGCGAAGGCTTAGCTCGACAACGGCGAGCTCGGTTGTCACGACGACAATGGCGGCCACGGTGGGAGCGGTGGGGTGTTCCCGTGTGCATGCTCGGTAGCATCTAACCTAGACTTCACCTGAGCTTCTACAACTTAGTGTAGCACTGGACTGAGGAAGAGAAAAGTAGGGGGTGTGGTGGACAGGCGCTGCCACGGTGAGCCGAGCGAGCGGCGGCGCTTCGGTGAGGTCTTATGGCGGTGAAAAACAAAATGTGGCCTTACCTAGGCAGAATACAGTGAAGCAAGGGGTCAGGGATGTGGTAGTGGAGATAGAGCAGCTATGGCTGAGACAAATTAACGAGTGAAGCTACATCGACGGCAAGCGGCTGCGGCGGAGCGGTGTGGTGGCGCGGCGAGCTCTGAGCGGCGCTTCGGCGACGCAGAGCGGAAAGTAGAGAGTGAGTGAGGGCGTGGGGGTGAAACAGCGGGTGCGGGGTGCCTTTGTGCCCATCATGGCCTGAACGGCTAGGTCATCATTATTGTATGGCCACCACATGGCGGCTTTGGCCTGATGTGGTCGGCCATCGACGATGTGGTGTCCGTGGCCATCAGCGCCCAACGGGGTGCCTGACAGCGCAACTTGATGGTGGTTTTGCACTTAATCCACGGTGAATTGGTGCAAGATGTTTAATCAAACTTTGTAGAGCTATGTAAGGGCTACAAGATTGATTTAGAAACCATCTTCTAATTCGCAATGGTTTGGAAGTTACATCATCTCAAAGTCGAACACATCAAAACTGTGAAATCAGTTTGACTTAGAAATTTTTCTAAGTTTGGAAAACAATATTTTGTTGATTTTTATGAGCCTTATTTGACCATGTTAGGCACTAAACTAGCTCTTGACCCAAAAATAAGAGTTGTTACTCTAGTCAAGTACTACAACTTTGCTTAAGGGTGCACTGCCATGCAAACAATCTATGCTATAGTTCAACTTAGGTCAAACATACTACATGAAAATGGTAAATTACACTATAACCATGACTTAGAGGCCAAATTGGTCCAAGTCATGAATACCAAAGTTGTTCCATATGACATTCTAAACATGTTTAAGGTACCCCTAATGTCCACAAGCATTTCATACATTGGTCACACATAAGTACTTCCTAGGTCAACAAAGCATGTCATCACTTAGGACCTTAATTAGGTAAGGTGATCCACATGAACATTGTTCCATTAGGCATCCTAATAGTGTAGCCAAGGTGTTTTAGTGACCAAACATCACCACTTGCATTAGCCACACATGATCATAAAGCATACATACAATGAAACATAGAAGAACAATAGTATGTTTCACATGTTTCATAGCAATGTTTCATATAAAAATGCTTATGCATGAATGAATGATGCTTATGCTCATGCAATGCAAGTGCAATTATGCAAGCCTAACACCTAGGGTGTCACAGCCCCACCCCCTTATAGAAATCTTGCCCCGAGATTCGAAAGACCTATCGTTTTTCATAAAAGGAGGGATAAACTTCACGTAAATAATCTTCCCTTTCCCACGTAGCATCTTGCTCACTATGATTATTCCACATCACTTTGTGAAACTTGATCACACGGTTTCGAGTTACTCTATCCTTGCTATCTACAATGAAGATAGCCCTCATTTCTAGGGTAACTAGATCTTGTAGGCTACTCTTCCACTTTTCTCAATGATTGGATATGGACCTACATATCTGGGTGCAAGCTTTCTTTTTACTCCAAACTGTTGTACCCTTTTCATTGACGACACTTTCAGGTATACATAGTCACCTACTTCAAACTCAATGGGCCTTCTTCTCTTGTCCGCATAACTTTTTTGCCTTGATTCTGTGGCTTCTATATGTTGTTGAATGATATGCACCTGCTCTTTAGCCTCTTTGGCAAAATCAATACCATAGTATCTCCTTTCTCCGGGTTCAACCCAATTCAAAGGAGTTCTACATTTACGGCCATACAAAGCTTCAAAAGGAGCCATCTTAATACTCTCTTGATAACTATTGTTGTAGGAAAACTCAGCTAAAGGTAACTATTTTTTTGATGAACCTTTTGAAGAGATGACACAAGCTCTCAACATGTCTTCTAATATTTGATTTACACATTCAGTTTGCCCGGAGGTCTGAGGGTGATAGGCAGAACTTTTGACTAAGTTGGTGCCTAACATCTTGTGCAAATGTTCCCAAAAATGAGCAGTGAACTGAGGCCCTTTGTTAGACACAATGGTTCTTGACACGCCATGTAGACGTACTATGTGGGACATATACAACTCAGCATACTCATGCGGTCGATAGTTGGTTCTGACTGGAATGAAATGTGCAGACTTGGTTAGGCGATCCACAATCACCCATATGGAATCATAATTCTTATGAGTAGGTGGAAGTCCAACAATAAAATCCATGCTAACTTCTTCCCACTTCCAACCTAGAATGGACAATGGTTGAAGCAGTCCACCAGGTTTCAAATGAATAGCCTTAACTCGGCAACAATTATCACATTTAGCAACATAAGCTGCAATCTCCTCTTCATTTTGGTCCACCAAAAACAGTTTTTCAAGTCTTGATACATTTTGCTACTACCCAGATGAATGGATAGTTTAGAAGAGTGAGCCTCTCCTAAGATCTAGTTTATAAGTTCCTTATCCTTCGGCACTACTAGTCTATCTTTAAACCATAGAATACCTTTCTCATCTATCATAAAATGCTTAGTCTCTTGCTCTTTCAGCTTTCTTTTGATGTGGAACACACCTGGATCGTTCTTCTAAAGCTCGATGATCTTCCTCTCGAGAGAACAACTGATCATAATATTGTGCGGCACAACAAGATATAACAAATTAAAGCCATCTTCTAACAAGGAATTGCAATGAGACTTTCTACTCAAAGCGTCTACAACAACATTCGCTTTGCTAGGATGATAATGTACTTCTAAATTATAATCTTTGATCAGTTTTAGCCATCTCCTCTATCTCATATTCAGTTTGGGTTGAGTGAAGATATACTTAAGACTCTTATGATTTGTGTAGATATGACACACATTGCCAAGCAAATAGTGTCTCCAAATCTTCAATGCATAGACAACCGCTGCTAATTCTAAGTCATGAGTTGGGTAATTGACTTCATGCTTCTTCAACTAACGTGAGACATAGGCAATGACTCAGCCTTCCTGCATAAGAACACATCCCAAACCGGTACCTGATGCATCACAAAACACATCAAAAGGTTTCTCGATATTAGGTTGTGCTAAAACAGGAGTTGAAGTCAACAAAGTCCGTAAAGTGCGAAAAGCAGCTTCACACTCTGGAGTCCACACAAACTTCTCATCTTTCTAAAGCAATCTTGTCATTGGCTTGGCAATTTTGGAGAAGTCCGGAATGAACCGATGGTAGTAACCTACTAAACTAAGAAAACTCTGAACTTCATGAACTAAAGTTGGGGCCTTCCAATCCATGACTTCTTGTAGATTAGAGGGGTCTATGGAAATCCCATTTTCTAACAGCATGTGTCCTAGAAAAGGTACCTTTCGAAGCCAAAACTCACACTTACTAAACTTAGCATACAACTTATGTTCTCTTAGTCTGGTTAGCACAATTCTCAGATGTTTTGCGTGATCCTCCTTGTTTTTTGAATAGATCAGAATGTCATCGATGAACACAACCACAAACTTATCCAGCTCGGGCATGAACACCAAATTCATCAGATACATAAAATATGTAGGAGCATTTATCAGCCCAAAGGACATGACCAAATACTCATATAGGCTATACCTAGTGAAAAAGTAGTTTTAGGTATGTCTTCCGGTCTGATTTTAATCTGATGGTAAATAGATCTCAAATCAATCTTGGAGAACACCTTAGCCCTTAACAATTGATCAAACAAGATATCAATTCGAGGCAAAGGATACTTGTTCTTGACCGTTACAGTATTAAGTGGTCGGTAGTCCACACACATCCGCAAGGATTTGTCTTTCTTCTTCACAAATAAGGCAGGACATGTAACACCCTAGGTGTTTAGGCTTCCACTAAATTGCATGTCATTTCATAAACATGTGCATTATCTATGTCATCATGCCATTATCATTGAAACATACATATGCAACATTTCAAATTGTATGTGTTTCATGCTTGATTGCTTAGAGTGGTAGTAGTGCAACATGTGAATGTAACATGAAACTCTCATACTTTGAAACATGGCAAGTATAAAATAACCACAAGGTCCTGAAACATGTGAAACATGGAATTGAAACATATGAATGAATTGCTTGTTTTACTTTCTTTATCACATGTGATAATTAGAAGTGGTATAACAATTTTGTAAAGTGGTTGATCATGGTCTATTACACCTTAACTATACTTAGGTTACTTGTTGGGACATTGTTCATGTAGATCAAAATGACCAAAATGCCCTCAAGTGCAAGTTTGACTTGAATTGACCCTTGGAGTGTCATTGTTTGACTGTTTAAAAAATCCAACTTAGAGACTTTGCATGGCTGTGCACTCTTTACAAAAGTTGTAGCAAATTTATCAAGGAACAAAAGTTGTTTTATGACCAACTCATGAAAATGGCTAGAACATGCTCAAACATGGCCCACAAGTCACATGGCCATGCTGATTTCAAACTTAGCAAATTTTCTAAGTCCTAAAGTGAAGTACAGTTTCGCGTACCGATGTTTGAAGACTTGTATCTCCCTAACCAAGCCAAACCAGCTCAAGCTCCAATGGAAAGAGTTGTAGTTCACATATAGATGATCAACTTTGTTAACTAGGGCATAGTCTAGATCGTCACGGATTAGGAGCTAATCACTATCAAACCTGCTCTGTCAGTCATCGTTGGGATCACTGAATCGCGTTTTTCAGAAACAGTTCAGTAGCGTTGTGGCCGACCGGTTCAGAGATTGCTGGCCACGTGGCGCCACTCGTCGCCGCTCGCCTGAGCGCACAGGCCACACGTCGTGGACGCCCTGGCACGGACAACCGCGTCTTGAGCACCCAGCAAGACCGCCCGACCTTTTCGCCATTCTCACTGCCGTCCCCTTCCTCCGCGCGCACGGCGACCAGGACAATGTGATGCCACCGAGCCAATGCCACCAAAACCGAGTGCCATTGCCCGATTCCTCGAACCACAGCACCATCATGAGCCTCTCCGCCCCTCGACCCCACCGCCACTCCATTTTTCGCCTCATGTAGCTCTCTCGGTGTGTGAGCTGCTCCACCGGGTCGCCATGACCGCCGCCGCCCGAAGCTCAAGACTTGGCCGCGGCTGCTCGAGCCCCTTATCGCCCTTCTCTCCCTTGCGCTTAGCTTCAGATGTATTTGAAGCTCATTGAGTGAGCCACTAGGGCCGTGACGTCGCAGCCTCGCCGGAGCCGGCCATGCCGTGACCGAGCGCCGCCGTGGCCATTGCCACCCCCTCTAGCTACATCCTTAGATACAATAGATGGTTCCCCTGTGTCCGCTTGGGTGAGGCGAACGCATTGGCACCGTTGCCTTCGCCGGAGGAGCCACCGGCGGCGAGTTGCGCCGTCGTCTTCCTCCGCTCCCCTGCCTGTCTCGCTGACGCGCGGGTCCCTCACATCAGTCAACGCGGCTGAAGTGGGAGCCCAGCGTGGGCCACGCCAGCGTTGTTCGCGGGCCGCCGTTCCTCGGGCCGGCCCAACAGCAATGAAAGGATTTCTTGCTTTGTTTTGTTTATTTTGTTTTCACAGATTTGTGTGCATGATTCAAAAATATGTATTTCCTAGTTGGTAGATCCAAATGTTATGGTTCTAATTTTGTTGAGTTCATGATAATGTCTAGTATTTAATAAAAATATTATATGGGCACATGTTTTAGAAATTCTGGATGAATTAAATAGAACTTTGAAATGTGTTTTTGGATACATGCAAACTTGTTTGAATTTTATCTTGAGTTTCTGTGGTCCAAAAATTATGAAATTTTGTGGGTAATCTATTATTGCTGAGTTGAAGCTCTGGTTAAAATTTCAGAGCTAGTGCATGTGTAGTTTTTGAGTTATAGAATTTCCTTTTATTAATGGATGGATCTTGTATGAATTTTCATAATTTTTGTATAGATCCAGTAAAGGTAAAATTTGGTGAGTGCTATTCTTATGCTTGAATGATACTAGGAAAAATGTGAAATCTGTTGCTTGACACTTTTCATTAGGGTTTCCTAATTATGCTAAAAATAGGCATGCCACCTGTTATTTTGGATACAGCAAGTTCTGCTTGCTCAATGGCTTTGAAATTTTTATGGTAGTCTATGTGAAGCATGAGATAGCTACTGTAATTTTTGTAGATTTTTATGAACAGTTTTACTATATGTTGCTTTAATCACCTAATTAACTAAATAAATTAGAAAAGGATATTAAATGATTTATTTAGAAGTTGGCATTATACTTTCTAGTGTTCCTCTGGTATGTGTAACAAGTTGGTAAACTTGGTTTGGTCAAATTAGGCTTTTGCATCATCATTAAATAATTAAGTTAGTAACCCTGTCATTGCGGGACAGATTCTAGGTTTACTGGAATTTGATTTGGTTAACTTAAGAATCATGCTTTGATGTTTACAAATGAATTGTAGAGAATTTCATAAGTTTTCCAGAATGTCCTCTTGCAAGTCATTTGGATTTGTGGAACTCTGGTTGTGATTGAATTAAGGGACTATTTGTGTGCATATGAAGCTTTAAATGTTGATTTATGTATGCCTTTACTATTTCTAAGTTTGTGGTAATGTTCCTAGGTGTTAGGCCTTTAACTGAAGATGAGCATCTTTATCTTAGGTTATGCAAGTTAGGTAAGTTGATCTTGTTCTTCAAGTTAAATTAGATACCTGTTTTAAAGTGATTTGAATAGAGCTATTCTTAATCGGTAAACGAGTGTCCAGTAATGTTTTCGTCAAACACTTATTGTGATTCATTCATCATGAGCATCATGTCATTCCTTATGCATCCATGATATTTATCTCGTGCATCGGCATGCAATAGGTGTACCGGAAGGAGTGACCCTGCTGGAATTCGAGGAACCGAGCGAGCAGCAGCAGTCGAAACCGGAGGTTCAGGAGGTGCAACCTTCAGAAGAAGTGCCAGACGAGGTCGCCGTTGAGTGCCCGGATCACCGTCCGTGCAACTTTGTGAAAGGCAAGCCCCGGAGCATATTAAGCCTCCTAATTTCCAAAATGCAGTTACATTATTATTATTATATATCTATATATATATTGTTGCATTAAGTTAGGTGTTGGATGCAAACAATTGCTGCATTGGTTCCCCAATCCTTGTCCAGATATTGTTACCCTGAACCCTATGTAGCTCAGGCTCGTGTAGTGCTTAGCCCTGCTTAAACGCGGTAGAAGTCGGGTGATTTCCTGTCACCTGCGAGATATAGGAATATACATGTAGCACGGTTGGCTATATTTGCTATCGTGGAAAAGAATCAGTCTTAATTTGAAATGAAGACCGGGAGGAGGCTTGCCGATTTGCAGTGACTCCATCTGTGTCGATTAAGGACTGAATCTTGGAGCCTTTCCTGTTCATGTTGAACGCATGCCTCTCTCTTAGTTGGCCGGGTCTGGAGACCGACCACGAAGCTGAGTAGCTCACCTCAGGCCGGGAGTCGATAAGTATAAAGTGTGCCTCGGAAGGGAGCCGTAGGCGTGAGTCCAAGGGCAGGTGATTTAAAAGTCCTGATCGTCCTGGCAGAAGGGTAATCCCTGAGAGTGCTGGCGCTGATCGAACCCGCGAATTTGGTTCCTGAGTTGTTCCAAAGGTGACCCACAGCTACCCTTGCAAAGTATGCCAGGGTGAGAGTTAGGAATACCCCCTCAGCTGAGTTGTAATTCGATTCGAATCGCCGTCTGTCCCGGTTAGTGAGAACTTGACGGGCTTATCTCCAATGTAGATGCACTAAGTAACATCATGGTTCAGAAATGATGATATGATGATGACAGCCTTATTATACCTGCTATGGTTAATATTGTTTGCTCCTAATAAGTGAGTGCTCTAGTACAGGTGCTAATCTAGTGGACAGGTAAATGATGATAAGCTTGATGCTAAGTTTAAATTGGTTACTATAATCATAAGCTCTTTATGCAACTGTGTCAAGCTAGCCCACCTGAAAAGCCTTGCATGATCCTTGGTGTCTTTTATTTCTGGTTTTTGGCGGGTAAGTCTAGCTGAGTACCTTCTCGTACTCAGGGTTTATCTCCCACCTGTTGCAGATGACCAGTTCTTCTTTGGTTGCTACAAGTACTGCCTTCTCCCAGCTGGGGATGAAGACTAGGCCGTTGGGCGCGGTCTCTACTAGTTCTCGTACCTGATAATGCTTTTGTGGGACATGACTCAGATCTGACAATGTATTTGAAACTATGAAGTTATGTACTAAACTATGTTGCTTCCGCGCATTTGAACTTGGTTTGTAATATTTTATTTGAACTCTGATGGATGTAATCCGAATGCTACTTATGAAATGTTGTAATGGATGATGTGTTGTGTTGAATCACTACGATCTTGGTTTGTATGTCGAGAGTTGGTTGAAATCCTTCGTGATTTTCGGACTACCGGGATTATGGGAGCTTAAGTACAGGAATTTGATCGCTTCGGTGATTGTTTTTGTACTTACGTTCTTATGATTTGGTCGGTTCTGTTACAGGACAACCCCAAGGAGATGAGCTAGGTCGAATGAGACCTTTCTCTAAAAGCCCTTGCAATTGAACCTTAAGCTTAGCTAGCTCATTTGGTGGCATTCTATACGGCCTCCGAGAGATGGGTGCTGTACCCGGTAATAACTCAATCTTAACCTCTACATCCCTATCGGGTAGCAACCCAGGCAATTCATCTAGAAACACATCCAGAAACTCACATACCACTGGGATATCAAGGAGGGTTGTGGTCTGAATAGCACCGGCAAAATCTTGGATATCAAGATCTCTAGGAAGTGGCACTAAGAAAGCATTGTTACTCTGGGGTTCTCTCAACATGATGGTTCTAGTCAAAGTGTCAATGAGAACTCCATGGCCACTTGTGGGGGTATTAACCCCTATACACTTACGGCTAGGTTTGGGCCAGCCCGGACCAGGGGGTTCGGCCCACCAGAAGACGATGCGTCGATCTGCTCGGAGTCCCGCGCAAGGAATCAAGGCAGACTTGGAGATCAAGCAAGATCCTGGTCGGTTAGAATAGGAATCCTTATCCGGCCACCTATGTCAATTATAACCGGTTGGGATTAGTTTCTAGATCTTGGTTTGTATGTCGAGAGTTAGTTGAAATCCTTTGTGATTTCTGGACTACCAGGATTATGGGAGCTTAAGTACAGGAATTTGATCGCTTCGGTGATTGTTTTTGTACTTACGTTCTTATGATTTGGTCGGTTCTGTTACAGCTGGCATCAGAGCAAGATTCGACACTAAACATGTCATTTGTGTATTTAAAACAAAAGTATTTGTGAAAATCCTAAATTAAATACTAAGTATTGCCAGTGGTCATATCCCTTATGCCCAAATAAGGACTCTTAGGTGGCTTATTAAGTACTAACTTGGGGTTCTTTGCTTGTTTACATTTTTTTTGTCGTCCATACGGCGTGCTATTGTATGGATGCCATCCGCTTGGGTGGTAATGTTTGGATCAAATACCTCTATGCTCTGGTAAGTGGGAGTTGTGAGAGCATGACCGTCCAACCGTCGGTCTAGGGGAGAGTAGTTGTGGTTGCTCGCATACTTACATGTTCAATCATGTATCTGTTAACACTGGATTTTGGTCGATTCTGGAGGATGACAGGTGGACCCGCATGCAGGAAGAAGGGTATTCGGCAGACAAAACAAGCGGTCGGCTAAATGCATGTGCGGTCGGTTACTCCAGAAGGTGGTGACTCCATTCGGGAAAGCAGAAGATGGCAGGCAAGGCCGATCGAAAAGATGAAAGTTGTAATAATAAAGGACTCTGAGAGTTTAGGGTAAGGAATCGTAAGTTTCCAAGTTTGTTTAGAAGTTCCTTTGTAAATCGTAGTCTTCTAGGACTCGTGTTTTGTCTAGGGTATAAATATTGACCCTCGACCATTGTAATAGGGGTTCACAACCAAATCAATACAACCGGCCCCGTGCCAACTTTCGAGTCCTTTTGTCGTGTCGTCGAGTTCTTCGAGAGGAGTCATCGATCCGTCGACCTCTGTAAGTTCCGACAACCTTGTTATCATGTTTAGTATCATGCGGTGGATTTAGGCGTGATGCAAGTAGTCTTGTTTGTTTTCAATGATCGTGCGGCGGATCTTTGCTTGACAATCAAGAGGTCTTTGCTTATGCTTTGTTATTGAGTAGATACCGTATGCGGCAAAGCGTTTGCTCAATATGCTTAGTGAAAGCAAGATGGTTATCGGCTCTATTAGATACGGCAAAATCTAAATAGATTCATTAAGTTATCCTGTGTTGCATGTTTTAAATATTTCATATATTTGTAACACACTTTTTGCCCAATCTAGATTGACATTATTCGCCATCTCTTGTGGTTTTATTCGTGCTTCAATGATCATTACTTGTCATATTACCTCCGCAAATAGATAACATGCTCATAATGGCTGAATTATTTTAATCTAGATTGTTACATGTTGTGGGTTCATGCATGATAATTATGTTTAAGCTTTGACGGAACTAGGTGTCGTGCGGCGGATGCTGAGTTTTAGATTAGTTTAATCGTGTTTATTTGCACGTTCCTTCTTCATGGATCCCAACTCGGTTGGATTCTTTGAGCTTGGTTATGCATTAATTCATAATTAATTTCACTTGTTCAAACATGTCTTCCCATGCACATGCATTCGTAATTGGATCTTTGCGTGTATTCATCTTATGATTAGCGAATGGTTTATAAACTTGTTGGCGCATGACTTCCTATAGTCGTATGTCGTTTGTAAGTGGCCCAGTGGTCGTATATATGGGGCTATGTCCGGTCTCACCTGACATGTTCCGTCTCGCATTTAACTGTTTTATCCTTGTTAGTTCTTTTATTTCAAAACCGGTGGCATGCTTCCGGTCACGAAGCACCCGGAACCCGATTGAAGCCACGCTTTCCGGCTTGCTGTGTGTGAGGCACAGTGCGTCACATTTTGTGTCAACAGTATCTATGAGAGTACTTAAATGTGGGTATCTCTGACGGGTAGATGTGATACTAGAGTATATGCATCGGGGGATGTATGTATGAAAGTATTTAGTTTACTGCTTGCTTTTATGCATTTTGGGGAATTACTGGGCTGAAATGAAATTTTCTGCAGGTACACTAACAACGTATCGTTGTAGATCGACTAGCTACTGATGATACTGAGAGAGAACGTATGTATGCCACCGTATATTTCACTAGCCTTTAAATTTTTCTAGGATTGTGAGGACGTGACGGATCGTGCATGCATCATGTTCAAGCATACATGGCATTTCTTGCATTACTCCCTCCTTTAAAATATGGTTGTCCCGACTAATTAAATTTCGTATCCCTTAAATGATTCTCCCTTACGTTGTAACTTTTTTGCTATGAGATGGCATGCACGAAGCTCACTGCTCACAAGTCCATTGGGCAGGCGCCTCGTCACCGTTTAGCTCCTCGTGAGAGCCCGTCCCCGAGCCTCTTGAGGCGGTAAAGGCTGAGGACAGAGCTAGCTCGGGTGATCTTTGAGAGGAATACGGCTCAAGCACCGCTTGGAGCAAGTAACACGGAAAGGGACCAAGAGACCCTTGAGGTTTAGAGGTTGTGATTTGCTCACATGAATCGTGGAACGCATGTTGATTCACGTGATGAACCAACGGAATGAAGCCTGCACGAGGAGAATGTGTTGAGAGCGCGCGGTAGAGCTAGAGCAGCAAGTGGCGATTCTTTGAAGAGTACAATGACCA
The DNA here is from genome assembly GCA_904845875.1 of Miscanthus lutarioriparius. Taxonomy (NCBI): domain Eukaryota; kingdom Viridiplantae; phylum Streptophyta; class Magnoliopsida; order Poales; family Poaceae; genus Miscanthus; species Miscanthus lutarioriparius. The sequence continues at coordinate 43,452,175 of CAJGYO010000019.1, forward strand.
TCTCCATGAGGAGGTTCACTGTTACATAATCAACTTCACCCTCTCCCGCCACACGATGATGAGGATGAGATGGGCTCTGGTGTCATCATGGCTGAAGGTGATGATGACATGGAGGTCAATGGACCTGAGGACATTCCACCTGATGAGGAGGAAGATGAGGAGTTAGAGCCTGCTAGTGATGAAGATGGAGGAGAGATCTTCGACACTGACTCCGAGGACGATGTGTAGTTTAGCTTACTACCTAGCTAATGCGCAAGAGCTAGTCTTTTGTTGATCCTCATGCATGAACGAGTAGCTTTGTAATAGTTAATCGTTGGGATGTAATATCGAACCATAAGTTATCTTTGGATGTAAGTTTGGAACCACTATGGCTTGGATGTAACCTATCGAACGTATTATGCTCCACGTATGTGAGCCTTTGATAAATTTTGTCTTTGCGGTCTATGGATCTCATTGTTGGTTAAGTTCATCGCATTTATGTGTCAATTGACGCGCTTGATGAGTTGTGTGGTTGTGATGAATGATTGTGCCTCTGTTGATTATATAAATGCATTCCCTCCAATGGACTCAGTTTGGCATAATTATACGATTCATCTACAAAAATTTCCACATCGTCAGTGCTCATTGGCTATACATTTTGCAGATGGCTCATAACCTTCGTCGCGGTCGTGGCATGGGAAATGAGGAACAACCACCTCCGCCACCGCCCACACTAGCTGAGCTAATGCAGACAATTGTGGAAAGTCAGCGCATGCTAGCTGAGGCTATGCGCCAGATGGCTAACCGTGAGGATCGTCATGTCCGCCAGGGACCCGAGCCGAACCAGTATAGCAGCTTTAAGGACTTCATGGATACAAAGCCTCCTATCTTTTATGAGGCAGAAGAACCATTACAAGCTGATGAATGGTTGAGCACGATAGAGCAAAGGTTTGGATTGCTCCGTTTGACTGAAGGTATGAAGGCCACATATGTAGGACACCAGCTCCAAGGCCCTGCAGGCATCTGGTGGACACATCACAGGACCACCTTCCCTACAAATGTCGAGATAGTTTGGGGTCAGTTTCAGGCAGCTTTCCGAGGACACTTTATCCCTTCGGGTCTCATGGCCATTAAGCATACCGAGTTTATGAAGCTAACCCAAGGCAACAAGAGTCTTAATGAATACCTCTAGGCATTCAACAACTTGGCGAGGTATGCTCCTGAGTTCGTTGATACTAATGCCAAAAAGATAGCTAGCTTCAAGAGGGGACTTTCCCCTAAACTGATGAAGTCTATGGGCAACTGCAAGTGTTTCACCTTCAATGAGTTTATCAGTGACACCCTGACTCAGGAGAACAATGATAAGATATATGCCGCTTCCAAGAACCGCAAAAGAAACTTTGAGGCAGGTGCTTCTCAGTCTAAGGCACCAATGGTATCCAAGACCCAGTATCGTCCACCCAATGCTAATGTCCGGTACCGCCCACCTCAGAAGAAGAATCAAGCTAAAACTGGTTTTCGCAAGGGGTACACAATTTCCTTGCCAAAGAATACCTCTGGGCAGGGCAGCTCCAATGTCCCACCAGCTAACAGGCCGTGTTGGAACTGTAACCAGCCTGGTCATTGGGCAAATAAGTGTCCCTATCCTTCCAAGCAGAATGCTCAAGGAAACATCCGTCAGGAGCGTGTTCACTACACTACTGTGGAGGAAATTCCTGCTGGTGAAGTGGTCACCGCTGGTAAGTTTCTTGTTAATGATCACCCTGCAGTTGTGCTCTTTGATTCGGGTGCTTCACATTCCTTTGTGAGTTCTACTTTTGCATCTAAGCATAAGATGAATGTGATTACAATTGTCAAGGGTGGTTATTGTATTAGTGTTGCTGGGAATAATATCATGACTAACCAAGTAGTAAAAGATGTAAAGCTTGAAATTGGGGATCGAGAGTTCCTTACGGATCTTGTAGTTCTACCGGGGTAGGAATTGATATAATCCTAGGAATGAAGTGGATGAGTGGGAATGGAGAGTTGATCGATACGTCAACCCGTGTGGTAATGTTGAGAGATCCTGTGGATAAGAAGGGTTTTCTAGTGCAGTTACCTCGTGATATCTCTATTCACAATACAGCCAATGCTACCCTAGCCAAAGCCATTGAGGATCTACCAGTTGTCTGTGAGTTTCCAGATGTCTTCCCTGATGACTTGCCTGGATTACCTCCGGACCATGATGTAGAATTCAAGATAGAACTCATTCCGGGTACGGATCCTATTTCTCGAAGGCCCTATAGAATGTCGCCCAATGAGTTGGCTGAGCTGAAGATTCAGTTGAATGAGCTATTGAAGAAAGGTTTGATTCGACCTAGTTCTTCTCCTTGGGGTTGTCCGGCTATATTTGTGAAGAAGAAGGACGAGTCTCTACGCATGTGTGTGGATTATCGTCCCCTAAATGTTGTTACCATCAAGAACAAATACCCTCTTCCTCGCATCGATATTCTATTTGATCAGCTCTCCAAAGCTAAGGTATTCTCCAAGATCGATTTGAGGTCTGGTTACCATCAGATCAAAATTCGTCCTGAAGATATACCTAAGACAACTTTCTCTAATCGTTATGGCTTGTTCGAGTACCTTGTCATGTCCTTTGGGTTGACAAATGCTCCGGCACACTTTATGTACCTGATGAATTCTGTATTCATGCCAAAATTGGACAAGTTTGTCGTCGTGTTCATTGATGATATCCTGGTATATTCTCAGAATGAAGAAGAGCATGCTGAACATCTGAGAATTGTCTTAACTCGGTTGCGTGACAACCAGCTTTATGCTATGTTCAGCAAGTGTGAATTCTGGTTGAACAAGATACCTTTTCTAGGTCATGTGTTATCTGGTGATGGAATTTCGATTGACCCTATGAAGGTGCAAGAAGTCCTTGAGTGGAAGGCACCTACTATGGTCATAGAAGTCCGAAGTTTCCTGGGATTGGCTGGCTATTATCGTCGCTTTATCCTGGATTTCTCAAAAATCGCCAAGCCCATGACTCGACTACTTCAAAAAGATGAGAAGTTTGTCTAGACTCCAAAGTGTGAAGAGGCTTTCCACACTTTGCGGACCTTGCTAACCTCTGCTCCTATATTGGCACAACCTGACATCGAAAAGCCTTTTGATGTCTATTGTGATGCATGTGGCACCGGATTGGGGTGTGTTCTTATGCAGGAAGGCCGGGTAATTGCTTATGCTTCGCGCCAGCTCCGAAAGCATGAAATAAACTATCCTACCCATGACTTAGAGCTAGCCACAGTTGTTCATGCCCTGAAGATTTGGAGACATTACTTGCTGGGTAATGTGTGCAACATCTATACTGACCATAAAAGCCTCAAGTACATCTTTACTCAACCCGAGTTGAACATGCGTCAACGACGATGGTTAGAATTAATCAAAGACTACAACCTTCAAGTGCGCTACCATCCTAGTAAGGCAAATGTGGTTGCTGATGCCTTAAGCAGAAAGGCCCATTGCAATTCCTTAGTTAGTGAAGATTTTCATCTGGCACACCTCCTTCATCCTGTAGTACTCCACCATATCACTGTGGATTGCTCTCTTAGAAGTCGAATTATCGAACTCCAGAAGACTGATGTGGGTGTGTTTCACATCAAGCGGAAGATGAAAGAGAAAGAGACCAAGCACTTTAGGGTCGATGACAAAGGAATTCTCTGGTTTAATGATAGACTTGTGGTACCCAAAGATAAAGAACTTAGAAATCAAATTATGGCTGAAGCCCATTCTTCTAAGTTGTCCATACATCCTGGTAGCAGTAAAATGTATCAAGATCTCAAGCTGTATTATTGGTGGACCAAGATGAAGAAAGAGATCGCAGCTTACGTGGCTAAGTGTGATAACTGTTGCAGAGTCAAGGCTATTCACATGAGGCCCGGATTATTGCAGCCACTCTCTATTCCTGGCTGGAAGTGGGAAGAAATTAGTATGGATTTTATTGTTGGATTACCCACTACCAAAAAGGGTTGTGATTCCATCTGGGTTATCGTAGATTGTCTAACTAAATCCGCTCACTTTATTCCGGTCAAGTCTACATATCACCCGCACAATTATGCTGAGATTTACTTCCAACAAGTGGTACGTCTCCATGGTGTACCAAAATCCATTGTTTCTGATAGAGGACCGCAATTCACGGCTCGCTTTTGGGAGTGCTTACATCAGAATCTTGGCACTCATCTAATCCGCAGTTCTTCCTATCATCCACAAACATCAGGACAGACTGAGCGTGTTAATCAAATTCTTGAAGACATGCTTAGAGCTTGTCTTATTTCTTGCAAAGGCTCTTGGGAAGACTGGCTACCTCTCACTGAATTCTCTTATAACAACAGTTATCAAGAGAGTATTAAAATGGCTCCTTTTGAAGCTCTTTATGGCCGCAAGTGTAGAACTCCTTTGAACTGGGTGGAACCTGGGGAGAGAAGATTCTATGGTATTGACTTTGTAAAAGAAGCCGAAGAGCAAGTCCGAACTATACAGAAGAATATGACTGCCGCTCAGGCTAGACAAAAGAGCTATGCTGACAAGAGAAGAAAACCTATTGAGTTTGAAGTAGGTGATCATGTTTATCTGAAGGTATCCCCTATGAAAGGAGTCAAGCGTTTTGGAATTAAAAGGAAGCTTGAGCCTCGATATGTTGGACCTTACCGCATTATCGAGAAAAGTGGAAGAGTAGCATATAAGCTCGATCTACCACGTGAAATGGGAGCTATATTCCCGGTATTCCATGTGTCTCAGCTGAAGAAGTGTCTCCGTATTCCCGAGGAAAGAATAGCGACAAGAAATGTCAACTTGAAATCTGATCTTTCTTATGAGGAGAAGCCCGTGCAAGTTCTGGATACTCAAGAAAGAGTGACTCATACACGAGTGGTTAAGTTATACAAGGTAGTTTGGAGTAATCATAGTGAACGGGATGCGACATGGGAGCGGGAAGATTATTTAAAAGAAAATCATCCAACTTTCTATACTAAATGGTACGCTTTCCAAATCTCGAGACGAGATTTTTTCTAAGGGGGGAGGGCTGTAACACCCTAGGTGTTTAGGCTTCCACTAAATTGCATGTCATTTCATAAACATGTGCATTATCTATGTCATCATGCCATTATCATTGAAACATACATATGCAACATTTCAAATTGTATGTGTTTCATGCTTGATTGCTTAGAGTGGTAGTAGTGCAACAAGTGAATGTAACATGAAACTCTCATACTTTGAAACATGGCAACATGGTAGTAGTATGACAAGTATAAAATAACCACAAGGTCCTGAAACATGTGAAACATGGAATTGAAACATATGAATGAATTGCTTGTTTTACTTTCTTTATCACATGTGATCATTAGAAGTGGTATAACAATTTTGTAAAGTGGTTGATCATGGTCTATTACACCTTAACTATACTTAGGTTACTTGTTGGACATTGTTCATGTAGATCAAAATGACCAAAATGCCCTCAAGTGCAAGTTTGACTTGAATTGACCCTTGGAGTGTCATTGTTTGACTGTTTAAAAAATCCAACTTAGAGACTTTGCATGGCTATGCACTCTTTACAAAAGTTGTAGAAAATTTATCAAGGAACAAAAGTTGTTTTATGACCAACTCATGAAAATGGCTAGAACATGCTCAAACATGGCCCACAAGTCACATGGCCATGCTGATTTCAAACTTAGCAAATTTTCTAAGTCCTAAAGTGAAGTACAGTTTCGCGTACCGATGTTTGAAGACTTGTATCTCCCTAACCAAGCCAAACCAGCTCGAGCTCCAATGGAAGGAGTTGTAGTTCACATATAGATGATCAACTTTGTTAACTAGGGCATAGTCTAGATCGTCATGGATTAGGAGCTAATCACTGTCAAACCTGCTCTGTCAGTCATCGTTGGGATCACTGAATCGCGTTTTTCAGAAACAGTTCAGTAGCGTTGTGGCCGACCGGTTCAGAGATTGCTGGCCACGTGGCGCCACTCGTCGCCGCTCGCCTGAGCGCGCAGGCCACACGTCGTGGACGCCCTGGCACGGACAACCGCGTCTTGAGCACCCCGCGAACCTGCCCGACGCACTCGCCATTCTCACTGCCGTCCCCTTCCTCCGCGCGCACGGCGACCAGGACAACGTGATGCCACTGAGCCAATGCCACCAAAACTGAGTGCCATTGCCCGATTCCTCTGAACCACAGCACCATCATGAGCCTCTCCACGTCCTCGACCCCACCGCCACTCCATTTTCGCCTCATGTAGCTCTCAGCGTGAGCGCGGCTCCACCGGGTCGCCATGACTGCCGCCGCCCGAGCTCGCACTTGGCCGTGCTGCTCGAGCCCCTTATCGCCCTTCTCTCCCTTGCGCTAGCTTCTGTATGTGACGCTGAAGCTCATTGAGTGAGCCACTAGGGCCGTGACGTCGCAGCCTCACCAGAGCCGGCCATGCCGTGACCGAGCGCCGCCGTGGCCATCGCCACCCCCTCTAGCTGCATCCTTAGATACAATAGATGGTTCCCCTGTGTCCGCTTGGGTGAGGCGAACGCATTGGCACCGTTGCCTTCGCCGGAGGAGCCACCGGCGGCGAGTTGCGCCGTCGTCTTCCTCCGCTCCCCTGCCTGTCTCGCTGACGCGCGGGTCCCTCACGTCAGTCAACGCGGCTGAAGCGGGAGCCCAGCGTGGGCCACGCCAGCGTTGTTCGCGGGCCGCCGTTCCTCGGGCCGGCCCAACAGCAATGAAAGGATTTCTTGCTTTGTTTTGTTTATTTTGTTTTCACAGATTTGTGTGCATGATTCAAAAATATGTATTTCCTAGTTGGTAGATCCAAATGGTATGGTTCTAATTTTGTTGAGTTCATGATAATGTCTAAAAATATTATATGGGCACATGTTTTACAAATTCTGGATGAATTAAATAGAACTTTGAAATGTGTTTTTGGATACATGCAAACTTGTTTGAATTTTATCTTGAGTTTCTGTGGTCCAAAAATTATGAAATTTTGTGGGTAATCTATTATTGCTGAGTAGAAGCTCTGGTTAAAATTTCAGAGCTAGTGCATGTGTAGTTTTTGAGTTATAGAATTTCCTTTTATTAATGGATGGATCTTGTATGAATTTTCATAATTTTTGTATAGATCCAGTAAAGGTAAAATTTGGTGAGTGCTATTCTTATGCTTGAATGATACTAGGAAAAATGTGAAATCTGTTGCTTGACACTTTTCATTAGGGTTTCCTAATTATGCTAAAAATAGGCATGCCACCTGTTATTTTGGATACAACAAGTTCTGCTTGCTCAATGGCTTTGAAATTTTTATGGTAGTCTATGTGAAGCATGAGATAGCTACTGTAATTTTTGTAGCTTTTTATGAACAGTTTTACTATATGTTGCTTTAATCACCTAATTAACTAAATAAATTAGAAAAGGATATTAAATGATTTATTTAGAAGTTGGCATTATACTTTCTAGTGTTCCTCTGGTATGTGTAACAAGTTGGTAAACTTGGTTTGGTCAAATTAGGCTTTTGCATCATCATTAAATAATTAAGTTAGTAACCCTGTCATTGCGGGACAGATTCTAGGTTTACTGGAATTTGATTTGGTTAACTTAAGAATCATGCTTTGATGTTTACAAATGAATTGTAGAGAATTTCATAAGTTTTCCAGAATGTCCTCTTGCAAGTCATTTGGATTTGTGGAACTCTGGTTGTGATTGAATTAAGGGACTATTTGTGTGCATATGAAGCTTTAAATGTTGATTTATGTATGCCTTTACTATTTCTAAGTTTGTGGTAATGTTCCTAGGTGTTAGGCCTTTAACTGAAGATGAGCATCTTTATCTTAGGTTATGCAAGTTAGGTAAGTTGATCTTGTTCTTCAAGTTAAATTAGATACCTGTTTTAAAGTGATTTGAATAGAGCTATTCTTAATCGGTAAACGAGTGTCCAGTAATGTTTTCGTCAAACACTTATTGTGATTCATTCATCATGAGCATCATGTCATTCCTTATGCATCCATGATATTTATCCCGTGCGTCGGCATGCAATAGGTGTACCAGAAGGAGTGACCCTGCTGGAATTCGAGGAACCGAGCGAGCAGCAGCAGTCGAAACCGGAGGTTCAGGAGGTGCAGCCTTCAGAAGAAGTGCTAGACGAGGTCACCGTTGAGTGCCCGGATCACCGTCCGTGCAACTTTGTGAAAGGCAAGCCCCGGAGCATATTAAGCCTCCTAATTTCCAAAATGCAGTTACATTATTATTATTATATATCTATATATATATTGTTGCATTAAGTTAGGTGTTGGATGCAAACAATTGCTGCATTGGTTCCCCAATCCTTGTCCAGATATTGTTACCCTGAACCCTATGTAGCTCAGGCTCGTGTAGTGCTTAGCCCTGCTTAAACGCGGTAGAAGTCGGGTGATTTCCTGTCACCTGCGAGATATAGGAATATACATGTGGCACGGTTGGCTATATTTGCTATCGTGGAAAAGAATCAGTCTTAATTTGAAATGAAGACCGGGAGGAGGCTTGCCGGTTTGCAGTGACTCCGTCTGTGTCGATTAAGGACTGAATCTTGGAGCCTTTCCTGTTCATGTTGAACGCATGCCTCTCTCTTAGTTGGCCGGGTCTGGAGACCGACCACGAAGCCGAGTAGCTCACCTCAAACCGGGAGTCGATAAGTATAAAGTGCGCCTCGGAAGGGAGCCGTAGGCGTGAGTCCAAGGGCAGGTGATTTAAAAGTCCTGATCGTCCTGGCAGAAGGGTAATCCCTGAGAGTGCTGGCGCTGATCGAACCCGCGAATTTGGTTCCTGAGTTGTTCCAAAGGTGACCCACGGCTACCCTTGCAAAGTATGCCAGGGTGAGAGTTAGGAATACCCCCTCAGCTGAGTTGTAATTCAATTCGAATCGCCGTCTCTCCCGGTTAGTGAGAACTTGACGGGCTTATCTCCAATGTAGATGCACTAAGTAACATCATGGTTCAGAAATGATGATATGATGATGACAGCCTTATTATACCTGCTATGGTTAATATTGTTTGCTCCTAATAAGTGAGTGCTCTAGTACAGGTGCTAATCTAGTGGACAGGTAAATGATGATAAGCTTGATGCTAAGTTTAAATTGGTTACTATAATCATAAGCTCTTTATGCAACTGTGTCAAGCTAGCCCACCTAAAAAGCCTTGCATGATCCTTGGTGTCTTTTATTTCTGGTTTTTGGTGGGTAAGTCTAGCTGAGTACCTTCTCGTACTTAGGGTTTATCTCCCACCTGTTGCAGATGACCAGTTCTTCTTTGGTTGCTGCAAGTACTGCCTTCTCCCAGCTGGGGATGAAGACTAGGCCGTTGGGCGCGGTCTCTACTAGTTCTCATACCTGATAATGCTTTTGTGGGACATGGCTCAGATCTGACAATGTATTTGAAACTATGAAGTTATGTACTAAACTATGTTGCTTCCGCGCATTTGAACTTGGTTTGTAATATTTTATTTGAACTCTGATGGATGTAATCCGAATGCTACTTATGAAATGTTGTAACAGATGATGTGTTGTGTTGAATCACTACGATCTTGGTTTGTATGTCGAGAGTTGGTTGAAATCCTTCGTGATTTTTGGACTACCGGGATTATGGGAGCTTAAGTACAGGAATTTGATCGCTTCGGTGATTGTTTTTGTACTTACGTTCTTATGATTTGGTCGGTTCTGTTACAGGACAACCCCAAGGAGATGAGCTAGGTCGAATGAGACCTTTCTCTAAAAGCCCTTGCAATTGAACCTTAAGCTTAGCTAGCTCATTTGGTGGCATTCTATACGGCCTCCGAGAGATGGGTGCTGTACCCGGTAATAACTCAATCTTAACCTCTACATCCCTATCGGGTAGCAACCCGGGCAATTCATCTAGAAACACATCCAGAAACTCACATACCACTGGGATATCAAGGAGGGTTGTGGTCTGAATAGCACCGGCAAAATCTTGGATATCAAGATCTCTAGGAAGTGGCACTAAGAAAGCATTGTTACTCTGGGGTTCTCTCAACATGATGGTTCTAGTCAAAGTGTCAATGAGAACTCCATGGCCACTTGTGGGGGTATTAACCCCTATACACTTACGGCTAGGTTTGGGCCAGCCCGGACCAGGGGGTTCGGCCCACCAGAAGACGATGCGTCGATCTGCTCGGAGTCCCGCGCAAGGAATCAAGGAAGACTTGGAGATCAAGCAAGATCCTGGTCGGTTAGAATAGGAATCCTTATCCGGCCACCTATGTCAATTATAACCGGTTGGGATTAGTTTCTAGATCTGTAACCCTGCCCTCAGACTATATAAGGTGGGTAGGGGACCCCTCTCAAAAATCATCTCATTTACATACAACAATACAATCAGACGCAGGACGTAGGTATTACGCCCTCACGGCGGCTGAACCTGGATAAAACCTCTTGTCTGTCTTGCATCACCATCTCGTTCGTAGCTTGCGCACCTGTCTACCGATAATCTACTACCTTGGGCATACCCCTAGGTAGAATGCTCCCCAGACGAACAAGATGGTCATCATCCCCGGCTCCATGGCTACGCCGAACGGCCTCACGTTCACCATCGACCAGATCACCTGGACCACTGGCTCTAACAACTTCATCGCCATGACCACGGAGGAGGCGTAGATCTAATCTGCGTTGACCACTGCTTCACTAGCATCGGCTACGGCTCCAACCATGTTGGATCTGGCTCTGGCCACGCCATGCCGACAACCCATCGTTCGCTTCCTCGCTACAAAGGGAGGCAGATCGACAACACTGGCCTGCTCGACTCTATCGATCAGGTCAGCACCAAGCTTGCTGAAACCCTAGCTCTGGTAGATTCGATTCAAAATCAACCTACCGAGCAGGTAACCACTACCCACAATAGATCTACCCGACCAGCTCAGGCTAGTCATCCTGCACGACTCGGTACAGATCTCATGGTCACGTCTACTCCTGAAGGGCGCTCCATTCGTCGTCGACCAACCCTCGCAACGGGTCTTCGGCTCTCCGAGTGCGAAGCCTTGATGGAGAATTACTAGGCTCAGCCCTACGGCCTGCGAAACACTGCTTCCATCTACGCGTACAATATACAACGCTGCTCGGATCTGTGTTTTATACATCGACCTCGGCCAAAGCCACGCTACTTCGTCAACATGGTTTGGATTGAGGAGTATCAAGAAGGATCGGTCCACACAGTTCAAGAGGGCGGCTCAAGCTCCCCGTCCAGCATCGCATCTAATGGCTCCGTCCACACTGAGCTTCAGCATCACGACGATGAAGAAGTTGAATACGATCTAGATATCCCAGACCACTCCCCAGGTTTCCCACGATTCCCATCCTTCCCACCAAGACGAGGAGACTTGATCAATGTCGTCAGTAATGACGAACCCCAGGTAGTTGGCGAAATAGAACAAGAAAGGCTAGCACGTGAAGCAAGCAATATTGACCGGTTTAATCGCAAACAAGCCAAAGCCGAGGCAGAAGAGGAGGCACGATGCATAAGGCTCCAGCCACGTGATCTCAACAATGCCTTTGATAGGGTAGGGGAAAAGCAGGTCTTCAGGACTCCAAGCGCCAACGTAGCTGTTGCTATGGCGACAATGCAACGACTACCCAATACCCCAGAAATCCAGGCAGTTCGTGATGATGTACAAGCCTACCTGACGGCTGCTATAGCCCAGACCGTAGAGATTGCAAACCAAGCCCGGGCTCCATCTACCTCAGTCGAATCAAGCCGCAATCGTTAGTACTCAAGTCGCCCACAGCCACCCAATCAACGTGGCTCGCGCAACAACGACCCACCAGAGAACCGTCAAGGCGGAAACGATGGTCATGATGATGGTCGGGACGACAACCGCCGTGACTATCGGGACGACAACCACTGCAACAACCGGGATGATAATCGACGAGACAACCGCGACAATCGCCATGATAACCACGGTCGCGGGGTCAACCAGGGTGGCAATCGGGATCACCGTGATGGCAATAACGATCTCCGCCATTCCCTTGGAGAACGCGATCTGCACGATCGCATTAACCAAAGAGCCAATGATCGTGCATCCCATGAAAGCTATCACCGTATGGAATATGATACTACCCACAGCCCTCCAGGTTTGAAGCAGTTTACTCCTCACCTTCGCCAAGTCATGTGGCCAAAAAACTTCAAGCTCAAAAAACTCCAAAAGTACGACGGCAAGGAGAACCCCGAGTTATGGGTCATGCTCTACGAAACCACATGCAGATCAGCCATGGCTGACGAGCACGTCATGTCTAATTACTTCCCAATCACCGTCGGCCATGTAGGCCACCAATGGCTGGTCAGCTTGCCGCCAAACTACTTTGATTCTTGGCAAGAGCTCAAGCAAGCATTCATCGACAACTTCATTGCTACTTGCGAACAACCCAGCAACAAATATGATCTGCAGTGGATTTGAGATCGCAAAGATGAGCCACTGCGCGAGTACGTCCAATGCTTCTTAGAGATGCGCATCAAGGTCCCATCAATCTCCAACAACAAGGCAATCGAAGCTTTCATCACTGGTCTCCGCTTCCATGATGCCCTAAGGGACAAGCTCCTCCGCAAAAGACCTGAATTGGTCATAGCGCTCCTAGCTACTGCTAAAAAATATGCAGACGCCGATGATGCTAAAAAGATAATCATCGAAGAAGCAGCAAGGGTTCCACGCTCCGACCACCCCCCACACCGCGACGACTACCGCGGCAACCGTGGTCAGAACGACAATTCTGATTGCCGTAACTAGCGCAACGATTTTCGCGACCACCAGGACCAGCGTAATCAATGGCGTAATCACTGTGATGGTTATAGGGGCAAGCGTGCTCGGGAAGATGAGGGCGAAGTCAACATCGTTAAAAAAGGTGGCGGACGTCGCAACTATGAAGAAGACTATGCCAAAGCATTGAAAGGACCCTGCCAGCTCCATCCCAAGTCAAACCCTACCATGGAGGATTGTCGTGTTCTCAAATCCATCTACACGCGCCAACAGGCTTCGGATAAATCCTACAAGCCTAATGACATAGGGGAGCAGCGTAACGAGGACAACGATGATGAAGATGCAGATCCCCGTCACAAGTACGTCAAGCCAACCGACCGCGTCCACACCATCATTGGGGGCAGAGTGTCCATCGAGACCAAATGAGAGCGCAAGCTGCTCGCCCGCGCTTGCTTGAATGTGGCCAATGCCGACAACCTCATCGCTGATCCGTGGCTTCCTCCTTGGTCTCACAACGAGATCTCCTTTAGCAGAAAGGACCAATGGGCTACAATACCTGAGCCAGGGTGTTTTCCTCTGGTTCTCGATCCTTGTATCAACAAGGTTCAGTTCGATATTGTGTTGATTGACGGCGGCAGTTCCATCGATATACTGTTCAAGAATAGTTTGCCAGCCCTAAAGATAACCTAGGCTGATCTCAAGCCATACGAGGCATAGTTCTGGGGTGTTCTCCCTGGACAGAGCTCCATACCTCTCAAGCAGATCACGCTACCTATGCAATTTGGTACCCCAGACCACTTCCACACTAACTACGTCAACTTCGTGGTCGCCGACTTCAAAGACACCTACCATGCTATCCTTGGCCGACCAGCACTCACCAAGTTCATGGCCATACCTCACTACAGGTATTTGGTGCTGAAGATGCCTACTGAGAAGGGGGTTCTAACTCTTAGGGGCAACGTATACGCAGCTTACACCTACGAGGATGACAGCTTCAAAATAGTAGAGGCTCACGACCTCTCTATTTGCATGGCTGAGACCATGCTCGACTCCAATCAGACCCCAGCCAACCACCTAGAGATCCCAGAGCTCAAGGCCCCACGCAAGAACATCAAGTCTAAAGAGCACAAAGAGATCCAGCTAGTGTGTTCACATGGAAACCCGCTGACATGCCCGGTGTACCTCGGAACTTGATCGAGCACTCCTTAAATGTCGATGGCAAGGCCAAACCCATCAAGCAGAAGCTACGACGGTTCGCTCACGACAAAAAGGAGGCTATTAGGGTAGAAGTTACACAGCTTTTAGCAGCCGGATTTATTAAAGAATTGTATCATTCGGAGTGGTTAGCCAACACAGTTCTTATACGTAAAAAGAATAAGGAATGGACAATGTGCGTTGATTACACTGATCTCAACAAACACTGCCCTAAAGACCCCTTTGGCTTACCTCGCATAGACGAGGTCATAGATTCAACTGCCGGTTGCGAGCTGCTTTCCTTCTCGATTGCTACTCTGGTTATCACCAGATCGCTCTTAAAAAGGATGACCAGATCAAGACATCCTTCATCACGCCCTTCGGCGCCTACTGCTACACGACCATGTTGTTCGGGCTCAAGAACGCTGGGGCTACCTACCAACACGCCATACAGGCCTGCCTCAAAGACGAGATAAAAGATGACCTCATCGAGGCTTATGTTGACGATGTTGTTGTTAAAACCAAGGAAGCATACACCCTTGTCGACAACCTAGAACGTACCTTTGCAACCCTTAACACATTCCAATGGAAATTAAACCCAAAGAAGTGCATCTTTGGTGTTCCATCTGGTATACTGCTCGGCAACGTCGTCAGTCACGACGGCATACGCCCTAACCCAGAGAAAGTAAAAGCTGTCTTGGACATGAAGCCACCCAAAAAGGTGAAGGATGTTTAGAAGCTTACCGGATGCATGGCTTCCCTCAGTCATTTCATATCTAGATTAGGCAAAAAAGGACTACCGTTTTTCCAGCTGCTCAAAGCATCCGAGAAGTTTGAGTGGTCGGAGGAAGCAGACGCTGCCTTTACATAGCTGAAACAATTCCTTACATCACCTCCGGTCCTCACTGCTCCCAGAGAAGACGAAACCCTCCTACTTTACATTGCGGCAACTAATCGAGTGGTCTCCACTGCCGTGGTGGTCGAGCGCGATGAGCCCGACCACATCTACAAGGTATAGCGACCAATTTATTTCATCAGTGAGGTTCTCAGTGAATCCAAGACCAGGTACCCATAGATTTAGAAACTAATCTATGCCAAACTAATTACATCCCGAAAGTTGAAACACTACTTCGATGGATATCGTGTGGTGGTCATGACCGAGTACCCTTTGGGAGACATCATTCGCAATAAGGATGCAAATGGGCGCATCGTCAAATGGGCAATGGAGCTATGCCCTTTTGTCCTTGGAATTTGCTAGCCATACTACAATCAAGTCTCAGGCACTTGCCGATTTCATTCGTCGAGTGGACAGACTTAAGCACACCTGCCTCTTAGGGGCCCATCGAGTATTGGAAGATGTACTTCGACGGCTCTCTCAATATCGACGGTGCAAGAGCAGGAGTCCTTTTCGTATCACCATCCAAGGAGCAGCTCCGATATGTCCTCAGGATTTATTTCCCGGTGTCTAATAACGCCGCCGAGTACAAAGCATGCCTACACGGTCTGCGCATTGTGGTCGAGCTCGTTGTCAAGCATCTCTATGTCTACGAAGACTCGGCTCTTGTCATCAACCAACTGAACAAGGACTAGGATACGACCAGCGAAAAGATGGACGCATACTACAAAGCGATCAAAAAGCTGGAAGGCAAGTTCTATGGCATCGAGTACACACATGTGGTCCGGGACAAAAATCAAGCAGCAGATGCGCTATCAAAGTTAGGATCATCCTGAGCTAAAGTCCCACATAGCGTATTTGTTCAAGACCTGCTCATGCCCTCCATCAAAGAAGAAGATCCCGCGGTCGACAAGCCTCCAGACCAGCCATTGGTGGCTACGGTTCCAGCATCAAACACCACCAAACCACCTCCGACCACCAAGAAGCCCGACTGGAGAGTACCTTTCATCAAGTACCTGACAGATGGTAGCGGTTACACCGATCGAATAGAAAACGAACGCCTGATGCGTCGCAGTAAGCAGTATCTGCTCGTCGATGGCAAATTGTGGCACAAGAACGCGAAGGAGGAAATCTTGATGAAGTGTATAACCCAGGAGGATGGTGAACATCTCCTAGACAAAATCCACTCTAGCTCCTGCGGCAACCATGTGGCCTCGAGAACGCTGGTCAGTAAGGCTTTCCGAGCAGGGTTCTATTGGCCGTCAGCCGTAGCCGATGCAAAGAAGCTAGTCCGCCATTGTGAAGGTTGTTAGTTTTTTGCCAAGAGAATCCACGTACTAGCACATGAGATTTAGACTATACCAGTCTCTTGGCCCTTCGCATGCTGGGGACTGGATATGATCGGGCCTTTCAAACCGGCCCCTGGAAAATTTACATGCGTCTTTGTGCTGATCGACAAATTCTCCAAGTGGATAGAGTACATGCCCCTGGTCAAGGCATCTTCAGAAAAGGCTATCGCATTCCTCGACCAGGTCATCCACCGCTTTGGCATACCTAATAGCATCATCACTGATCTGGGTACTCAGTTCACCGGGAACGCTTTTTGGGACTTTTGCGATGAAATGAGCATAGTAGTAAAATACATCTCGGTGGCACACCCTAGAGCTAATGGACAGGTCGAGCGGGCAAATGGTATGATCCTAGACGCACTGAAGAAGAGGATGTACAGAGAGAATGACAAAGCTCCTGGAAGATGGCTCAAAGAGTTACCAGCCGTGGTCTGGGGTCTCAGAACCCAGCCCAGTCGCAATACCGGTGTATCACCATACTTTATGGTTTATGGCGCGGAGGCAGTGCTCCCAGCAGATATAGCCTTCAGATCAGCATGGGTAGAGAACTTCGATGAAGACAAGGCTAATGAAGTACGGGAGCTAGAAGTGAATAGTGCAGAAGAGAAGCGGCTCAATTCTTGCGTACGTATAGCCAAATACCTTGCTGTTTTGCGCAGGTACTACAACAAGAACATCAAGGACTTGTTCTTCATGGTCGGGGACCTAGTCCTGAAGTGGAAGACGAATCAGGCTAGTGTCCACAAACTTGCAACCCCATGGGAAGGACCCTTCATGATCAAGGAGGTTACACGCCCTACATCTTACAGGTTAGCTCGCCTAGATGGCACAGACATGCCCAATTCCTGGCACATTGACAAGCTTAGGCGTTTCTATGCTTAGCTACTAAGATATGTACCCCTCTTGTACTTTTGATTTGTTTCAATAAAGCTATTATGATTTCTCCAACCACTCTAATGTGTCACTTCGAAGTCTATTGTTATTCTAACTCTACCAGTTAAAACCGACCACCATTCCTTCTCGGGTTCTCGGAGCAGGCCCTGTCTCCGGTTCCCCCCAACGCGTGCATGGGATCCGCTCTCTACGCTATGGGTGATTGGTAGGTGCTCTCTGGTTTGACTTGTGTGTTTCTACATGTGCACAAGCGACGCACCTCACACTCCGACCGCAAGACAAACCAGGGCCATACAAACCTTTTAGGATGACATGTCGACTAAACTGGTACAACTAAACAGAACGCCAACACGTTCTAACTTAGTTACATCAACATGGTATCCGAGCTTAAACACGTTTTCTACAAAACAAACAAGCTTATGTTGAAATACAAGTATGTTATTACAAGCTTGCCTGAAAAGGTCCAAGTTTACAATAACCCAACTACATCTTCTTCTACAGCTATAGCCTACACTATTGGCTGGTCAGGGCACGCGGCGCCTGCTGCTCGCTGGGCCTGACATCGTGCTCGGGTCTCGGGGACTCTAGCATTGATTGAGCTGAAGAAGATGGCCCCACCGATGCCTGGCTGGTCGAGATCGCAGGCTTCGCCGGTTGGCTTGAAGATGACGGCGCTCCCAGCTGACTTGTTGACGGCGTTCCTTGTACGGGTGGTGTCGCACCTCCACATAGGTTAATATCGCCAATTATTTTCGTCGACAAGTCCAGCTGGGTCATCCGTAGCTCCTCGGCCTTGTCTGTATCTACCTCATTCGGGTATCCAGCCTCTAGGCGCTTGAGATCGATCAGGGGGTAGTGAGCACATATCATGCTTAGCAGATGTGCGCCTGTGTACTCTCCCGCCTCCTTCATGAACTCCTGGAACCATCCCCATGCCCTTTGGCATCTCTCGATCAATCCTAGCTACGTCATCCTTGGCACATCTTCTGCTAGCACCGGATCAATGAGGTTAAGGACCGGCAAAATGCCCTTTGCCACCTCTTGGCACCGGCTTTTCCAGGTGTCACGGTCCTTGGTGATCTCTTAGCATTGCGCCTTCCAGCCGTCATGGTCTTTCATCATGGCCTCTAGATGCTTCTTTGCATTGATTTTTATAATTGCAAACCGCACACGCTGTTAAGACGATAGACCACGCCAAACTATGGTAGGCAACAAAAATGAGCAAAGGCGATTGGACAACTTACCTTTCAGCTCCTCTGTCATCTTGGTCGTATGGTCCCAGAGCTGCGACTGGTCTTGCGCTAGTTTTCTGTTGTCCTCATTTAGGCGATCACACTCCCCGACCACGTGACTGTTCTCCTCTCAGAGACAGATCACTTCAGCTTCTAAGCCTGCACTACAGCTGTTACTACCAACAACGCAACAGCACTTGTCAGTAGTCGGTATGATAAAATGGCTACTTACTTGTTCTTTCCCGCTCTTTCTTACTGAGTTGGATGACTAGGTTCTGGTTCTAGGAATCTTGCACCATCTTTTCATGATCGGCGGCTTCAAGTCGCTGGTGCAAGCGGTCCACCTCCGCCGTCAGCTCCTTGTTGTTAGCAACGATCCCCTCGATCTGGTCGAAGCATTTCTTGTGGTATCTTGCGGTCTTCATTAAGTCCTATGTGCAGATAGCTAAGTAAGACAACTATGACTATACCGCAAGGCTAGGGGGTGAAGCGAAGCTTACCTGCACTTCTGTAACAAGCCGCTTCGCCGCCCGTTCAACTTTCTTGGTTTCTTCGACCTCCGGGATTTCCTCATGGATAACCCATTGGTCGTTCCGCCAACATGACACATAAACATGTTGTCGCTTGTGTTGCGGATGGCCCAGGGCTCTTCTTCGGGTCCTGGTGCTGGCCCGGCGTCAGCAGCATCTGTGATCACCACAGCCTTCCCACGAGCTACAGCGTCGATAAATGTGGTCTGTGCTCTCACCTCCAGCCACTGCTCCTTGGTCTGCTCTGTTACCCTCGACGCTGAGGTGTTGCCCTCAGCAGGTTTAGCACTCGGAGCACTCGGGGACTGTTGTCTGACTGCTCGCTTGCTGAGGCCCCGACGGATCTTCTACTATGGCTTCCTCGGTGGTCGGCTGCTGGGTAGTCTGCTCTATACTTATTGGTGGCGCCACGCCACTTTCGGCTAGCTGGTCCAGACTTTCTGTGGACGCCGAGCTAATACATCCGAGATAAGTTCAGAAAGCAACCATATTAAATGCACATTGATAACTTATATCAAGGTTACAAATACTTACATGTTGGAGCACGGAATGATGTGGAGAAGGCGCGTCTCTTCGGCCGTACTTGCTCCACATGCTATGCGGATGATCCCTGGTCTCCTTCTACATCCAGCACTGTTGCTGGGCCTTGGTGATCGACCCCTCTGCCACTAGTCCTTCACATTGCAGTGGTCGGTGGTGTGCTCGGTTGAGTTGTCGCTCCCGTTGCCAATCGCGTTCCTTGCCTAGGTACTCCCGAGGTCGACCCGGCTGCATCCTTCACCGCCGTCGGCGATGTGGGTCCCACAGGCGTGGAGGACCCATCTTGCTCCATCGACTCCAGTTGCTTCCTCCTTTTTCGAGGGACAAGTTGAAAGGTGTCTGCATCTTCTCCCTCCTCTGCGTCATCGTCTGGCCAAGCAAAAATCAACTGCTGACGCTTGCTGGCTGGGTTCTCCTCTGGGTCCTTCTCGGGCTCATTGATACTTAGCACTCCCCCGGTGAGCAGGGTGGTTACTGATCTCTTCTTCGACTGTTTAGGGGCAGCCGACCGCTTACCAGCAGCTTTGGCCACTGCCTCCTCTCTAGCTCCGAGCTCCGCCTAGTCGACGTCCTCGTCCGCTGGTCTGGGTGGTGGGATCAGCTCCTTGTGGCCACTCTACTCCAGGGGGTGGTGACACAAACACTATCGCTCTATCCCGACCAATAACCTGGGTAACAAAAGGGTGTGAACACAGTAAGTTTCCACTTACCCTACCACAATATAAGACTATAGGTACGCGGCAAGACGAGTTACCTTTGGTGGAGGTTGGGCAAGCTTGAAAGCATGCTCGATGTCGCTCAATCTGGCATAATTTGGATCAGCTAAGTTAAATAGCTCGCCAATTCTAGCTTTGACTTCGATTTTGTCAAGCACCCTCTACCTCATTCTCGTCGGGTCTACGCTCCCTTGATACTCATAGCTAGGATGTACCCTCCTCTGGCATGGCTGGACCCGTCAGCTGATGAAACTCCCGACCACACTCGAACCATCCAGTTTTTTCTACGAGATCATTCCAAATATTTCTGGGATCTATCCCAGGTGCTCGGGCTTCTCCGACCAGCTCATCTTCTTCTTCGGAATGTAGCCCGCGTCGCACAGCGTGATCGTGTTCGGCTCTTCATGGATGTAGAACCATTTTTTGTACCAGTCGTCAAGCGATGTGTTCCATGGGCAGTGCAGGTACTGGGCTTTCATGCCGTCACGGAGGTTGAGGTATACACCCCCGTCTATCTTCGAACCACCACTTCCTTTCTTCCGCAGACAGAAAAGATGGCGGAAAAAAATTGAAATGGGGCTAGAAGCCGCCATACGCTTCGCACAGATGAATAAAAGTGGCGACAAGGAGGATCGAGTTGGGATGCAGATTGCAAATCCCAATCTGATAGTAAAGACAGAGCCCCTGAAGAAATGGATGCATCGGAACTCCAAATCCCCGTTTAAAGAAATCCTCGAACACTATGATCTCACCTGGTTGTGGATCGGGGTACCTCTCGCCCTCCGACGCACGCCATCCTACGAGCTCCTTGTTGTGGAGTACCCCCATGTTACGAGGTCTTCAATGGTCTGCTCATTACTTTTCGATTTCCACCATTCCTTCTCCATGACCCCTATTTTCTTCTACGCATCACTTTTCGCCATTTCCTTTCATTTTCCGCCTCAAACTCCGGCCTTGCTAGTGAACGGGGAGTGTGCTGATCTTCAATAGCAGTGGGGGATTAGTAGGGGCGGCAGTTGAAGAAGCGGCGGATTGATTGGTGGCGATTTCGGATGTGTTAGGGTTGGTTGGCGAGAGGAAGACGAAAGCTTTGGTTGCGAATGGCAATGGGGTTCGGTAAATAGTAACTGACATATCATATATCGTATTTAACCCAAGAGTTATGCCTTTTCGTCTGCCCGGGATTCTTGGGGGACATGCGCATGCACCGTAGACGGCTGTTTTCACGTTTGCAGTATTACTCAGCCCTGAGATCTACGCCAATATATGCGCCTCTTCGTTGCTAGTGTGGGAGGGCCCACGCTGACGCACCTACTGACAGGTGCCACGTAACTGTTTGCTTGACAAGACAAAAAGGCAGTATGACATGCTATACCCGTCTACTTTTTTGACCAGACGTGTTAGACCGGACTTGTCAGAACAAATAAATAAATAAATACATAAAATAATAGTAATATTGGCATATGGTTTTTTGCCACACTTTTTGTGCTTGGGGACTATACTGACCACCCTTGTGCTCAGGGACTATCGCGACTATCCTTGTGCTCAGGGACTGTCCCGACCACTATCGTGCTCGGGGACTATTCCGACCACTTTCGTGCTCGGGACTGTCTCGACCGCCCTCGTGCTCGGGGACTGTCTCGACCGCCCTCATGCTCGGGGACTATCCCAATTATGGTTATTCTCGAGGATTCATCGTTTTCCGCATGCTGCGCTCGGGGACTACCCCGACCACTCTCCGACCATTGCTCGGGGACCGCTCTCCTCGTCTACATGTGATTTGTACTCACATACAGTTGAGTGGTATTTATTTTTTCTCACTTAGACCTTGCAAGCTCGGGGACTACATCGGTACGATGCACCTGCCGGTGCAGCTCGTATCGCTTGTACAACGATTGGATTCTCAACTTAACTGGGAATTCTTTTTAGACCCTGGCACCACGTGCCTACGTCACCTACTACCAGGCTCAGGGACTAAGTGGGCACACTTCACCTTGCGGTGAATGTGCTTATTTTATCGACCCCTACGCTCTGACTGTTGGCCATAACTACTCCTGTACAAGGGTCACTTACATTTCTTTTCAGAAATACAAGTGGGCACACTTGATCAGGAAAGAAATCTTTTTCTTTTTTCTTTAGAGCACCATGCATTCTTCGGACAACCGGAATCTTCAGCTATAATCATGGTCTACTACTCTCTGTGCTGACCAGAATACTGGCACGTTTGCTTGGTCAATATTTCAACCAGTTGGAGATGATATGAAGATAGACTACATTAGCCAAAGAAGATCAAATGACGTGTCGCAACAAAATACATGGTGCTTGGGGACTAGCTGCGGGGGTATTAACCCCTATACCCTTACGGCTAGGTTTGGGCCGGCCCGGACCAGGGGGTTCGGCCCACCAGAAGATGACGCGCCGATCTGCTCGGAGTCCCGCGCAAGGAATCAAGGCAAACTTGGAGATCAAACAAGATCCTGGTCGGTTAGAATAGGAATCCTTATCCGGCCACCTATGGCAATTGTACCCGGTTGGGATTAGTTTCTAGATCTGTAACCTTGCCACCCAGACTATATAAGGTGGGTAGGGGACCCCTCTCAAAAATCATCTCATTTATATACAGCAATACAATCAAACGCAGGACGTAGGTATTACGCCCTCACGGCGGCCGAACCTAGATAAAACCTCGTGTCTGTCTTACGTCACCATCTCGTTCATAGCTTGCGCACCTGTCTGCCAATAATCTACTACCTTGGGCATACCCCTAGGTGGACTACCGACCATATGTCATTGACACCACTCATCCATTTCATACCCAAGATTACATCTAACCCCAACCCTGGAAATACTACAAGATCTAAGGTATACTCTCGGTCGCTTATTAAGATGCGCACAACTCTGACTATCTGGTT
The DNA here is from genome assembly GCA_904845875.1 of Miscanthus lutarioriparius. NCBI lineage: Eukaryota > Viridiplantae > Streptophyta > Magnoliopsida > Poales > Poaceae > Miscanthus > Miscanthus lutarioriparius. The sequence goes on from CAJGYO010000019.1 coordinate 43,475,167, forward strand.
GGTAGATATATTATTTTCGGCTGTAGTTATGCAATAACCACCTTTATCTATAGTTACTACCCTTTGATCATGCTTGGATGCAAATATTTGACTCATAAATGAATGTGAAGCTCGAGAATCAAATAAAACAACTATGGGGTGTTGGTTCACAAGAAACGTACCTGTCGTAACAACTTCACCTGAAGGGATCTTTTCTAGGGTGGTATAGTGCACATGTTCGTGATGTCCATTTGGATTACCCTGCTTCTGGTTGTTCTTCTTGGGATAGGGGCAATTCCTTGACCAATGGCCAGTCTTATTGCAATTCTAGCATGGCATACTGCTAGGTGGATTGTTGGAGCTTCCTTGTCCTGTGCTACCCTTTGGTAGGGCAACAGAAAAGGCCTTGCAATACACTTTTTGGTTCTAACTGGTCTGTACCTTCTTCTGAGGTGGTCTATACTTTGGAGCGGGTGGGCAAAACTAAGGTCTCGTAGCAATAGGAGCTTTTGGTTGAGCTGCACCTGCTTCATAAGCTCTCTTGTGACTCTTAGATGCTGAATAGATGTTGTTCTGATTCTCTTGAGTTAAAGCATCACTAACAAACTCATTGAAAGTGGCAGATTTGCTATTAGCTAGTGTCTTCATCAGCTTCGGACTAAGCCCCCTCTTGAAACTAGCAATCTTTTTTGCATCAGTATCCACAAACTCTGTGGCATACTTTGACAAGTTGTTAAAGGCATGTAGATACTCAATTAGACTCTTGGTACCCTGCGTTAGCATCATGAATTATGTATGCTTCATACTCATCAGACCTAGGGGAATATAATGTCCCCTAAATGCAGCCTTAAACTGGTTCCAGGTAATTTGAACATCCTCAGGCAAAGTGGATCGATGATGACTCCACAAAATGCCTGCAAGCCCCTACAGCTGGTGCGACGCGTATTCTATCTTTAGGTGCTCGGTGAGCCTTAAGAGATGGAACTTCTGCTCAATTGTATTCAACCATTCATCTGCCTGCAATGGCTCTTCTACTTCCTTAAAAATAGGAGGCTTGGTGTCAAGAAAGTCCTTGAAAGTGCTGAACTGGTTAGGTTCAGGCTCTTGGTGTTGGTCCCTTCCTCATCCATGGCCAGCATTCTATGCGAGACCGCGCAACACTTCTCCCATGGAACATTGGGTCTCCATGAGTTGGGCCATCATTTCCGCTAGCGTATGATGCGTTGGTGGTGGGATGTCCTCATTGCCATTGCCACGGGCACCACTACCACCCACATCATCTCCACTAGCTCCCCTACGAGTGCTCATCATTTGCAGATTTGCAACCACAAGTAATTATTGATGATGGCAGAAAAATTGTAGAGGAATTATATAATTATGCCAAACTGAATTTACTGGAGAGAATATAAATTCATACAATAAAACAGAGGCACAATAATTCATTTCCACAACCATACATCACCAATTATAGTATTTTACACCATTCACAATGCATTCTGTATATGCCAAATTGCTCGCCAACACAACGGCATTCCTTAAAAGTGCAACCACAACATGGATTACATGCAAGGTTTCAAGAGTACATCAAAGGGTACACCATGAGATTGAACTAAATTATAAGTTCATTACATAAATGATCGAAGATAGAGAGCTAACGTATCCAACTAGATACTATAGCTAAGCTACTCCTCGAGGTGGTTGCTGTCGATGTCGGACACACCATCACCATGGTCCTCCTCAAAAGGCTCGATCTCCTCTTCTTCAGACTCATCCTCGGTGTCCACCTCCATGCCATCGTCCTCTGCAATCAACACATTAGGATCTTCTTCCACCACTGGAGATGGAGGAAGAATTAGGTTCACTATGTTGTTGAGACGATGAACATCCAGTTGTAGCTCCTCAATCTGGTGTATGAGTTCTTGCTCTCTACAATCAAACTCCTTTGCCTGCCTAGTAGCCTAAAACACAGTTTAAATTCTAGCTGTCTCCCTAGTTTCAGCAAGATGAATAGCCTCATCTCTCTCCGCATGGACGTCCTATAACTTAGCCCTAGTTGCATCTTCCTCAGCAACAGCACGAACAAACTGCCCCCGATGAGCTTCCAAAGCTATCATGTAATTACCTATCTCATTCTGAGCTGCTCTAACTGCCCTTTTGTGCCTATGCACATGCACTCACATCCTGCGTTGTGCGGCCTGTGCTCGTTGGAGCTCTAGCATGCATCTGACGTAGCTATCTTGGCGGGAGTAGAACGTCTTCAGGATGGCGAACATAGCGCTCATAGCAGCACTAGAGCTCTGTGCTTGCTCATCACAGTCTCTTACCAGTGCATTGCCGTCTGGCTGCATCCAAGCGGTCACCGACGGATCCACCGGGGGAAAGGTTTCGGCTAGACCGTTAACAAGCTCATCACCAAACTCCTAACAGATTTCACTTAGTGCCTCCAAAGCTACCACTTGGGCACCTTCCCAAGGAGACTGCCCATCTGACTCAATACTCCAACCCTGGCACTGTGGATTGTCTGCATGGGCCGGGATGGTCACCCGTACATCATACCACGATTGCCCCTCAGCTGCCACTTCCCTCTAGAAGTAGCAGGGTGGCTCAGCGTACCCAACTGAGTTTAGCACCCTCCACAGTAAGGTACGAGTGCCAAACATAGCCAGGAATGTGTCACTGCGAGGCGGGGCTCCTAGGGCTACCATGTGTAGCAAAGTGTGCAACTCTTGTGAGAGGATATCATACATGAGAAGAAATTCATTGAATGGGGTAAGCAATTATAAGTAAGGGAGGGATGCAACATTGTAAATGCATGAGTGAACACGATGCATGCACGTTCCGTATGTCCTCATGAATCTTAGGAATAAATTAAAATTCTAGCGACATACACGGTGGCATACATATGTTCTCTCAATATACGTAACTAATCGGGCTACACGTTTCGCTGTTAGTGTACCTACACAAGAATTCCATTATAGCCCAACCCAATAATTATATATACAAAAATGTAAATCTGGGCTCTAGATTGCAACTAAATACTTCCATATATGTATACCCATACATATACTTCCGTATCAAAGCTACCCGATGATAATTTATTACCCATAATTAAATATTCACCATACACACATGCAAGCATGCATATACAACCATATCAAAGCTATCTCTCCCTGACCACATGCTCACATCTTGCGGTGATGCCACTTATTAACTTACCTTCTTACCTTGGCATAAAGGCATTCGATCCATACATTACCACTCCAATGAATGGCACCCATACAATAGCACGCCGTATGTACGACGAAAGTAAAAACCCCCATGTTAGTACTTAATTAGCCACCTGATAGTCCTTAACTGGGCATAAAGGATATGACCACTGGCATACTCTAAATTTAAAAATTCAAATTTTTAACACACCTATATATAGCTATAAGTTGTCAAACTGATTTTATAAAACAAAACCTTTGTTTTAAATACCCATATGACCAGTTTAGTGTTGAACCTTGCTCCGATGCCAGCTGTAACAGAACCATCCAATTTATAAGAGCACAAGTACAATAGCAATCGCCAAAGCGATCAAACCATCATACTTGAGCCCATATAAACCCGGTAGTCCGGTGAAATCATGAGGGATCTCAAACAAAGCAACATACAAACCAAGATCGTACATGATTCAACACAACCAGTCACATGTTACATCATAGTTCACAAATAGTTCAGAAGTATCTCACATACCTCAGAGTTCACATAGTTATTACAAACCAAGTTCAAATAGCAGAAGCAAAGTAGTTTAACATCAACATCACACGTAGTTCAAATACATGCCAGTGCTATGGTCATTCCAACAAAAGTAGATCAGAGGAGATAACTCAGGAGTACCATGCCCCATGGTTTAATCATCCACGGCAGGATGAAGGCAGTTCTTAGAGTACCCATGGTAGATCATGTCATCTGCAACAAGAGGGAATAAACCCTGAGTACGAGAATGTACTCAGCTAGACTTACCCATCATAAACCAAAAATAATATGACACCAAGGAGTATGCAAGGCTTTATCGGTGGAGTTAGCTTGACAACATTTTGCATAAAAGCTTAAGTAACATAACTTGAAGATTTAGTATTTATAGCATCAATTTGAATACCTATTCAATTAAGCATCTCTAGATTAGCACCTGTACTAGAGCAATCACTTGATTAAGCTAACAAGCATTAGTAACCATATCTAGTTATAAGAATAATTTGAGCATCATCATAACCAACAAGTTTCCATTAAGTTACTCTACGTTGTCGTTGCTCAGTCAAGTTCGCACTATCTAGGAGAGACATCAATTTGAATCGATTCCTACCCAGCTGGGAAATTATTCGTAACACAAACCCATACTTCCCCTGTCGGGGTCGCATCAGGTCACCTTTGGTACAACTCAGGAACCAACTTCGTGGGTCCGATCTGCGTCGCGCCCTTAGAGATTCTACCAATCTGCTAGGAAGATCGAGACTTGAACCCGCCCTTAGACTTACACCATTGGCTCTCCCACATCCTTACTGCCTCCAGTGTGAGCACTTTCACTTATCGGGGCCTCGCCTAAATTGAGCTACTTAGCTTCACGGTCGGAATGACTTATCCGGCCAACTAAGTGCTAGGCATATGTTCAACATGACATCAGGACGTACAGTGAATTGGTCCTTAACCGACATAGACGGGGATAGATAGGTTCCAAGACTTCCATGCCTTGTGCTTCTCTATCACAATCTCGCCCGGTCTCCTTCTTATTCATCAACACATGGTTATTTCTATGATAGCAATTATAGCCAATCGTGATCAGTTATGTACCTATATGTTTCAGGTGACAGGAAATCACCTAAGTTCTATCGGACTAAGCAAGGCTAAGCATCAATTCGATCCTAGACCTACCAAGGATTCAAGATATATTTATCTAGATAAGGATAATATATGCAGCAAGTGGTTCCAATCAACTCTTACAACCTAATGCATCAAACATAAAGGACGCAGGTGATATTTATAAAAACATGGGAGGCTTATAATGCTCCAGGGCTTGCCTTTCAAGAATGGGGAAGGTTGGTGGTTAGGACACTCAGGGAGATCTTCTACGTTGACTCCTTCTTCCGCCTGGACTTCCTATTCCTAGGCTCCCTGCTGCTCCTCCTGAAGTTCTTGTTCGAATTCCAGAAGAGTGACTCCCTCTGGAACACCTATTGCATGCATATGCATAGCATAAGAGTCATGAATGCATAAGAGATGGAAGGTGATGATGAAAGGTACAACCATGTATAGATGGACACATGAATGACATGATGACACAAGATTAATATTTACTTTACTGAGTAGGTGATATCTTTTCTTGAAAACAAGAACTACACACACACCAAGCTCTAACAACCTAAAGTAAAGTTGTTCATATTTAGTAAGAGGTCTAGCACCTACAACTAGCAACATATCTTAATCATCTTAAGCATCTAAATCATCACATGAACTCATATAAAACAATCAAGTCATTCACTGCATTCAATAGATTTAGGGTTGTAGACAACAGCTGCTAGTTTAATTCATAACTGGAGTTGTACTGACCCCAAAGACATGCAACAAGACAATCTGGAAAAGATTATGAAGTGAGATACAATTCATCTTTAATCATCTCTGCATGATTTCCATGTTAATAAGGTCAAACAGTCACATTTCTCAAATCTGGTCCAGAAATTCCAGAGAACAACTAGTTCTGAAGACCAACTTTGAACAGTCATAACTTAAATCATTTGGCCAAATGCCATGAAAATTTAACACGAGCTAGATAATTGAGTTATCTACAACTTTGGTATAGACAAGATTCATAGCAAACATCATCTTCACCATGTAATTTGCTTAACTCTAGAATCTATCCAGAAAGTCACTATAAGTGAATTTTAGAGAAAATAATATTTCACTACATACACAAATTGTACTTTGAGCACTACCAATGTTACCAGCAGTTAACATACATCAAATGAGTACTAGAAAATATAGTGGCCATTCCTAAATAAATTCTTTTCATGCCTTTATTAATTTATTTAGATAATTAGGTAAAATAACAAACATATAGCAAAAGTGTGTAGTAAATTCTACAAAAATTACAGTAGCTTCTACACGTCTCTAATAAGCTGCTATATAAATTTTATAGCATTTGAACAAGTAGAACATCATATGCAAAAATGACAATCCAGCAGGGTTAATAATAACATAAATAAGAAATCGTACTAAAAGGTGTCAAACAACAGAATTCATATTTTTATTAGCTTCATGATAGCACAAGAACACTATGCAATAAATTTCAAGCTCATTGGATACATGTTTTTACCATGAAAAATAGCACAAGAATCTAGCATTTATTCAAGATAAATAGAAAACTCCTATTTCTAGCAAGATCACGGTGCAACCAATATTTTTCCCAGGTAGTACATCACAAGACAAGACCAACAAAATTGGAACCACATTTTTATCACTTTCCTAGCTCAAGTTATGCATTTTACAAGATTGGAAACATTCAAAAAGCATTTATCTAGCTCTATTTTTTTCTCCTAGAAAAATACCAGAAATAGTGCATTTCATATTTTAACAAATACTACACTTCATGAGGAATCCAACAAAATTTGGTTCAGTCAATTTGGACACTCCAAGCTCGAGATATGATTTTCCAAAGTTAGCACAAAATTCTAGAAAAGAATAAAACAAAACCTAAAGCTACAGCCGCTGACGCATGGGACCCAGAGGTCAACGGACCCCACTTGTCAATTGAACAGAGATAGGGCACGGTGGTTGACTGGCCACTGCTCGTCGACAGCAAAGCCACTTGCGGCGAGGTCAACACCTACGTGCTCGTCTCATCAAGCTCACCGGAAGTAGCTCACCGGCGACAATGGCGGACGGCGTGGTCGCGCGGCGTTACGCCGGCGTCCTCTGGTGAGCATATGCTTTGGTGACGTGCTCTACAACTATGTGGTAACCTATCAGAGCTAACCTAGGTGGCTAGGGTTCCCATGATGTGATGGCAAGCTCTAAGGAGGCGTGCATGCCCGCGCGGCGGCGCACGGAGCACGGCGGTGCTCACGGTGTTCGATGAGACGGCAGCGAGAGGCAGGTCTTCATCATGCCAGATGCTAGGTCTAGGCTTACTCATCCTAATGCGTGCGAAAGAGACGAAAGATGATGGCTCAGCTCGACGACGGCGAGCTTAGTTGCCACGGCGGGAGCGGCAGGGTGTTCTCGTGCGCTTACTCGGTAGCATCTAGCCTAGACTTGACATGAGCTTCTATGACTTAGTGCGGTGCTGGACCAGAGAAGAGAAAAGCAGGGGGTGCGGTGCACAGGGGTGGCCTTGGTGAGCTGAGCATGCGGCGGCGCTTCGGTGAGGTCTCATGGCGGCGGAAAACAAAATACGGCCTTGCCCAGGCGCAATACGGTGAAGCAAGGGGTTAGGGAGGTGGTAGTGGAGATAGAGTAGTTGTGGCCATGATAGATTGATGAGTGAAGCTACATCAATGGTGAGTGGCTCCGGTGGAGTGGTGCGGTGGCACGGCAAGCTCCGAGCTGCGCTTCGGTGACGCAGAGTGGAAAGTAGAGAGCGAGTGAGGGCATGGGGGTGAAACAGTGGGCACACGGTGCCTTTGTGCCCATCATGTCCTGAATGGCTAGGCCATCGTCAGTGTATGGCCACCATACGGTGGCTTTGGCCTGATGGGGTCAGTCACCGACGGTGTGGTGTCCGCGGCCATCAACGCCCGATGGGGTGCCTAACAGCATGACTTGAGGGTGGTTTTGCGCTTAATCCACGGTGAATTAGTGTAGCACCCGGTTTTAAAGACAAAACCAGATACACACTATATGTGAGCCCAGGAAGTCAATTCTCACATATAGCCACAAATAAGGGTAATATCAAGAGACAATACTTATTACATAACGTATTAGTAAAAGGAAAATAACCTCAGAGTAGAGACAGCGGAAAGTTGACTCCGATCTTCTAGTGAAGACTCCAAATCCACAGGGACGACTGACTGGTTGACTACAAGCCTAACTCCTCCAAACCAGCAATCTGGTACCCATCTGGGATTTTTATCCAATGTATAGAAAATAAAGCAAGCGTAAGTATATGTCGTACTTAACAATTATATCATGGGGTTCATGAGGCTCAAAAGGGCTGACACTGGTTTAACTGCGATTAGCTTTAATAGGACATCTTTTTAAGCAATTGAGTGGCAAAGAATTTATCATTCCCATAAACACATGATCAGGTAAACATGATTAATGTATAGCATAAACAATCAATTATTAGCATCATCATTATCCATTAGTGATCATCTCTATTCCATAAGGGTCCAAGGCCGCTCGTGTCCGTGAGCACGGCTGTTATAACAGTTTTATACTCTGCAGAGTTTGTACACGTTCACTGTGAGTTGTGATTTACCCTTTCGCCCGAGGTAGCTATTCTCTTGACCTACTTCTAAGGAAGGTCGGTAGGGTTCAAGATGAAGCCTTTTAAAGAATTCGTCTAACAAGTTAGGGCCGCCAGGCGTATGTGGCCCATCTCTAGGAGTGGCAAGCGTGGGCATCGCAGCACGGTACACACTTCCTAGCAGCAAAGGAAACATACCCCGCGCCTCAAAGGCAACCACTAACAAGCTAGAAAAGATCCTCATACTAAGCCAAAGCTAGAGCCATATGGCCCTCACAGCTGTAATGTAAGTCCCGGATGATCGCTTACAGATAAGTCCTTAGGGAGAGGAATCTGAAGCATATAAACACTCCAGCCCCCTGTGTCCATGTTACTAAAAAGTCATGTTTTAATGTTTATTGCATATATCATTAGTCAAGTTACAAGATCATGGTTTTCATTAAGCACTAGCAAAAACTATCCCATGCAATATCCCAAAGGTTTCAAGGTGCAAGATATCAAATATCTAGGATATCCTTAATGGTAACAAGGGAGACACATGCAATATGAATTAAGTGTTTAAATGTGAATAGGTAACAAGGATAGTCCCATGCTATACTTGCCTTATACACCGATCCTTCGGTAAGCTTTATTCTTTGATGTCTTTCTTCTTCTGGATCATCACGTGTATCTCACCGACTGGACAATCGTAGAACACCACACAACATCCATACACATACATGCATAGCATACAATTGCATCTATATCAGAACAGTACACCAATCATAGAAAATTTAAGTAAAAGAGATTGATATACGATTCTACGTATCACTACGAACACACAGTCGCGAGAAGCACGCTAATCGAAGCTACGGTTGAAAAGTTACAAATACCGAGAGATTTGCTTAATACGTGGAAAAATAAACTATAGGCTTCATTTATGTTAACTATATGAATTCATGTACAAAAGATATTTTATAAACAATATGGATTGAATTAAGTCAATTTTAGATTTAGATTGTAAAACAAAAGTAAAACAAATTATATTTTATGTATAAAACTTAGTTGCCTAATCATTAATCAAGATATGATTTAAACCACGTTATTTTATAAATATCAATATAGTAAACACTATTACTAACATGTAGATCTCATCGTTATGAAACAAACGCAACTTGAACGGACTATTTCGGAGTTAGAATGAATAAGTTATGATTTAAACAAGTTTTCCTTTAATTGAATAATAGATTAAATCTACTCATGAATTTCAAGTGTTGAAAACAAGCTTAACAGTTGTATAAACATGTAGAAAACATAAATACGGTCCTAACGCAAAAGTTACGCATGAAATAAGATTCAGTGGCATTCCTGTAAATATTTGAACTCAAATTTGAATTAAAACAATTAAAATCTGAATTTAAATGTACTTTCGACTGGGCACACTATTTCTGGAAAACACAGGGTTCTAACCGAATAAAAATAGGACCTAAAAGAAATCATTTTGAACTGAATCGGACCGCGGGTTAGTTACTTGGAAATCCGGGGGCTAATCTGCAAAACGTGGGGCTTTGACTGCGGGTTGACTCGTGGTTGCTGACTAGGCTGACGCGTGGCGCGCTCTGGTTGGCTCTATGCACCACGCAGGCAGTGGACACGCTGACGCATCACCGTGGACCGGGTCCGTGGGTCCATGGTGGACCGATTACATAACGATCAGGTACATCTAATCTTAGCCGTCCAACGAAATCCGATGGCGAGAGACGCACGGGAGAACTTCCAGCGGCGGCACGGCATCTCCGGCGAGGGCACCATGGCTGGCGGTGAGCCGAGCACGGTGGCGGGCGTCGGGGAGGCGATTCGGACTTCCCCGGAGCAAACCAATCATACGGGCGCGTAGCACGAAGGCTTGCGGATTCAATGGAGCACAAATCTTGGGCGGGGAACGCATCGGGGTACCGAGCCCACGGCGGCGCCATGGCTAGCGGGTCGGCAACTCGCTGCTACGGTGTCCTAGCGCATGGAACAACGACTGGGAGGCACAGAAGCGTTGGGAGCTCACCGCGATGCGTATGGCGGGGAGCGCAGCGTCCGGGAAGGCCTCGAGGGGGCGGTTCGTCGTCGGTGGCGGCTGGAGAGAGAAAGAGAGGGCGCGGTGAGGGGAAATCCAAGCAAAACGAATCTAAAATCGAGAAGGGGAGGCACCTACGGCTGCCTCGGGTCGTGGCGGATCTCACGGGCGCGTCAGCGTCGAGGATTGAGGCGCGGGTGAGGGAGATTGCCGGCGGCGGGGAGTTGCTGGACGCGAGCAGAGGAAAAGGGGAGATGGGAGGCGCTCTGTTCGGGGCTTTATAGGCGGGTGGCTGTGGCGTACAAGGAAGGGGGAGCGGGGCACGACGATTACCTGCCGTACGGGCGCTTTCCAAGTGGCGCGGTGGACGGGCGACTTGCCATCGGAGTAGCGCCATTGACGGGGCAAGGAAAGGAAAACACGCAAAGGAGAAAGGAAGGGAAGGTGAGGCACTGATGTGCGGGCCTCGCGGCGCAGTGAAGGAGAAGGGGACGGTGCGCGGCGTGCGCTGAAGGCTGAGCGGACCAGGGCTTGTGGTGCGGCTGATGCGGAGCGGGCCCTCCAGCATGGAGCAGGCCGAAAGCAGGGAAAGGGAGGGGTAGCTGGGCCACATGGTGGAGCTGGGCCGATTCCTGGTGCTGGGCTGACGCTGGGAGAAGAAACAAGCGGGCTAGGGAAAAACGTGGGCCTCCGGGCCAAAATGAGAGAGGAGTTTTTCCTTTTTAGTTTTCAAAGCCAAACCAATTTCCAAACAAATTCAAGTATAGATTCAAATATACTTTCCTACTCAATTAAAAATGGAAAATTTTGTTAGGCTTTCCAAGACAAACTTTACAACTTTAAAAATACTTTTATTTTCTAATTTTCTTTTCTTTCTTTTCTTTTATTTCAAAGCCATTTTCAAACTCTTTTCAAAACCATCTTAACCATTTTGACTTTTCAATTAAAACCACTCAACCAATAAAATTTAAATGCAATAGCTTGTATGCATCAAACATATTGCTACCTTACAATGTATTTTAATTTAATGAAAATTTTTATTTCCCTATATTTCATGTGCACAAAAATTCCAACTTAAATCATTGTAACTCTATTTCAAAAGAGGTAATTTTTTTAGGGTGTTACAATTAGTGCAAGATGTTTAAACAAACTTTGTAGAGCTATGCAAGCGCTACAAGATTTCTCTAGAAACCATCTTCTAATTCGCAACGCTTTGGAAGTTACATCATCTCAAAGTTGGACACATTGAAACTGTGAAATCAGTTTGACTTAGAAAATTTTCTAAGTTTGGAAAACAATATTTTGTTGATTCTTGTGAGCCCTATTTAACCATGTTAGGCACTGAATATGCTATAGTTCAACTTAGGTCAAACATACAACATGAAAATGGTAAATTACACTATAACCATGACTTAGAGGCCAAATTGGTCCAAGTCATGAATACCAAAGTTGTTCCAAATGACATTCTAAACATGTTTAAGGTACCCCTAATGTCCCACAAGCATTTCATACATTGGTCACACATAAGTACTTCCTAGGTCAACTAAGCATGTCATCACTTAGGAGCTTAATTAGGTAAGGTGATCCACATGAACATTGTTCCATTAGGCATCCTAATAGTGTAGCTAAGGTGTTTTAGTGACCAAACATCGCCACTTGCATTAGCCACACATGATCATAAAGCTTACATACAATGAAACATAGAAGAACAATAGTATGTTTCACATGTTTCATAGCAATGTTTCATATAAAAATGCTTATGCATGAATGAATGATGCTTATGATCATGCAATGCAAGTGCAATTATGCAAGCCTAACACCTAGGGTGTTACACCAACCCTCAACCAGACCCCCGCTATGCGCAGGGGCTCGAGGAAAGTTGGACTCGCAAGAAGACCGAACGTGTGGTCGCAGAACGATGGCTCAAATCCTAGGGAGGGGGTACGTACGAAAATAAGAGACGCTTTCTCTTACTAGTTTAGCTATCCTCTCCTCGATCTTTAGTGACACCTAACCCAGCAACATCATGGGGTTGGGTTTCACTCGAGGGCTGATAAGGGTATATATACACCCTTTCTGAAATAGTCACCGCGCCTAACCCCTTCCTCACATTAAAAAAACTAGTGGCAAGGTGTGCGGAAATGAACGACTGAGTAAGGCTGGTCGGACTACAAGAAACCTATGCCCTAGGGACTATGGCACTCTTGATTAACAGCATGATCAGAGTTCCCTCTTACACCTTGAACTCTACGATCTTAACAAACGAAAGGGTCGGAATGCATTACCCCTTCTCTTCACACATGAAAAGGGAGGAAAAACAAATTCGTTCACACCGAAACAAAAAAACAAATTTGATCAAACAAAATGACGAGTTTGTTTAAACAATACACAGGGGTTGACAACTTGTCTGATTATGACAAAAATGATCATCTGACCAATCTGACTAACTAGCCCCTCTAGGGGAGAACTACGTCTTCTATCCTGTCCACTAGGTCCTGCAAAAGGGTAGCCACCATCGCTTCCATCTCCTCCAGCTCATGGACTTCATAGCTGGGCACGTAGCCATGGCTCATTGTCTATAGATCGATGTTGTCCCCATAATGAGAACAAGCAATCGCAAAGGATTGATTCACCCCAGCGCGAAGGGCATTCCTCTTGAGCTGGCACACCCGAGCCATTATCTCGATGGCATGGGCCGCGAGCGAGCTGATCCCCTCCGACCGCACCACCTCAAGGTCATCATAGACCACTCTGAGGGTGGTGCTCAGGATATTGAGCTCATCGCTCTCCACCTAAAGATTCCTCCTTACCATGGCGAGATCCATAGCTAGCCCAGTGGAAACACTCTCAGCCTCTAGCTTCTGGGTTGTCGCGCTTTTGAGCTCGGCCTAGAGGGAGCTGAGCTTCTACTATGCGTTGTCATGCTCTTGGTAGGCCTAGCCATGTTCTTGGAAGGCCTGGTCGTGCTCATCATGAGCCACACCATGTTCTGTGTAGAGCCTCTCTAAGGTTTGAAGCAGCTCATCCCGCTCCTTGCATAGCCAAGCGACCATTGCGGCATCTAGGCTCACCCTCTTCTCTAGGGCCATGAACTTCTCCTCAGCCCCTAGTTTTAGTTCCCTTTCCTTCTCAACCTTGCCTAGAAGGTCAACAACCCACTAGCGGGTCTCAGCGTCTTTCTGGAGTAGCTCATCACGCTCCTTCCTAACCTTGGCGGATTCATTGTCGTCCTTCCGTGACCTCGCAGATAGGGCCTCGAACACCTTCTTGGCCTCATCAGCATCCCAACAGGCCTCAGGCACCCACGACCGAAGACCGCCCGCCACCTCGGTGAGGGGAGTCAGCTCGGCCAACCTCTACTAGGCGGCAACAAGTGGAGCTATTACCTCCCCGCACAGCCATGCCTCCTCGATGAGGCGATCCTAGGCCTCCTTCTGTTCATGAAGGAACTGAGATTTCCCCTGGTTGAGAGCTATGAGGGACTATAGGAAGACGATGGTCAAGAGACAAAAAGCATATAAAGGAAGATAAGGGCAAAAAGTAGGACAAAACAATACCCATTCGGAGGGAACGACGACATCACGCAATGTGCCCGTGGCGTGGTTCAGGGCCTCGAGCACGAACGTGATCCCCATGTCAAGGCTCTCCTGCTCCATGTTCTTGGCCACGTTGTTAACGGTGAGGAGCATCGATGCTGGATCCTGCGGATTCATCCACTGAATCAAGGGTTTGCCCCACGCGGGTGAGCCACTACCCGCCAATGTCAGGGCCAGGAATGACTCCCCGCTGGCTCCAGGTGCCGCCGATCCCTCTTGCCATAACATCCCCAATAGGACACCCCCTTCAATGACAGAAGGGGTCAGTGGTATGGACACTGACCCCTCTCCTAGCACAACGAATCCCAGGGACCCCTCAGCCGCGTCCCCCTCTATTCGGCCGATGATAGGTGCCGTCGCTTGGGCCGCCGATGGCATGGGTCTTGCCGGTGCCTCAGGCACCGCTGCAGTTGCGCCCAGCTATGACCCATCTGTCACAGCCGCTGCCACTTCCACTGTGTTGGTGGGGTCACGCTCGGCAGCATCACGCCCGCCACGGTAGGTGCCACGAGTGCGGTCGGCAGCCCCGTCCGCCTCGCCGTCAGTAGCGGTATTGCAGCCATCACTGGCTGCTCCATAACCTCCGAAGGCATCCCTTGAGCGAATGCGGTCACACTGGCGCCGCTCCCGCCCAAGGGATAAAAAAATGTAGGTCACGATGAAATTCGATCAAAATAGGAAAAATAGAGGAACTGGTAACTCGCCTCAGCGTCGTTGGGCGGTAGATGTGTTTGGGGGGTGAACCCCTGACCTTTGCTCTGCCTCATCAGAGCGAGGCCATTTCAAGCCCACCCCCTACTCCTGGGTAGAGGGGCTCGCTCCCCTTGGCTCTTGGGGCATGATGGCAGAGCTGCCCGCCTCCGGTAGCACCTCGGGCACGATGGCAGAGCTGCCCACCCCTATTAACTCCTGGGGCAGGCCGATGGCATGGCCTGCCTCCGCTAGCCCCCAGGACGTACCCTCCACACCATGGAATGAGAAGGGTCCTAACGCTAGCAAGGACAAACTAATACCTATCAGCGCATCCTCATTCTCTAGGATGTCCCACTCGATACTATCGACTACCTCATTGTCGTCTCTATCATCAGCATCATCATCCCTATCAGTGTCCTCCCCTCGTTCCCGCACTTGCAGCTTTCGCTACCTCTTACTGTCCTCTTTCGCCTTCCTCAGCCGCTCAGCCTCAGCGCGATTCACCATCCTCACGGCCGAATCCGTCTGCAATGGC
Source organism: Miscanthus lutarioriparius (assembly GCA_904845875.1). Classification (NCBI taxonomy): domain Eukaryota; kingdom Viridiplantae; phylum Streptophyta; class Magnoliopsida; order Poales; family Poaceae; genus Miscanthus; species Miscanthus lutarioriparius. The sequence goes on from CAJGYO010000019.1 coordinate 43,490,457, forward strand.
GCCGGTTGATCCATGAGGATGAGGTCCCTCAGCTAGTCCCATCCCTCTCAAAGCTAGTATCAAGGTGTTAGGAAATCAATTGAAGAGAAGGCAAAAGGAAGGGAAACTTACGAAGATGACATGGCCTAGCTCTGGTAGCATCGGAGGATGTCCTGGCACTGGCTAAACAAAGTCAAGGGCGGCACCCGCGTTGTCCCGCAAAGGCTCCATCGCCTACTTGATGCGCTGCGCGATCTTGGAGTTGGGGAGCGTCCCCTTAGCAAGCACCATTCCGTCGAATGATGCCTCATTGTGGGGCTATGACCCCGGATACCCATGGCGGACCACATGGGTTACGCCCTTAGGGGCAGCCCAGCCCACAAGATGAAGCCTTGAGGGGCACGACTCTAGTCGGCGCCTTCCACAAGACACCTGGAAGATATCCTAAAGATACTACAAGATCTGTTAGGATATGTATGATCCCAAGATTCTTGTAGTCAGTTATTACTTTCCGGTTATCTCTCAGATCTAACCGACTTGTAACCCTACTCCCCGGACTATATAAGGCAGGCAGGGACCCCCTCCAAACACACGCAATATCATACGATAGCTAATACAAACCAACAGACCACAGGAGTAGGGTATTACGTCATACCGATGGCCTGAACCTGTCTAACTCGTGTGTCTCTGTTGCCTTCTTGTTCTTGATCTCACGCTCCTTTGCCGATCAATCTACCTTCGTGGGATACCCCTTGGAGGACTACCAACGATATTCTATCGATAGTTGGCACGCCAGGTAGGGGTCTGCGTGCTATTTCCTTGTCGATCAAGATGGCTTTTTCCATAGGCCCTTTGTCCCTCCTGTAGCCCGACCAGATTTTCACGGTTAGATCGATCTCGTGGATCATCAACGCTGACGGAGTCGGAGAGCTCCTTGAGTCGGTGCAGATCGATTCTCCTCTGATCATCCCCGCACCTATGACTGCAGATCCGATCTTGGAACCACTTCCAAGGTCTCCTTCATCAACAACTCGCTGCCTGCTTCCTCGCTACCAGAGGAGGCAGATCAACAACAACGATCTGATTGAATCCATCGATCGGGTCGGTCTAAAGCTCACCGATTGTCTCTCCATCGCTGAATCGGCTCTGGACACTTTGGTTCAGCGCTGACCACCCTCCAATCCAAATCTATCGGAGGCTGCTCGAAAAACTCCAGGAGTTGCGGCTGTGCCCTTTGGGCTCACCAACGTTGCCGCCACTTACCAAGGTGCCCTATGGGGCAAATTCGCCGACTAGGTGGGATGCGCCCACCCACTCGCCAACCAGATCGCCGTCTAGTTTCCTCCAGCCGTCAACATGCTACATATAGGCCGGTGCCTCAGAGCGTCCCTCTAGACCATCCTGGAGGAAAATCCAGGCTCCGAGTCTCAGGGCTCTACGAAGACCCTCACCGAAACCTTCACCGAGCAACTCCTTCTCCCACCCTTCTGGGGTGGCACGATCTTCAACGTCAGCGTCGACAGCCCTCCTCAAAATGGCAAAACCGAGGAGGAGCGTGTCGCTCGTGAGAACCAAAACATCAACCACGCCCAGTGTCGAGAAAACGAGGCAGCCATTGCAAGGGCCAAGGCTGCTCGTTATAATCAGATTGATTCATAGGGAAGGCCGCTCTCGCTCCACCATGACCTCGACAAAGAATTTCTCCGCGTTGACGGCCACGACGTCTTCAAGACTCCAAGCGCCAATCTGGCAGTGGCCGCCAATGATCTCGCTCACCTCCCGCAGACGCCCGAGCTTGCCAAGGTTGCCACCATGCTTAAATCGGCACACTGTCATGTTAATGAGATTCACGAGGATCAGAGACCTTCATGCTCTACGAGCACAATTCGCCGATCAGCTGCGCCGAGATCTAATCACCGCCCCAGTCAAAGCCATTTCGTCGACCAGTTGCTGCCTCTCCAGGGGGGAGCCAGGGGTCATTGCGCCGAACACCATCACCAACATGACCAGGAGGTTGAACAGGACGCTCGAGTGCACCTCAGCAACCTTCGGGATGCACGATGGCGTATCGAGCAATGTTGCTTCGGTTGCCATGAAGACAAAGTACGTCACCGCTAGGAGTACGAGCAGGAGTACGGCAACCTAGACTCAGCCCTCAAACAGATCGCTGATGGCAATGCTGCAGACGACGGCGTCGACAACCCTGAGGGGCCTCCAGCTTTCACAAGGGCGCTCCGAACACTTCGGTGGCCCCGTGGTTTTAAGATCACTGGGGTCGAGCCCTATGAAGGAAGGATGAACCCAACACAGTGGCTGTCAGGCTTATGCCACTATTGTCCACACCACCAGAGGAGACACCAGTGTCATGGCGAATTATCTCCCCGTCATGCTTACGCCGCCCGCCATGAGCTGGTTTACCAGCCTTGCCGCAGACTCCATCGGATCCTGGGAAGAGGTGATGAAAGTCTTCACCGATAACTATATGGCCACGTGTACTCAACCGGGCACCAAGCATGATCTCAATCGCATCAACTAGAAGCCGTCCGAGCTCCTCTATAGCTACATTCGACGCTTTTCCAAGATGAGGAACTCTATTCCCAACATCATGGAAGCTAAGGGCATCAGCGCCTTCATCCGAGGACTCCACCATCACGAGCTTCGCTCCAAATTCAACCCTAAGCCATCCACAGGCATCGGCGAGATGATCACTACTGCCAACCAGTACACCGACGCCGAGGAAGCCAAGGTGCGCTTCAACGAGGACGCAGGCACTCATCGCCCACCTCGCCGCTACAACGATCACCCCGACGACTGACGCCACAATGACCGCCATTTCGACGACCACGGTTATCATCGTGACAGTGGTCGTGATCGGCCAGAAGGACCCAAGTTTGGTCAAAATCGCCGCTGCCGGCCAGACCACATCGTTGCTGCCGTCAGTCGACCTCGCACCAAGCGCAACTACAATGAACAGTACCAAAAGATCCTCGATGGCCCGTGCCCTCTTCACAAGAACGCCAAACACAAGATGAAAAACTGCCTCGGTTGACACTCATGCACCAACACGAATCATAGCCGAGCAGCATAACTCAAGCACGGCTTGTCATAAGCGTGTATGGAGCTCAAGTCTAGAATCAAAATTTCTTCGAAGTGGACCAAGTGTGCCCACTTAGGGTCCGACCACGAGAGAAGCAGTTAGTCTTCTTCATCTTCAAAAAACACGGAGGCTTCTAGAAGAAAGCAAGCACATTCACCATGAGGTGAACTATGCCCACTTAGTCCCCGAGCCTGACAGTAGATGACGTAGTCATGTGGTGCCAGGGTCCAAAGTAGAAGAATAGTAGAAGACCAGCCGAGCAGGCAACCAGTCCCCGGGCGTAGCCCCAAAATGAGATAAAGCACATTCACCGCAAGGTGAAGTGTGCCCACTTAGTCCCTGAGCCTAACAGTAGGTGATGCAGTCACGTGGTGTCAGGGTCAGAAATAGAGAAATAGTGAAAAACCCTCCGATGAGGCAGCCATTCCATGAGCCACAAGCGGAGATATCGGAGGACTCCAACCATGGATAAAAACTAGAGGAATGGTTGTACAGTAACGATTACTGAGCCTCACTAAATGGCGGAGAAGTCGGCAATTATTCGGCGGGTAACAACTGACAGTAGTGGTAAATGGGCGACACAGGCTGCTTTTGCACAAAGGCCTGGGTAACGGCCCATTAAGCCACGTCGGAGAATCCAGAGCGGCGCAGATCGCGGGAACGGTTTCCCAAAAACCCTCGAATGGGGAAAGTGCTTTATAATTGTACCGCTGCATACCCCGTTCCCACCTTTTCCATTTCATCTTCCTCCTCATCTCTCGCACCTCTGAATTCGCAACCACATTTGGCTCTGCTGCCAAACCCTAATAAGATCTGGGAGATGGCGCCGAAGAAGGGAGCTGTGAAACCAAAGAAGACTAGCCCCAAGAAGGCGGGCGCCGGGACTCGGCGTGACAAGGAGTCAGTGTCGTAGCGAACAGGAGAGGCGGGGCTGAATAGATTGGTGGAAGTTGGCATACTCCCTGACCGTATCACTGCCGGATGACGGTCGGCCCTCGGTGAGCCCTTCCCAACACCTCATACTGATGAAGCAGTTGTATTCGAGGATTATTTCTAGCGCGGGTTGGGATTTCCTGTTCATCCATTCCTGAGGGATCTTTTGGAGCTCTGGGTGGTTAGTCTATGGAACCTCCATCCCAATACCATTTTGCATATCTCAATCTTCATCCATTTCTGTGAGACATACCTCGGAATCCTACCCCATTTCAATCTCTTCCATCACCTATTCTGGCTGAAGAAGACAGGCGGTGCTGGTTCCAAGGTGGTCGGCGGGCTGTACCTTCAGCTGCGCGATGGGATGGCGGGCGAGTACCTTACTGTGCCGCTGAACACGTCACTGAAGGGGTGGAACGCCAGGTGGTTCTACATGAAACAAAGCCACCTAGCAGTACGCTGCGACGCCGACCACATCCTAGAAAACCAGAGGAGTTGGTCAGAGACACCGAGCAGCAATGATATGGAGCAAGTGAGGGAACTCCTTGGCTTAATAAAGGGCGTGAGGACCAATGGCGGATTGGTAGCGGTGAGTTTTATAGTGTGCCGCGTTCAGCCTTACAAGGAGAGGGAGCACCCAGGCTTCGAGTTCAAAGGGGAGACCGATGGCACCTGGGAGAGGCCAAAGATACTGTCGAGGAATGTTGTTGAAGAGTGGATTGTGGAACTGTTTGCTCCACTTGCCTCATTCAGTTTGCTAGGGTACACAAGGCCCTTTAACTGCAAGAATCTTACTCCTCAGGTAAATATCCCAACAGTGTGTTTTCGAGAAGCTTTTTCTTTTGTCATTGCCAAGCAGTAGTCTAATTCACTCATGTGAAGATCCTTTCGTAGGATAGGGCGGTATACTTCTCGGGTGTGCTGAGAGGCGATTGGCCGCCGGCGGTGGATGCACAATGACCAGCTCAACCTGAAGAAAGCTCCGTTGTTGTTTCTTCGAATTCTAGAGATATGGATGTTGGACGGATTGAGAGTCCCCCCGGTGTTGGAGAAAACCCGAGGGAAGACGTCGACGGTAAAACGAGCCGGCCCAAAAGAAGAGGAAAACAGGGGCTACTGCTCCCCACAAACTAGGCGGCATCTCGCTTGGTGATGATCAAACCACTTGAACATGGAGGACCGCGGTGTTCGATTGGTCTAATGACAATGAAGTTCTAACGGCCCCTCCACCGAGGACAAAAGAGCCTCTGCGCAGCACGCGCGCGAGGGGTCAATCAGGGGGAGGCGAAGAAGTCACTGAGCCGCCGATGAGGGAAGTCCTCGAGCAGTGGGTAGGGGAAGTTCCCATACAACAGACGATGGGAGTCCCTACGGGGCAAGCAACGGAAGTCCCCAAGCAATAGGCGGAGGCGAACCCGGAGCAGCAGGCGGAGGCGAACCCAGAGCAGCAGGCGGAGGGGACCCCAAAGCGGCAGGCAGAATAGAGGTCCACCGAGGAGGAACAGAGACCTCCCCCATAGAGCACGAAAGTTGACCCCACGGCTGCGCTCGGGGGCTCGGGCAGGCACCGCTGGTTCAAGAAATTGAACCGTCAAACCAAACTGTAAGTGTCCTTGTCTTGGAGTTACTTTGCTATAGTTTCTTAACTTTTGTGGTGACTAACAAACTGATTTGGTGTAGTGCAAGGCGAATGATGGATCCCGCCCCACCCATTTTGACTGAGCAGCAGTCAAAAGCTGGCCCTGGGGCAGGGGAGATGCCAGTGGACCCCATCCTCAAGTCCCCGAGTGCTTGGCAGCCCACGGGGGAGCCAATCGCTGCCCCTGGCCGACTTAGGGGCAGCGAACGGTTATCGACGACGGCGAACGAGTCGACAGCCGCACCCTCGGCAACGGTGGAATTTGGAACGGAAAATCTTACGGTGCCGAAGGAGCGGACAGCCCTCCCCGATGCTTCGGGGGGCATGGTCGGACCCGCTATCCGGCCACCGAGCCCCCAAGTGGTGCTTCCAGCTGCAACAGAGGAGGACGAGGTGGAGGATATCGAGCGTGATGAACCTCGACCCCAATCTGTCCGGATCCTCCAAAAGCGCAGCTACGATATAGTAATTATCAAAGAGGAAAACACCACCAGAGAGTTCAAGAGACTGGAGACCTCCCTTACCGGGGTGATGAAGCAGATTAAGGTTGGTACTGCGTCTGGAGTGCTCCTCTTTGACGTTAGGAATTGGAGTTTGACATTGTGATTGTGCGTTCGCAAGAGATAACTCGGATTGCTAAGCAGCGCCGCTAGCTGATAAAGCGAATGGAGCCCCTCGCCGAGGAGAATGACAAACTCAAAGAGGCAATGAACCTCTCGAAGAAAAACATCCAAAGAGCCTGTCGCGAATGAGACCTTGCATAGTCCAACGCACGAGACCTAGAATACCAGAAGGGGGTCTTGTCCGAACAGCTGGCGGACACGTCAAAGCAGCTACAGAACCAGACTAAGCAGTTGTCCATTGTCTCCAAACAACTGAAGAGTGCTTTCGAGCAGTTGGAACAAAAATCCGAATAGCTCAAAATTGTATCCGAGCATAAAATAGGTACGATATATCGGTGAATGTACTTCTATACTGCTAAACAGCCATACTTTTCATGATAACTATTGCGCTTGTAGAGCAAGATGCAGAGCTCGGCCAACTACGCTAGGTCATCGAACAACTTCGCCTGGAGAAGGCGAAGGAATCGAGAGCGAGCAGACAAACTGGCCAAGGAGCTGAAAGGTGAATTCCTCCTAGTCGGAATTATAGTTGAAATAGTTTCCTTGTTTGATGGAACATGGTAACGCTTGCAGGCTACCGTCATAAAGCCAAGGCACAATTTGACGTGCTGGTGCAAGAAGCCAAAACCCAAAGGGAGAACTTCGACGCTGTAGTCACCGCAATTAAGCCGGTGCTTGACTGCGTCAACCTGGAAACGGCTACTTAGCCTGATGGCAGGCGGCAACATTCGGACACCATCATCCAAAGGTGCAAAGTAGTGTGGGAGAACTTCAAGAGCTTCAACCGTGATGCCATAGTGTTCGTCGCTACACACATCCTCACAGTGGTTTGATCCCATTACCCAACCATCGACCTTCAGTCGATAGGTGGTGGGTTCACCGAAAGACTAAGCGATGCGGAGACCCAGCAGCTGGAAGATGAGGTGGAGGATGCAGCGAAGAAGCTAGCTGTAACACCCTAGGTGTTAGCCTTGCATAACTTGACTTGTATAACATGAGCATGATCATCAAGCATTCATAAACAAGCAATTACAATTGAAACATTTGATTGAAACATCTGTAACATTTGCTTGTTATCGCATGTTTCTTTGAACATATGCAACTTTTCTCATTATTTCATATTTCCATGTGTTATTGTATATGATCATGAGTGTATACATGTAGATGGTTGATTTGAGTCACAAAAATATATTGGCGACACTTAGGTTAGCTAATGGAACATAGTTCATGAATGTCATTTCCCATGATCAAGCCCTTAAGTCATGTTTCATGTGATTACATTAAATAGCTCTATGAGTGACTAATACATGAAATGATTGTATGACCTTGCAATTAGCCTAAACATGTTTAGAGTATCATTATGAACAACTTTGATATTCATAGCTAGGGCTCAATAGATCACTAAGCCATAGTTCTTGTTCAAGTCATCATTTGAATGTAGCTTGTTTGACCAAATTTGAACTAGGTGTTAGAGACCTTGCATGGAGGTGGTCACTAAAGCAAAGTTGTAGTATTTGGTATAAGGAACAACTTTTATGTTTGGGGTCATAGACTGGTTTAGCTCCTAACATGCTTGAATTAGGCTCACAAGAATCATCAATTCCCTGTTTTCAACACTTAGCCAATTCTACTATGTCTTGTACCCTAACCGTGCTGACAGCCGATCTTTGGGATGGCCTAACTCGAGTTTGGTTGAGAGTTTGGGCGTGAGTTCTAAACAAGAAATGAAGACGGTACATCGGTCTACAACTTCCATTTAGATGGTTTACACAATAGAGCTACGGTTTAGCAGTTAAATCGTTGTCAAAACACGCTGTCAGGTGTCACATTGCGAGTCTGAACTAACTGAATCGGCCGATCGTTCAGTCGTTAGTGGCCGACCGGCTCAGAGCCGAGCCGCCACGTGGCGCGGGAATTGGCCGCGCATCGCCGGCGCCCTGCCCAGCGCGGCAGTGGCGAGCCAGAGCGCGGCTTTAACACTGCCAGCGCCTATTCGATCCATCCCGCGCCCCATTTTTCATTTCCTCGGCTCCTCCTTCGTCCTTGCGCACAGCTGTCAAGCTTCCGCAGCACTGAGAGCCTCCGCCGTCGACATTGCAGCGCCAAGCTCACCCGCGTTGCTCCTTCGCCACCGTAGAAGCTTCACCGCACTCCAATCATCTCACCGCACCCGCCTGTGCTCGCTAGCCGCGCCGGTAAGGCCTCAGCACCGCGCACGGCATCGCCGGAGCTCCGCCGCTACCTCCGTCACCGTGGTCCCACCTAACCAGACCACCCTAGGCCACGCTAGAGCGCTAGCTAGGTTCGTCGTAGCTCTGTGATGCTCGGCATAGCGTTTAATCGAGTCGTCGTAGCTTCCACCGGCGTCTCACCATCGTACCGCACCTCCGCCCCACCATGGCCGCCGCCGCCGTTGCTAGCACCGACGAGAGGTCCCACCGAGTAGTGCAATGTGTGCGCGAGGTCGAGTAGATCACCGTGTGAAGATGTCACCGCCGGCAAGTTCACCGTCGGTGAGCTTTGGCCGCGCCACCATAGAGCAGCGTAGCGACTCTGTTCTTGTCTCGATGACATGTGGGGTCCTCTGACCGACGGGTCCCACCGGTCAGCGACAGCAGGAGATAGGATAGGTCATTTGATTCCAGTTTTTGAATTGTTTTGTGATTTTTATATCTCCAGTTTGGTAGCTTCAAAAATTGTGCAATAAATTGTGTAGTGTTCCTTAGGAAGTGTAGTATTTAGGAAAAATATATTCTTGACATTTACAGTATAAATTTTTGGAGATTTAAATAGAGATTTGAAATGTGTTTTTGAATGCATGCAAATTTGTTTATTTTATATCTAGAGTTCCTGTGCTCCAAAAATTATGAAATTTTTGTGGTAAGCTAGTCTTAACATATATGAGCCCTAGTAAAAATTTGAGGATCAGTGCATGTGTATATTTGTAGTTATAGATTTTTCTTTTATAAATAGTGAATCCTTGTATGAATTTTTATAAATTAATTATGAATCCAAAATTCATGAAATTTGTTGGGGGTAATCCTAGTACCATATGGATGCTAAGAAAAATAGGAAATCTGTTGCTTGACACTTTTCAATAGGGTTTTCTATTTATGCTATTTCAAGCCTTGCTGCCTTGTCATTTTTGTATAGGATGTTTTACTTGGCAAAATGGCATGAAACTTTTGCACTAGTCTATTGGTAGCACTAGTAAGCCACTGTAATTTTCTGAGAATTTATGATGCAAATTTGGTATATGTTTATTATTTAACCTATGTATCTAAATAAAATAATAAAGGCATATAAATAAATAGTTTGGGCTTCACCATTATATTTTCTTGGATGTATTTGGTATGCTTAAACTGGTGTTAAACTTTGTGTTGTCAAACTATGAATGATTACATGAAGTAGAAGTATTGTTACATTGTAATGCGAATTAGAATAGTTTCCAGACAGATTCTGGAGTTCGATGAGTTGCATGATAAAAATGATGATTGCTGTAAAAATGGTTAATAACAAAGTTGTAGGTAACTTCTTCATCTATATTGTGTTAAAATTTCAGAACCATTGGTCAAACGGTTTAGGATTTACAGCTGTTTAAACTTAGTCTTTCCGAATTTGCTTGTTCTCGGGGATTTCTGGACAGCGCTGGATTGATTGTCTGTTTTGGTTAAGATAAAGTGTGAATTAGCTTTTGGTGATTAAATAAGAGTTGTAGACAATTTTATAAGCTTTCCAGAAAGTCTAATATCACAACATTTGGATAAGTAGAACTTCAGTTATGAGTGAAACAAGTAGCTGCTGTTTTGTGATATAGTAGATGCATTGTGGAAGTAGTTAATTAAATAATCGAGAAGAGATATGCACCTACTCAATAAACATGATGAACTTGTTAACATATGTGCATTCACGATATCTTATGCCATATTCATGCATCTAGGATCGGAGGAAGAAATAACGTTGCTGGAATTCGATAAAGTAGAGGAAGGGGACCAGCAGGAGAATCCTCAAGTCGCAGCTCCCGAAGGCGAGGAGCAGAATCCTGAAGAGCTTCTGGAGTGTCCTGATCACCGCCCTACTTCCTTTCTGCGAGGCAAGCCCCAGAGCATTTTAAGTGTCCCAGTATTTTTCAAATGATTACTTAAGTACTTATGATTGATGCATTAGGTTATAAGAGTTGAATGGAACCACTTGATGCATATAAATTCCTTGTCCAGCTATTACACCTTTAACCGGTATAGGTCCAGGATCGAATATATGCTTAGCCATGCTTAGACCGGTAGAAGTCGGGTGATTTCCTGTCACCTGCGAGATATAGGTGGATACCGGAGCACGGTTGGTTATATTTGCTATCGTGGAAAAGAACCATGGGTAATGTAAATGGAGACCGGGCGAGATGTCGATAGAGAAGCAACAAGACATGGAGGTCTTGGGTGTGGATCTATCCCCGTCTGTGTCGATTAAGGACCGTACCATTGTTGGTGCTTCTGACAAGATTGAACGCATGCCTATCACTTAGCTGGCCGGATAACTCGTTCCGACCGCAAAGCCAAGTAGCTCAACTCAGGCCGGGACCCGTTCTGTTGTGCGCTCCTTGCGGGGGGCGATCATACTAAGCCCAAGGGCAGGCTAGGCCTGAACGTCCTGGCATCTGGTGTCCCAGATTGTGCGCCGCGGTATGGACCCGCGAAAGGTGTACTTGAGTTGTACCAAAGGTGACCTAAGGCTGCCTTCGCGTGGTATGCCTGGGTTTGTGTTAGGAATAAATTCCCAGCTGGTTGAAATCGATTTGAATCGCCGTCTCTCCCGGATAGTGAGAAACTTGGCTAGTCCCAACATCATAGTAACTGTGTTATGGAACATGATGGTTCGAATGAATATGGAATTGCAATACCTGCTATGGTTACTATTGTATGCTTTTAAATGGATATACCACATGTTTGGCACAGGATAGTTGCTAATCTAGAGATGGATAGTTATAATTAACCTGATATTGGAACCATAATTGTCTAACTAAATTATTCGCTTTTATGCAAAATGTTGTCAAGCTATCCCCACTTATACAGCCTTGCATAATCCTTGGAGTCATTTTTATTTCTGGTTTATGACGGGTAAGTCTAGCTGAGTACCTTCTCGTACTCAGGGTTTTATTTCCCATGTTGCAGATGGCACTGTGTATCATGGTTATTGCAAGAGTTGCTTCTATCCCGCTGTGGATGAGGAGTAAGCCTTGGGCAGGCTTCTTATTAATCCTTCTACATGCTTTTGTGGACCGTAATCGTATCTTGGCACTGTATCAAACTATGTTGGAAACTTTACTTTGGAACTTAATTGCTTCCACTTTATCTATCAAACTCGGTTTGTAATAACTGGTTTCATACTCTGATGATGAAAATGTATCTGTGGACTTTATGTAATATGTGGCATGTATGTTGAATCATGTACGATCTTGGTCGTTGTAAATCGTTTATCGAGACCCGTCGTGGTACTCGACGGACTACCGGGTTTATATGGGTTCAAGTATGACAGTGCGATCGCTTGCGGGACGCCATTGTACTTGTACTCTTATAAATTGGTCGGTTCCGCGACAGCAGCCGGCGATATAGATCTGTTCAGCGAGACGGATGGCGATGGCGGAGCACAGTGATCTGCTTGGAGATTATCATCTGGAATTTCTGGATAGTGTGGTTAGAACGCGCAAAAGCGTAAAAAAACACTTGTGTATGTGATAAATGTTATAAGGTGCATGTGCATGCAATTTGCTTGTATTTCGGTGAAAAAACTTCATAGTTTTAACCATAACGCAATTATATGTAGTACAAGTAGCGTCCAAGCAATTTGTTCGCTTCTGACCCCCATGGCCTTGGCTAGCCCATAGTCCATAACGTCGAGCGTAGGGCCCGTGCACATGTAGGAGGAACAAGCATGACCAAGGAACCACAGCCGACAACCCATAACGCAGAGCGCGGAGCCCATGGCAAATGTAGGGAGAGATCAGAGACTGAGTCGTCTTCATAGAGAACAGAGCGGAACGTGTGCTGCTTGGCGGTTATCGAAATAACTTGGAGATGTAGGTAGTATAAGCGGCGTCCGAGCAACTAGTTCCATGCTAAGCTCTCGGCCTTTGCTGGCCCATAGTCCATAACGTCGAGCGTGGAGCCCATGGATGTGTAGGAGGAATAGGCGTGACCAAGGAACCACAGCTGACCACCCATAACATAGAGCGCAGAGCCCATGGCATGTGCAGGGAGAGATTAGAGATTGGGTCTTCTCCGAAGAGAATAGGAGAGAAAGTACGTTGCTCGCTAATCGGCAGAATATCCTGGAGATTTGGAGCAAAGAGTTCGACGATTTTGAGAAAACATGTGGCGAAATGCGTTGGCATGTTCGACAATCTTGGAGAAAAACCGTTCAGCGATTTGGAGAAAAATTGTTAGGTGATTTGGAGAAAAACCATTCAGCGATTCGGAGAAAAACTTAATCGGCGATTTTGGTGTAGATGTGTTTGGTGATTTGGAGAAAAAACGATTCGGCGATTACGTTGGAGATTTGGAGAAACGTGGTCGGCGCAATTATGGCGATTTCATATTGGAGTTCGTTATGGAGTAGCTTAGAGCTCGGCGACCGTAAGTGGGGGTTAAACCACAATGGAGAAAAAGTGGAGACAAGTTATGGAGACCAAAACTTTATTCAATATAAAAGTGGAGAGTACATATCTGGAGCGTTTCAAGGATAGAAACGTATAAGGTGCTCGATGTGCCATGAGTTGGGAACATCGATCCCGTCTAAGTCACATAGGCGATAGGACCCTAGTTGAGTGACCTCTTTGACGATGTAAGGCCATTCCCAATGGGAGGAGAGCTTGTGTATCCCTTCGGTTTTTTGTTTTCTGCGGAGGACGAGGTCGCCGACAGCAAATGAACGACCTTTGACTTTGCGGTTGTAGTACCTCCGCAAGCCCTCTAGATATTTGGTTGTGCGGACATAGGTGATTAGGCATTCTTCCTCGGCCCTATCGATGTCCTCTGTCCAAACAGCTGCGGCTTGCTCTTCATCAAAGTTTTCCACCCCAGGTGCTCAGAAGGCAATGTCCGCTAGTAGTATGGCTTCTGAGCCGTAGACCAAGAAGTATGGAGACACACCAGTGCTGCGACTAGCTTGAGTACGTAGTCCCCATACCATAGCTATAGCTCTTTGAGCCATCTGCCCGGATGCTTTTCTTCTTTCTGATATAACCTCTTTTTGAGAGCATCAAGAATCATGCCGTTCGCCTGTTCGACCTGGCCGTTGTCTCTAGGATGGGCAACGGAGACATATTTGATGGAGATGCATTGGTCTTCACAGAAGTCCCAAAAGTGATGGCGAGTAAATGTAGTTCCGAGGTCGGTGAAGATGTTGTTCGGGAGACCGAATTTATGTATGATATCTTCAAAGAGCTCGACTGCTTTGTTTGCGGTAGCCGAGACGAGCGGTTTGTACTAGATCCACTTGGAAAACTTGTCGATGGCAACGTACATGTACTAGAAACCTCCTGGTGCTGGCTTGAAAGGCCTAATCTTGTCCAGTCCCCAGCATGCGAAAGGCTAGAAAGCTGGGATGGTCTATAGTTCTTGTGCCGGTACATGTATTTGCTTGGTGAAAAACTGGCATCCTTCACAGCGTCGGATGAGGTCTTCTGCATCGGAGATGGCCGTGGGCCAGTAAAAATCAGCTCGAAAAGCTTTGCCGACCAGGTTTCTCGAGGCCGCTTGATTACCACAGGAACCAGAGTGAATTTCGAGAAGTAGCTTCACTCCTTCGTCTTGGGTGATGCATTTCTGCAGTATCCCTTCCTTGGCACTCTTCCTCATCAAGTTACCGTCTACCAGCACGTAATGCTTGCTTCGGTGAATTAGGCGTTCGGTTTCGGTCTTGTCGGCGGGTACTTCGGAGTTGGTGAGGTACTTGATGAACTGCTGCCTCCAATCAGCGACCGGCGAAGGTATCGCAAGTACCAACTGCTCGGCAGGGGGAGTCTCTTCAACTTCCTTCTCTTCTTTAATGGATGGCGCCAAGAGATCTTGAACGAAGACCCCCGATGGAACCACGGCGCGAGAAGAACCTATCTTTGAGAGCTGGTTGGCTGGCTGATTTTGATCTCGTACCATGTGGTGGTACTCGATACCGTAAAACTTCCCTTCAAGCTTCCTGATTTCGGCGTAGTATGCATCCATCTTTTCACTGGAACAGGACCAATCTTTGTTGAGCTGGTTGATGACCAGTGCAGAATCCCCGTACACCATGAGGCATTTGATGCCGAGCTCGATGGCTATACAGAGTCCATGGAGACATGCTTCATAATCGGTGGCATTGTTGGAGGCCGGAAAGTGTATCCAGAGAACAAATCGGAGCTTATCCTTGGTCAACGTAATGAACATGTTGATGCAAAAGTGGATCTGCAAACACAAAGGGCTAATACCCGAATCGATATCCAAAGCGTGCCAGTCGATTTGACCTGTTAATCGACAAGGATGATGATACGAGCACTTTGGTCCTGACAACAGCGATACGCCCGGAAGTCACGGCCAAGAGGTACTCACGCGGAACTCAAGAATCGTCGAAGGTCGCACTAAAGTGATGCAACTTGCCGAATCAATGAGAACTCGTAAAAAGGAAAAAAATATGCAAATTGACGAAGTCGCCGAAAAGTAAGTAGATGCAAATAGGAGTAAAAATTGGTTTTGATATTGATTCATTTATATTACATTGCCCCTCAATCTATATTTATACCCTGATCTAAAGAGACATAACCAAATACGACTAGGACACCAAGTCCATATCTAAGGAAACACGTGACTCTTGCATGAATCATACTCTAACAAATATAGAAAAGGAAATCATCTCCTATCTATTTCCCTGTCCGCCTCAATTACGATGGAATTCTCACCGACCTCCTTTCCATCGGCATACTTCCTGTTTCATCGGCAGTAGTTTTCAAGCCTTCCTTCATCGGCATCGACACTAACATCTCCAACCTTATCGGCAACGCCCGAGTCTAAATCAACCTTTCCATCGATCACCACCATTCATCGGCAACCATCTTTACAAGCTGATTTTCATCGGCTGTCAGCGTATACCGTAACTTTCCTCCTGCCGATTAGCCCACTCTGATCATTTTGACACGTGCAAAAAAACGGTGTCAACACATGCCCCCCAATTTCAGAGTATAAAACCATTAATGCTCCAAAATTTACTCCAGATAACGTTTGCCTTCGCCCAATTACCGTAACTCATCCTCCAAGCCAAAACTTGATCTATTATCAAATCTAATCAAATCTAGTCCTGATTCACGCACCTCAGTAAATATCGCACAATTTCCAACCACTCTTGCCCTGATTATGGTTAAGATACCGAAACAATAATCCATCGGCAAGATCCTAACATAATAATGCCACCATTTTCAGAATTAAAATATCCTGTACCGAGATCTCTTCCAAGTCATGATTACTTGCCATCAAATCATCTGTACAATCCCTTGATTATCGTGCGAACAATTACCATATCCATCTGAACCACCTCGACCCACATGCGCGCGGCATAGAGATAAGTCTAGAATACCCCTACTCCAAGCGGCTTATAAATAGATTTCTCCGGAACGCTCGTCTTCTACCCTCAGACTCCAATCTTTGGCATTCTCTCTTTCCGGCGGCGACTCCGATGAACAACTGCGTGACCTCAACCAACAAGAACTTTTCTCCAGCGTCAACCTCAAATCTCCAGCTCGTGCCCCCATCTACCTCAAGATAATGGCAATCAACTTCGACGTCCCTGCGGTTCGTTCCACTTCCGTTACTTTTTACCTCGATTCCTCTAGTCTTTGCGAGTTCATACAGTTGGTAATTTTTTCTTTTTCTTTGTTCTTCGGATCCTCTAAACTTAGGAACTTCGCAACAAATTAGTTATTCCAACCGATCAGCCGCATTTCCAATGCCTAGGACCAATGGGCAACCCAGATCCAACTGATCTGATTAATGCAGAGGTTAACAGAATCCCTTTTAGAGCCCAAAATTTCTCTCTGAATTTATGGAAAGATACATTCCGATCTTGGCCCAAAACCACCAAAGGGTGGAAAGATTGGTACATGAGGGTCAACAGGTCGATGCAAGTACACTGGGCAGAACGGAAGCTAGACCAATGCATTAGGCTATCCATTGCCGATATGCAAAAGAATGAGTCAATGATGATTGCAGCTGCTTACTTCTGGTCAGACACAACAAACACTTTTATGTTTGGACATGGCCCAGCTACTCCCACACTTGCCGATGTCTACATGCTCACTGGCTTGGACATTTCAACTGCCGATGAAGGCTCCATCTATGGCAGAAAATCCGAATATAGGGTGAATACCCGCAATATCGGCGGTTGGACGGGATATATTCAAGAATGCCAGAGGACCGGGACAGTTAACCAGAGGGAACATGCCACATTCTTGAATATGTGGTTAGAAAAATTTATCTTCTGTGGTCGATCAGTAGGACCAACCAACGCCTTCCTCCCCGTGGCTGAACTCTTGGCCAATGGTGTAAGGTTCCCTCTTGGCCGATACCTTCTGAGCTCCACTTATCATCTTCTTCATCAAGTGTCTCAGAAACTTTTGCTTGGCGAACCCATCGGCAACTTAGGAGGCCCGTGGTAGTTTATCAACATGTGGCTGAATGCCCATATGCACAAACGTTTGCAATGGGACTTCTTTGCCCAACAATTCCCACGAGAAATTGCTGAAGACCACGTGCTTGGGGATGAGGAATCAGCAACACGCTCACCCCTCAATTTTGGTGAAGCCATAATTGTCCTCCCTGGAACAGAGGCCAATGAAGACCAGATCAGCAAATTCTTCCAAAGCTTCTACAATGGTCTTTCTCGTGATCATAGGGCCTGGGTACCTTATTTTGACGAAGAAAACAGATTCCCCCTTCTTTTCAACTTTGCCGATGACACTCTAAATCAGGATAATGAACTCATGATGGCCATCATTACTCCCAGGGCAATCCCAGTGAACACATTCGGTAGCGGGAAAAACACCAATATCACGTATGAATTTTACAATCCATCGGCAGTATCCCGTCAATTGGCTTTTGGGCAACTGCCAATCAAACTTTGTTTTGCCGATGTGATCAAACCCAGAGAAACAATCACCTGCGGAACAGATTGGAGCAAGGTAGTACGACTCTCCCCCGATGCCAATACTACAGATGTCGATCTATCCATCTGGACACCAGCATCTTTCATCACCGAATCATATAAGCAATGGTGGCGAGAGTGGAGGGAACAACTGTTTGCAACATCTGCTCACACATATCGGCACATGATTGACCCTGAATACGCTATTCCCGATGATGTAGTAAGTTTCTTTTAACTCCCTTCTGCTTTTTCCTTTCATATATCGGTAACTAACTTTCTCGTGATAGGTTAACAACCCAGCACCATCTATGAGCAAAAGTGGGAAACCCTTCGATCTTCGGCCTGTTTCCCCGATATCACCGATCGGCTACAACGCCCCCACCTTAGCTGCTTTGACTCACCATAAGACCCGTGCCAAGACCATCACCTCCAAGTCCAAATTGGCTACAGCTAGGGCCACTCCATTGGCTGTTGCTACAACCCTGATCAAGGCATTCAAGGTAACAACCCTGTTTATTTCTACTCATGCCGATCACAAACTGTATTAACATTAATCATCAGGGTGTAAGAGCCGCTGCTGGATCATCATCGGCAATTCCTCCGACATCAAGCACCACTACCTCTGACGAACCTTCAGAGGTATTCCTTTGATTTTACATTTTATCTGTTAAATATCATACCTTACACTTGTTTTGCAGCAACAAATGGGTACATCGGCAAGCGTACCAGATGTTCAAGCTCCACAACCAACAAGTGCCGATGCCCCCCAGCCAACCATTGCTGAGGCCCAAGCAAAGCGCAAAGCCTTAACAGATGCCGAGGCACAGTCAAAACGACAGAAGTCCATGCCGATCCCCACATCTGCCCCAACATCTGCAAGCCGGCCAGAATCAGTCGATGCAACTGAGCAAGCAGTTAACCCTCCTGTACAGGACATACCATCGGTCATCATACCCCAAGGGCCAACCACCGATGAGGCCACAGAGGATATCCCATCGGCAAGCTCAGCCGATCCTCCACACGGCATACTCCAGGCTGTTTCCTCCAGCCAAGTACAGGAAATTGCCTTGAAACAGGTAAGCCGATTGACCTAGTCGATTTATAATATTCATACTTATCCTAACTGACCTCTTTTTCTTTTTCTCAGGAACAAGACTCCCCAAATAGCCAATTTTCCTTTGCCATTGACGTTTCTGACGACGATGGAGAGGAAACAAGTTCTTCCCTTGCACTGGGAACAATATCGGCAGAAATTAAGTCCAAGTTGGAAGCTCTCCTGGACTTGTTACAGCAGGATACCGCCCAACTGGTAGATGACTCGGACCCCGCAAAGGCAATTTTCAAAACAATCCATGGCCGGGTCCCTGCCGATGTTGAAGAAGCACTCTTCCCAGCAGCCCATTTAGAAAGCCGCCAACTGCAATATCAATGGGCTGCTCAACGCATTGCCGATAGAGCAGCTCAGGCTCAACTCAAAGAAGAGATGCTACACCTGAAACAGATTGCCGATGAGAAGCACAAGGGCATCGGCAACTTGCAGACTTCGGGCGCTGAACTTAAGCAGAAAATCTTAGATTTATCGGCAAAGAGGATGGCTCTATTGGCTGAATTGAAAGAAGTCGAGGCAGCCTTAACTCATGCCCAACAAGAAGAAAGCTAGCTACCCGATGCCATCAAGGCCCTTCAGCAAGAAAGAGACATCCAGGCTCGCAAAGCCTTGGCCATGAAGAAAAAACTCAAGCCTGTGGAGGGTGCTGCCGATGAAGACATCAAAGAAATGAAGGAAGCCGACCAGATTCGCCTGCGTGCGATATTGGCTATCCAATCCTTGTTAAACATGTAAATCTTGTCTATTGCATTGGCACTTTATGAGACATTGACATCCTTGTATAATTTTAGCCGATAGGACTGTTATCGGCACTTCTACTTTTATGCATCCATCCAGATACTCGGCTAATATTTCTTTAAATATTTTCTATTTAATGCTCTGGGAAACACAACCCCTTCGAGGGTTTCTAGAATATATGCGTTACCAGGAACAGACTGATTTATCCGATATGGACCTTCCCAATTAGGAGACCACTTTCCAAACTTTGAACTTTTAGTCCCAATCGGTAAAATCAATTTCCAGACCAGATCTCCATCGGCAAACTCCTTTACCTTCACCTTCTTGTCATACCATCTGGCTACTCTTTTCTTATTTTCTTCGATGCTAACTAAAGCCCTTAACCGATGACCCGCCACATCTTCCAACTCATCCATCATAAGAGTATCATAATCATCGGTTGTCAGCTGATTTTGAGAACGTATTCGCCTAGAGCCAGTTTTAATTTCCCAAGGCAATACTGCGTCGTGTCCATATACTAACTGATAAGGCGTCACTTTGGTTGTACCATGACATGACATCCGATATGACCACAAGGCTTCATTTAATACTGTATGCCACCTCTTAGGATTTTCTTTAATTTTGCGCTTAATGAGTTTGATGATCCCTTTGTTAGAAGCCTCAGCCTGACCATTAGCTTGAGCATAATATGGAGAAGAATTTAAAACTTTAATTCCCATACTTACAACAAACTCATCAAATTCTCCCGATGTAAACATAGTACCCTGATCGGTAGTGATAGTTTAAGGAATACCAAATCGGTAAACAATATGCTCTTTCACAAAATCGATCATATTAGCCGATGTCACCTTTTTTAAAGGAATTGCCTCAACCCATTTTGTGAAATAATCGGTAGCAACCAGAATAAATTTATGTCCTTTGCTCGATGGCGGATAAATCTGACCGATGAGATCGATAGCCCATCCCCGGAACGGCCAAGGTTTAATTATAGGGTTCATAGCCGATGCAGGCGCTCTTTGAATATTACCAAACTTTTGACACCCCTGACATCCTTTAAAATATTTAAAACAATCTTCAAGAATAGTCGGCCAATAGTATCCATTCCTTCTGATCATCCACTTCATCTTGAAAGCCGATTGATGCGCTCCACACACTCCTTCATGAATTTCACCCATCAAACTTTTCGATTCATCACTGCTAACACATCTGAGTAAAACTCCACCTATAGTTCGATAATATAATTCATCATCGAGGAGCACATACTTGGTAGCTTGGAACCTTATACGTCTTTCAACCTTTTTATATGGATCCTTTAAATAATCGACAATCTCCTTTCTCCGGTCATCGGTATCGATCGCCGATGTTAGCACTTCTGAATAGGTCGATACCACAAGCATCTTTGAGCTAGTCGATTAGCTTCCTCTCATTATGCAATCGAGAAATATGTTCAAGACAAAAATCTCTAAACCCTTTCAACAATTGCAAACATTTTTCATAATACGAAATTAAAACTTCACTTCGGCATTCATAAATCCCAGCCAATTGATTTATAACTAGCATAGAATCACCAAAGATTTCAACAAAGATCGCACGTATCTCCTTCAAAGCAATTCTAACCCTTTTATCAAGGCTTGGTATTCAAACTGATTGTTTGTCGATGTAGCAACAATCGGCAATGAAAACTCATACTTCCTTCCTTGAGGTGAAATCAACACAATGCCGATACCTGCTCCTTCACCACATGTGGACCCATCGAAGAAAAGTGTCTAAGGAGCAACCTCCAGAGAGTCCACTGTATTACAATGCTTAGTGAAAAAATCAGCCATAACTTGCCCCTTAACTGCCTTAGTCGATTCATAACGTAGTTCAAATTCTGATAATGTTAAAATCCACTTGCCGATTCTACCACTTAATATCGGCATCGACAGCATATACTTGACTACGTCGTCTTTGCATATGACCGTACATTCGGCAGATAACAAATAATGTCTTAATTTGACACAAGAAAAGTATAAACACAGACATAATTTTTCGATGGCCGAATACCTTGTCTCAGCATCCACTAATCTTCTGCTCAAATAATAAATAACACGTTCTTTCCCTTCAAATTCTTGAATAAGAGCTGAAAAGATAACGGTATCATCGGTTGACAAATACAACCCGAAAGGTTTCCGTGTTGAGGTGGAACTAGCAATTGGAGGATTTGTTAAATATTTCTTAATTTCATCTAGGGCTAATCTTCTTTTCGACTCCCCATACAAATTCTCGATCGGCTTTCAATTTAAGTAATGGACTGAAAGCCTTGATCTTACCCGATGATTAGATATGAATCTTCTAATGAAATTAATCTTACCGATCAAAGATTGCAATTTAGTTTTATTGGCAGGAGCAACCACCTTGTTAATTGCATCAATAGACTTCCTCATCGATTTCGATGCCCCCGATGCACCATAAAACCCAAGAATTGACCTACCGATACACCAAATGCACATTTATTAGGATTCATCTTCAATCCATGCTTCCTTGTGCACTCCAAAGATCTTTCAGAGATCGCTAGATGTTTTGTGATATCTCCGGACTTAATCACTACATCATCAATGTAGATCTCCACTAATGTGCCGATGTATTCATGAAAAATAAAGTTCATAGCTCTTTGATAAGTAGCACCGCATTTTTAAACCAAAAGTCATGACTATCCACTCAAACAACCCTACATGACCGGACATCCGAAAGCGGTCTTGGGAATATCTTCTTGACCATGAATATTTGATTGTAACCTGCATTACCATCCATGAAGTCGATAATTTGATGTCCTACCGCAAGGCATCAATCAACAAATCAGCAATCGGCATTGGATAGCCATCCATCGGTGTGGCTTTGTTGAGATTCTGAAATCAATACAAACACGAAGTTTTCCATTTTCTTATAAACAGGAACCACATTAGAGATCCACTCGCATATCGACCTTCGCCGAATAAACTTTGCCTCAATTAATTTAGTTATTTCGGCCTTAATGTCAGGAAGTATATTAGGGTTGCATCGGCGCGCTGGCTGCTGATGTGGCCGAAATCCAGATTTGATAGGTAACCGATGTTCAACTATCGATCGGTCTAATCCAGGCATCTCAGTATAATCCCAAGCAAAACAATCTTTATACTCTTTTAACAAATCAGTTATTTACTGCTTACACTTGGAATCTAACTTAGCACTAATAAAAGTAGGTCTTGGCCCATCGCCATCACCAATATCTACTTCTACTAAATCATCTGCCGATGTGAACCCTTGACCTAATTTTCCATCATCGGCAAACCTATCCATTAAAACTCTTCTTCAGAACCGACTGCTTGAATCGGTGGAATTTCATAATCAGCAACTCTAAGGAACTCTTTTTCCCAAACTTCTCCTGATATGCATTTAGTTTGCTCATAAGTATCTGATTCTGCCGATGCGATAATATAAGAAGAATCACCAGGGACAACCTCAATCTTATCCCCAATCCACTGTACGAGGCATTGATGCATTGTAGAAGGAACACAACAATTAGCATGAATCCAATCCCTCCCTAGAAGCAGATTATATGCACCCTTGCCATTAATAACAAAGAACGTCGTCGGCAAGGTTTTGCTGCCGATGGTCAATTCAATGCATACTGCCCCTTTAGCCGGTGACACATTGCCTTCAAAATCCTTCAGCATCATATCGGTTTTGGTCAAGTCTTGATCTCCCTTACCAAGTTTCCGATACATCACATAAGGCATAATATTAATCGCAGCCCCTCCGTCGATAAGTATCTTAGATACAAGCTACCCATCAACTCTGCCTTTCACAAACAAAGCCTTAAGATGCTGTCTCTCGTCATCGGTAGGTTTCTCAAAAACAGCCATCATTGGATCTAGTGTCAACTGAGCTACTTGATCAGAGAGAACAACTTCTTCCTCATTATCAGATAGTGCTAAAAACTCCATCGGCAACATGAATATCATATTAACATCTGCCGATGGACCCTTATTTTTGTGTTTTACCTGCCACTGCTGATGACCAGACCTCTCATTGGAGGAATTTTCTTCTCGGTATAAATCCTCCTGATGCTCACGTTGCATCCTCCTTTTCTGTGTCTTTGTCAGACCCTCCGGGCACCATCGAGGAAACTTGGTTTTCCAAACCGGCTGATAACAGATCCCAGTTGATTCTACACGGCGTATAGTAGGGTCCCTGTAGAATATTTCTTCATCGGGAACTCTTGCGTTTGCCATCTCCTCAAGCTCCTCTTGATCCCTTGGAAAATATCCAGCGTGTTTACCAAGCCTCTCATGTACACTAAGTTCGCTTCAAACCGATCATGCATCGATGCTCGCCTCGATCGGCTCATTGATAAATAAACCACGATTGCCGGTTGAAACCTCTTTTCGACCGATTGACCCCATAATAACCATTGCACTCTGTGGTAATTTTCAACAGATTGGCAATTTAATACCTTCTTCCCAAAGAATGGATGAAAAACGGCACCTCCAATGATCTTTATGCCGATACCATTCTTCCCGACGTCTCTCTTCTTGTGTTGTCGATATCGGGTCCTTTACCGACGCCAACCCTCCTGCTGCCTTCGATGGGTAATCACAATGCCAGGTCGAGGAGGGTTTTTGGAACTACTGCTTTCTCCCAGCAAACCCTTACTTTTTGCATCATCGGTAGTTATCCGATGTTGGGGATCCACTGATGCATTTTTCTCAGCAGCCTCTGACGTCAATACCTTGGTCTTCCCTTTGGCCTCCAACATATTTGTTGGAAAAGGGTGTTGATCAATTTTCATCGGCTTCTGGGCCTTGGAAGTACCAAACTTAATTCTCCCAGATTCAATAGCCGATTGTAACTGTTGCCTGAACACCTTGCACTCATTTGTACTGTGTGAAGTTGCATTGTGCCATTTGCAGTACAAGATCTTCTTCAATTCTTCTGCCGATGGGATCACATGATTAGGTGACAACTTAATTTGGCCCTCTTGAAGCAGAAGATCAAATATCTTGTCGGCCTTGGTGATATCAAAGGTAAACTTTTTCGACTCTTTTCGACATTAAAGGACAAGATATCGGCTTTTATTCTTAACCCACTCACTAAGCCGATAACCGGTTCTTCATCGTAATCAAAATCTCCTACTTCTTCAACAAATGATACTTTTTTACTCCAATTCTTTTTAGGTTCAAAAACCCTAGTATCTTGATCAAAGATCCTTTGCACAAGATGACTGAGGCTTTCAAACTCCTGAGAAGCATATCTGTCTTTAAGATGTGGCAATAACCCTTGGAAAGCCAGATCGGCAAGCTGCCGATCATCCAGCACCAGGCTGTAGCACTTATTTTTTTACATCTCGTAGCCTTTGCACAAAGCTTTCTACCGATTCATCATTATGCTGTCTCAATTTTACTAAATCGGTAAGCTTCTTTTCATGGATTCCAGCAAAGAAATACTTATGAAATTGTTTTTCTAGATCATCCCAAGTAATAATAGAATTTGGTGGTAATGAAATGAACCATGTAAATGCCGATCCAGACAAAGATGATGAAAATAATCGAACTCTTAATTCATCTCTGCTAGCTGCCTCTCCACATTGAATAATGAAGCGATTGACGTGTTCCATTGTTGATGTATCATCTTGCCCAGAGAATTTAGTGAAATCTGGTACCTTGTACCGATTTGGGAGAGGAATTAAATCATATGCAGGAGGTTATGGAGTCCGATAAGAATAAGTATTGACCTTGGGCTTTATCCCAAACTGATCCTTCATAATTTCTGCTATCTTATCGGCCTAAAAAGCATCGCCTCCTCCGCCGATTTAACTAGCTGAATTTCTACAGGAGGTACTCGCCGATATCCCTCCACATATCTTTGTGGCCCACGATCTCCAAAGCAATCGGCATATTTGCCGTTACTTGTGGTCCATTAACTCATTGAAAGGATTCATCTATTTGAATTGCCGATGCTTGATTCTAGAAACCAGACTTGCATATGACCTTGTTGAATCCCTACAACTCGCTGATTTTCTTTGAATCGTATGTTGAATGTAAAATCGTGTCCGACCAACCATTATTAGAACTCATCGGTACAAAACTTACCGATGGTATGGTAATTTTGTTGACATTGTTGGATAATTATAACCAGCTTGAGGCATGAACTGAACCCTAGTTTGACTCATAGCGAGGGCTTTTCTGCTTTGCATCGGCGATAAGCTTGCCGATGGACTTGAATTGAGTGTTTGAACCAAAGGCATCTGGAAAACTCCTCGGAGTTGGTTGCACGGTAGTTGTTGTGGCATATTGAGAGACTTGAGCCATCGGTAAACACGACCCGATGGTATAGGAGCTTTTCCTCATCGTGCATCAAACACTTGAGGTAACCCAGATTGAAAGCAGATGACTCGGAGGCATACCATATCCCCACCAATTAGCGGTGAATCGGCTATTCTCGAGACATAGGGCCGACATAGCTGATGTCGATAGATCGTATTGTTGAACTCGTCCCGGTAGTACCGGATCCGATCAGATCGGTGTAGATTGAATATTAGGTAAGCCTGCCGATACTGGAGGAGAAGTAACTTCTGTACCCACAATGGCCGAGGGAGCCGATGGAGTATTGATAGATGCCGGCTCTGGTTGGTGATAGGCAGGCCCAACGTAATGTGGTGACGCTTGTCCTTCTTTGAGAGTTCGAACCACAGCATTATGAACAGTATTGGACAGCACATTGGAATGATTAATCAAAGCATGATTTACTGCAGAATTAACCATCTCTTGAAGTTTACCAGGATTGGAGTCAGAGGTAACTCCGCCGAGGCAACGGCAAATCTTGCTTTCGGATGACTTGTCCACTCTTGTTCAAAGCTAAACGATCTCGAGATAAAGCTGCTGTATTCTTCTATAGCCTTTTCCATGGCTCGCCTCGCTCTTCCTTAAGATCTTCTTCTGATACCGCGATAATGTTCGCTGAATCGATCTCGGGATTGATCATATTGATCGGATTGATTGGTCCCACCGAGCGTGCCAAAAGATGTGTTGATGCAAAAGTGGATCTGCAAACACAAAGGGCTAATACCCGAATTGATATCCAAAGCGTGCTAGTCGATTTGACCTATTAATCGACAAGGATGAAGATACGAGCACTTTGGTCCTGACAACAGCGATACGCCCGGAAGTCACGGCCAAGAGGTACTCACGCGGAACTCGAGAATTGCCGAAGGTCGCACTGAAGCGATGCAACTCGCCGAATCAATGAGAACTCGTAAAAAGGAAAAAAATATGCAAATTAACGAAGTCGCCGAAAAGTAAGTAGATGCAAATAGGAGTAAAAATTGGTTTTGATATTGATTCATTTATATTACATTGCCCCTCAATCTATATTTATACCCTAATCTAAAGAGACATAACCAAATACGACTAGGACACCAAGTCCATATCTAAGGAAACACGTGAGTCTTACATGAATCATACTCTAACAAATATAGAAAAGGAAATCAACTCCTATCTATTTCCCTGTCCGCCTCAATTACGATGGAATTCTCACCGACCTCCTTTCCATTGGCATACTTCCTGTTTCATCGGCAGTAGTTTTCAAGCCTTCCTTCATCGGCATCGACACTAACATCTCCAACCTTATCGGCAACGCCCGAGTCTAAATCAACCTTTCCATCGATCACCACCATTCATCGGCAACCATCTTTACAAGCTGATTTTCATCGGCTGTTAGCGTATACAGTAACTTTCCTCCTGCCGATTAGCCCACTCTGATCATTTTGACACGTGCAAAAAAACGGTGTCAACAGAACAGAATGCCCGCACTAGCATCGTTGATGTTAAGGGCACCATCGAAGTACATCACCCAGTGCTCGGGGCAAGTGGCAGTGATGGGCTCTTGGATCTCAGTCCACTCAGCGATGAAATCAGCGAGCGCCTGTGACTTGATAGTAGGCCTGCTTCTGAATTCGATGGAGTAAGTGCCGAGCTCAACAGCCCAATTGATGATGAGACCGTTGGCCTTTGTGTTGCGGAGAATGTCCCCTAGAGGGAACTCGGTGACCACGGCGATCTTGTAGTACTCGAAGTAGTGTCGGAGCTTGCGCAACGTAATTAGAATTGCGTATAACAGCTTTTGTACCTGAGGATAACGAGTTTTGGGCTCATTAAGTACCTCGCTGATGAAGTATATAGGATGTTGCACCTTGTAGGCATGCTCGGCCTCCTCGTGTTCGATGACAATAGCTGTGTTGATGACGCGAGAAGTGGCGGCGATGTAGATCAGCATAGTTTCATCTGGTCGTGGCACCGTCATGATCGGAGGCTTTGTTAGGAACAACTTGAGCTGCTCGAAAGCTGTGTCTGCCTCCTCTGACCAGGAGAAGCGCTTAGAGGCATTGAGGAGCTTGAAGAAAGGTAGCCCTTTTTCGCCGAGGCGTGATATGAAGCGGCTTAAGGCAGCCATGCAGCTTGTAAGCTTCTGTATATCCTTGACGCATGTCAGTCATTTCATATTGGTGATGGCGGAGACCTTATCAGGGTTAGGTTCGATGCCTTGAGCACTGACAATGTAGCCTAGCAGTATACCCCGGATGGAACTCCAAAGATGCACTTTGAAGGGTTCAACTTCCATCGGTACTTGTTCAAGTTGGCGAAAGTTTCCTCAAGATCGGTGATAAGATTGTCGGTGGCCTTGGTCTTGACGACCACATCATCGATGTAGGCTTTGATGTTGCGGCCAATCTATTGGTCGAGGCACATCTGGATGGCTCTTTGATAGGTTGCTCCGGCGTTCTTGAGTCCGAAGGACATAGTTGTGTAGCAGTATACTCCGAAAGGTGTGATGAACAATGTCTTGATCTGGTATTCTTCCTCGAGGGAAATCTGGTGATAGCCGGAGTAACAGTCAAGGAAGGAGAGCAGTTCGTAGCCGGCGGTGGAGTCTACAAACTCGTCTATCCGAGGCAGGCCGAAGGGGTCTTTAG
Organism: Miscanthus lutarioriparius; assembly: GCA_904845875.1. Classification (NCBI taxonomy): domain Eukaryota; kingdom Viridiplantae; phylum Streptophyta; class Magnoliopsida; order Poales; family Poaceae; genus Miscanthus; species Miscanthus lutarioriparius. The sequence continues at coordinate 43,518,723 of CAJGYO010000019.1, forward strand.
GGCAGTGTTTGTTAAGATCAGTATAATCAACACACATTCTCCATTCTTTATTCTTTTTTCAAACGAGAACAGGGTTTGCTAACCAATCTGGATGATACACTTCTTTTATGAATCCAGTAGCTAAGAGCCGTTTTGTTTCTACCCTAATAGCCTCCTTCTTGTCTGGCGCGAATTGGCGGAGTTTCTGCTTGATCGGTTTGGCGGTCGGCGAGACATTCAAGGAGTGCTCGATCTTCTCCCATGGTACCCCCGGCATGTCTGCAGGTTTCCAAGCGAACACGTCGGCATTGGTACGTTGGAAGGAGACGAGCGTGCTTTACTATTTGGGGTCAAGGTGAGCCCCAATCCTCATGGTCTTGGAGGGGTCGTCGAGGCGAGGCTGACCTCCTTGACTTCCTTGGACTTGGTGAAGGCGCGAGGAGGCTCCAGCTCTGGAATCTCCGTGTCTTTGGTAGGCACCGTCTTGGCTTCGGTGACCACGCTAGCCATCTGGATGGAGAGGTCGGTAGCTTCGGCGAGGGCGAGACTCTCTGTCTCGCAGGCATAGGCGATGGAGAGGTTGGCCCACAGAGACAAGACTCTAGGTGGTGAGGGCATCTTCAGCACTAGGTAGGCGTAGTGTGGTATGACCATGAACTTGGCCAGAGCTAGCCGACCAAGTATGGCGTGGTAGGCGGTGTCGAAGTCAGTGATGTAGAAGTTGATATGCTCGACGCGGTAGTTGCTTGCCATGTCAAACTGTACTGATAGGGTGATCTCTCCAAGTGGTTTGGATGCCCTGCCAGGTACCACCCCCCAGAAGGAGGAGTCCGAGGGTGTGAGATCTATTAACCCAAGGCCCAACTCCTTTAGGGCTCCGGCGAAGACTAGATTCAAAGCGCTCCCACCGTCAACGAGCACTTTTCTTAAAAGCACCTTCTGGATGGTTGCGTCGAGGACGAGAGGGAAATGCCCTGTGTACGGTATGTCCGCCCATTGGTCGGCCCTGCTGAAGGTGATGGGGGCCTCGGACCATGGGCGATAGCTAGGATTGGCGGTAGTTTCTTCTGAAGTGACGGCGAGCACTCGTCGGGCGGCGAGCTTCCGTTCTTTTCTGCTCTCAGTGGAGGCGAGGCCTCCGAAGATGGTGGTGACCACCTTGTCATGTTCCTGGAAGGCATTGTTATTGCCTCCAGGTGGTCGACGACCTCCGTTCCTGCCGTTGGCATCGTTGTCCAGCTTTTTGTCCTAGAACTCCTTGGCAAACCGAGGCAGTCCTTCATCTTATGTTTGGCGTTCTTGTGGAGGGGGCACGGGCCATCAAGGATCTTCTTGTACTGCTCATTGTAGTTGCACTTGGCACAAGGTTCATTGACGGCAGCGATGATGTGGTCTGGCCGGCTGCGGCGATTTTGACCGGGCTTGAATCCTTCTGGTCGATCACGACCGCTGTCCCGGTGGAAACTACAGTCGTCGTAGCGGCGGTCGTTGTGGCGCCGGTCGTCGGGGCGGTCATCGTAGCGGCGAGGCGGGCGATGAGTGCTCGTATCTTTGTTGAAGCGCACCTTGGCTTCCTCTGCATCGGCGTACTGGTTGGCGGTCGTGATCATCTCACCGATGCATGTGGGTGGCTTGCGATTGAAATTGGAACGAAGCTCATGGTGATGAAGTCCTCAGATGAAGGCGGTGATGACCTTGGCTTCTGTGATGTTAGGAATAGAATTTCTCATCTCGGAGAAGAGTCTAATATAGCTACGAAGGAGCTCGAACGGCTTCTGGGTGATGCAGTTGAGATCATGTTTGGTGCTCGACCATGTACACATAGCCATATAGTTGTCGGTGAAGACTTTCTTCAGCTCTTCCCAAGATCCGATGGAGTCTGGAGCGAGGCTTGTGAACCAGCTCATGGCGGCTGGTGTGAGCATGACGGGAAGATAGTTCGCCATGATGCTGGTGTCTCCTCCAGTGGCACGGACAGTAGTGGCGTAAGCCTGTAGCCACTGTGTTGGATTCATCCTTCCCTCATAGGGCTTGACCCCAGTGATTTTGAAACCATGGGGCCACTGAAGTGTTCGGAGCACCCTTGTAAACACTGGGGGCCCTTCGGGGTTGTGGTCGGTGTTGACTGTAGCGTTGCCGGCGTCATTTGGCTTGAGAGCTAAGTCCGGGTTTCTATACTCCTGCTCGTACTCCTGCTGGCGGTGTACTTCGTCTTTGTGGCGACCGAAGTGACGATGCTCGATACGTCGTCATGCATCCTAGAGGTTGCTGAGGTGCACTCGAGCATCCTGTTCGACCTCCTGGTCGTGTTAGCGATGGTGTTAGGCGTGGTGACCCCCGGCTCCCCCTGGAGGGGTAGTGACTGGTCGGTGAAACGGCTTTGACTAGGACAATGATTGGATCTCGGTGCAGCTGATCGGCAAATCATGCTCATAGAGCACGAAGGTCTCTGATCCTCACGGATCTCATTGACCTAACAGTGTGCCGCTTTAAGCATGGCAGCGACCTCAGCGACCTCTGGTGTTTGTGGGAGTCGAGCGAGCTCGTTGGCGGCCATAGCCAAGTTGGCGCTTGGGGTCATGTAGACGTCGTGGCCATCAACGTGAAGAAATTCCTCGTCGAGGTTGCGGTGGAGCGGTATTGGCCTTCCTTTTGAGTCGAGTCGATTCTTGCAGGTAGCCTCGGCCCTCGCAATGGCAGCCTCGTTTTCTCAGTGCTATGCGTGGTTAACGTTTCGGTTCTCACGAGCGATGCGTTCATCCTTGGTTTCGCCGTTTCGAGGAGCGCTGTCGATGCTGACGTTGAAGATTGCGTCACCCCAGAAGGGTGGGAGAGAAAGTAGCTCAGTGGTGGTGGTGGCGAGGGTCTCCATAGAGCCCTGAGACTAGGAGCAAAGATTTTCCTCCGGGATGGTCTGGAGGGACGCTCTAGGGCACCGGCCTATATGTAGCATGTTGACGGCTGGCGGAGGCTGGACAGCAAGCTGGTCGGTGAGTGGATGGGCATCTCCCACCTGGTCGGCGAATTTTCCCCTCAGGGCGTCTTGGTAAGTGGCGGCGACGCTGGTGAGCCCGTGGGGCAGAGCCACAACTCCTGGAGTTTTCTGAGCAGCCTCCGACAGATCTAGATCGGAGGGTGGTTGGCACTGAACCATGGTGTCCAGAGCCAATTCGGCGATGGAGAGGCAATCGGCGAGCTTCAGACCAACCCGATCGATGGATTCGATCAGATCATCATTGTTGATCAGCCTCCTCTGGTAGCGAGGAAGAGGGCGGCTAGTTGTTGATGAAGGATACCTCGGAAGTGGTTCTTAGATTGGATCTGCAGACGCAGGTGTGGGGATGATCGGCTTAGAATTGATCTGCACCGGCTCAAGGAGCTCTCCGACTCCGTCAGCATTGATGATCCACGAGATCAATCTGACCATGAAGATCTGGCCGAGCTGCGGGAGGGAAGAAGAGCCTACGGAAAAAGCCATCTTGTTCGACAAGGTAACAGCACACGACCCCCTACTTGGCGCACCAACTGTCGACAGACAAGAAGGAGGACTGCAGATGATATTCTATCGACACTCATGCACCATCATGTATAGCTAGAGTGCGCACGTCATCAACTGTGCCACCCTCCTTGCGTGGTAGGCCCCGTTGATGCCCGACCCCCTCAGGCGGTTCACCTTCAGGATGTGGATTGCGGTGATGTGGTCTCAGATCTTCTTCTTGTCCTACTTCGGGATGCCCCACTTCCTCCATGACTCCGGGGCCTCTTTGATCAGGCGCTCGGTGAACTCCGGCAGAGGGGCAGTGGCGGCGATGTTCTTGAGGTAGAACCACTGCGAGTGACACCCCTTGTTGGATGTCAAAAGCCGCATGGATGGGTACTCGCCAACCCGATTGTTCTAGAGCTGGATGCCGGCGCACCCCATCAGCATGTGCAGCTCCTGCCTGCCGCTCTTCTCCCTTATCTTCTAGAGGGCGACGGCAAAGAAGTGCCTCCACAAATCAAAGTGGGGGCTGATCCCTAGGAATGCCTCACAAAGGGTGATGAACGCCGTCATGTGCTAGATCCCATTGGGATTGAGATGCTACAACTCGATCTTGTAGTAGTGCAGCAGCCCTCAAAGAAATTTGTGGGTGGGGGTCATGAACCCACCCTCATGGAAGTGGGCGAACGAAACCACATAGCCATCGAGCGGCGATGGCAAGTCCTCCTTGCTGGGCAGCAGCCACTCCTCGGCCAAGGTTTGCGCGTAGAGAAGACCATGATGGAACCATGGGTCCATTAGAGGTGGGGTGGATGGATGCGGGCTCGACAGCGGCGAGGATGCGAAGGCAGGAAACCTATGCGATTGGCGATGGCGGTCGTGGCTGCGGAGGCTAGGATGCAAGGTATGGAACCCGGGCGGCTAACCCTTTGGTTTTATAGGGGTGACAGGTGCGAGGAAACCAACCGCCCGCCTAGATCTCTGCGCTTGCCATGATCTGCCACCACATCTCGCCGTGGGACGCACGCACGCAGCCTCTGTCCATTCCCTCAAAAAACTCGCCGAACGTTTCACCCCTCTAAACGGGCCATGACCCATCATAGGTAAGGGATACAGAGCTAAAAACTCCACTACGGCCCATCTAGGCCCAGAAGTTCGAAGGTTGGCCCACCGACGGGTTCGACAACCGCCATGGGCACCTTTAGAGTGAGGGTGGAAAGGGATGGGCCTGCTAGCGGCCATTACCCGGGCGTGTGAGCGCCACGGGCATCCCAGCTCACATTCAAGTCTCAGTCGAAGAAAGGCATAGAGCCCTCAGGACCGGTCGAATGTGTCGACATGGAATTTTTGTCCCATGCCGAGGGCACATGAGCAAGCCGGTAGGGTCTGCTCGATGGAGCTAGAGATCCACCTAGCTTCAGCGCAGGGATGGTCGATCCCGCGCACTCCTCCCGAGATGTGCCAGTCAATTTGACCATGTAATTGACAAGGAGAGAAAGTTTATCAATAATTTAGGACGGAACATGCCGGTGTTGCCAGACAGTTCCGAATGTGAGGCTCTGAGAGCCGATATGAAAAGAGATCGACTAAATAGTCAATTCCAGCATATTCATAAGAATAAATCGGTTAAAGCTCATGGGGTTGTGTAAGAAGAATCGGTTATCGTTCAGGATGAATATCATTCTTTAGACAAATATTGGTCAATGGCAATAAGATATTAACAATAATTAATTTATACTGAGCCAATGACTACAAGTAACCGAACCCCTTTATAAAAGAAATAGTTCATCATCATTCAACTATTTAATAGAGATAAATCTAATGAACATATTAGATCTCATCTATCACTATGACCAGTGGGGCATGAGGCAAAATCATGCAGGCCGTAGAAACAACAATAGACTCGATGACCCTAACTTATTACTAATATAAGTGGGGCATGAGGCAGAATCATGCAGGCCATAATACAATAATAAGATCATGGGGCTAACACATCTTTCAACCTATCGCTACTTCAACGGTCTTGTGACATGAACTGTTCGTGAAAGCACTCGATATCGGCTAAAATAGCCGATTCAGGCATAGCACACAGTTAAGATCATGCCCTCTCAGAAATAGATCTACCAAATAACAATCCCCACTCCATGGTGCTAATAGTGGGGTGTGAGGTAGAATCACACAGGCCGTGATAACGGGCCATGGAACAGTTTTCGCTAGCCAATAGATATACTCAAGATCAGACACGTCTTGACCGCACACTACGCACGATTAAGATTGATATAAAACAGCCGATAAAACATAACTCATCATTTAAAGTGCAGATTAGATCAAATTTACATTAATAAATGATGGGTTAAAAAAGGATATAAGGCCGATCTAGATCAATCCCAATCAGGCGAAGTGATATTGCTGTAATTAAATAAATAATGAAAGCAATAAGTAATATTGGTAACTTAATGAATATATCCAAAGGAACGCCACCCTTAGATAGAGCCGATAACTTGACCTTAATCTAGTTCGAGCAGTGAAGGTCGACCGGATCGATGTAGCCTTACTTGAACTAGACAAGAGTCGATAACTAACTTATACCAGAGTTGTAGTGGAGGTCGACCGGATCGATGCAGCCATACGAACAGAGGTATAAGCCATGACGGTACTTACAGACAAGCAGTGGAGGTCGACCGGATCAATGCAGCCATACTTGCTGAAGAACTCGCCGAGATCTACTCTACTCCTACTCCTAAGGGGTGGCCAGAGCTAAAAAAGTAAATAACTTGTATTTGACAAATTGTGTGTCCCTTACAATAGCCAGGGTTTGATATTTATATCCGGAGCCTAAAAACGAACCCTACTCGAGTACGACTCAGTAGAATCTTTGGTACGAAGAAAATATTCCTATTTTAAGATAACTTGGACTCTAATCTTTCCCCTTTTGTAGAGTCCGATATCTATCTTCTCGATGCCAATCATATCTCATCATCGTTATCTACTGACGTCATTTAAAGAGAATCGATCCCAGTGTCGCATCCGAACTGGTAGATATCAATCTTTACGCAATCGAGTCCTTGATTGGCACAATCTTGGAAGCCTGCAAGTTCCTGTGCTCTTCTCCCAAATTTTAGTGTAAACACATGCCCCCAATTTTGGGATAAAATGATTTTATCCAAAAATTCCATTTCATTGGTTTACCATGCCGCAACTGTTTTATCCTGAAATATACGCATGACTCCTGACTTCCCGGTCCGAGTCTCATATAACATCCCAATAGTATATCTTCTGATTCACTCGGCCCTTTCACTTTCTCCTCCTTTCTTGAGCCAACTCTAGAAGCTGACGCCGCCATCGCCAAGGCCCCAAACCCTAGCAAATCCTCTGTTCTATCGAGCTGTCATCCAAGCTATCTTCGTCAGATCCAAACCTGTTCCGGCTGTAATGGCGACCAACAACCACGTTCCTGAGGTATGCTCCCAAGTTTCTATTTTTTGAGTATTGGCTGCTACCCCGTATTTTTCTTCTTGAATTTATTTCATCCGATTTCTAGGAAATGAGGAACGAAATCTTGATTCCATCAGTTGTTGTTCCTAATGTCTATTTTCTTGGGCCGATGGGTGATCCTGATCCATCTGATTTTATCCGTCAAGAAACCAACCAGATCCCCTTCAAATAGTCTATAGTGGATTCATCTTCCTAGAATAAAACTCCCTTCAGAAACTGGCCTAAAGTGCCTAAGGGATGGAGAAATTGGTTTTGTTGGATATCTGAGAAAAAGGGTGGAGATTGGGAGCTTTACGATTTGAATCAATGCTTGACGCTCTCACTGTCTGAAATGGAGAGGAATGATTTGCTCCTGATCTCTGCTTCTTATTTCTAGTCCAATGCTCTAAATGCTTTTATTTTTTGTCACGGTCCAATGACTATCACCCTGGCCGATGTTTACATGTTGACCGGCCTCAAAATCACCAGATCAGTGTAGCCTTATGAGTATTTGAGTGCTGGTTCCAAGCGATTAGCCAAAATAGCAGACTGTATAGGATGGGCCAGTTACATTCTGAACCACATTGGAGATGGATCAGTTGTTAGCAAAAGGGAATATGTGGCCTTCCTGAATATGTGGCTGGAAAGATTCATTTTCTATGGGTCATCTTGTGGTCCAACCTACAATCATAAACTCATGGCGGAGCACCTAGCATTAGGCAAGGACATCCCTCTTGGAAAGTATCTGCTAGGAACTGCTTATCATCTGATGTACCAGGTAGCTGCCCAACTACTTAAGAATGAACCAGTGCATACTATCAGTGGCCCTTGGTGGCTGATACAACTGTGGCTCATTTTGTATATGCACAAGCTGGTAAGACCTGATCTTAGAGACCTGAGCTTTCCTTCCTCTAATTTTGATGAGGAATATAAGGGCGAAGGAGGAAGAACCCGCCAGTGCATGAGCTATGGTGAAGCTGCATCGGCCATAATAATTAGTGTCGATGTTGGCCATCTCTTCAAAAAGTTTTAAAAAGGGCTTGATGCAGACGTCTTGACTTGGCTACCTTATGATGAGGATGAGAATAGTGAACTATCTTTCCCATTCAAATTTCAATTTGAATTCGGCTGTTCGAACGAGACAGCAGCTGCGATCTCCAATTCTTTTATCAAGCCCTGTGTTCTTCCAGCCGAATTTTGCCACGGTCATGGCAAAATGGTTACAGGTTCCTTCATTCCTGGCAACCTCCCAACTTATGAGTTTTACAACCCTTCATTTGTAGCTCGTCAGTTTGGTCTTGGCCAATTGCCCCCCAACTTTTCTTCAAGGATATACTGAGGCCAAGAGAAGATATCAGTGAAATATTGGAAGCTCTAGAGTTTTCTAACTGGGATCAGATCTCCTTCCCTTTTCTTGCATGACTGAGCCAAAGTCAGGTTTTCTTCTAGTCTCTTTGACTCCTGGTGGCAAGAATGGCACTCCCACCTCTTCTACGGGCTGGTTCATCCTATGTGCATGGCTCTGGATGGGGAATTTGCTTCTGACAGAGAGGTAACTTGCCATTTCTTTTAAGAACATTGTTCAAGGAATTCATTTGCCAACCGTTCTAACCGATCCCTTTTTAAGGACATTGAATTTGATCCCCCGAGCTTGGATAGGAAGGGGCATCCCATAGACTATCGGCCGTCATGTCTAGTTGCAAGATTAGGATCGGCTGCACCTTCATTGAAGAAATTGGTGCAAACTCATGCTGCTCCCATGATTATGACATGTCAATCTCCAAAGCGCAAGGTGGTTCAAGGGGCAACTCAGAAAGCCACTACTAGAAAAAGACTTCGTAGGACAAGACCATCAGCTGCTCCGGTGAACGATTCATATTTTCCTCAAACTGATGTTCAACTTTCTGATCCCATTTTTTCACAGTTATCGAGCATTGCATCCCAGTCTGCTTTGGGTGCAGAACTACTATCCCAAGCGCTTGATTCAACACCAACTGAACCCCCATCGGCTGTTCCACGAAAGGAGCCGATCTCGGTTGAAATAACCGATACTTCCACAACAGCAGAAAACATGAGTTTACACCCTTGATATTTCATTAGAGTATCTTCTTTAACTTCTTGATTCACTCAGCTTTCCACCCTTTATTTGATTATTTATCATGCCAGATACCCTCTGAGGAAACACTCGTGCAAGAATAGGAGTCTGGCAGTTCACCTATTAACAACGATCCTATTGACGTTGGGAATAATCCTATTGTTGATACTCATACTGCCAATTCCCCAATCCAACACACACCTCCGTATGCCCCTTTTTATTGCAATAATCATGAATTAAAATTTTTCCTTGCCATTGCAGATACCAACGCTGGAAGCTTAGAGCCAATTCAACCAGATGTTACTGGTGCATTATTGTCGACGAAATATGGCCGACAGTCTACCTAGGGGTATACCCAAGGTAGTAGATTGTCGACAGACAGATGCGCAAGCTACAAACAAGACGGTGACGCAAGACAGACACAAGGTTTTATCCAGGTTCGGCCGCCAAGAAGGCGTAATACCTACGTCCTGCGTCTAATTTGTATTGCTGTATGTCAATGAGAGATGATTTTTAGAGGGGTCCCCTGCCCGCCTTATATAGCTCGGGGGGCAGAGTTATAGATCTAGAAACTAACCCTAGCCAGTTACAATTGCCATATGTGGCCGGATAAGGATTCCTATTCTAACCGACCAGGATCTTGATTGATCGCCAAATCCGCCTTGACTCCTTGCGCGGGACTCCGATCAGGTTAACCGGGCCGCACGTCATCTTTTGGTGGACCGAACCCATCGATCTGGGCCGGCCTAAGCTTAGCCATAAGGGTATAGGGGTTAATACCCCCACAGCTAATCCCCGAGCACCATGTATTATGATGCGGCACACCATTTTAACCTTCTCCGACAAGTAAGGCTTGAGCCCTTGATGTCTCTGACCACCGTTGTCGCCGGAGAAGTCGGTTGTCCGAAGAATATATGGTGCTCTTAAGAAAAAAGAAAAAGGAAGTGTGCCCACTTGTATTTCTGAAAAGAAATGTAAGTGCGTCTTGAAGCGTAGCGTCCTTGATCATCAGAGGCATAGGGGTCAAAAAACAAACACATTCACCACAAGGTGAAGTGTGCCCACTTAGTCCCCGAGCCTGGTAGTAGCTGACGTAGGCACGTGGTGCCAGGGTCTAAAAAGAATTCCCAGTTAAGTTGAGAATCCAATCGTCGTACAGGCGATACGAGATGCACTAGCAGGTGCATCGTACCGATGTAGTCCCCGAGCTTGCTGGAAGGTGAGGTATGAGCCTTGTAGCAAGGTCTAAATAAACATCTCTCAACTGTATGTGAGTACAAATCACATGTAGCCGAGAAGAACGATCTCCGAGCAGTGGTCGGGACAGTCCCCGAGCACATCAGTAGCCGGAGCAATCCCCAAGCGTGGCAGTGGTCTGAGCGGTGCCTGAGCACGGCAGTGGTCTAGGCAGTCCCTGAGCATGGCAGTGGTCTGGGCAGTCCCCGAGCATGGCAGTGGTCTGGTCCATCATTGAGCTCAAGATATGCAGCCAAAAGAAAAGAACGCCGATTGTATTATTATTTGGTGTATTTATTTATCTCATTACTCTGTCAAGTCCAATCTGCCACGTCTGGTCAAAAAAGCAGACGGATATAACATGTCACTCTACCTTCTTACTCTTTCTGACAAACAGTCGCTTGGCACCTGTATGGAGGTGCGTCAGTGTGGGCCCTCTCACATTATCAACGAAGAGGCGCGTACACTAGAAACGAAGGGGCGCGTTTGCTGGCACAGATCTCGAGGTTGTGAAAACAATCGTCTGCGGCGCGTGCGCATGCCTCCCAAGAATCTCGGGCGGACGAAACGATGGAGCCCTTGGTTATTTATAATATAGAGCTAGTAAGTTACTTTTTACCGATCCCCATTGTCATTCACCGCCGCAACCTCCTTCTTCCTCTCGCCGAACCCTACTCCTCCAAAAATCACCACCAATCCCTCCTGCACCGCATCCACCCTCTTAACAAGGGCAGATCAATGGCGAAGAGAAATGCCCAGAAGAAAGGCGGAGTCATGGCGAAGGAGTGGTGGAAGTCAAGGAGTAATGAGCAGACCATCGAAGACCTCGTCGCCATGGGAGTGCTCCACAACAAGGCACTCGCGGGATGGCGTGCGCCGGAAGGAGAAAGCTTCCCCGATCCACAACCAGGTGAGATTGTGGTTTTCGAGGATTTCTTCAAGCGGGGTTTTGGGGTTCCAGTGCACCCTTTCCTTCAGGGGCTCTACTTATATTATGAGATTGGGATTTGAAATCTGCATCCCAACTCGATTCTTCTTGTCTCCACCTTCATCCATCTTTGCGAAGCTTATGGTGGCTGCCAGCCCCATTTCGACCTCTTTCGCCATCTGTTCTGTCTGCGGAAGAAAGGGAGCGGAGGCTCGAAGATAGCCGGAGGCGTATACCTCAATCTGCGTGACGGTATAAAGGCCCAGTACCTGCACTGCCTATGGAACACCTCACTGGACGAATGGTACAAGAAATGGTTCTACATCCACGAAGAGCCAAACACGATCACCCTGTGTGACGTGGGGTTGATTCCGGAGAAGAAGAACAGCTGGTCAGAGAAGCCCGAGCACTTGGAGCAGATCACAGAACTGCTCGGGTTGATCTCGTGGGGAAAACTGGATGGTCCAAGCGTGGTCGGGAACTTCATCAGCCGAAGGATCCAGCCCTGCCAAAAGAGGGTACACCCTGGCTTCGAGTACCAGGGTAGCACAGATCCGACGAGGACCAGAAAAGAGGCGCTCGACAAAATAGAAATCAAGGCCAGAATTGGGGAGCTATTCAATCTAGCCGACCCCAATTATGTCAGGTTAAACGACATCGAGCACGCCTTCAAGTTGGCCCGACCTCCCCCAAAGGCAAATGATGCCTCCTTGTACCTGTAGATTTATGTTGCAAACAAAAAATTTGATCGTTGTCTCCTTTATGTTTCCCGAGTAATGGTCATGACCGACCGCAAAGAAGATTCGTGTCTCCACCTGGCGTGGATTGGCCGCAAATTGTCGGCTCAACCGCCCGAACCAGATGCTGCGATCAAGACGCGTCGATCGGGCGGTACTCGGAGTTGGGGAGGATGTAACGCCAAGGTTGCTAGTAAGCGCAGATGCCAACAAACGTCGCCAGTTATCTTTCCCTTTCGACGATGAAACAGAGGATGCGGACATCTTCCGACTCATCCCTCGAAAGAGGAGGAGACAAATGGGGTCAACAGAGAGGAGGTAGCTCCTCTTGTGCGCAGCAGTGATTGCACCACCGACCACTGCAACACAGAAAACAAGCAGGGGAAGTGTCAAGCACCAAACCCCGACGCCAGTACCGGTGGTAGAAAAAGACCCGGTGGAACCCGCCGAGCACATGGAGCAGGCGCGGTTGAAGAGACGTTCCTTCGCCACGTTATTCCGTGCTTCCGAGCTGTAAGTATCTATAACTTTGATATAATATTATAATTTGTATTGAATACTATTGTCTTATGAACTTTCTCTGGTATATTAGGTCGGCGTCCACCGAAAATCCCGACCAGATAGTCGGTTGTGGCACGGCTTCGCCAAGATCGTCAGAAAGAAGCGCGCCGGCGCCTAACTACATGAGCAACTCAGAAGAAATTCTGCCGAACTGCAAAGACACGACAAGCAGCCCAACGTCTACCCCCCGAGCAGCTAGTCGAGAAGACAGCCGAGCAAAGTACAAATGCTCCGAGCACTAGCCCTGCTGAGGCAGATACCTTGGTGCCAAGGGAACCAGACCAAGCCGAGGAGCAGCAACCGGAGTTGGCTTAGAATACGCTTGCCGATGCTACGGCTCATGGGAAAGCCATAGTGGTCGCAGAGACTACTATCTCCGCCCAAAGACCGCCCGAACAAGAGGTCAAGAGGACGAAGTCGAAGAGATCCTAGGCCGTCCCAAAGACAAACGACAACATGTATATGTGTCGCAGCAGTGAACGACGAGTGGGTTATGTATGAAGAAATCCCCGAGATCAAGAGACCCAAAAAGTTGAACGAAGCGGCAAAGCGTTTGGTGATGTAAGTCCGGTATGTTTGGCTTGACCGCTTGACCTCGTAATGTAGTCAAACCGTATCGACTTAGCTTGCTTATATGCAGGACTTGATGAAGACCGCAAAGTACCGAAAGAGGTGCTTCGACCAGATTGAGGGAATCACAGCGAGCAGTAGAGAACTGGTGGCCGAGGTGGAACGCTTGCGCCGCCAACTTGAAGCCACCGACCAGGAGAAGGCAGAGCAAGAAAAACAGAACCAGAACCTGGTCGGCCAGCTCAATGACAAAGAGCGTCAAAAAACAAGTAAGTTGTCATTTTGTCCCATCAAGTGTATGACACGTGTTGTTGCATTGTTGGTAATGATAGCTGTAATGCAGGCTTAGAAGCTGAAGTAACCCGCCTCCAAGAGGAGAATAGCCGCGTGACCACAGAGTGTGGTCACCTGAAGGAGGACAACGAGAAACTGGCGCGCAGCCAGTCTCAACTCCAGGACCACACCACCAAAATGAAGGAGGAACTGAAGAGTAAGTATTCCAGGCCACCATTCTCATTTTGTTGCCCGCCTTGACTTGTCGTGCCTTTACATTTGATGTCTTGTACGGTGTGCAGTTTTAAAAGCCAATGCCAAGAGGCATCTAGAAGCTGTGATGAAAGAGCGTGACGGTTGGAAAGCACAATGCCTCGAGGCCACCGAGGATCGAGACACATGGAAGAACCGGTGCCAGGAAGTGGCAACTGGCATTTTGCCCATCCTCGACCTTGTCGACCCGGCACTCACAGAGGAAGAGCCAAGGACCCCCCAGCTCGGACTGGTCGAGAGATGCAGACAAGCATGGGGATGGTTCCAGGATGTCGCAGAACCGACCAATTTATAAGAATACAAGTACAATGGCAATCCACAAGCGGTCGCACTGTCATACTTGAACCCATATAAACCCGGTAGTCCGTCGAGTACCACGACGGGTCTCGATAAACGATTTACAACAACCAAGATCGTACAGGATTCAACATACATGCCACATATTACATAAAGTTCACAGATACTTTTCATCATCAGAGTACGAATAAAAATTATTACAAACCGAGTTTGATAGATAAAGCGGAAGCAAATAAGTTCGAAGATAAAGTTTCCAACAGAGTTTGATACAGTGCCAAGCTAGATCACGGTCCACAAAAGCAAGGATAGGAATTACTAAAGAAGCCTGCCCAAGGCTTACTCCTCATCCACAGCGGGATAGAAGCAACTCTTGCAATAACCATGATACACAGTGCCATCTGCAACATTGGGAAAATAAACCCTGAGTACGAGAAGGTACTCAGCTAGACTTACCCGTCATGAACCAGAAAATAAAATGACTCCAAGGATTATGCAAGGCTGTATAAGTGGACGTAACTTGACAACATTTTTGCGTAAAAGCAATTAAATCATGGTACAGTTACTAATTCTTTACCAAGTTAATTATAACTATTCATTTCTAGGTTAGCAACTATCCTGTGCCAAACATGTGGTACATCCATTAGAAGCATACAATAGTAACCATAGCAGGTATTGTAATTCCATTTTCGTCCGAACCATCATGTTCCATAACACAATTACTACGATGTTGGGACTAGCCAAGTTTTTCACTATCCGGGAGAGACGGCGATTCAATCGATTTCAACCAATTGGGAATTTATTCCTAACACAAACCCCAGTCTACCACCCACGATAGCGTTAGGTCACCTTTGGTACAACTCCGGACACATTTCGCGGGTCCGATCTTGCGCCACATAACTGGAACACCAGATGCCGGGATGCTCGAGCCAAGCAAGCCCGCCCTTGGGCTCACTCGATCATTCCCGGAAGGAGCGCACAATGTAACGATTCCCGGCCCGAGTTGAATTACTCGGCTTCGCGGTCGGAATGAATTATCCGACCAGCTAAGTGAGAGGCATGCGTTCAATCTTGTCGAAGCGTAAACAACGAGACGGTCCTTAATCGACATAGATGGGGATAAATCCACACCCAAGACCTCCATGTCTTGTTGCTTCTCTACCTACTTCCCCGTCCGGTCTCGATTTACTTTTACCACATGGTTCTGTTTCCACGATAGCGAGATATAGCCAACCGTGCTCGGTATCCACCTATATCTCGCGGTGACAGGACATCACCCGACTTCTACCGGTCTAAGCATGGCTAAGCATATATATTCGATCCCGGACCTATACCGTTCTGGTGTAATATTTGGACAAGGAATGTACATGCATCAAGTGGTTTCATTCAACTCTTATAACCTAATGCATCAATCATAAATACGTAAGTAAACATTTGTAAATTATGGGAGACTTATAATGCTCCGGGCTTGCCTCGCAGAAAGGAAGTAGGGCGATGGTCGGGACACTCCGGAAGCTCTTCAGTGGTTCTCGCCCACGCCTTCGAGGGCTGCGGCTTATGGATCCTCCTGCGGGTTCCTTTCTCTCGCTTCTTCAATTCCAGCAACGTGATCTCTTCCTCCGATCCTAGATGCATGAGTATGGTATAAGTATTACGAATGCATATATGTTAACAAGTGCATCACGTTGTTTGAGTAGATGCATATCTCTTCTCGATTATTACTTAACTACTTCTACAATGCATCGACTATGCCACAAACAAGAGCTACTTGTTTCACTCATAACTGGAGTTCTACAAATCCAAAAACAGTGATCCAGGACTTTCTGGAAAGCTTATCAAATTCTCTACCACTTTGTTATTAACCATTTTTACAGTACACATCATTTTAAACATGCAATTCATCAAACTCTAGAATCAGTCCAGAAACTATTCAACATGCAATATAAAGTAACGATACTTCTACTTCATGCAATCATTCAAAATTTGACAACATAGAATCCACCAACAGTTTAAGCATACCAATTACATTTAGAATCATATAATGGTGAGGCCTAAACTATTTATTAAATTGCCTTTATTATTTTATTTAGATATCTAGGTTAAATAATAAATATATATCAGATGTGCTTCATAAATTCTCAAAAATTTACAGAGCCTTACTAATGCTATCAAAGGACTGCTATAAAAATTTCAGGTCATTTTACTAAGTAGAACATTCTATACAAAAATGATAAGGCAGCAAGGCTTGAAATAGCATAAATGGAAAACCCTATTGAAAAGTGTCAAGCAACAGATTTCATATTTTTCTTAGCATCCACATGGTACTAGGATTACCTCCAACAAATTTCATGAATTTTGGACTCATAAATAATTTATGAAAATTCATGCAAGGATTAACTAGTCATAAAATAAAAATCTATAACTACAAATCTACTCATGCACTGGTCCTCAAATTTTTACCAGGGCTCACATATGCTAAGATTAGTTCACCACAAAAATTTCATAATTTTTGGAGCACAGGAACTCTAGATATAAAATAAACAAATTTGAATGCATTCAAAAGCACATTTCAAATCCCTATTTAAATCTCCAGAAATTTCTACTGTTGAAACCAAGAACATATTTTTCTTAAATACTACACTTCCTAAGGAACACAACCATATTTATTTCACATATTTTAGGAGCTACCAAACTGAAGATATGAAAATCACAAAAGAAATCAAAAACTGGATCAAATGAGCTATCCTTCACTACTGCTGTCGCTGACTGGTGGGACCCGGTGGTCAGAGGACCCCACATGTCATTGACTCGAAGCAGAGCAGCGGCGCTGCGCGGTGCTGGCGCGGCCAGAGCTCGCCGACGGCGAGGTTGCCGGCGGTGACATCATCACTACGCGATCTACGTGACCTAGCGCATCTATTGAGCCACTTGGCCGGCCCTATTGTCGACGGTAAGGACGACGGCGGCGGCAATGGCGGAGCGGCGAGGCGGGACGACGGCGAGACGTCGGTGAAAGCTACGGTGACGCAAACACAAGCTCGGACGAGCATCTACGAGCTATGGTTGGCCTATTGCGCGCTCAAACGTGGCCTGGGGTGGTCTGGTTAGGTGGGACCACGGCGACGGAGGGTGGTGGAGGAGCTCCGGCGAGGCGGTGCGCGGGGTTAGAGCTCACCGAGCTTGAACAGCGGGCACTGGCTGGCGCAGGGAGTTGCTGGGAGGACGGTGATGCAGTTGCGGTGGCGAAGGAGCAGCGAGGATGAGCTGTCGTCGGCAATGGCGCCGGTGGCTCTCGGTGCGGGGACAGCTGCAGCTACGGGCGAGGAAGAAGGCTGAGGCGAGGCGAATGGTGTGTTCGGCTGAGTGCGAGCGAGCGCCGAGAGGGTTAAGGCGCGAGTTGGCCTGCCCTGGCCACACGCGGCAGGGCGCCGGTGACGCGCGGCCGGCCGCTGGCTCCACGCGGCGCGCACGCCCTGACGGTGTCGGCCACTGAACGGCGTCGCTCGGCTCATTCAGAGCCGCGAAACAAGCCTGACAGCGGTTTTTCTCGTCCATTTAACTGCCAAACCGTGGCTTCAAACCGCAAACTTTCTAACCATCATTTGTAGACCTATGCACCATCTACAAATCTTGTTCAGTAATCGTGTTCTAATTTTCAACCAACATCGAGTAAAATCAACGCAAATCTGGCTGCATACACACTGTCAGTACACTTGACTTGGCAAAATCTGCTAAGTGTTGAATTTTTGTGATTTGATGATTTTTGAAATCCAATTTCACACATGTTAGGAGCTGAATCAGTCAAAGACCCAAAAATCAAAGTTGTTCCTTATGTTAAACACTACAACTTTGCTTTAGTGAACTCCTCCATGCAAGGTCTCTAACACCTAGTTCAACTTTAGTCAAACATGCTACATTCCAAAGATGACTTGAGCAAGAACTATGACTTAATGATCTATTTGGCCCTAGCCCTAAATACCAAAGTTGTTCATGATGATACTCTAAGCATGTTTAAACAATTTGCAAGGTCATTTAAGCATTTCATGTAGTAGTCACTCATAGAGCTATTTAAATTAATCACATGAAATATGCCTTAAAGACTTGATTATGAAAAATGGCATTCATGATCCATGTTCTAATTGTGAACCTAAGCATTGCCAAATATTTTGGTGACTCAAATCTACCAAGTACATGTTTACATTCATGACCATTTGCATATGTACAAAGAAACATGCAATAACAAGCAACGTTGCATATGTTTCACATCAAATGTTTCAATTGTAAATGATGATTTATGAATGCTTGATGCTCATGCTCATGTTATGCAAGTCAAGTTATGCAAGGCTAACACCGAGGAGTTGTTACAGCCCTCCCTTATAAAAATCTCGTCCCGAGATTTGCAAGACCTACTACCACTCTTGGAAAAAGGCGGGATAAACTTCTAAGTAGATAATCTTCTCTTTCCCACGTAGCATCTTGTTCACTATGATTGTTCCAAACCACCTTATAGAACTTAATAATCTTACTCCTTGTCACTCTCTCCATCTCTTCTAATACCCGAATTGGTTTTTCTTCATAGGTCAAATCCGATTGAAGCTGCACGTTGGTGGGTGCAATAGCTTCTTCCGGTACTCAAGACATTTCTTTAGTCGAGAAACATGGAACACATCAAAGATTGCACTCATCTCTGGTGGAAGTTGTAACTTATATGCAACCTTCCTTTTCGTTCCAAAATTTTGTATGGCCCTACATATCTTGGTGAAAGCTTCTTTTTCATCCCAAATCTTTTCACGCCTTTCATGGGTGATACTCTCAAGTATACATAGTCACCCACTTCAAAAGTTAGTGGTCTTCTTCTTCTGTAAGCATAACTTTTTCTGTCTTGATTGAGCTGCCTTCATGTGGTGTTGGATGATACGTACTTGCTCTTGGCTTCATTTACAAAATCAATACCAAAGTATCTCCTTTCACGGGCTCAATCCAGGTTCAAGGAGTTCTGCACTTTCGCCATACAAGGCTTCAAATGGAGCCATTTTGATACTCGCTTGATAACTGTTGTTATAGGAGAATTCAGCTAAAGGTAACCATTTCTCCCATGAACCTTTTGAAGATATAACACAAGCTCTAAGTAAATCTTCTAGGATCTGGTTTTACTCGCCTCATCATCACGAAGTTTGCGGGTGATAAGTGAACTTCGATTAGCTTGGTTCCCAAAGCCTGGTGTAAGTGCTCCTGTAAACGAGCTATGAACTGTGGTCCTCTATCCGAGATTATGGTCCTGGGTACTCCATGCAATCTCACGATCGGGATTACATATATTCAGCGTATTTCCCAACTATATACCGCGTGTTCACGGGTATAAAGTGTGCTGACTTGGTAAGACGATCAACAATGACCCAGATTGAATCGTGACCTTGTGGCGCGTTGGAAGGCGTCTGTGATAAAGTCCATGCTGATTTCTTCCCATTTCCATCCTGGAATAGGCAATGGCTGAAGTAATCCAGCGGTTTTCATATGGACGGCTTTCACTCTACTGCAGTTATCACACCTAGCAACGTAGGCTGCGATCTCTTTCTTCATCTTAGTCCACCAAAAATGGGTTCTTAAATCTTGATACATTTTACTACTACCCGGATGGATAGACAATTTTGATGAGTGAGCTTCTTCTAAAATTTGACTCCTTAGCTCACAGTCTTTTGGTACCACTAGTCGGCCCTCGAACCATAATACACCTCTTTCGTCCAATCTAAAATGTTTGGTTTCTTGCTCTTGCATTTTTCTCTTGATGTGACTTATTCCCACATCTGTCTGCTGTAGCTCTATGATTTTGCCCTCAAGTGAACAACTGATTGTGATATTGTGTAGTACAGCAGGATGTAACAAGTTGAATCCATCTTCCAGCAATGCTTCCACAGTGTTACAATGGGACTTCCGACTAAGTGCATCGGCTACTACATTTGCTTTACCCGGATGGTAATGCACCTCCAAATTATAGTCCTTAATCAATTCTAACCATCTTCGTTGTCTCATGTTCAGCTCTGGCTGGGTAAAGATATACTTGAGGCTTTTGTGGTCAGTAAAGATATGACATACATTGCCCAACAAGTAATGTCTCCATATCTTTAGTGCATGGACAGCGTCTGCAAGTTCCAAATCATGTGTAGTGTAGTTGACTTCATGTTTTCTCAATTGTCGTGAGGCATATGCAATTACTCTCCCTTCTTGCATAAGCACACATCCCAAACCTATTCCTGATGCATCACAAAATACATCAAAAGGCTTTTCAATGTCGGTTGTGCTAACACAGTGTTTGTAGTCAACAAAGTTCGAGAGTGTGAAAAGTTGTTTCACATTCTCGTGTCCATTTGTACTTCTCATCTTTACGAAGTAGTCGGTCATAGGCTAGCTATCTTTGAGAAATCTGGAATAAACCGACGATAGTATCCAGCTAACCCTAGAAAACTCGAACTTCATGAACCGAAGTTGGGGCTTTCCAATCCATGACCTCTTGTACTTTGGATGGGTCTCATCGAGATTCCATCTCTTGATAAAATGTGACCTAAGAAAGGTACTTTGCTCATCCAAAATTCACATTTGCTAAACTTGGCATATAGCTTATGCTCCTCGGTCTGGATAGGACAATCCTCGGATGCTCTTCATGATCGACTCATTTTACGAATAAATCAATATATCATCAATAAACACTACCACGAACTTGTCAAGTTCGGGCATGAATACCGAGTTCATCGGTACATGAATAGGTGGAGCATTTGTTAGTCCGAAAGACATAACCAAATACTCGTATAAGCCGTACCTAGTAGAGAAAGCAGTTTTAGATATATCCTCCGGTCTGATCTTTATCTGATGGTAACCCGATCTCAGATCAATTTTGGAGAATACCTTTGCCTTCGCTAAGCGATCGAACAAGATGTCGATGCGGGGCAATGGATATTTATTTTGATGGTCACCTCATTGAGTGGTGCGTAATCTACACACATTCTCAAAGTGACTTATCCTTCTTTTTCACAAACAATGCTTTGGGCATCCCCACGGAGATGAGCTAGGTTGGATAAGACCCTTGTCCAATAGATCTTGCAATTGGACCTTAAGTTCCGCTTAACTCATTGGGTGGCATTCTATAGGGGCCTTACGGATATGGGTGCGATGACGGCACTAATTCAATCTTAAATTCCACGTCCCTATCCGGTGGTAGACCTGGTAATTCCTCTGGAAATACATCCGGAAACTCACAAACCACTGGGATATCACATATCGTGGTGGCTTGGATAGCACAGGCTAAATGTTGGGGTTTGAAATCGCGGGAGAGTGGGACTAGAAAAGCATTCCCTCCCGTGGGTTCTCTCAACATAATAGTGCGGGTGCTAGTGTCAATAAGAGCACCATGATACTTCATCAAATTCATGCCTAAGATTACACTTATTGACAACCCGGCAATATTATCAAATCTGTGGTATACTCCTCCCTTGTATCACGATGAGTACATTTTTGACTATTTTTTTGGTAGTAACAGTAATTCTCTTTGAACTTATGTTGAAACCCCTTTGTTTACTTCAGTTATTTCTTGACCATGTCTAGATGCAAATGCTTGACTCATAAATGAATGAGAAGCTCCCGAATCAAATAAAACAACAATGGGATGCTTGTTGACAAGAAACATACCAGCCGTGACAACTTCTCCCATGGGCACTTCCTCCCAATGGTATAATGCACTTGTCCTTGACGTGCCACGGCATTCACCGCCTCGATTGTTACGATTTGGGTTGCCATTCCTCTTGGGGTGGGGACATTCCTTGGACCAATGACCCGGCTTGGTTGCAGTTGAAACATGGTTGATTACTTACGAATCTGTGGAGCTGTCACGATTGCCATTTCCTTTTGGTAAGGCAATAGTGAACGCCTTACGGAATGGTTTCTGTGGCCTGTTATTCTGAGCTTTCGGTGGTGGAGGCCTAAACTTGGGTGCAGGTGGACGGAATTGTGGCCTAGCTGTGATAGGAGCTTTTGATTGGAAAGATCCGGAGGCACCGGCCTCATATGTCCTTTTGCGACCCTTAGCAACTGCATGCATGTTGTTGTGGTTTTCTTGGGTCAAGGCATCACTAATAAACTCGTTGTACGTGGTACATCGAGAATTTGCCATAGTCTTCATCAGTTTGGTACCCAACCCTCGCTTGAAACTCTCTATCTTTTTCTCTTCAGTATCCACAAAACCGAGGAGCATATCTGGACAAGTTGTTGAATGCGTGCATATACTCTGTGAGTGACTTTGTTCCCTGAGTGAGCCTCATAAATTCAGCTGCTTTCATGCGCATCAGGCCCGGGGGAATATGATGTCCCCTAAAAGCCAGCTTGAATTGTTCCTGTGTCACTCGTGCATTAGCAAAGCAGAGACGACAGAAGTGTGTCCACCGGATCCCTCTTTGGTCCTTGCAATTGATGAGAAGCATACTCGCTTTCGGATGCTCTGTGACCCTTAGCAAACAAAATTTCGCTCAATGGTATTCAGCCACTCATCGGCTGCAGTGGGTCCTCTCACCACCTTGAAGATTGGAGGCTTCGTGTCCGAAACTCCTTGAATGTCTTTGTCTTTGATTTGGCTCATTACAGTTGTTGTGGGTGGCCCACGGCGGTGTTTTTTTGCGATAAGGCGCAAAGCTTCTTCCATTGTCCTTTGGCTCCCCAAGAATCGAGCAAAGAACTCCTGAAAGCGGGGCAATGGCGGTGGTGGTGGTAAGTCATCACCACCATTGCCATCGTGGATCGCTACCGACTCAAAGACGGTGCTTGGCATCATCTGAAGTTGCAACAATAAGCGATTATTGGTTGATGTCAAGAGATTGCAGATGAATCATAATCATGCCAAACTGAAATCCTTTGGAGAAATTCTCAAATTCACAATAAAAATAGAGGCATAACAATTCATTCTCGCAACATGGCATCCCCAATTTGACCACTTATCGCGCTCATAACGCATGCAAAGTTAAATCGTGATCACCAACAAGGAACGGAATGGCATTGATGTTCAACCAAAGGTGCACTTAATCAACATTACATGATAGTCTGGTTACAAATGCCAAATTCAAGCTACAGGTCCATTACATGAAGAAAGGTGATACATTAGTCCTTCCACTAAGTGCTAAGCGATCTAATCCTCATCGTGATCACTATCGAGGTCGACTTAAGATCATCTCCTTCCTCCGGTTCTACTTCTTCTTCAAGCTCCACTTCTTCTTCTCCTTCCTCGTACCCTTCTAGATCCATTTCTACGGCTCCAGGTGGGACATAAGGGTGGAGCTGATTGTTCAGAAGATGAACCTCTTCATGCAGATTATCATTGTATTCTTTCGCATTAGCAATTTCTTTGTCCTAGCTCAAACTGTCGAGCTCTTAGGACATTTTCCCTTGTCCAAGCTGCATTTCACTGGTGAGTTAACCGAGTCATCTCTTTAGTGAGCCTTTCAATCTCGGCGTCGTGCTCCCTCTGAAGCTGACATCGGTCCTCGCGGGCATGACCAAGAGCACCAGACACACGTCTGAGGCTACCTTCAACTCCATCCAACACTCTCATTATTGCGAACATGGCGCTCATGGAAGGGTTATCACTGTTCTGCCTTTCTGCTGTACCAATCTCCAAAGATTTTCCTCTTGTCTGCTGCCATGAGTCAGTGGAGGGGTTACCTCTTGGAAAGACTCCAACCAAAGCGGCTGCTGCCTCTCGAGGAAAATGATCCATGATGTCCTCAGATCCCAAAGATCGCCCTACCGGTTTGCTTCTTGGCAGATCCCGCCAGATTGACTCATAACACCAGCCTGTCCACTCAGAATCGTCACCTCAGGGACGAACAACGGCCTCCACAGTAACTAAGAGACCTTCTCCCAACTGCTCATTCGCCCAGAAATAGCGGGGTTCCATTCCATCAGGATAGCCTACATAACTGAGCACTCTCCACAAGAGTGTAGGCATCCCAAACTCTCCAAGGAACATGTGTCGTTTGTGGCAGTGCACGTGGAGCAAGGCGACGGCGGGGAGCTCGCCTCCGGTGGACTTTGCGAAGTGTCAGCAGTGCGTGCCATCTGCACCATTAACATGTACCCCTTGGTGAGACAATGTCATACTGGATAAGAGTTACATAACCGAGTAAGAATTTTATAAGGGGAGGAACAATGTAATTATGTGAATGGTAATTATCATGATGCATGCTCGTTCCGTACGTCCTCACAAACTTAGGAAAAATTTGTTTCTAGCGGTAGACACGGTGGCATACATACGTTCTCTCATAAATAGCGTAACTAGTCGAGCTACACGTTTCGCTGTTAGTGTACCTGCATAAGATCTCATTTCAGCCCTAAACCCATAATGAATATGCAGAATGTAATTATAAATACTTCCATATATGTATACCTATACATATACTTCCGTATCAATCTACCCGACAATAATTTAACCCACAATTAAATACGTACCATATACACATGCAAGCATGCATACATAGCCGTACCAAAGCTACTCTTCCCGACCGCATGCTCACATCTTGCGGTCATACACTCATCTTACCTTGGCGTAGAGGCATTTGATCCATACATTACCATTCAAGTGAATGGCATCCATACAATAGCACGTACAGTATGGACGACGAAGTAAAAACCCCATGTTAGTACTTAAATAGCCACCTAATAGTCCTTAATTTGGGCATAAGGAAAGTGATCATTGGCACACTTTAGATTTCAAATACCTATTATATAACTATTAGTTGCTAGAGAAGGGTTTTCGGAAAACAAAAACTTTTGTTTTAAATACACTTGTGACAATTAACGTTGAATCTCTTGCTCGATGCCATTTGTCGCAGCAGAATCCCGACCAATTTATAAGAATACAAGTACAATGGCAATCAACAAGCGGTCGCCTTTGTCATACTTGAACCCATATAAACCCGGTAGTCCGTCGAGTACCACGACGGGTCTCGATAAACGATTTACAACAACCAAGATCGTACAGGATTCAACATACATGCCACATATTACATAAAGTTCACAGATACTTTTCATCATCAGAGTACGAATAAAAATTATTACAAACCGAGTTTGATAGATAAAGCGGAAGCAAATAAGTTCGAAGATAAAGTTTCCAACAGAGTTTGATACAGTGCCAAGCTAGATCACGGTCCACAAAAGCAAGGATAGGAATTACTAAAGAAGCCTGCCCAAGGCTTACTCCTCATCCACAGCGGGATAGAAGCAACTCTTGCAATAACCATGATACACAGTGCCATCTGCAACATTGGGAAAATAAACCCTGAGTACGAGAAGGTACTCAGCTAGACTTACCCGTCATAAACCAGAAAATAAAATGACTCCAAGGATTATGCAAGAAATTTGTATAAGTGGACGTAACTTGACAACATTTTTGCGTAAAAGCAATTAAATCATGGTACGATTACTAATTCTTTACCAAGTTAATTATAACTATTCATTTCTAGGTTAGCAACTATCCTGTGCCAAACATGTGGTACATCCATTAGAAGCATACAATAGTAACCATAGCAGGTATTGTAATTCCATTTTCGTCTGAACCATCATGTTCCATAACACAATTACTACGATGTTGGGACTAGCCAAGTTTTTCACTATCCGGGAGAGACGGCGATTCGAATCGATTTCAACCAGCTGGGAATTTATTCCTAACACAAACCCTGTCTAGTCTACCAAACCACGATAGCCTTAGGTCACCTTTGGTACAACTCCGGTACACATTTCGTGGGTCCGTCTTTGCGCGCAAGCAAACTGGAACACCAGATGCCGGGATGCTCGAGCCAAGCCCGCCCTTGGGCTCGATCGATCATTCCCGGAAGGAGCGCACAATGTGAATCGATTCCCGTCCCGAGTTGAATTACTCGGCTTCAGCGGTCGGAACGAATTATCCGACCAGCTAAGTGAGAGGCATGCGTTCAATCTTGTCAGAAGCACCAACAACAGTACGGTCCTTAATCGACATAGACGGGATAAATCCACACCCAAGACCTCCATGTCTTGTTGCTTCTCTATCTACTTCCCGTCCGGTCTCGATTTACTTTTACCACATGGTTCATTCCACGATAGCAGAGATATAGCCAACCGTGCTCCAGTATCCACCTATATCTCGCAGTGACAGGACATCACCCGACTTCTACCGGTCTAAGCATGGCTAAGCATATATATTCGATCCACGGACCTATACCGATTCTGGTGTAATATTTGGACAAGGAATGTACATGCATCAAGTGGTTTCATTCAACTCTTATAACCTAATGCATCAATCATAAATACGTAAGTAAACATTTGTAAATTCTGGGAGACTTATAATGCTCCGGGCTTGCCTCGTGAGAAAGGAAGTAGGGCGATGGTCAGGACACTCCGGAAGCTCTTCAGGGTTCTGCTCCACGCCTTCGGGAGCTGCGGCTTGCGGATCCTCCTGCGGGTTCCCTTCCTCTGCTTCTTCGAATTCCAGCAACGTGATCTCTTCCTCCGATCCTAGATGCATGAGTATGGTATAAGTATTACGAATGCATATATGTTAACAAGTGCATCACGTTGTTTGAGTAGATGCATATCTCTTCTCGATTATTACTTAACTACTTCTACAATGCATCGACTATGCCACAAACAGTAGCTACTTGTTTCACTCATAACTGGAGTTCTACAAATCCAAAAACAGTGATCCAGGACTTTCTGGAAAGCTTATCAAATTCTCTACCACTTTGTTATTAACCATTTTTACAGTACACATCATTTTAAACATGCAATTCATCAAACTCTAGAATCAGTCCAGAAACTATTCAACATGCAATATAAAGTAACGATACTTCTACTTCATGCAATCATTCAAAATTTGACAACATAGAATCCACCAACAGTTTAAGCATACCAATTACATTTAGAATCATATAATGGTGAGGCCTAAACTATTTATTAAATTGCCTTTATTATTTTATTTAGATATCTAGGTTAAATAATAAATATATATCAGATGTGCTTCATAAATTCTCAAAAATTTACAGAGCCTTACTAATGCTATCAAAGGACTGCTATAAAAATTTCAGGTCATTTTACTAAGTAGAACATTCTATACAAAAATGATAAGGCAGCAAGGCTTGAAATAGCATAAATGGAAAACCCTATTGAAAAGTGTCAAGCAACAGATTTCATATTTTTCTTAGCATCCACATGGTACTAGGATTACCTCCAACAAATTTCATGAATTTTGGACTCATAAATAATTTATGAAAATTCATGCAAGGATTAACTAGTCATAAAATAAAAATCTATAACTACAAATCTACTCATGCACTGGTCCTCAAATTTTTACCAGGGCTCACATATGCTAAGATTAGTTCACCACAAAAATTTCATAATTTTTGGAGCACAAGAACTCTAGATATAAAATAAACAAATTTGAATGCATTCAAAAGCACATTTCAAATCCCTATTTAAATCTCCAGAAATTTCTACTGTTGAAACCAAGAACATATTTTTCTTAAATACTACACTTCCTAAGGAACACAACCATATTTATTTCACAATTTTTAGGAGCTACCAAACTGAAGATATGAAAATCACAAAAGAAATCAAAAACTGGATCAAATGAGCTATCCTTCACTATCATCATGTGTCCGACTGGTGGGACCCGGTGGTCGAGGACCCCACATGTCATTGACTCGAAGCAGAAAGCAAGGGCTGCTGCTGTGGTGTTGGCGCTGAC
This sequence comes from Miscanthus lutarioriparius, assembly GCA_904845875.1. NCBI lineage: Eukaryota > Viridiplantae > Streptophyta > Magnoliopsida > Poales > Poaceae > Miscanthus > Miscanthus lutarioriparius. The sequence continues at coordinate 43,546,380 of CAJGYO010000019.1, forward strand.
GAGCTCGCCGACGGCGCGAGGTTGCCGGGCGGTGACATCATCACTACGCGATCACGTGACCTAACGCATCTATTGAGCCACTTGGCCGGCCCTATTTATCGGCCAGTAAGGAGGACGGACGGCGGCGGCAATGGCAGAGCGCGGCGAGGTGGGACGACGGGCGAGACGTCGGTGAAAGCTCTGGTGACGCAAACACAAGCTCGGACGAGCATCTACGAGCTATGGTTGGCCTATTCTTGGCGCTCAAAGCGTGGCACTGGGGTGGTGCAGTTAGGTGGGACCACGGCGACGGAGGGTGGTGGAGGAGCTCGCGAGGCGGCGCTGGGTTAGAGCTCACCGAGCTTGAGCAGTGAACCTCGGTCGGGCGCAGGAGTTTGGGAGGACGGTGATGCACGATTTGCGGTGGTGAAGGAGCAGCGAGGATGAGCTGTCGTCGGCAATGGCGCCGGTGGCTCTCGGTGCGGGGACGGCTGCAGCTACGGGCGAGGAAGAAGGCTGAGGCGAGGCGAATGGTGTGTTCGGCTGAGTGCGAGCGAGCGCCGAGAGGGTTAAGGCGCGAGTTGGCCTGCCTAGCCACCACACACGCAGCAGCGCCGGTGACGTGTGCCGGCGGCTGGCTCCTGCGGCGCTGCGCAGACGCTCGACGGTGTCGGCCATCGAAGCAGCGTCGCTCGGCTCATTCAGAGCCGCGAAACAAGCCTGACAGCGGTTTTTCTCGTCCATTTAACTGCCAAACCGTGGCTTCAAACCGCAAACTTTCTAACCATCATTTGTAGACCTATGCACCATCTACAAATCTTGTTCAGTAATCGTGTTCTAATTTTCAACCAACATCGAGTAAAATCAACGCAAATCTGGCTGCATACACACTATCAGTACACTTGACTTGGCAAAATCTGCTAAGTGTTGAATTTTTGTGATTTGATGATTTTTGAAATCCAATTTCACACATGTTAGGAGCTGAATCAGTCAAAGACCCAAAAATCAAAGTTGTTCCTTATGTTAAACACTACAACTTTGCTTTAGTGAACTCCTCTATGCAAGGTCTCTAACACCTAGTTCAACTTTAGTCAAACATGCTACATTCCAAAGATGACTTGAGCAAGAACTATGACTTAATGATCTATTTGGCCCTAGCCCTAAATACCAAAGTTGTTCATGATGATACTCTAAGCATGTTTAAACAATTTGCAAGGTCATTTAAGCATTTCATGTAGTAGTCACTCATAGAGCTATTTAAATTAATCACATGAAATATGCCTTAAAGACTTGATTATGAAAAATGGCATTCATGATCCATGTTCTAATTGTGAACCTAAGCATTGCCAAATATTTTGGTGACTCAAATCTACCAAGTACATGTTTACATTCATGACCATTTGCATATGTACAAAGAAACATACAATAACAAGCAACGTTGCATATGTTTCACATCAAATGTTTCAATTATAAATGATGATTTATGAATGCTTGATGCTCATGCTCATGTTATGCAAGTCAAGTTATGCAAGGCTAACACCCGAGGTGTTACACAGGAGTTCATTAAGGAGGCGGGTGAGTATACGGGCGCCCATGTGCTAAGCATGGTGCGTGCCCACTACCCTCTGATCGATATCAAGCGCCTAGAGGCTGGATACCCGAAGGAAGTAGACCCAGATAAGGCGGAGGAGCTTTGGGTGGCCAAGCTAGACCTATCGTCAAAGATAATTGGCGACATTAATCTGTGTGGAGGTGGGACAGCACCTGTACAGGGTATGCCATCGACAAGTCAGCTGGAAACGCCATCTGTTGCTAGCCAACCGATGACGCCTGCGGTCTCGACTAGCCAGGCATCAGCGGGGCCATCCCCTTCAGCTCGGCTAGCACAAGAGTCCCCGAGACTCGAGTAGAATATCGGAAGCAGCGAGCAGTAGGTGCCGCGCGCCCCGACCAGCCAATGTAATAGGCTTAGAGCTGTAGAAGGAGGACATAGTTGTGTTATTGTAAACTTGGGCCTCTTCAGGCAAGCTTGTAATAACGTAACTGTATATCATTATAAGCTTGTTTGCTTTGTATAAAGCGTATTTAAGCTTGAAACTTATGTTGGTGGAACTAAGTGAGAACATAATAACGTTCTGTTTAGTTGTACCATTTTACCCGACACATCATCCTGAAAAGTTTGTGCGGCCCTAGTTTGCCATGTGGTCAGAGTGTGAGGTGCGTGACCTGTGCACACGCAGACGCAGACAAGTCAAACCAAGGGGGACCTGCCGATCACCCGCAACGTAGAGAGCGGATCCCATGCACGTGTTGGGAGGAACCGGAGACAGGTCCTGCTCTGAAAACCGTAGAAGGAGTGGTGGTCGGCTTTTACTGGCTAAGTTAGAATAACCATATAAGTCGAAGTGACACATTAGAGTGGTCGGAGAAATAATAATAGCTTTATTGAAGTAAATCGAAAATACAAAAGGGGGTACATATCTCAGTAGTTAAGCATAGAAACGTCTAAGCTTGTCGATGTGCCACGAGTTTGGTACGTCCGTACCATCCAGGTGAGCTAACCTGTAAGACGTTGGTCGTGTGACCTCCTTGATCATGAAGGGCCCCTCCCATGGGGTTGCGAGTTTATGGACACTAGCCTGGTTCGTCTTCCACTTCAGGACCAGGTCCCCGACCACAAAAAACTGCTCTTTAACGTTCTTGTTGTAGTACCTGTGCAAAATAGCAAGGTACTTGGCCGTACGTACACAAGAATCGAGCCGCTTCTCTTCTGCGCTATTCACTTCTAGCTCCCGTACTTCATTGGCCTTGCCTTCGTCGAAGTTCTCTACCCGTGCTGATCTAAAAGCTATATCTGTAGGGAGGACCGCCTCAGCGCCGTAAACCATAAAGTATGGCGAGACGCCGGTGTTACGGCTGGGCTGAGTTCTGAGTCCCCAGACCATGGCTAGTAACTCTTTGAGCCATCTTCCGGGAGCCTTGTCATTTTCTCTATACACCCTCTTCTTCAACGTGTCCAAGATCATGCCATTTGCCCGCTCGACCTGTCCATTAGCTCTAGGGTGCGCCACCGAGACGTATTTTACTACTATGCTCCTTTCATCGTAGAAGTCCCAAAAAGCGTTCCCGGTGAACTGAGTACCCAGATCGGTTATGATGCTGTTCGGTATGCCCGAAACGATGGATGACCTGGTCGAGGAACATGACAGCCTTTTCTGAGGATGCCTGTACCAAAGGCATGTATTCTATCCACTTAGAAAATTTGTCGATCAGCACAAAGACGCATGTAAATTTCCCTGGAGCCGGTTTGAAGGGCCCGATCATATCCAGTCCCCAGCATGCGAAGGGCCAGGAGGCTGGTATTGTCTGGATCTCATGTGCTGGTACGTGGATTCTCTTGGTGAAGAACTGACAACCCTCACAGTGGCGGACTAGCCTCTCTGCGTCGGATACTGCTGACGGGCAATAGAACCCTGCTCGGAAAGCCTTGCCGACCAGCGTTCTTGAGGCCACGTGGTTGTCGTGGGAGCCAGAGTGGATTTTGTCCAGGAGATGTTCGCCATCCTCCTGGGTTATGCACTTCATCAAGATTTCCTCTTTTGCGTTCTTGCGCCATAGCTTGCCATCAACGAGCAGGTACTGCTTACTGCGACACATCAGGCACTCATTCTCTGTTCGATTAGTGTAATCGCTGCCATCTGTTAGGTACTTGATGAAAGGTATTCTCCAGTCAGGCTCATGAGTGGTCGGAGGGGGCTCGGCGGTGCTTGACGCTAGAACCGTAGCCACCAATTGCTGGTCTGGAGGCTTGTCTGCCGTGGAATCTTTCTCTTCGATGGACGGCGTGAGCAGGTCTTGGACGAATATGCCATGTGGGATTTTTGCTCGGGATGATCCTAACTTTGACAGTGCATCTGCTGCTTGATTCTTGTCCCGGACCACGTGTATGTACTCGATGCCATAGAACCTGCCTTCCAGCTTTCTGATCAAATTGCAGTATGCTTCCATCTTTTCGCTGGTCATGTCCTAGTCCTTGTTGAGTTGGTTGATGACCAGAGCAGAGTCTCCATAGATGTAGAGACGTTTAATGCCAAGCTCAACCGCAATGCGCAAACCATGTAGGCATGCTTCGTACTCGGCGGCATTATTAGATGCTGGGAAATAAATCCTGAGGACGTACCGGAGCTGCTCCTTGGATGGTGATATAAAAAGGACTCCTGCTCCCGCACCGTCAATGTTGAGAGAGCCGTCGATGTACATCATCCAATATTCGTCAGATCCGGGAGAGGCAGGCGTGCTTAAGTCTGTCCACTCGACGATGAAATCGACAAGTGCCTAAGACTTGATTGTAGTGCGGCTTGCAAATTCCAAGGAAAAGGGGCATAGCTCCATTGCCCATTTGACGATGCGCCCGTTCGCATCCCTGTTGCTAATGATGTCTCGCAGAGGGTACTCAGTCATGACCACCACACAATATCCACCGAAGTAGTGTTTCAACTTTTGGGATGTTATTAGTATGGCGTAGATCAACTTCTGAATCTGTGGGTACCTGGTCTTGGACTCGTTGAGTACCTCACTAATGAAATAGATTGGTCGCTGTGCCTTGTAGACATGGCCGGGCTCGTCTCGCTCGACCACCATGGTCGTGGAGACCACTCGATTGGTAGCCGCAATGTATAGCAGGAGTGTTTCGTCTTCTCTTGGAGCAGTGAGTACCGGAGGTGACGTAAGGTATTGTTTCAGCTGTGTGAAGACAACGTCTGCTTCCTCTGACCACTCAAACTTTTCGGATGCTTTGAGTAGTTTAAAGAACGGTAATCCTTTTTCGCCTAATCTTGATATGAAACGGCTGAGAGCGGCCATACATCTGGTAAGCTTCTGAACATCCTTCACCTTTTTGGGCGGCTTCATGTCCAAAACAGCTTTGACTTTTTCCGGGTTAGGGCGTATGCCGTCGCGACTGATGACGTTGCCGAGGAGTATGCCAGAAGGAACACCAAAGATGCACTTCTTTGGGTTTAATTTCCACTAGAATGTGTTAAGGGCTGCAAAAGTGCGTCCCAGATTGTCAACAAGGGTATGAGCTTCCTTGGTTTTGACAACTATATCATCAACATAAGCCTCGACGAGGTCATCTTTTATCTCGTCTTTGAGGCAAGCTTGTATAGTGCGTTGGTAGGTAGCCCCGGCGTTCTTGAGCCCGAACGACATGGTCGTGTAGTAGTAGGCGCCAAAGGACGTGATAAAAGATGTCTTGATCTGGTCATCCTTTTTGAGAGCAATCTGGTGATAACCAGAGTAGCAATCGAGAAAAGAAAGGAGCTCGCAACCGGTGGTTGAATCTACGACCTCGTCTATGTGAGGCAAGCCGAAGGGGTCTTTAGGGCAGTGTTTGTTGAGATCAGTGTAATCAACACACATTCTCCATTCATTATTCTTTTTGTGTACAAGAACCGGGTTGGCTAACCACTCCGGATGATACACTTCTTTGATAAATCCGGCTGCCAAAAGCCGTGTAACTTCTACCCTAATCGCCTCCTTTTTGTCGCGAGCGAACCGTCGTAGCTTCTGCTTGGTAGGTTTGGCCTTGCCATTGACATTCAAGGACTGCTCAATCAAGTTCCGAGGTACATCGAGCATGTCAGCAGGTTTCCATGCGAACACATCCACGTTGCTCCTCAAGAACCTAACGAGCGCGTCTTCCTATTTGGGATCCAGGTTGGCCCCGATAAGGGCCGTCTTGCTGGAATCACCATCGACCAGCTGGATCACCTTGTGCTCCTTGGACTTGATGTTCTTGCGTGGAGCCTCGAGCTCCAGGATCTCCTGGTGGTCAATCAAGGTCTTCTTGGCATTGAGCACGGTCTCGGCCATGCGAATAGAGAGGCCGTGAGCCTCTGCTATTTTGAAACTGTCATCTTCACAGGTATAAGCTGCGTACACGTTGCCTCGGAGGGTTAGAACTCCTTTCTCGGTAGGCATCTTGAGCACCAGATACCTGTAATGAGGTATGGCCATGAACTTGGTGAGCGACGGTCGACCAAGAATAGCATGGTAGGTGCCATCGAAGTCGGCAACCACGAAGTTGACGTAGTTGGTGCGGAAGTGATCCGGGGTCCCAAACTGCACTGGTAGCGTGATCTGCCCGAGAGGTGTAGAGCTTTGTCCGGGGAGAACACCCCAGAACTATGCCTCGTATGGCTTGAGGTCTGCCTGAGCTATCTTCAGGGTGGGCAGACTGTTCTTGAACAGTATATCAATGGAGCTGCCGCCGTCGATCAGTACTCTGTCGAACTGAACTTTGTTGATACAAGGATCGAGGACCAGGGGAAAATGCCCTGGCTCATGTATTGTGGCCCATTGGTCCTTTCTGCTGAAGGAGATTTCACGGTGAGACCACGGAGGGAGCCGCAGATCGGTCAGGAGATTGTCGGTGTTGGCCACGTTCAAGCAAGCGCGGGTGAGCAGCTTGCGTTCTCCTTTGGTCTCGATGGACACTTTGCCTCCGATGATGGTGTGCACGCGATCGGTTGGCTTGACGTACTTGTGATGGGGGTTTGCATCGTCGTCGTCGTTATCCTCATTGCGCTATTCCCCTGCGTCGTTAGGCTTGTCGGACGTATCCGGAGCTTGTTGACGCGTGTAGATAGACTTGAGGACGTGGCAATTCTCCATGGTATGGTTTGACTTAGGATGGAGCTGGTAGGGCCCCTTCAATGCCTTGGCGTAGTCGTCTTCATAGTTACGACGTCCACCACCCTTTTTAACGGTGTTGACCTCGCCGTCGTCTTCCCGAGCACGCTTGCTCCTATAATCGTCACGGCGGTTACGCCGTTGATTACGTTGATCACGGTGGTCGCGGGAGTCGTTGCGCTGGTTGCGGCGATCAAAATTGTCGTTCCGACCACGGTTGCCGCGGTAGTCGTCGCGGTGTGGTGGGTGGTCGGAGCGCGGAACCCTTGCTGCTTCTTCAATAATTATCTTTTTAGCGTCGTCGGCGTCCGCGTATTTCTTAGCGGTGGCTAGGAGCGCTGTGACTGAATCAGGTCTTTTGCAGAGGAGCTTGTCCCTTAGGGCATCATGGAAGCAGAGGCCAGTGATGAAAGCCTCGATTGCCTCATTGTCGGAGATTGATGGGACCTTGATGCGCATCTCTGAAAAACACCGGACGTACTCGCACAGCGGCTCATCTTTTCGATCTCGAATACGTTGCAGATCATATTTGTTGCCTGGTTGTTCACAAGTAGCAATGAAGTTGTCGATGAAGGCTTGCTTGAGCTCCTGCCAAGAGTCGAAATAGTTCGCCGGCAAGCTGACCAGCCATTGGTGACCCGCATGGCCAACAGCGACTGGGAAATAGTTAGACATGACGTGCTCGTCCGCCATGGCTGATCTGCACGCAGTCTCGTAAAGCATGACCCATAATTTGGGGTTTTCCTTGCCGTTGTACTTCTGAAGCTTCTCGAGCTTGAAATTCTTGGGCCATATGACTTGGCGAAGGTGTGGAATAAACTGCTTCAAACCCGGCGGGCCATGGGCAGTGTCATATTCCATACGGCGATAACTTTCGTGGGATGCTCGATCGTCGGCTCTCTGGTTGATGCGAACGCGCAGATCGCATCCACCGAGGTAATGGCAGAGATCGTTATTGCCATCGCGGTGATCTCGATTGCCATCTGGATTAGCCCTGCAACCGTGGTTATCGCGGCGATTGTCGCGGTTGTCCCGGCGGCGGTTGTCGTCCTGGCCACCATCATGGCCACCGTTTCCTCCTTGACGGTTGTCTGATGGGTTGTTGTTGCGTGAGCCATGTTGGTTGGGCGGCTGTGAGCGACTTGGGTGCTGGCGGCTGTGGCTTGACTCGACCGAGACGGATGGAGCCCGAGCTTGGTTTGCAATCTCTACGGTCTGGGCCATAGCAGCCGTCAGATAGGCTTGTATTTCATCATGAACTGCTTGGGTTTCCGGGGTGTTGGGTAGCCGTTGCATTATTGCCATGGCGATGGCTACATTGGCACTTGGAGTTCTGAAGACCTGTTTGTCCCCCACCCTGTCGAAAGCATCGTTGAGGTCACGTGGCTGGACCCTTATGCGTCGTGCCTCCTGGTCTGCTTTGGCTTCAATTTGTCATCGATTAAACCGGTCAATATTGCGTGCTTCGCATGTAGTCCTTTCTTGTTCTGTTTCGCCAACTGCTGGCGGTTCGTCATTGCTGACAACATGGATCAGATCCCCCCGTCTTGGCAGGAAAGACGGGAATTGTGAGAACCCCGGGGCGTGGTCTGGGATATCTAGATCGTACTTGACGCCTTCATCTTCGTGATGCTGAAGCTCGGTGTGGACAGATGCATTAGATGCGGTGCCAGACGAGGAGCTGGGGTCGTCCTCTTGGACTGTGTGAACGGATCCTTCTTGATAATCTTCAATCTAGATCATGTTGACGAAGTCGCGCGGCTTCGGCTGAGGTCGGTGCATAAGACACAAATCCAAGCGGCATTGTAGGTCATAGGCGTAGCTGGAGGCAGCGTTTTGTAGGCCGTAGGGCTAGACCTGGTAGTTCTCCATCGAGGCTTCGTACTTGGAGAGCCGGAGACCCGTCGCGAAGGCTGGCCAGCGATGAGCAGAGCGCCCTTGAGGAGTAGATGTGACCACGAGATCTGTACCAAGTCATGCAAGATGACTGGTCCAAACTAGTCGGGTAGATCTGTTGTGGGGAGTCGGTTACCTGCTCATTAGGCTGACTTTGAATCATACTTACTAGAGCCAGGGTTTCAACAAGCTTGGTGCCGACCCGATCGATGGAGTTGAGCAGGTCGGTGTTGTCGATCCGCCTCCCTTTGTAGTGGGGAAGCGGATGACAAGTTGTCAGCGTGGCTGAAGGTGATGTAGGCGTGGTCGGAGCCAGATGTACCGTGGTTGGAGCTAGATCCATCGTGGTCGGAGCCGCATCCATCGTGGTCGGAGCCGTGTCCACCGTGGTCGGAGCCGTATCCATCATGGTCGGAGCCGTGTCCACCGTGGTCGAAACCGTATCCACTGTGGTCGGAGCCGTAGCCGATGTAGGTGAAGCAGTGGTCGACGCAGACTAAATACACGCCTCCTCCGGGGTCATGGCGATGAAGTCGTCGGAGCCGGTGGTCCAGGTGATCTGGCCAACGGTGAATGTGAGGCCGTTCGGCGTAGCCATGGAGCCGGAGATGATGACTGTCTTGTTTGCTTGGGAAGTAGTACGCACACCCCCTACCTGGCGCGCCACTATCGACGAAATATGGTCGGCAGTCTACCTAGGGGTATACCCAAGGTAGTAGATTGTCGGCAGACAGATGCGCAAGCTACAAACAAGACGGTGACGCAAGACAGACACAAGGTTTTATCCAAGTTCGGCCGCCAAGAAGGCGTAATACCTACGTCCTGCGTCTGATTTGTATTGTTGTATGTCAATGAGAGATGATTTTTAGAGGGGTCCCCTGCCCGCCTTATATAGCTTGGGGGGCAGAGTTATAGATCTAGAAACTAATCCTAGCCAGTTACAATTGCCATATGTGGCCGGATAAGGATTCCTATTCTAACCGACCAGGATCTTGATTGATCGCCAAATCCACCTTGACTCCTTACGCGGGACTCCAATCAGGTTAACTGGGCCGCACGTCGTCTTTTGGTGGACCGAACCCATCGATCCGGGCCAGCCCAAGCTTAGCCATAAGGGTATAGGGGTTAATACCCCCACAATTATCAGCTGCTCCTCCTCTTCGGATAGAGGCTGCTACAGAGAAGGTACTGTATCCTCTTCGCCATCTATTTTGTGATAAACTGATTCAAACCCCCTAATCAAGATTTCCCTTATACATAGACACTCGATCTTCCAGCCCAGAGCTACTCCTTCAATCTTGAGGAATATTTTGATAACGATGAAATCAGATCGTCGGCTACTTCCTCTAGTGAAGCTTTGTCGGAGGACACTAGAAATCGGCTGAGAAATACACTACCAATATTCAAGAAGAATATAGCCGATCTAGTCCAAGATGTTGATTCAATGCAGAGAGTTTTCTTGGCCATTAAGGGCGATCCATCCCCAGCTCTCTCTAGAGTCTTGTCATCTTTGTCTACTTTCAAAGATCAGGCTTTGAAGGTGAAAAAGACTCAGAGAAATTTGTCCAATCATGAAGCCCTACTAGCCAGGGGGAACTCCAATAGGCAAGAGGCTAAAGAGCTGGCGTGGTTGATTGATGACTTGAAGAACTCCCTCAGGACCGATCCAAAGTTGTCCCAATTGGAGATCAAGCGTGTAGAACATGAGAAGGACCTGGAAACGTGAAGGCTGCCATTGATCATCGCAAGTCCACTCTGGCCCGAGACATGCCTATCAATTTAACCCTGTAATTGACAAGGAGAGAAAGTTTATCAGTAATTTAGGGTGGAACATGCCGGTGTTGCCAGACAGTCCCGAATGTGCGGCTTTGAGAGCCGATATGAAAGAAGATCGACTAAATAGTCGATTCCAGCATATTCATAAGAATAAATCAGTTAAAGCTCATGGGGTTGTGTAAGAAGAATCGGTTATCGTTCAGGATGAATATCATTCTTTAGACAAATATTGGTCAATGGCAATAAGATATTAACAATAATTAATTTATACTGAGCCAATGACTGCAAGTAACCGAACCTCTTTATAAAAGAAATAGTTCATTGTCATTCAACCATTTAATAGAGACAAATCTAATAAACATATTAGATCTCATCTATCTCTATGACCAGTGGGGCATGAGGCAGAATCATGCAGGCCATAGAAACAACAATAGACTCGACGACCCTAACTTATTACTAATATCAGTGGGGCATGAGGCAGAATCATGTAGGCCGTAATACAATAATAAGATCATGGGACTAACACATCTTTCAACCTATCGCTACTTCAATGGTCTCGTGACATGAACTATTCGTGAAAGCACTCGATATCGGCTAAAACAGCAGAGTTAGGCATAGCGTACAGTTAAGATCATGCCCTCTTAGAAACAGATCTACCAAATAACGATCCCCACTCCACGGTGCTAACAGTGGGGTGTGAGGCAGAATCACACAGGCTGTGATAACGGGCCATGGAATGGTTTTCGCTAGCCAATAGATCTACTCAAGATCAAACACATCTTAACCGCACGCTATGCATGATTAAGATTGATATAAAACAGCCGATAAAACATAACTCATCGTTTAAAGTGTAGATTAGATCAAATTTAGATTAACAAACGATGGGTTAAAAAAGGATATAAGGCCGATCTAGATCAATCCCAATTGGGTGAAGTGATATTGTTGTAATTAAATAAATAATGAAAGCAATAAGCAATATCAGTAACTTAATGAATCTATCCGAAGGAATGCCACCCTTAGATAGAGCCGATAACTTGACCTTAATCTAGTTCAAGCAGTAGAGGTTGACCGGATCGATGCAGCCTTACTTGAACTAGACAAGAGTTGATAACTAACTTATACCAGAGTCGCAGTGGAGGTCGACCGTATTGATGCAGCCGTACAAACAGAGGTATAAGCCATGATAGTACTTATAGACAAGCAGTGGAGGTCGACCGGATCGATGTAGCCATACTTGCTGAAGAACTCATCGAGATCTACTCTACTCCTACTCCTACTCCTAAGGGGTGGCTAGAGCCGAAAAAAGTAAATAACTTGTATTTGATTGATTGTATGTCCCTTACAATAGCCAGGGTTTGATATTTATACCCGGAGCCTAAAAATAAATCCTACTTGAGTACGACACAGTACAATCTTTGGTACGAAGAAAACATTCCTATTTTAAGATAACTTGGACTATAATCTTTCTCCTTTTGTAGAGTCCGATATGTATCTTCTCGATGCCAATCATATATCATCATCATTATCTACTGACGACATTTAAAGAGAACCGATCCTAGTGTCGCATCTGAACCAGCAGATATCAATCTTTACGCAATTGACTCCTTGATTTGCACAATCTTGGAAGCCTACGAGTTCCCGCGCTCTTCTTCCAAATTTTGGTGTAAATAGAATGGAACTGAGAACTATATGGATTGACCGCTGAGAATCTGGACCCGGTCACCAGCTCACCCAAGTCGGATCCCTATGAATGGGATGTTGGGGCCCCACTCAGACTAGCCCATTGATAGCTCACCGAGCACCATGATTCATCCGTAGAGGAAAATCATGACATGGCTCGGCCCCTCTGTTTTCATTGGAAAAAAGTGTGAGTCCAGCTTAATGTTGAGAATAACATTAGCCTCACCCAAGTCTTTCATCTCAAAGTTACTCGACAAAAAATCTTTTACTTCTTTGATCACATTTAGATTGTTGCCAAATATTAATATATCATCCACATATAGGCATAGTATCACACCATCACCACCACCAAACCGATAATATACACATTTATCAGCTTCATTCACAACAAAGTCGGCTGATGTTAAAGTTTTATCAAACTTCTCATGCCACTGCTTGGGGGCTTGCTTTAGGCCGTACAGGGACTTCAATAACTTACAAACTTTACCCTCCTGACCATTTGCAATAAACCCATCAGGCTGATCCATGTAGATCTCTTCCTCAAGCTCTCCATTTAGGAAGGCTGTCTTCACATCCATCTGATGAATGAAAAGATCATGTGAGGCAGCCAGGGATAGCAACACACGAATGGTCATTAGTCGAACAACAGGTGAGTAAGTATCAAAGTAATCTTCACCTTCATTGAAAACAGAGGGGCTGATCGTCGACCGAACCCCTTCTCCGAGGGGGCTTGAGGAAAGTTGGACTCGCACAAAGGCCGAGCACTCGGTCATGGAACGACATACCTCCATAGGGGTTGAAATCAGGAAAGACCTTTTCCATACCACCAAACCTCATGGTTGCACCCTCAAGGGGTTTGATCATGACGAAAGGGAATCGCTATCACCAGGACATGCCGTGGGCGACAAAGGAAGGCCAAGGCCATCAGAGTCCTCCCATTTGGAAAAGCCTCCAAAGGAGTATTCTACTCCTCTATAGGCTTGGGGCCTACTATCAGGGACCAATACTAGGCTACCCGAAGAGGAGGAACTAATGGTCATCAATATTGATTCATTCGAGCAGTCAAGAGTGCGACTATAGCTCCAACCAAACCTCGGACGCATGGGATCCGCCTTGCCCAACACTTGGTTTTGCGCTTCGCCTCGCCCGGCCTCTAGGGAGGGCTTCGCCTCGCTCGACCCCAAGGCCATGGGCTCCACCTCACCTAACCCTTGGGTTTGTGCTCCCCCTCACCTGGACTCTGGGGGAGGGCCCTGCCCTGCCCGACCCTTGGGTTTGCACTCTGCCTCGCCCGACCCCAAGGCCACGGGCTTTGCCTCGCCTGACCCTTGGGTTTACGCTCTGCCTCGCCCAACCCTGGGGTTTGCGCTCTGCCTCGCCTGGCCTCTAGGGGAAGGCTCCACCTCGCCCGGCCGCTAGGGGAGTTCTCCGCCTCACCCGACCCTTGGGTTTGTGCTTCGCCTTGCCCGACCTCTAGGGGAGGGCTTCATCTCACCTGACCCTAAGGCCATGGGGTCCACCTCGCCTGACCCTTGTGTTTGTGCTCCGCCTCACCTGGCCTCTAGGAGAGGGCTCCGCCTCACTTGACCCCAAGGCTGCAAGCTCCGCCTCGCCCGACCCTTGGGTTTGCACTTCACCTCACTAGGCCTCTAGGGGAGGGCTCTGCCTCGCCTGACCCCAAGGCCGCGGGCTCCGCCTCACCTGACCCCGAGGCTATGGACTCCACCTCGCCTGACGGAGCCCCATACCGCCACCAACCACTCTAGGTCCATGTGTATGGGCCTAGCTCAAAGCTCTGACATTAGGGAGGAGACCGCCGCATGCCTTGATGTAACCCATAGCAATGTCGGGCCATACCCGAGGACTCACATCAGGAACAACATTGAGCGTATCGATGTTGTTCTACCTAACCCTCGTATGAACACTGACAGGTGCGTCAGTTCACCACGACGTCCGCTAGGATAGAGTGGAGCACTATGACCGTCAGACGACACCTGCACATGGCGCCAGTGATGGACAGGGCCGCGATGTGGAGCCCTCCCTGTCGACATTTACAGGGTCAGTGGGACCCGCATGAAGGATAAGAAGGACCCGGCGGTCCTGAAGGCCACTCTCTCCCTCTTATTTCTTCTCTTTTCCTCTGTTGTAACCCATGCTTTTCCCTTGGTCTATAAAAGGGAAAGCAGGATGCCCTAGGACTGGCATTAGATTGATCCAAGCCAGACCCGATCGAATCATCACAAACCCATCCAACCTCGAACCGACCAGAACACAACACAAGCATAGGACTGAGTGGCAACCGAGCTCTCGGCACCCGTTCACTCTTTCCACCAGAGACTTGGGACTTGTCCCTCTCTCGCCCATTTGTAACCCCTACTATAAACTTTTGGTGCTAGTAACATGAGCAGCAGCGATGAACTGGACGTAGGGACATTCTGCCCGAACCAGTATAAACCTCGTGTCCTCTAAGCACATCATCTGAGCCAAACACGCAATATTAGAAATTTATTTGTCGGTGGTGACTCAAAACACTAATAGGAAGTCTTTCAACATAACATAGTCCTTGATAATTGATACACAGGTGTGCCACATCCATGTATCTACGTGATATGGAATCATTCACCACTCATGATCCGGTGAGGGGTCTAGAGCATAAAAGAATCCATGGATAGGAGCTATGGTACCTGTAGAACTTAGGATCATGCAGGGTGAGTACTCAAATGTACTCCGCATGACTTACCCCATATAATAAACAAGGATTATGCATTTGGGATAGTAGTAAGGAATGCGTATCAATGCATAAAAGCATTTATACTAGAAAATAAATGTGATCTATGAGGTAGCAGCAGCAAGCATAGCATAGGTAATCAAGTGTAAGCGATTAGCTAGTTGGAGCTCGATCTTCCATGAGTCCTAGTTTCCAATCCCAACTCTAGTCCGCATCTTGAAGTTAGAACTTATTGCTTTCAAAAGTAAACTCTACAAAGAGGTACAAGTTAACCCCACTCGAAAGAAGGGATATCGCCCATAAGACTAGTTAGTACATAAGGGATACCTTAATGTTTCAACCTTTCCCTAACCCAGCCAAGATGTTTGACGAAAGGTTCAACTGATCCCAGTCAATGTGTCGACATAGAATTTTCGTCCCATGCCGAGGGCACACGAGCAAGCCGAAAGGGTCCGCTCGATGGAGCTGGAGATCCGCCTAGCTTCAGCGCAGGGGTGGTCGATCCTGCGCACTCCTCCTGAGACGTGCCAGTCAATTTGCCCCTACAATTGACAAGGAGAGAAAGTTTATCAGTAATTTAGGGCGAAACATGACGGCGTTGCCAGACAGTCCCGAATGTGTGGCTCTGAGAGCCGATATGAAAGGAGATCGACTAAATAGTCGATTCTAGCATATTCATAAGAATAAATCAGTTAAAGCTCATGGGGCTATGTAAGAGGAATCGGTTATCATTCAGGATGAATATCATTATTTAGACAAATATTGGTCAATGGCAAAAGGATGTCAACAATGATTAATTTGTGCTAAGCCAATGACTGCAAGTAACCGAACCTCTTTTTATGTAAAAGAAATAGCTCATCATTATTTAACCATTTAATAAAGATAAATCTAATGAATATATTAGATCTCATCTATCGCTATGACCAGTGAGGCATGAGGCAGAATCATGCAGGCCGTAGAAACAACAATAGACTCAACAATCCTAACTTATTACTAATATCAGTGGGGCATGAGGCAGAATCACGCAAGCCGTAATACAATAATAAGATCATGGGGCTAACACATCTTTTAACCTATCTCTACTTCAACGATCTCATGATGTTAACTGTTCATGAAAGCGCTCGATATCGGCTAAAATAGTCGATTCAGGCATAGCGCACAGTTAAGGTCATGCCCTTTTAGGAACAGATCTATCAAATAATGATCCCCACTCCACAGTGCTAATAGTGGGGTGTGAGGCAAAATCACACAGGCCGTGATAATGGGCCATGGAACGGTTTTCGCTAGCCCATAGATCTACTCAAAATCAGACACGCCTTAACCGCACGCTATGCACGATCAAGATTGATATAAAATAGCCGATAAAACATAACTCATCGTTTAAAGTGTAGATTAGATCAAATTTAGATTAACATACGATGGGTTAAAAAGGATATAGGACTGATCTAGATCAATCCCAATCGGGTGAAGTGATATTGCTGTAATTAAATAAATAATGGAAGCAATAAGCAATATCGGTAACTTAATGAATCTATCAGAAGGAACGCCACCCTTAGATAGAGCCGATAACTTGACCTTAATCTAGTTCGAGCAGTGGAGGTCAACTGGATCGATGCAGCCTTACTTGAACTAGACAAGAGTCGATAACTAACTTATACCAGAGTCATAGTGGAGGTCGACCAGATCGATGCAGCCATACGAACAGAGGTATAAGCCATGACGGTACTTACAGACAAGCAGTGGAGGTCGACTAGATCGATGCAGCCGTACTTGCTGAAGAACTCACCGAGATCTACTCTACTCCTACTCCTAAGGGGTGGCCGGAGCCGAAAAAAGTAAATAACTTGTATTTGATTGATTGTGTGTGTTTTACAATAGCCGAGGTTTGATATTTATACCTGGAACCTAAACATGAATCCTACTCGAGTACGACTCGGTACAATCTTTAGTCCAAAGAAAACATTCCTATTTTAAGATAACTTGGACTCTAATCTTTCCGCTTTTGTAGAGTCTGATATGTATCTTCTCGACGCCAATCATATCTCATCATCTTTATCTGCTGATGTCATTCAAAGAGAACCGATCCCAGTGTCGCATCTAAACCGGCTGATATCAATCCTTATGTAATCAACTCCTTGATTGGCACAATCTTGGAATCCTATGAGTTCCCACGCTCTTTTCCCAAATTTTGGTGTAAACACATGCCCCCCAATTTTGGGATAAAATTATTTTATTCCAAAATTCCAGTTCCTTGGTTTACCACACCGCAACTATTCTATCCTGAGATATACGCATGACTCCTGACTTCCCAGCCCAAGTTTTATATAACATACCAACAATATCTCTTCCAACCCACTTAGCCTGTTTACTTTCTCCTTCTTTCGAGCCAACTTTAACAGCTGACGCCATCATCGCCAAGGCCCCAAACCCTAGCAAATCCTCTATTCTATCGAGCCATCATTCAAGCTATCTTCGTCAGATCCGAACCTATTTTGGCTGTAATGGCGACCAACGACCATGTTCCTGAGGTATGCTTCCAAGTTTCCATTCACCAAGTGTCGGCCGCTACCCCATATTTCTTCTCTTCTTGAATTTATTTCATCCGATTTCTAGGAAATGAGGAACGAAATCTTGATTCCATCAGCTGTCGTTCCTAATGTCTATTTTCTCGAGCCTATGGGTGATCCTGATCCATCTGACTTCATCCATCAAGAAACCAACCAGATCCCCTTTAAACAGTCTGTAGTGGATTCATCTTCCTAGAATAAAACTCCCTTCAGAAACTGGCCCAAAGTGCCTAAGGGATGGAGAAATTGGTTTCGTAGGATATCCGAGAAAAAGGGTAGAGATTGGGAGCTTTATGATCTGAATTAATGCTTGACACTTTCATTGTCCGAAATGGAGAGGAATGATTCACTCCTGATCTCTGCTTCTTATTTCTAGTCCAATGCGCTGAATGCTTTTATTTTTGGTCACAGTCCAATGACCATCACCCTAGCTGATGTTCACATGTTGATCGGCCTTAGAATCACTGGATTAGTGCAGCCTTATGAGTATTTGAGTGCTGGTTCCAAGAGATTAGCCAAGATAGCAGACTACACTGGATGGGCAAGTTATATTTCAAACCACATTGGAGACGAACTAACCATTAGTGAAAGGGAATATGTGGCCTTCCTGAATATGTGGTTGGAGAGATTCATCTTTTGTGGGTCATCTTGTGGTCCGACTTATAATCATAAGCTCATTGGAGAGAATTTGGCAATAGGCAAGGGTGTCCCTCTTGGAAAGTACCTGCTAGGGGCTGCTTACCATATGATGTATAAGGTAGCTGCCCAATTATTGAAGAATGAACCGGTGCATACTATCAGTGGCCCTTGGTGGTTGATACAACTGTGGCTCAATTTGTATATGCACAAGACTGTAAGGCCTGATCTCAGAGACCTGAGCTTCCCTTCCTCTAATTTTGATGAGGAGTATAAGGGCGAAGAAGGAAGAACCTACCAGTGCACGAGCTACCACGAAGCTGCATCGGCCATAATAATTGACTTCGATGTTGGCCATCTCTTCAAAAAGTTTTACAGGGGGTTTGATGCAGACATTCTGACTTGGCTACCTTATAATGAGGATGAGAATGATGAACTAACTTTCCCATTCAAATTTTGATTTGAATCCGGCTGTTCGAACGAGACAGCGGCTGCGGTCTTCAATTCCTTTATCAAGCCTTGTGTTCGTCTAGCCAAATTTCATCATTGTCGTGGCAAAATGGTTACAGGTTCCTTCATTCTAGGCAACCTTCCAACTTATGAGTTTTACAACCCTTTGTTTGTAGCTCGTTGGTTTGGTCTCGGCCAATTGCCCCCCCACCTTTTCTTCGAGGATGCCAAGAGAGGATATTAGTGAAGGATTGGAAGCCTCCAGAGTTTTTCAATTGGGATCAGATCTCCCTTCCCTTTTCTTGCACAACTGGACCAAAGTCAGCTTCTCTTCCACTCTCTTCAACTCTTGGTGGCAAGAATGACACTCCCATCTTTTCTGTGGCTTGGTCCATCCTTTATGTATAGCTCTGGATGGGGAATTTGCTTATGATAGTGAGGTAACTTGCCATTTTTAAGAAAATTGTTCGATGAATTCTTTCACCAACCATTCTAACCGATCCTTTTTAGGACATTGAATTTGATCCTCCGAGCTTAGATAGGAAGGGGCGTCTCATAGACTATCGGCCACCATGTTCGGTTGCAAGATTAGGATCGGCTGCACCTTCATTGAAGAAATTGATGAAAACTCATGCTGCTCCCATGATTATGACATGTCAACCTCCAAAGCGCAAGGCGGTCCAAGGGTCAACTCAGAAAGCCACTACTGGAAAAAGACTCCATAGGACGAGACCATCAGCCGCTTAGGTGAACTATCCATATTCTCCTCGAACTGATGTTCAACTTTCTGATCCCGTTCTTTCACAGCTATCGAGCATTGCGTCCCAGTCAGCTCTGGGTGTGGAACTGCTATCCCCGGCGCTTGATTCAACACCAACTGAATCCCCGTCGGGTGATTCTCAAAAGGAGCCAATTTCGATTGGAATAACCGATGCTTCTATAACAACAGAAAATGTGAGTTTCATCCTTGATACTTTTGGGGAATTTTTCTTTAGTTTCCTGATTCACTTAGTTTTTTCATCCTTCATCCAATTTCTTGCTATGTCAGATACTTCCCGAGGAAACACCCATGCAAGAGCAGGAATCTGACTGTCTCCTTATTGAAAATAATCCTGCTGCTGCCGATGTCCAAACTATCGATTCCCCGGTCCAGCACACAACTGATGGTAAGAAAGTCATATGCTTAGCTCATTTCTTTGCAACAAACATGAATTAAAAAATCTTTCCTTGTCATTGCAGATACCAACGCTAGAAGCTTAGAGCCGATTCAACCAGATGCTATTGGTGCATCATCAGCTGTTCCCCCTCTTCAGATAGAGGCTACTACAGAAAATGTAATGTATCCTCTTCGCCATCCACTTTGTGATAAACCGCTTCAAACCTCCTAATAAAGATTTCCTTTGTACACATGCACTCAATCTTCCAGCCCGAAGCTACTCTTTCGATCTTGAGGAGTATTTTGATGAAGATGAAATCAGATCGTCAGCCACTCCCTCTAATGAGGCTTTGTCGGAGGAGACCAGAAATCGGCTAAGAAATATATTGCCAATATTTGAGAAGAAAATAGCCGATTTGGTCCAAGATACTGATTCAATGTAGAGTGTCTTCTTAGCCATTAAGGGTGATCCATCCCCAGCTCTCTCTAGAGTCTTGTCATCTTTGTCTATTT
This sequence comes from Miscanthus lutarioriparius, assembly GCA_904845875.1. Lineage (NCBI taxonomy): Eukaryota > Viridiplantae > Streptophyta > Magnoliopsida > Poales > Poaceae > Miscanthus > Miscanthus lutarioriparius. The sequence continues at coordinate 43,566,454 of CAJGYO010000019.1, forward strand.
TTGAAGACCAGGCCCTGAAGGTGAAAAAGACCCAGAGGAACTTGTCCAATCGTGAAGCCTTGCTGACCAAGGGGAACTCCAATAGGCAAGAGGCTAAAGAGCTGACACAGTTGATTGATGATTTGAAGAACTCCTCCCTTAGGACCAATCCAGAGTTGTCCCAACTAGAAATCAAGCGTGCAGAACTTGAGAAGGAGCTAGAAAACGTGAAGGCTGCCATTGATCATCGCAAGTCCACTCTGGCCCAAATACCTTATGCCATCAGATAGAAGAAATAGGAACTATTGGCCAAAGTAAGAGAAGGCAGAACCATCCGAAGTAGCCTTGATAACACTCCTAGAACAGCCGAAGAATATGAGCAAAAGATTGCAGAAGCTAATGCTATCTGGCTAGAAGTACTGAAAGTCATCCAGGATGTTCGAAACTTGTGATCTGTATTTAACACGTGTCTTGTGTAGGACCAATGATAGCCATATTTTCATTGCCTCGTTGTGTTTCTCATTTTGGCTAGAGAGCCGATTTGAAAACAACTGACTCCGTACTTCCAATCTTAATCCAATTGAGTCTAAAAACCTAAGAGAACCCTTCGATCTTCTATCCCTAGTCATCCGGCGCTGTATTCTCTTCGGTATTAGCGAGGTGACATTTCGCCTCCTATTAATTGCGGTTGCCTTTTGCACTTCCTGAGGCGTCCATCTATTCGCTCTATGGCTTCAAATACCAGCCGATGGTTTCGGCCTTGAACACATCTCCACTCGAGACTGTTCCTTTGCACTTCTCCGCCTTCCAAAACCCTATAGCAGTTTTCTTCCCTTCCTATAGATCCAATCAATTTCATGGCCGGCAAGGATAACCGCGGTAAGCACGCGGCAGAGAAGATCCTAGAGGAGAACATGCTGGCGAGCCAGCGCCTCCAACGCATGAGGTGAGATTGATGACTTCTGCTCATGCTGACGATCTATAATCTTCTGTTCATAGTGATGAACTCTTCTATTTTGTTTCTAGGTTTGTTGTGAATGACAGCCTTCGTCCTCTTCCTAGGGGCGGCGAGCCCTCTGATGTTGTGTCTTCCGCGTTGGCTTCATCATTGGATTCCTCCAATTTGTACAACAGCGACGATGCATGGCACTTCCTCTGAGAGTGGAGGGCGGCTCAGAACTCTTATTCTGAGGCAACTCAGGAGAATGGCCAGCTCGAGATCCACCTCGGGGTGTCTCAGGCTGCTCTTCATGCGGCTAAGGAGGAGGCTAGCCCCGTCCGAGAGCGGCTGGCCGAGTCTGACGCCATGGTGGTGGGTAAGATGAATTCCAGGAACGCCTCATTCCGAGTTATCTTGATAGTCTTTTTGTTCCTATGATTGCTAGCCCTGATGCTGTAGTTGGAATCTCTCCAACTGGCAGCGAACACGGCCATGGACACCGTCAATGCTCGGGGTTCCCCCATCGACGCTCGTCTCCAAGACATCCCGGCCCGCGTTCAAGAGATCACCCTCCACGGCGTTCGTCATGGTGCGGCAGTGGCGCTGACCGCAGTGCAAGTCCAAACTAGGTATGAGCTCCACGCCATGGAGACTGGTTTCCCAATGGGCGACAGCCCTGAGGAACATGAGGACCTGCTCAAAGAATTTGTTATGGCAGCGGAGGACATAGTAGACATCACATCCGCTCAGGATGTGGTGAACAAGGTCTTCGATTAGATTGTATTTAGGGCAAACTAATGAATGAAATCTTCTACTTTTCCATGATTGTCTTAGTGCAATGCCCTTGTGTATATAGTTAATGTCTTTGTTTTTTTGTTTTTGCTCTATAGGCGCTAAATATCGTATCGGCTTTCATATCTTCAGGTTTATTTTGAACTAGAGGCGATACCTTTCTAGTACCGGCTATTAGAACCGATGACTAAACAAATCAGCTATCAAGTGTTGATCAAATACTAGGATAACATCCCTTTAAATATTTCACCGTAGAACTTTTCATACCAAAGGTTAAACGATTGATCAACCTAGATCAAGCATCCCATTCAGCGAAACAGAACATCCTTTAATAGATCTATTATTTATGATTCGACTTGGTGTTCACATACGTCGCCCTAAGCCCATTTTTAGGACCAGTGCTTATTCTTCCTTAATCCAATGGGCGACATGAATCCGTGACTATTCACTAAAACAAACTCTCAGAGCCGATCGCTTGCATCGGCTGTTGGCTTTCATTATTGATTTTAATGAAGTCTCCTTCCCATAACTTGCCAGAAAAGCACTCGAAGTCTCCTAGTTCCCAGAAGACTGGATCGGCTGTTGCAACGCTCACAGACTCATCAGCGTGAACCAGTTCGACATCATCTCCTTGCTATTGAATCAAACACTGATGCATGGTCGATGGTACACAACAGTTCGCATGAATCCAATCATGACCAAGGAGTAAACTGTACGACCCTTGTCCATCGATGATGAAGAATGTGGTGAGCAGAGTCTTACTTCCGATTGTCAATTCGACATTTATTGACCCCCGGGTCTTAGATGCATTACCTCCAAAATCCTTAAGCATCATGTCAGTCTCCATCAGATCTCCTGGTCCTTTGCCAAGTTTACGAAAAGTGGTGTAAGGCATAAGATTGATAGAAGCACCTCCGTCCACCAACATCTTGTTCATCGGCTTCCCATCAACAAAACCTTTCATATATAAAGCCTTTAAGTGTTGATGCTTGACTAGTTTATCAAATATTGCTTGCTGTACAACCATCAACTTGGCAACTACCTCCTCATACTCCGATTCATCGAAATCCGAATAAACTTCTTGATTTGCCGGAGCTCTAAATTCTGATGGCAACAGAAAAGCCATTTGGATATTAGCCGATGGTTGCTCTCTATCGACTGTTTGCTTAGTACGCCATACTTGAGGTTTACCGGATGACTAAGCCTGTTCCAACTCTTTATTCCTTAAGCATTGCACCCTTCTCTTCTGGCCTCTTGTCAAACCTCCTAGACACCATTGGCCTTCCTATCAAATATATTTTCTCTCATTGCCTTCTTCACAATCAGCCTAGTCTTGGTCAACAACTCTTTTTCCTAGCTGATTATGAACACTTCCATTTTTAAGCGCCGATCCATGTTATTATGATGATATGCATCTTGAGCATGGATAAACCGGCGGTTAGTTTGAGATCGCCTAAACTCCCAATATTGATTGCAGCATTCTGGACAGTCATATCTGGTAGGCAACTTCAAACCTTCATTCTAGCAATGTTTCAAAAAGGACAATTCCAATGTGTTTGGCTTGTTTCCTTTCATACCTCTCTTTTTCCAATTGACGCTGGTATTCTTGATCCTTTAACCAACACTGATAATCCTTTTCCTTCTGCCGCTGCCACTTATTCAATAGGATCCGAGATGTAACTCGTAGCTTTGTCGCCCCATCCTTTGACGTTTCCCCCTGCTTATATTGACTCTTTTGCTTATCGCGATGTCTTTTAATTTCTCTGTACTCGTCAGCCGATATTTGCATCTTCGGATCGACTGTTCTAGCTTCTCTTGATTTGGTTGATGTTAGGACCTTAGTCTTTCCTTTGAGTAGCCCAGCATCAACCATGTTTTGATCTCCTGGGAAAGGATTATCATCAACTTTCATTTTCTAAGGCGTATCAAATTTGAGCCTTCCTTGCTGAATTGCCCTCTGTATATGCTGCCGAAAGATTTTGCATTCATTAGTGGAGTGAGAAGTAGCATTATGGAACTTGCAGAACTTCTTATTCTTCAACTGATCAGGGGGCAACATAACATGATTATCGAGCAACTTGATTTGCCCCTTCTCAAGCAAGAAATCGAAGAGCTTGTCTGATTTTGTGACATCAAAGTCATAGCTCTCCTTGACTCCTCTTCCCCAAGGATTTGGCACCGTTACTATCTTTTTGCCCCAATTCCATTCAAGTAGCAACCTCTTCCTCTTCATCTTCGTAGCCATCATCAACTGAGTATGGATTATAAGGTTCGGACATGGTGGTACTCTTCTGGAATCGGATATCTCTGCACATATTCTAGAATTGGCTATTGAGCACTCCCACTCATTGAGCCAATTGACCCATGTTGTCAAATTCTTGTCCTATCAACTTTTCTTTCCATATTGGTAGCATTCCTTGAACGGCTAAAGCAGCTAGCTGATCATCAGCCAAGTCTAATGAGAAGCACAAGTTCCTAGTCTCTCGGAACCTCTGAAGAAACTCAGTGCCCGATTCATTAGTCTTCTGCCTTATGGTTGTCAGATCGGTAATCTTCTTTTCTCCAATCCTAGTGTAAAAATATGTATGAAATTTATTTTCCAGATCAGCCCAATTGGCAATGGAGTTGACCGACAGTGATGAAAACCAAGTGAAGACTGGCCCTGATAGGGACAAGGAGAAGAAACAAACTCGATGGGCCTCCTCAACTGATGCCTCGCCCAATTGTGTAAGATACCAACTGACATGTTCTATTGTGCTTGTACTATCTTGGCTAGTGAACTTAGCAAATTCCAAAAGTCTATAATTTGCAGGAAGAGCGACCAAATCATACCATTCTGGATATCAGCGTTTGTACAAAAAGGTCAGCCCTTTTGGTTTCAGACCGAACTGATTCTTCATCATCTCAATCACCTTCAACAGCAACTCATCAGCATTTGAGTTTGGATTTCTTTGCACCTGCTGACCCATCTGTGGATTAAAATCCTGTGTGCCTTGATACCCTGGATTTGGAATCATGTGAAGGGTGTTATAATCTGTGCCATAATGATACCCTTGTGGAATCTCTATCTGCTGGGTCCTTTGCTGGTTTGTTGCTTGAAGTCTCTAATTATAGACATAAGGATCTATATCTCTACGGATCGTTTGAATTGAGGGTGCTATTTTTTGAGCCGACGATGGTATGTGGCCTGATGTGCCAAAATTGATCACCTGGTTCTAACCTTGCCCCACCGGCTGTTGCACATGCTGTACTAACGGTCTAGGATTATACTATATCTGATTTGTAGTAGTACCTTGAGCTTGTTCAGATGAACCCTGAACTGCCTGGACATCACCATTACCAGCTAGTGCTGCTTTTTGATGGCTCGTACCAACTTGATTAGTCCCTTGGGTCGACGGATCTGAAATGTTGTAATAAGCCGGCCCAACTTGACCAACTAGAAACCCATGAATCGCTTCTTTCATGGCGTTCTAGAATATGTCCAAGAAAGCTTTGTTATGGCTTGATATGGCATCACGAACAGATTTGTCTACAACTTCCGTAAAGAAATGCCTGTCTTTAGCTTCAACTGTATCTGTCTACCCGTGTAATAGAACTCTTGGTAGTGAAAATTTCTGGACAATTATGTTGTCATGTGTTTTGGTGTAGGACAACAAACACTTGTTCTGAAACTCTTCTGTAGCTTTGCTGATGACACCTTTGTCTCCATCAGGTAGGTCTTCGTAATGTGCCATAAGGATGCCGTTGTTGTTGTGAACCGCCATGACAATTGTGGGGTCCCACCAGGCGTGCCAGAAACATGTGTCGACACAGAATTTTTGTCCCATGCCGTGGGCACACAAGCAAGCTGGAAGGGTCCGCTATATGGAGCTAGAGATCCGCCAAGCTTCAGCGCAGGGGTGGTCGATCCTGCGCACTCCTCCCAAGACGTGCTAGCCAATTTGACCCTGCAATTGATAAGGAGAGAAAGTTTATTAGTAATTTAGGGCGGAACGTGCCGGTGTTGCCAGATACTCCCGAATGTGTAACTCTAAGAGCTGATACAAAAGGAGATAGACTAAATAGTCGATTCCAGCATATTCATAAGAATAAATCAATTAAAGCTCATGGGGCTGTGTAAGAGGAATCAGTTATCATTCAGGATGAATATCATTATTTAGATAAATATTGATCAATGGCAAAAGGATGTCAACAATGATTAATTTGTGCTAAGCCAATGACTGCAAGTAACCGAACCTCTTTTTATGACCAGTGGGGCATGAGCCGAAATCATGCAGGCCGTAGAAACAATAATAGACTCGACAACCCTAACTTATTACTAATATCAGTGGGGCATGAGGTAGAATCATGCAGACCGTAATACAATAATAAGATCATGGGGCTAACACATCTTTCAACCTATCTCTACTTCAACGATCTTGTGACGTGAACTGTTCGTGAAAGCGCTCGATATCGGCTAAAACAGCCGATTCAGGCATAGCGCATAGTTAAGGTCATGCCCTCTCAGGAATAGATCTATCAAATAACGATCCCCACTCCACGGTGCTAACAGTGGGGTGTGAGGCAGAATCACACAGGCCGCGATAATGGGCCATGGAACGGTTTTCGCTAGCCAATACATCTACTCAAAATCAGACATGCCTTAACCGCACGCTATGCACGATCAAGATTGATATAAAACAACCGATAAAACATAACTCATCATTTAAAGTGCAGATTAGATCATATTCAGATTAACAAACGATGGGTTAAAAAGGATATAAGGCTGATCTAGATCAATCTCAATTGGGTGAAGTGATATTGCTGTAATTAAATAAATAATGGAAGCAATAAGCAATATTGGTAACTTAATGAATCTATCTGAAGGAACGCCACCCTTAGATAGAGCCGATAACTTGACCTTAATCTAGTTCGAGAAGTGGAGGTCGACCGGATCGATGCAACCTTACTTGAACTAGACAAGAGTCGATAACCAACTTATACCAGAGTCGCAGTGGAGGGCGACTGGATCGATGCAGCCATACGAACAGAGGTATAAGCCATGATGGTACTTACAGACAAGCAGTGGAGGTCGACCGGATCGATGCAGCCATACTTGCTAAAGAACTCGCCGAGATCTACTCTACTCCTACTCCTAAGGGGTGGCAAGAGCCGAAAAAAGTAAATAACTTGTATTTGATTGATTGTGTGTGTTTCACAATAGCTAGGGTTTGATATTTATACCCGGAAGCTAAACATGAATCCTACTCGAGTACGACTCGGTATAATCTTTGGTACGAAGAAAACATTCCTATTTTAAGTTAACTTGGACTCTAATATTTCCCCTTTTGTAGAGTCCGATATGTATCCTTTTGATGCCAATCATATCTCATCATCTTTATCTTCTAACATCATTCAAAGAGAACCGGTCCCAGTGTCGCATCCGAACCGGCTGATATCAATCCTTATGTAATCGACTCCTACATTGGCACAATCTTGGAAGCCTACGAGTTCTCGCACACTTTTCCCAAATTTTGGTGTAAACACAATGTCTCAGACTCGGACATTCCTGACCAGTGCAACCCCCTTGCTAGTTTCTTGAGCAAAATAGTCATGATCAGTTAATTAGCTTGTCACCCCCATTGGCAACAAGTGGTCTATATAATTTTATGTTCTTATCACTACCACGGATGCACGGTCCTTAATCGGCAAGCAAGCTATGTCATTCAAGAATCCCCCTTCTTGCCATGACCATACCCCTTGCCGACCATTGTCCTTCTCCTTCCCAAGTGGAACAGTGTTGATCCCTTCCCCAAGGTATGGCTTGGTGGGTGAACAACCTATCATCGCACGAGTAAAGAGTAACCCATCATTAGCTTGACTCTATGATCTAAGCATACTAAGCAGGGTGATTAATAAAGACACACGTGGACGCCTAGTGTGGTGATATGTGGATACGGCTTGGAATAGGTGAATCCCTCCCGGTTCACTAGTCATATAGTAACATAACAATGCAATAGCTAACCATAGTTCATTATGCATTTAAAAAGGCATTGGGATGACATTGTTGCTAGGCTCAGCGGCTTCTTCCTCCTGAGGCTCCTCCTCAAGCATGGGATCCTCAGGAATCGCGTCACCTTTACATGCATGATGTGTGATGAGTGAATTGCATAAAGTACAATACTCATACCATGAGATGTCATGCAATGGTATTTAGTTGGTTAAGCTTTAGTGTTACAAGAGTGAGTGTGTAGGTATACACTAAAGGTCTACTACCTGGTGACTATCAGATAGTCTGGTGAGGATGTCGGACACTTCGGTGGTTCTGAGACTTAGTGGGAAAATGACACTCTGAGATCATCGGACTCTCGGATATAGGATCGGACACTCTGGTATTGGGTTAGTGCTTTTGGGAATCTATCTGTGTTTGGTTTATAATTCAACAGATCATTCCTTAGTGGTGATGGACCACCTATCAGTGGACACTCTGGAATATCGACGGATGCTCCGCTGTACCAAAAGCTAAAGACTAGGTTCTTTGGAACTCCTCTGTCTCTGATTTATAACTCGACAGACATTCCGGTGTAGTGGAGGAGACTCCGGTGAATTATAGTGCGTTCTGTGCAAGTGAACATAGAGCTATTTAGTACTAACAGACACTCCGTTGTTGATGTCAACCCTCCATCATTACTGATAGTGAACACTTCTTAGCAACATTAAATCCAAATCTTCATCTGTGGTACTTGCATGTGTAAACCATCACTAGGGTAGGTTACTTGGGTTCTATGGAGCATATCTAGCTAGTTGGTTCTAGCTACATTGGGTGCAAACTAAACCTAGGCCACAAATTGACATTTCCTAGGTTATGGCTCCTAAAAGTGAAATCCTATATTTGGCTTGGTTAGTGTTGACGGTTGTTAATGCCAATTATAAACCATCAATATAACCTACATATATACTTAATTCCATCACCAAACATAGGTATAGGGTTTTAAACTAATGGATTCCACAAGTTTTTGTGAATATTTGTATATAGGAGAATTTATCCAGAAAATAGCCCCGAGACCCACTAAACAAGCAAACCAACGACAACAAGTGATTCAACTCACGAAAACTGCAAAAGGTGACTCAAGACGGAGTCCAGGACCCACCATATGAAGGGGGGCCACTTGCCAAAGTGGCAGGCCGACCGGCCCACTACGGAGCCCGTTCGCTCTCCATCGCCTCGTATGCATTTATAAGATCTACACCATTGATTTTAAGGCGGTTTTAAGTTGGTTTATCTAACGGTGATCGAGGGAGTTGACGTGGATCAATGATGTGGCAATGCCTTGCCCCCTACTCGATGTCCCATATATAAGGAGCCCACTACCCCTTCTAGGACACCATCATGCCATAGAGAGCCATCTCTCATTCAGATCAAGATACACCACAAGAGAGAAATCTCCAGAAAGCTTTCAAGATGTAGAAGTAGAATAGCTCTAGTTGAGAGTTAGGGAGAGTTGAGCCATGATCAGGTTCTAGAGAAATCTTTGAAGGTCAGGTTTATCTTTGTATCTTACCTTTGTAAGACTTATGCTTTAATATAGTTATCTTCTCTATTTACTTTTATACCTTTCATGTGTATGGTTAGTATAGTTTTACACCTTGGCATTAGATCTCTGCTCGCATCGAGTGCTCTAGTTATAGATCGTGACTAGAGTAGTAATCGATAGACTAGATATGGTGTCTAACCTATAAGTTAACTAAGATTACACCCAACCCCTTGGATAGTTGTGGTAGCCCCAGGTGGTGACAGCCCTAATGGCCGACATAGTCCACCATGTATGGGTTGGTGTTTGTAGGACCATAGTCAGAGCTTCCTAGCCCCATTCTCATCCTTGTCTATGCCTAGTGTTCTGATGTCCCAAAATGTTATTGTGTGATTTCTATATCTACCCATGCTTTAGTTATATCCTCTAGTCTAAACTAGAATAGAACCAAAGTAATAGAGAAGTATTTAGGAACCTTGAACTCACATGGTGTCCTTTCAACTTAGCTAGACTGCTCATTTATTTTCATCATGGAATTCTCTAATTTGTGTGTCATTATTCATAACTCTTATCATTACCATCACTACCCCCACTTTAGTTTAGTCAGTATACTAGTTAGTAGATACATGATCGTGAGCTATCAACTTCTTTAACATTGTTTCCCTATGGATAAATATGATACCTTGGAATACTCCTAAGTGAAAGCTATAACGGTATCCGTGCACTTGCGGATTTATCTATGTGCATTTAAAAATACCATCAGTTAGATCCTTACCAAATGAAAGGTCCTAATATGGCTAGAGGGGGAGAGGTGAATATCCTATTTAAAAACTCTACAAGATCATTTGAGCAATTTGTTAGTACGCTAAATGGCGAAAAACAATTTTGCTCTAGCTCTACATGGGTTGCAAGCCACCTACCCAACAATTCTAGTTGCTATAATCTCTAGGCACACAAGAGGCTAAGTCACTACTCACTAAGAGCTCTCTATAAGGCTACACTAAAGAGCTCCACTAGGTGAAACTAAATTAGCAAGCAAGCTCTCAAAACTAGCTACACTAAAGAGCTTGCTACACAACTAGTTTCCAAGGAATGTAAGGAAGTGAGTAGGGTGATTAAACCACCGTGTCGAGGAATGATCCAATCACAATATAAATGCCAATACAATCACTGGGAGAATTCCAATCACAATGGACACCAAGATTTTTCTCCCGAGATTCACATGCTTGCCGGCACTCTAGTCCCCGTTGTGTCGACCAAAACTTGGTGGTTCGGTAGCTAATAGGTGTTTCACAAACCTAGCCCAACAAATAGGCGCCGTAAGAACCTACCCACAAGTGAGGTAACACAATGACACGAGCAATTTACTAGAGTGGCTTTTGGCGCTCCGTCGGGGAATAAGCCCAAGAACCCCTCACAAATATATCCTTGATTGAGGGCGGACACAATCACCAAATCCCCTCACCAATCAACAAATCACCAACCGTCTAGGTGACGACAATCACCAAGAGTAATAAGAAATCCAAAATCACAAGAATCACCTAGTGCCACCAAATGCGATCTCAAATGCACAAACTAGGGTTTCCCCAACCTCTCATGAATGAGCACCAAGATTAGAGAGGGAGAGGAGAGGGAGATGCTCTTCAAGCTCACTAGATCAACACTTGGGGCTCTCAACTTCTCTCTTAGGGTTAGCACCAAGCTTAGGAGAGAGAGGAGAGAGGGAGCTTCTCTTCTTCCATTTTGGATCTCAAAAGTTGCAAGAATGGGGAAGAGAATGGAGGAAAAAGAAGGGGGGTCATGCCACTAAACCCTAGCTAGCTGGCCTCCTCCTCTCGACCATTGCTTAGGTCCTTCTCCCGCACTAGAAATTCCACGTGGAGGCTTGGAAATTTCTCAGCCGATGCTCCTCTCCAAATCATTGGCCTCCTATTGGTATTTATTAACTTGTCACTTGTTTGAGTAGTCACATATTATAAACCTAGATCTCCTAACATTACTTTACTAGGTTGTCATCCCTAGTGATGATGCCAGAGATGCTTGTTAGTACTACATAGCATTACCACTAGAATAATACTAAGCAGTTCTTTATCATTTTATGTGACTAGAAAGAATATATAAATATATGAATGAAAAGGATCTGCAAGCGCACAGATAATATACCATTGTAGCACTTCACCCGAGAGTATTCTAGGTGTCATTATTTATATTTTTACCACAGGGAAGGTCTAGCATGGACATGTATTGATAACTTATACTATTGATGGAGAAGTAAACCATAACCAATATTCTACTCATAACAGGGGTAAGTCATAGGATAAGATATATATATATATATATATATATATATATATATATATATATATATGATAAGTATTGATCAATGATAATGATAAATCACTTAGATTACTCCTTTCTATGGCATTAGCATGGTTAGGTAGAATATTAGAGGAATAATTCCTAAGTCATTCTTAATTACAAGTCAAAGCATACATTGATTAGTGCAATTATACCAAGTAATCATTATTAAGATCATTGTCATATCTACACATAAGGGATATTACTAAGGAAGATTAAGAATAGAGCTTGTTCTTCTTTCATAACTGGACCCTACGTGCACCTATATTCGGGGAGTGGACTACAAAGAACTCAACGGGAGTGTCACATCCACGAACTACCACATGACCCAAAATATAAAATGTATCCATAGGTAAACAACGTATAAGGACCACGCTTACACAATGTCGACCACCCACCCATGGATCCTTAGAGTTAGCGCTATACGAACTTATGCATGAACATGATGATAATCCAATTATACTAAGCATATAATCAAAGTAGACCATGAACATTATAACAAAGAACATGAATAAGATTAATACTAATATTGTCATAACAATTGTAGCTAGCATTTAAAAGTAATGAAGATACAAAAGAGAGGGGGTACAAAGATTATACCAAACCACACTCTTGACAGGATCGGGAATCCAAGCGAAGCCTGCTTGCCTCCCTCTAGACCTAGCCTAACAAGCTATGCCCTAGAAAATGAAGGAGCTCTGAGGATGATTAGTTTTTTTGTCTTCTCAAATGACTTGATGACTGGGGTTATGCCTGGGCAGGTGCTAGGGGCTAGTATATATAGGCCGAATCATCCAATCTGAGCCCTTGGACCAAACAGACTTATAGGACAGCGTAGATGCAACCTAGGAGGCGGTGGAGAACCGACATTGCAACACAGAGGCATAAGCTCCACGCTTACACAATGTCGACCACCCACCGATGGATCCTTAGAGTGAGCGCTATACGAACTTATGCATGAACATGATGATAATCCAACTATACTAAGCATATAATCAAAGTAGACCATGTACATTATAACGAAGAACATGAATAAGATTAATACTAATATTATCATAACAATTGTAGCTAGCATATAAAAGTAGTGGAGATACAAAAGAGAGGGGGTACAAAGATTATACTAAACCACACTCTTGACACGATCAGGAATCCAAGCGAAGCCTGCTTACCTCCCTTTAGACATAGCCTAACTAGCTATGCCCTAGAATATCATGGAGGTCTGAGGATGATTAGGGTTTTTGTCTTCTCAAATGTCTTGGTGACTGGGGTTATGCCTGGGGAGTGGCAGGGGCTGGTATATATAGGCCAGAGCGTCCAATGTGAGCCCTTGAATCAAACCAACTTAAAGGATGGCATAGATGCAACCTTGGAGGCAGTGGAGAACCTTGGAGACAACACGGAGGCTGATAGTGGGCTCCAGGGGCCGGCCGGCCTCCAGGTGGCAGCCTCTTGAGTCTTCTAGAGCCTTCTGGTGTTCATTTTGCTGTGGATAAGCTCGATTAAATCTGTCATGTAGGTCCACCTTGACGGTTTTCTGAATAAACCCTGCAAAAAATACAGATTCGCCAAAACATATGGAATTTGTTAGTTTAAACCCCTAGGCCTTCATTGGAGATAATATTTATGTCCTTATCGATGTTATATTTATAGTTTATAATGGTTGTTAACTACCATCAACAAACTCCTCCAAGCTTAACCTTTGCTAGTCCCTTAGCAAAGCTAAACTTAGTAAAAAGGATCAGGAGTTATGTCAATGCTTTCACTCCTCAAAAGTACACATGCGTTCAAACAAGAATTCTCCTCCGGATTAATCTGACTTTCAAACTTACCCATATTACCTTCAACCATGGGGCTTCTTAGCCTTCACTTGGGTCTTAAGTAATTGAAAGACAGAACGATCAAGTCAAGCACTATGTCTCAAGTTCTTTGCTCAACTATTATTCCAGAGTTTTTATAGATTTTGAAAATAAAACTTAGAGCTATCTTTGTATGATACTCTCAAGTCTCTCAATATATGTGGTATTTGTGGATCCTTACCAAAGGCAATAAAGGTGTTATGTCTTTTTTGTCTTCCTACAACTAAATCTTATGTGGAGTTCATATCTAGGGAGAAAGCATAAAAGAGCATACTTGTAATACATATACTGTAAAGTTAAACCTCGGATCCAAAGAGAGTACAGTTGAGTCATACAATCAAATCACTATGTGAATGTGTGTGGATGAATGTGGTGGATATATATGGTTGCTAACCTAATTCTACTATGCTCCTCGAAAACATATCTCTCTTTTGAAACTTAGAAACATTAGCTAGAGAACAGAGGCTATCTTATTCATCTTTCTTTCTCTTTTTTTTAGGCGGGCATCTAAGTACCCATTGTTTTCAATATCTCGGACACTTGTCCATTTTTTCTCATCTTTCTCTTTCTTTATGAATAACTTTTGTATAGCCCTATGTTTCTTTTATGCAACAAAACTTTTGAGAGATAGCAACAAGAACTTAGAGCTTTTATTTGGTGAAAATTCCTATCAAGTATATTTTTGGTGTTTCTCCTAGTGTAGTAGTAAAACCTTTTTGGGTGGATCTCAATAGAATGGCATGTTGTTGCGCCTACCCCTAGTGTAGGAGTAGCTCATATTTGGGTGGTGTCTATGTGATCTTGATTTTAAGAGCATGACAAACCTCTCATAAGGGTCAACAAAGCTTTGACAAAACTCAATGCAATGCAAGCGGCATATAAGATTTGGTAGGAATTCAAGCTTTGTCATACAAGAGCTCATCATGTAGGATTTTCATATTTTTCAAAAGATAAATCTCCAGAACTTTAGTGTCACTTGGAACAAGATAAACAGTAGCTCAGGCCTTCTCATATCATATCCGTTAATTATCTAGACTCAGATAAAGTATATGCTAACCACGAGTTTCAAGTTCAGAGTAAATTCTTATATCAAAACAGTCGTATCCAAAACTCGGGAGAATTCAAGGCTAAAAATTAGGTACTTGAAAGGAATTATGATAGAGCAACTATTCATCATTTCCATTGCAAGAGATTATCCTCAGAGTCCATTTATTTAGCTTCTTAAAAATAGAAAACTAGACACACACTTTTTTTCATTTTTAAGATCACACCTTACTATTATATATATATGGCTAATACAAATATAAATTTTTATTTTGCTTTTAGTTTGTTATGCATCTTTTTATTTCATTTTTATTTTTAGCAACTATATAGCAAACTTCAAAATAGCAAATGAAAAGAAATACTTAGCTAGATACATGGGGGATGCTCCTCCCCCAAGCTGGATGTTGTCATGGTCTTTCTTAGAGTGAGTCTACCAACATAAGTCTTTCTCATTCGTCTAGAAGTAGGGTTCCTTGTACAGCGGGTGTGACAGCGGCTCGGAAAAATGTACTTCGGATGGATGGCTTTACTCTTGATCATCCTGCAAAATACTCCAACAAGAATAGCGAAACTCATGGCATGGATTAGGATAAGGGGTTAGCAGTCAGCCATTCAGAGATTTGTTGTCCTTGGGGTTTAGACAAATTTCCTAATTGGCAAAGTTCTAGTAGGATGTCTATTTAATATTTTTGGATTTTCTTATTTATATAATGTAGAAAGAAAATATGTATGCATGATATATATATATTATGCCACCGCAGTGAATATTCCCATGGGTGTTTACACACTGTAAAATTACTCACGTGAAGCTTAGGATTTTATAATGTGATGATATACAATAATGAAACTTTTTATCTTCCTTTTCTAAATGCAATGCTAATGCAGAAAAGTAAATATGCTAAAGTGAAAAGAATTCATGAAATGCTAGAAAGTAAATATGGATAACTACCGATGTTACCTCACAGCCAGGGTTCGGATTTTTTAGTCCTCTAGATAGGACTTGGCTAGAGAAAAATCCTTTACTCTTTGGATGCATCATCCGATCTCAGGGATGGAGACCCAGATGGCTGCACATCTTGTGACGATGTCTCTGATGGTGATGTCAACTTTTCTTTCCATACCTGCTTGGTTTGTGGACTTGACTTATGCAAAGTAGGTTCATCTTTCACAGGTTCTTCAGGTTCCTCATCTTCTTCCCAACTTTTCTTTGGGGATTGATTCTTTTGGTTTTGGGATGATCGACGTCTCCTCCTAGAGCGGGACTTCTTTGGCTGCTCATAAGTGGTATAACTATTGAAATAATAGCGTACCTTCTCTCAAGGGAATTAGAAGTGGAATTGTCTAGATCCGATGTAGATGATCGCGTTGGTAGTGTTGAGGAACGGTCTTCCAAGGATGATGGGTGTATCATCTTCTTCTTCACCCATGTCTAGAACCATGAAATTGGCAGGGGCAAATTGATCATGTATTCTTACCATAACATCTTTCGCTATTTCCTTCATGAATCTGATTGATTGGTCCGCCATATGCAATTGCATATATTAAGGGAACAAAGGTTTATCACCAAATAAGTATTCATGCGTTACCTTGGAAATTATGTTAACACCCGATCCAATGTCGTAGAGGGTCTTATGGAATATTCTTTGTCCAATGGTACACTCGATCGTTGGTATGCCTAGATCATCCTTCTTAGCAAGGAACAGTGGAGCAAGGAGGTGGTCATACTCTGATCTGAGTGTGTTATCGTGTTGGTTCATTCTTCTCATGATTGCCTGACTTTGTTCTTCCTCCTCCTGTTCTTCTTCTTCTTGGTCACTGTTGTCTCTTTAGGTAGGTACAACATTTGTGGATGTCTAGAAGATTGTAATATACGATTCTTGAAAGAGAACTTCTCCTTTTTATCCTTGATTGTGAAGCAAATTTTGGCACTGTCCTCATAGATTATGGCTTTTGTGGTGCTTAGGAAAGCTCAGCCCAAAATAATGGGTGCCCTTACATCTCCACCTATTTCCAAAACCACAAAGTCTATGGGAACATATGATTGTCCCACTCGAACAATGGCATCTTCAAGAACTCCCTTGGGATAGCAGAGTGACTGATCTGCATGCTGCAAACGCATATTTGTGTACAACAAAGTATCTCCATTAATTTGATCATAAATTACCTTAGGCATGATAATGACACTTGCTCCGAAGTCACAGATAGCTTCTTGAGAAATGTGAGGTCCAATGGCGATGGGGATGACAGGTCTTCCTGGTTCGCTCTTCTTTTCTGGCAAGGTATAATCTATCCACCTTCCCATTGATGGTTGTATATAGTAATACGCTGCATTGTGAATATCGCCAAAATTTGTAGTTTCTAGATCTTTCGGTTGCCTCGGAATATTACCTTTGTCGGACGGAGAAACAGCAGCAACCAGCTAAGCTATTTGTGATTCTATCATTTTATTGAAGCTATGTTGATTCTTAATGGCAGAAGCCAAGCTATCCATTCTATTATTTATGTTCTCTAGAATTTTATCATTGGTAGCTACCTTTCTATATAATCCCTCCATAAGTTTGGATTGGCCAGCAATTAATTCTCTCAAGGGTGGTAGATTGAAATTATTAAAATTATTTCCTTGATAGTTACCTTGGTAATTACCTTGGTAGTTCGGTCTCTGTTACTGATTCCATCCTTGATTTTGCTAAGGACGAAAGTCATTGTTGTTGCTGACAAAGTTCACATCCTCATGGGTTTCAGGACAGTTGCTCCCTGAATGCTAGTGTTTCCACACACTTCACATGTCATGCGAGAATCATGAATGTGCATGACTTTCTTGCTTCTCATTGGCTCGATCTTCAAGTTTCTTCATTAGTAGGTCCATCTTGGCAAATAGCATGTCTACCTCCTTGAGTTGATGCATACCTCCACCTCTCTTGCGGGTTTGAACACATTCTTCATTCTAGCCTTGATTGGAGGCAATCTTCTCCACAAAAGATGTTGCAGTTGGTATGGTGAGCAACACGAATGCACTTCTAGCAGCAGCATCCATAGTCTAATAGGTATTGTTGGTCAACCCGTGGTAGAAAGTCTACATGAGTAACCAATTCTCCATCCCATGATAAGGACATTCCGCAATGTAATCTTGAAAGCATTCCCATGCCTCAGGGACAGATTTATCATGTTGTTGCTGAAAGCTTGAGATTCTCCCATGCAGAGCATTGGTCTTGCCTATGGGAAATAACATTGCTAGGAAGGTAGTAGAGCAGTTATCCCATGTAGTATTTCTATCTTTGTTAGCATAGAACCATTGCTTCGCCTTCCCCAAGTGTGAGAATGAGAAGAATCAAAGTAATATGTCATCTTGGGTTACTCCTTTGATGGTGAAAGTGTTATAGATCACTAGAAAGTGTTGGAGATGAGCACTCGCATCTTCATGTGCCTTTCCACAAAACTAGCTTGCTTGCACCATGTTGATGAGGGCTGGCTTGAGCTCGAATCCATTATCTCTGACATTGACTGTCGGTCCAGTATGGATGATGACCGTAGTTGGAGCAGAGAATTCACAGAGAGTCCTGTTAGCCATAGCTTCAAATTTAGGTGTTAAGCTTTGCCTTATCTAGTTGTTTTCTGACTCTAAAGCTAAAACTTTCTTGAGTTTAGCCTTAGTACTTTTAAGTAATGCTTCTAGATCTTCAACGTAGTTCATCAGAAGGTCAAAACCGATCATACATTACCCTGCATAAGATATAAAAGTAGATAAAACAAGGGTAAGCCAGCTTGAGCAGGGGTTAATGGTTATCTCGATCACATCAATAAGTATAAGTTTATCAATACTTCCTTTGCCTAGCTACCTTCCCCGGCAATGGCACCAGAAATGCTTGTTGGTATTTATTAACTTGTCACTTGTTTTAGTAGTCATATATTATAAACATATATCTCCTAACATTACTTTACTAGGTTGTCATCCCTAGTGATGATGCTAGAGATGATTGTTAGTACTACATAGCATTACTACTAGAATAATGCTAAGCAGTTCTTTATCATTTTATGTGACTAGAAAGAATATATAAATATATGAATGAAAAGGATCTACTTAAATATATGAATGAAAAGGATCTACAAGTGCATAGATAATATATCATTGTAGCACTTCACCCGAGAGTATTCTAGGTATCGTTATTTATATTTTTATCACAGGAAAGGTCTAGCATGGACATGTATTGATAACTTATACTATTGATGGAGAAGTACACCACAACCAATATTCTACTCATAATAGGGGTAAGTCATAGGATAAGATATATATATGATAAGTATTGATCAATGATAATAATAAATCACTCAAAGTACTCCTTTCTATGGCATTAGCATGGTCAGGTAGAATATTAGAAGAATAATTCCTAAGTCATTCTTAATTACAAGTCAAAGCATACATTGATTAGTGCAATTATATCAAGTAATCAATGTTAAGATCATTGTCATATCTACACAAGGAATATTACTAAGGAAGATTAAGGATAGAGTTTGTTCTTCCATCGTAACCGAACCCTACGTGCACCTATATTTTGGGAGTGGACTACAAAGAACTCAATGGGAGTGTCACATCTGTGAACTACAACATGACCAAGAATATAGGGTGTATCCATAGGTAAAGAACGTAAAAGCACCACGCTTACAGAATGTTGACCACCCACCCATGGATCCTTAGAGTGAGCGCTAAATGAACTTATGCATGAACATGATGATAATCTAACTATAATAAGCATATAATCAAAGTAGACCATGAACATTATAACGAAGAACATGAATAAGATGAATACTAATATTATCATAACAATTGTAGCTCGCATATAAAAGTATTGGAGATACAAAAGAGAAGAGATACAAAGATTATACCAAACCACACTCTTGACATGATCGGGAATCCAAGCGAAGCCTGCTTGCCTCCCTCTAGACCTAGCCTAACTAGCTATGCCCTAGAATATGATGGAGCTCTGAGGATGATTAGTGTTTTTGTCTTCTCAAATGACTTGATGACTGGGGTTATGTCTGGGGGTGGCAGGGGCTGGTATATATAGGCCGGAGCATCCAATGTGAGCCCTTGGATCAAATTGACTTAAAGGACGGTGTAGATGCAACCTAGGAGGTGGTGGAGAACCAACATTACAACGTGGAGGCTGACAGTGGGCCCTAGGGGCTGGCCGACTTGTAGGTGGGGCCGACCAACCCCACCTAGCAGCCTCTGCCTCTCTACCCCAGCGTGGAGTCCTCTCGAGTCTTCTAATGTCCATTTCGCTTTGGATAAGCGCAATTAAATCTGACATGTAGGTCCACCTAGACTATAACACCCTAGGTGTTAAGCTTGCATTTAGTCTTGGCATTACATGAGCACAAGCATCATTAATCATTCATGAGCATGAGTATCTCAAATATCATTTCTATGTTTGCTTATATTGCTTGTGTTGTCACTGAATTGCCTTACCTATGCTAGGGTTTATATGTAACCAATGTATAAAATGATTGTGGAACCTTAATAATACCTTAAACAAGTTTAGAATGTCACTATGAACAACATTGTTTTTCATGACTAAGGCTAGTTTGGTCTCTAAGTCATAGTTATAGTGTAAGTCATCATTTTCAAGTGGTATGTTTGACCTAGGTGGAACTATGTCATAGATTGTTTGCATGGCAGTGCACCCTTAAGCAAAGTTGTAGTACTTGATTAGACCAACAACTTTTATTTTAGGGTCGTGAGCTAATTCAGTGAATAGCTTGGTCATTTTGAGCTCACAAAAATTAACATTTCACTTATTTTGGAACTAGAAATTTTTCTAAGTCTAACTACTCTGACAGTGTTGATGTGCCTGACTTTGTGATGAATTAACTCCATAACCATTGCGAATTTGGAGATGAGTTCTAAAGCAATTTTGTATCTAGTATGTAGCTCTACAATTTTTGTTTTGGCATCGTGCATAAATTCATTTTGGTTTAGGAGCTTGGAGGGTTTGAAATCGCTCTGTTAGGTTCACCATCGGGCACTGATGGACGCTGCATCGCGCCGTGTCGTGGCCGAACAGGTGTAGCACCTGGCCACCATGTGGCCACCACTGGCCGACATCGGGCCCTCGTCGCAGCGTGTTGGCATGCGCTTAAGGAGGAGCTGCGCTGCCCATTTCACTCACTCCCTCGCGCTCTCTCCCTCTCCACTGCTCTCTCTCGCTCTCGCCGCGGAAGCACCGAGCATCGCCAAGCCACAGTGCTGCTCCATCAATGCCTAGAGCCCACGCCACTGCACCATTGCCACCTCCATCTAGCCAGTAGCTATGTCGTCTTCTCCTCTACCTCCTCGATGCAGTAGCAGTGCCAGGCAAGCTACGGTGAGGGCGAAATCGCCATTCTTGTCCTCGTCGGAACCTCGGCCTCCATGGCCGCCTTCAGGGCGAGCTCGCCGCTGCTCGGTTCCATCGCGCATTCCTTTGTCTTCTTCATGTTAGGGCTTGGTCAGGGTGTGTCCTTGCCACTGCGCTCTCACTGCCGTGCCATCACGCACATGGACATGCCTCGTTGGCATGTCCCACCTAGCCTAGGTAGCCTCGCTAGACTCGCTTGGTCACCATAGAGCTCATGCGCTTCTTGCCGAGCCTTGCCGTGCCTGCAGCGGCCGGTGTACCACCGCATAGCGCTGCCATGCCGCCATGGCCAGCAACAAGGTAGCTCCAATGCGTCCGTGCTGTCACCATGGGTATCAATCGATGCGGGATAGTGAGTAGAGCACGACGGTGTGGTCGGTTTCACTGGAGAGCTCGCCGTCGGCGAGCTAGCACTGGTCAAATGCGCCCCTCTATTTCGATTAGGCTGATAGGTGGACCCCGCTAACCAATGGGTCCCATACGTCAGTGACTTCAGTTTAGGGTTTTGCTATTTATTTTCTAGATTTTTGTACTAACTTTGGAAAATCATATCTAGAGCTAGGAATGTCCAATTTTGGTGAACCAAATTTTGTTGGATTTCTCATGAAGTGTAGTATTTTATAAAATGTAGCTTTATTTTCTAGATTTTTGTACTAATTTTGTAGGATTTCTCATGAGATGCACTATTTCTAGTACTTTTCTAGGTGAATAAAATGTAGCTTAATAAGTGCTTTTTGAATGTTTACAATTTTGTAAAATGTGTAACTTGAGCTAGGAATGTGATAAAATGGTGATTCCAATTTTGCTGGTCTTGTGTTGACATGCTCTAGCTAGAAAAAATAATAAACTTGTAGTAAACTTGATTGAAATATGATCTTTCTATTTATCTATTAATAAATAGTGTTTTCTGAAGAAAATTATAGGGATAAAAATAAGTAACATATTGCCATGCAACTTTTTGTACAATATTATGGCACTATTATGAAGCTAAGAAAATATAGAATATGTTATTTGACACTTTTCTATAGGGTTAACTATTTTTACAAAAATAAACCTTGCTAGCTTGTCATTTTTGTAGAGGATGTTATACATGTCCAAATGGTATAAATTTTGTACAGTAGTCTATTGGGAGCACTTGGAAGCTACTGTAATTTCACTTAATTATCTAATTAAATTAATATAGACATGTAAATAAATAAATTGTGCTTGACCATGATGTTTTTCTATGGTGCTTGTGATACATATGAACTATTGATGTTAGTAGTAAGGCTTAGAAGCAATTAGTTATATGCAACTAATTAATTATTGCTTTATAATTCAAATAACTGGTTGCATGTATAGTTTTGGTTGAGTTGATCATTTCATGATGATAATGGTCTTTTATGTAAAACTTATTAATAACAAAGTTGTAGATAACTTACTGATCTATCTTGTGTTAAATTGTCATAGTCATAGGCCTTAGGGTTTAAGAGTTTTTGTTGTTAGAAGTTTGTTGTTCGAAATGTTTACTTTCTGGATAGATTTGAATAACTAAATTGTTTGACCTAGATAACAGTTGAATCACATTAAGGGTATTAAAAGAAAGTTGTGAACAATTTCATAGGCTTCCAGAATGTCCACAACCATATTATTTTTATGTATATCACTCCAATTATGGTTAAAATGAGTAGCTACTGTCTTGTAGTTCAGAAAATAAATTACATAAGTGTTTGCTTAAGTAATAGAGAAGAGATATATACCTACTCAGTAAAATAGTATGCACTTGCTATTACTTTAACACCATGCTATTGAAAATACTTATGAGGATGCATTCATCATGTTATATCATATTATACGTGTCCTCATATATGCATCCGTGATATCTTATTCCATGCTCATGCGTATAGGATCGACCAAAGAGATAACACTGTTGGAGTTCAACGAAGAAGAGGAAGGGGATCAATAGGAGATTCCTCAAGTCACAGCTCCAAGAGAAGAGGAGCAGACTCCC
Source organism: Miscanthus lutarioriparius (assembly GCA_904845875.1). Lineage (NCBI taxonomy): Eukaryota > Viridiplantae > Streptophyta > Magnoliopsida > Poales > Poaceae > Miscanthus > Miscanthus lutarioriparius. Next base: position 43,589,319 of record CAJGYO010000019.1, read on the forward strand.
AAAGAGCTCCCTGAGTGCCCAGATCACTGACCCACCTCTTTCCTCAAATGCAAGCCCCGAAGCATTCTAAGTCTCCCATGTTTTACAAAATACTATTTGAGTCATTTATGTTTGATGCATTAGGTATAAAGAGTTGATTGGAAACAATTGATGCATGGAACTACCGTGTCTAGATACATATACCTTTAACCCCATGTAGGTCCAGGATCGAACATATGCTTAGCCATGCTTAGACCGGTAGAAGTCGGGTGATTTCCTGTCACCTACGAGATATAGGTGGATACCTATTTACACCAAAATTTGGGAAGAAGAATACGAGAACTCGAAGCTTCCAAGATTGTGTCAATCTAGGAATCGATTACATAAGGATTGATATCAGCTGATTCAGATGCGACACTGGAATCGGCTCTCTTCGAATGATGTCAGCAGATAATGACAATGAGCTACGGTTGGCGCCGGGAAATACATATCGGACTCTACAAAAAGGGAAAGATTAGGGTCCAAGTCATATTAAGTTAGGAATGTTTTCTTTTATACCAAAGATTGTAATGAGTCGTACTTGAGTAGGATTCATGCTTAGGCTCCGGGTATAAATATTGGACCCCGACTATTATAAAGGAAATCCAATCAATAAATACAAGTTACTTTTTTCGGCTTTACGCCAACCCTTAGGAGTAGGAGTAGTGTAGATCTCAACGAGTTCTTCAACAAGCAGGTCTGCATCGGTTCGGCTGACCTCCACTGTGAACTTAGTATAAGCTAGTTATCGACTCTTATCTAGTTCAAGTATGGCTGCATCGGTTAAGTTCGACCTCCACTGCTCGAATTAGATTAAGGTCAAGTTATCGGCTCTATCTAAGGGTAGCGTACTTCAGGTAGATTCATTAAGTTACCGATCTTGCTGATGTTCTTATTGTTATTAGTTTTTAGCAACATCAACCTGCTCGATCGAGATCGATCTAGATCGGCCTCATATCCTTTTTAGTCCATCGTTTGCTTTGTTACAATACGATGTTTCTTAGAGCGATGGGTTATGTTTCATCGGCTGTTCTTCTTTGATCTTGATTGTGCATAGTACATGCTTATGGCACGTCCGATCTTGAGGAGGTTTTGCTGGCTGGTTAAATCTGGTCTATAGTTTGCTATTATGGCTGTAACGATCCGGTCGATCCCCACTGATGGCACTTTAGATTAGAGGATGCTAGTTGGTAGATTTGCTCTTGATCAGGCATAACCTTAACTATTTGCTATGCCTGCATCGGCTAAATAGCCAATCGGCTATGCTTTAACGCCTACAGTGTGTCTCCGTGATTCTGTTAAATGTGAACATATATGTTTACTTTAAGGGTTTGATTTGTTGTCTTTATCATGGCTGCCATCGATCCGATCGAACCCCACTGTTAGAGATAACAGGTTAAGTCTGATGAGTTCATGGGTTTGTCCATGTTAAATAGTTGATTGTTCACATGTTGTAGTCCCTTTTTACCTGAATCGGCTATTTTAGCCGATTCACTCGAGCTTTCACACATACAGCATGTTTTTTTGGAAAGCCTCTCTATGTATAGATGGCTTTACGGATTCTTTAGTTTTAGTTTGTTATTATCATCATAGCTGCCATCAATCCGGTCGAACCTCACTGTTGATGGTAACAGATTAGATTCAGAGTGTTTGTAGATCTATTTGTACTAGACAGTCGATTCATTCGCATGCTATATCCTTTTTTGTTAGATTTATTGGCTCAATGCTTTACACTGGTAATATCCACCTAGCTGATGATTTTGCTTATATCCATGTGCATTGTACTTATCAACGTAAAATCAATCGCGACCCACGAGCTTTACCGTCCATAACAGTCGATTTCTTCACGTATCGGCTGTTTAGTCGATTTTCCCGTCTGGCTGCTCCCAAAGCGACATACTTGGAACTGTCTGGGCAAAGACCGGCATGTTCCACCTTAAATTACTGATAAACTTTCTCTCCTTATCAATTGCATGTCAAATTGACTGGCATGCCTTGGGAGGAATTCGCAGGATCGGTTAGCCCTGCATTGAAGCAAAGTGGATCTCTAGCGTTGCTCCATCAAGCAGATCCTTCCGGCTTGCCGTGTGCCCGGCGCAATGACATGTTTTTGCACCGACACACGTGGCACGCCCAGTGGGACACCACAATCATCATGGCAACTTACAACAACAATGACATCCTTATGGTGCCTTATGAAGACTTACCTGATGGAGATAAAGATGTCATCAGCAAAGCTATAGAAGAATTATAGAACAAGTGTTTGTTGTCCTACACCAAGACATGTGACAATATAGTTGTTCAGAAATATCCACTACCAAGAGTTCTATTGCATGGGCAGACAGATGTAGATGAAGCTGAGGATAGGTGTTTCCTCGTGGAGGCTGTAAACAAATCTGTTCATGATGCCATACTGAACCACAATGCAGTTTTGTTGAACACAATTCACAACACCATAAAAGAGGTGTTTCATGGGTCTCAAATTGATTAGGTTGGGCTGGCTTACTACAATATTCCACATCCGTCGACTCAGGGGACTAATCAAGCCGGTACTAGCCATCAAGAGGCAGCACCAGCTGGCAATGATGATGTCTAGGCAGTTCAGAGTTCATCTGAGCAAGTTCAGGGTGCCACTACAAATCAGATACATGATAATCGTGGATCGACAGAACAGCATGTGCAATAGCCGATGGGGCAAATCCAGAATCAAATGGTCAATTTTGGCACGTCAGGCCAAATACCGTCGTCGGCTCAAAAAATAGCGCCATCAGTTTAAAGGATTCGTAGAGATATAGATCCTGACATCTATAACTAGAGACTCCAAGCAGCAAACCAGTAAAGGACCCAGCAGATAGAGATTCCACAAGGATATCATTATGGCACAGATTACAACACCCTTCACATGATTCCAAATCCAGGGTATCAAGGTACCCAAAATTTCAATCCACAGATGGGTCAGCAATTGCAGAGAAATCCAAATTCAAATGCTGATGAGTTGTTGTAGCACCCGATTTTAAAGACAAAACTAGATACACACTATATGTGAGCCTAGAAAGTCAAATCTCACATATAGCCACAAATCAGGGTAATATCAAGAGACAATACTTATGACATAATGTATTAGTAAAAAGAAAATAACCTCAGAGTAAAGACAGCGGAAAGTTGACTCCGATCTTCTGGCGAAGACTCCAAATCCACAGGGACGACTGACTGGTTGCCCACAAGCCTTACTCCTCCAGACTGGCATTCTGGTACCCATCCGGGATTTTTGTCCAAAGTATAGAAAAATAAAGCAAGCGTAAGTACATGTCGTACTTAACAATTATATCATGGGGTTCATGAGGCTTAAAAGGCTGACACTGGTTTACTACGATTAGCCTTTGTTTATCATAATTTTAGTAATTGGTAGGCAACAAGTTTATTCATAAGCCCATAAACTCATGATCAAGTAAACATGAATAATGTATAGCATAAACAATCAATTATTAGCATCATCATTATCCATTAGTGATCATCTCTATTCCATAAGGGTCCAAAGCCGCTCGTGACCGTGAGCACGGCTGTTCTAACAGTTTTACACTCTGTAGAGGTTGTACACGTTCACTGTGAGTCGTGATTTACCCTTTCGCCCGGGGTGATCAGCCCCTTGACCCACTTCCAAGGAAGGTCGGCAAGGTTCACTATGAAGCCTTTCAAAGGTTTGTCTAACAAGTTAGGGCCGCTAAGGTTTACCCATCAATAAGCATGAACCCCCCTCCAAGTAGTGACTAGAAAGTGCACCTACTTGGCAGACCGAGATCATACCCATTGGAGCCCCTCTTGCGCCGTAAAGGTAACCACTAACAAGCTAGAAAAGGTCCTCATACTGAGCTAAAGCCAGAGCCATATAGCCCTCATAGCTGTACTGTAAGTCCTGGATGATCACTTACAGATGAGTCCTTAGGGAGAGGAATCTAGAGCATTTCGAAAGTAGCTAAACACTCCAGCCCCTGATTCCATGTTACTAAAAAGTCATATTTTAATGTTTATTGCATATACCATTAGTCAAGTTACAAGATCATGGTTTTGATTAAGCACTAGCAAAAACTACCCAATGCAATATCCCAAAGGTTTCAAGGTACAAGATATCAAATATCTAGGATATCCTTATTGGTAACAAGGTAGACACATGCAATATGAATTTAGTGATTAAATGTGAATAGGTAACAAGGATGGTCCCATGCTATACTTGCCTTAACTTGCTTTTCCCCCAAAGCAATATGCTCAAAATAATTTAGTATTCCACTTTCAATCTTCTGCTTTCAATTCTCAGCTTCTAGTCTTCAGAGAACTGCTTCTTAATCACCACGTAAACCTCACCGATTGACTGAACCATATATCACCACACAAACATCCATACATGGCATACAAATAAGAATAAATGAGAACAGTACATCAATCATAGAAAAATAAGTAAAAGAGATTGAAATACGTTTCTACGCATCGCTACGAACACGCAGTCGCGAGAGGCACGCTAATCGAAGCTACGGTTGAAAAGTTACAACTACCGAGAGATTTGCGTTATAAAAGTAAGCTATAGGCTTTATTTATGTTAACCATATGAATTCATATATATAAAAGATATTTTATAAATAATGTATATTAAATTAAGTCAATTCTTAGATTTGATTTCTAAAGCAAAAGTAAAACAATTCATATTTCATTCATAAAATCCAGTTGCATAATCATTAATCAAGATATGATTTAAACTATGATATTTTAGAAATAACTATATAGTAAACACTATTACTAATGCAAAGATCTCGTCGATATGAATCTAACGCAACTTGAATGGGTCAAAACGGATCTAAAACGCAAAAGATATGAAATAAACAAGATTTCCTTTATTAAAATAATAGATTAAATCTAACCTTGAATTTTAGAAGTTGAAAACCTACTTAACAGTAGTATGAACATGTAGATTATGAAATTACGAACCTAACGCAATTTGAACGGGTCAAATCGGAGTTAAAACGGAAAAGTTACGCATGAAATAATGTTCAGTGGCATTTCTGTAAATATTTGAACTCATTTTTGAATTAAAACAATTAAAATTCTGAATTTAAATGTATTTTGGACTGCGCACACTAATTCTGGAAATGATAGGGTCCTAAACGAATAAGAACAGGGCCTAAAAGAAATTATTTTGAACTGATTGGATTGCGGGTTGATTACTGGAAAACACGGGGGCTAAATTGCAAAACGTGCAAGGCTTGACTGCGGTTTGACTCGTGGCTGCTCACTGGGCGACATGTGGCGGTCGGGAACTGGTGCGGTGCACCATGTGGGTGTGGGCGCTGCTGACCTGGCGGGGTGGACCGAGTCCACAAGTTCCGGTGGACCGGTTACACAGCGAAGGGGTACGGGCTTATCGTGGTCGTCCACGTCAGATCTGACGGCACAGCTGTACGGGTCAACCTTTGATGGCAGCATGGCACCTCCGGCGAGCCCTCCATGGCCGGCGGTGAGCCGAGCTCGGCGGCGGAGACCGGTACGGCGTTATGGACCTCCCCGGAGCAAACCGAACCTACCTGGATGATCTACAGGCGCGTGCGAACACGTTGGGGGCGCTACCGAGGCGAGGAGATCGTGCTGGAGCGGCGTACTGTGGTGGCGCCATGAGCGGTGGTTCGGAGCTCACGGATGCGACATTCTAGAGCACCATTGGACCATCTAGGGGCACGGGAATACGGAGGAGCTCACCGTGAGTCGGATGAAGAGGTCTGCGGCATCTGGAAGGCCTCCAATGGGCGGGTCGACAACGACGGCGACGGCTGGAGAGAGAGGGAGGTGCGGGTGAGGTGAAATCCAGGTGAAACATGGCCAATTCGAGAAATTAGGGGTACCTTCGGTTGCGGTGAAACACGGTGAGGCCTCGGGTGGCTTCGGTGTCGAGAATTGGGGCGTCGGAGCGAAGGATTACGGCGGCGGCCGGTGAGCGTGAACGCGGATAGAGGAAAGGGGAGAAGGGGAGATGCAGCTCGGGTTTTATAGGCCGGATAGCGCGGCGTAGAAGGAAGGGGAGCGCGCATTGATTGGTTGCCTTCCATGCAGGTGCGGGCGGACTGGCGGCTTGCCATCCGTGGCACGCCATCGGCGGTGAGGAAGGAAGGAAAGAAACGGGGAAGAAGAAAGGAAGGAAGGGCCGGCGGCTGACGGGTGGGGCCAGGTCGCAGCAGGGAAGAAAGAGAGCGGGCACGTGTGGGCGTCTGACCGAGCGGGCCAGGGCGCGAGTGAGTGTGGGCGCAGGTGCTGCATTGAAGGCCGAAGCAGAGCGGCAGGCGCGCGTGGAACTGGGCTGCCGAGCGGCTGCGCGGAGCAGGCCGGCGCGCTGGAAAGAAGGGGCACGGGAGTGGGCCAGCGACGAGCTGGGCCGAGGCCGAGTAAACGGGAAAGAGGGGGGGGAAGCGGTTGGGCCGCCAAGCAGCGGACCAAGCCAGGAAGGGGAAGGGAGAAGAGGGTTGGGCCAAATCTGGAGTTGGGCTGAAAATGAGAAAAGGAATATTTTTCAAATACAAATCCCTTTTTCTACTTTGAGTTTCCAAATCCAAGCCAATTTCAAAACAAATTCAAGTATGGTTTCAATATACTTTTCATCTCAAATATAAATGAGTAATTTTTGGTAAGTTTCCAAAAATAAATTTTACCATTTTTTTTAAATCCTCTTATTTTCAATTTTTCTTTTCTTTTATTTCGAAGCCATTTTTAATTTCATTTCAAAAGAATTTTAACCATTTTGACTTTTCAATTAAAACCATTCATCCAATAAAATCAAATGCAATGGCATGTATGCTCAAACATGTTGCTACCTTATGATGTATTTTAATTTAATAAAAAATTTTATTTCCCTATATTTCATGTGCACAAAAATTCCAACTTAAATCATTTTAACTCTATTTCAAAAGAGGCAATTTTTAGGGTGTTACAGTTGTTGATTAGAGTGACCGAGATGATAAAGAATCAGTTCGGTTTAAAGCCAAAAGGGCAGATCTTCTCGTACAAACGCCCATATCCAGAGTGGTATGATTTGGTCACTCTTCCTACAAATTACAGGCTCCCGGAGTTTGCTAAGTTCACTGGACAAGATAGCACAAGCACAATAGAACATGTCAGTCGATATCTTACACAGTTAGGTGAAGCATCCATTGAAGAGGCCCATCGAGTTCATTTCTTCTCCTTGTCCATGTCAGCACTAGCCTTCACTTGGTTTTCATCATTGCCAGTTAACTCCATTGCTAATTGGGCTGACCTAGAGAAGAAGTTTCATACATATTTTAACACTGGGATAGGAGAAAAGAAAATTACCGATTTAACAACTATAAGGCAGAGAACTAATGAATCGGGCACCGAGTTTCTTCAGAGATTCCGAGAGACTAGAAATTTGTGCTTCTCATTAAATTTGACTGATGATCAGCTAGCTGCTTTGGCTGTTCAAGGAATGTTGCCAACATGGAGAGAGAAGCTGTTGGGACAAAAATTTGATAATTTGGGACAGTTGGCTCAATGAGTGGCAGTGCTCAATAGCCAATTCCAGAATATGCGCAGAGATGCCTGATTCTAGAAGAGTGCCACAATTGCTGTAACCTATAATCCATATTCAGTTGATGATGGCTATAAAGACGAATGAGAAGCAGAGGTTGCTGTGGCTGAATGGAATTGGGGTAAGAAGACAGTAATGGTGCCAAATCCTTGGGGAAGAGGAGTCGAAGAGAGCAATGATAGTAATAGACGAATGGAGCCAGTTTTAGTTTGTTATTATCATCATTGCTACCAACGATCTAGTCAAACCTCACTGTTGATGGTAATAGATTAGATTCAGAGCATCTGTAGATCTATTTATACTAGATAGTCGATTCATTTGCATGCTATATCCTTTCTCATTAGATTTATCGGCTCAATGCTTTACACTAGTAATACCCACCTAGCTGATGATTCTGCTTATATCCACGTGCATTGTACTTATCAACATAAAATCAATCGTGACCCACGAGCTTTACTGTCTGTAACAGCCGATTTCTTCACGTATCGGCTGTTTAGTCGATTTTCCCGTCTGGCTGCTCCCGAAGCGGCACACTTGGAACTATCTGGGCAAAGACCGATATGTTCCACCTTAAATTACTGATAATCTTTCTCTCCTTATCAATTGTAGGTCAAATTGACTGGCATGCCTCGAGAGGAATTCGTAGGATCGGTTAGCCCTACGTTGAAGCCAAGCGGATCTCCAGCCTTGCTCCATCAAGCAGATCCTTCCAGCTTGCTGTCTGCCCGGCACATTGACACATTTTTGCGCCAACAATACCAAAACACGGTTGGCTATATTTGCTATCGTTCAAAAGAACCATGGGGTAATGTAAATGGAGGCCGGGCGGAGTCTATGTGTGGGTTGACTCATGTGATTCCGTCTGTGTACTGATTAAGGACAGTATCGTTGTTGGCACTTCTGACAAGATTGAACACATGCCTATCACTTAGCTGGTCAGATAACTCATTCCGACCGTGAAGCCGAGTAGCTCAACTTAGAACGAGCCCCGTTCTATAAAAGTGCACACTCTAGATGGTAGTAAGGATGTGTGGGGAGCCAGACATGAGCCCAAGGGTAGGTCGGGCCTGAACGTCCTAGCAGCTAGTTGTCCCTAATTGTGCGGCACTGGGCAAACCCGCGAAATGTGGACTTGAGTTGTACCAAAGGTGACCTAAGGTGACCGTTGATCTGGTCTACCTCGGTTTGTGTTAGGAATAAATTCCTAGCTAGTTGAAATTGATTCGACTTGCCGTCTCTCCCGGATAGTGAGAAACTTGGCTAGCCCCAACATCGTAGTAATTCTATTATGGAATGTGATGGTTTGGATAAACATGGATTTACTACACCTGCTATGGTTACTATTGTATGTTATCAAATGATATACCACATGTTTGGCACAGGATAGTTGTTCATCTAGAGACGAATAGCTATAATTAACATGATGACCAAAGTATAATTGTATAACTGAGTTAATCGCTTTTATACAAAAAGTTGTCAAGCTACCTCCACTTACAAAGCCTTGCATAATCCTTGGAGTCAATTTATTTCTGGTTTATGATGGGTAAGTCTAGCTGAGTACCTTCTCGTACTCAGGGTTTTATTCCCATTATTGCAGATGGTATAGTTTATCACGGCTATTGCAAGAATTGCTTCTATCCCACTATGGATGAGGAGTGAGCCCTAGGCAGGCATCTTTAATAATCCTTCTTATATGCTTTTGTGGGTTGTGATCATGAGATGGCACTGTATTTGAACTATGTTGGCAAATGCTAGTTTTGAACTTTAATTTACTTCCGCTACTATCTATCGAACTTGGTTTGTAATAACCTTATTTCGCACTCTAATGAATGAACTGTATCTGTGAACTTTATGTAACATGTGACATGTATGTTGAATCATGTACGATCTTGGTTGTATGTGGATCATTTATCGAGACCCATCGTGGTACTCGACGGACTACCGGGTTTATATGGGCTCAAGTATGACAGTGCGACCGCTTGCGGGCTGCCATTGTACTTGTGCTCTTATAAATTGGTCGGTTCTACGACAGATGGTATCAGAGGAAGATTCAACATTAATTGCCACATGTGTATTTAAAACAAAGGTTTTTGTTTTCCAAAACCAGTTTCTAGCAACTAATAGCTATATAAATAGGTGTTTGAAACCCAAAGTTGAAATATAAAGTGTGCCAGTGATCACTTCCTTGATGCCCAATTAAGGACTTTAGGTGGCCATTTAAGTATTAACATGGGGGTTTTTACTTTCATCGTCCATACGGTATGCTATTGTATGGATGCCATTCACTTGAGTGGTAAGGTATGGATCTAATGCCTCTACACTAGGTAAGAAGGTAAGTTGATGAGTGACATGACCGCAAGAAGTGAGCATGCGGTCGGGGAGAGCGAGCTTTGATACGGCTATGTATGCATGCTTGCATGTGTGTATGGTGCGTATTTAATTGTGGGTAATAAATTGTCATCGGGTAGTTTTGATACGAAAGTATATATATGGGTATATATATATGGAAGTATTTAGATTACAACCTAGAGCCTAGATTTACATTCTACATATATAATTGTGGGATTGGGCTAAAATGAAATTCTTGTGCAGGTACACTAACAGCGAAACGTGTTGCCCAACTAGCTATGCTATGTATGAGAGAACGTATGTATGCCACCGTGTATGTCATTAGAAATAATTTTTCCTAAGTTTGTAAGGACATATGGAACGTGCATGCATCATGATAAATTATTATTCAATACTTGCATTGTTCCTCCCCTTATAAATCTCTTACTCAGTTATGTAACTCTTATCCATTATGACTTTATCTCACGAGAATTGCACATGTTGTTGGTACAGATGGCAGCACCGGCTGGAAGTGAGAGTTTTCTATTGATGTTTCGAACTCCTACCCTACTTTGGAGAGTCTTGCACTATGCGGGGTATTACAAACCGCCCCTCTATTATTGGAATGAAGTATACCTGGAGGGACAACCATGGTATGAAGTGCGGCTAACCATACCAGTTCGTACCCAAGCACCCTTCTTGTAGGAACTCCTTGGGAGGCTGCCCAAGTAGTAGCCTTTGAGGTACTGAGTTAGATTTGTCAGCAGCATGGGGATGAGCTTACCGGTAGTGCCACTGGTACTTTTCCTCGAGTGGATCCGTCCACAACCGTGTGGGCACAGCGCAACAGCAATACGTTGATCTGTGATCAGGATGAGTGGGCAGACAGTTCTAGTCCTGCTATGAGTGCCATGTTTGTAGTAATGAAGATGTTCTACACTCGTCAGGATACCAGGGACTTCTGGTAGGAGTCCTATACTACTTGCATGGATAAGCTCATGAGAGCTAATGCTACACAGCGTAAGCTCAAGAAGCGTGTGTGCAAGCACAAAAAGGCAGCAAGTGAGGCTTGATGGGAAACTGATCAAGCATATGTAGCTTTGGGAAATCTCCACACCCAAATGGAGCAAGTTGATTAGCAGAGAGCTGCCGCCCAAGAGGCAAGAGCTGATGATCAAGCAATGTCAGCAGGACTACAGGAGCAGCTAGAGGCCGCCCGTGCCGAGGCATTCACAGCTACACACCAGTGGATCCTAGCAAACAACCGTGCAGCTTTAGCAGAAGCAGAACGAGACAGGACCCATGCCATGAGCATCCAGCAGGACCGTGTATAGAGGGACTTGTGCCAGCAGCTTGCATAGGCCTAGAATGTAGTGGTTGATCTTTAGCATGAGGTGCATTTTCTAAACAACCAATTGCACCCGATCCTTGATGAGGAAGAAGAAGATCCAAAGATGTTAGTTGAAGATGATGGCTAGGACGAAGAAGAAGTGGAGCTAGAGAATGAGGATGATCCTATCTCCGATCTCGACAGCGATCATAATGAAGATTAGAATCACCGAGCGACTAGTCAAAGCGCTACATGTATCCCTGCTATTTATGTAATGGACTTGAAGTTGAAGTTTGGTAATTGCGTTTGGACTTCCGTGTAATATTGGCACTTTGCATGTTGTTTCATGATGGGTTGAACTTTAATGAAATTCTAGTTTTGTTTTACTGGTGATTATGACTTGTATGTTAACACACTGTGAGCCTGATAAGTGATCAAATTGGTGATGTCATGTTGCCAGAATGAATTATTATGCCACTGTTTATTGTATGAATTTAAGATTCTCTCCAGTAATTTCAGTTTGGCATGATTATACAATTCATCTGCAATCTCTTGACATCATCCAATAATCACTTATTGTTGCAACTTTGCAGATGACTCGCACTCATGCTGGAGCAGGCAGCAGCCAAGAGGGCAATGACGGTGACTTACCACCACCGCCGCCACCGTCTGCGAATGAGTTCTTTGCACAGTTCCTGGGAAGTCAGAGAACTATGGAGGAAACCCTACGCCTCATTGCGTAGAACATGGCTCGCGCCCGTCAGCAACAATAGGGGCCTAAGCCGAATCAGTACAGCTCTTTCAAGGATTTCCTGGACACCAAGCCTCCTATCTTCAAGGTTGCCGAAGAACCACTCCAGGCGAATGAATGGCTCAACACTATTGAGCAAAAGTTCCATCTATTGAGGGTCACGGAACATCAAAAGGCAAAATATGCATCCCATTAGCTACAGGGACCGGCCAGGATATGGTGGACCCATTTCCTGTCCTCTTTACCTGCCAATGCATAGGTCACATGGGAGCAATTCAAGCTAGCCTTTAGGGGACATCACATTCCCCCAGGGCTAATGCGCATGAAGGTAGCTGAGTTTATGCCACTCACACAAGGGATCAAGACCCTTACTGAATACATGCATGCTTTCAACAATCTGTCTCGTTATGCCCCAGGTTTTGTTGATATAGAAGAAAAGAAGATCAAAAGCTTCAAGAGAGGTCTTGGCACTAAGCTGATGAAAACTATGGCCAACACAAGGTGCACCACATACAACAAGTTCATTAGTGATGCCTTGATTTAGGAGAACCATAATAATCTGCATGCGGTAGCAAAGGGGTGCAAGAGGGCAGTTGAGGCAGGCGCCTCAGGGTCTTCTCAGTCCAGAGCTCCTATAGCAGCTAGGCCATAGTTTCGACCACCAGCACCCAAGTTCAGGCCTCCTCTACCAAAATCTCAGGCCAACCAACCTTAGAAGGTGTTTCATAAGGCGTTCACCATTGCCTTACCCAAGGGAATGGAGGGCAAGGAAGCTTAGCAGGACCCAAGAGCAATCAACCATGCTTCAACTATAATCAAGTGGGTCACTGGGCCAAGGAATGCCCAGAGCAATCAAAGACAGGCAAATCTTGAAGCATGTCCTAGATACGTGCACTACACCGCTGTTGAAGAGGTTCCCACGAGAGAGGTTGTCACCGCTGGTATGTTTCTTGTTAACAAACATCTCGCCATTGTTTTATTTGATTCTAGAGCTTCTCATTCATTTATGATCCAAGCATTTGCATCTAGGAATGATTAGAAAGTAATTGAGATAAGCAAGGGTGGTTATAGTATAAGTTCAGCTGGGGCTACTATCTCTACAAATAAGATGGTCAGAAGTGTGCTCATCTCTATACAAGAGAGGGAGTATACAATGGATCTGATAGTATTGCTTGGATTATCTATAGATGTGATCTTAGGTATGAAATGGATGAGCGATCATGGAGTTCTCATTGACACTAGCACTTGTACAATTATGTTGAGAGAGCCAAAGGGAGGTAATGCTTTTCTAGTACCACTTTTCCAAAATTTTGAACTCCAAAACTTGTCTTGTGCTATCCAAGCCACTACCCTTTGTGATATTCCAGTGGTTTGTGAGTTTCCTGATGTATTCCTAGATGAGTTACCAGGTTTACCACCTGATAGGGATGTGGAATTTAAGATTGAGTTAGTGTCAGGTACAATGTTCCAGTGGTTTGTGAGTTAACTGATGTATTCAAGAAGACCCTATAGGATGCCACCAAATGAGTTAGCTGAACTTAAAATTTAGTTACAAGAACTGTTGGACAAAGGTCTCATTCAACCTAGTTTGTCTCCATAGGGATGTCCCGCAATGTTTGTAAAGAAGAAGGACAAGTCTTTGAGAATGTGTGTGGATTATAGGCCACATAATGCTGTGACCATCAAAAACAAGTATCCTTTGCCTCATATTGATATCTTGTTCGATCAGCTAGCAAAAGCAAAGGTATTCTCCAAGACTGACTTGAGGTCAGGCTATCATCAGATTAAGATCAGGCCAGAGGACATACCTAAAACAACTTTCTCCGCTAGGTATGGCTTGTATGAGTTTTTGGTCATGTCTTTTGGACTGGTGAATGCTCCTGCCTACTTCATGTACTTGATGAATTCGGTATTGATGCCCGAGCTCAACAAGTTCATGGTTGTGTTTATCAATGATATCTTGATTTATTTGGAGAATGAGGCAGATCATGCAGAGCATCTGAGAATTGTTTTGTCTGGATTGAGGGAACATAAGTTATATGTCAAGTTTAGCAAATGTGAATTTTGGTTGAGCAAAGTACCTTTCTTGGGTCACATCTTATCAAGAGATGGAATTTTTGTAGACCCATCTAAAGTACAAGAGGTCATGGATTGGAAGGCCCCGACTTTGGTTCATGAAGTTTGGAGTTTTCTAGGGTTAGCAGGTTACTATCGTCGTTTCATTCTTGATTTCTCCAAGATAGCTAAGCCCATGACTAGATTACTTCAGAAAGATGAAAAGTTTAGTTGGACATCAGAGTGTGAAGCGGCTTTTCACACTCTAAGGACCCGGTTAACTACAGCTCCTGTTTTAGCACAACCCGACATTGAAAAGACTTTTGATGTGTTCTGTGATGCATCGGGTATAGGTTTGGGGTGTGTGCTCATGCAAGAAGGAAGAGTTATTGCCTATGCTTCTTGGCAGTTGAGAAAGCATGAAGTCAATTACCCAATGCACGATTTAGAGCTTGCAGCTGTGGTTCATGCATTAAAGATATGGAGACATTATTTGTTGGGCAACGTATGTCACATATATACTGACCACAAAAGTCTCAAATATATCTTCACTCAACCTGAGTTGAACATAAGACAGCGAAGATGGTTAGAGTTGATCAAGGACTACAATTTGGAAGTGCACTACCATCTAGGAAAAACCAATGTTGTAGCAGATGCACTTAGTCGGAAATCTCATTGCAACACTTTGGAAGCATTGTTGGAAGATGGATTTAATTTGTTACATCCTGTTGTGTTGCACAATATCACTATCAGTTGTTCACTTGAGAGCAAAATCATAGAACTACAGAAGACAGATGTAGGTATATTTCACATCAAGAGAAAGATGCAAGAACAAGAAACTAAGCATTTCAGATTAGATGAAAGAGGTGTGCTATGGTTTGAGGACCGACTTCTAGTACCGAAAGGCCGTGAGCTTAGAAATCAAATTTTAGATGAAGCTCATTCATCTAAGTTGTCTATCCATCCAGGTAGTAGCAAAATGTATCAAGATTTGAAAACCCATTTTTGGTGGACCAAGATGAAGAAAGAGATCGCCGCCTATGTCGCTAGGTGTGATAATTGCAGTAGAGTAAAGGCTATTCATTTAAAATCTGCCGGATTACTTCTGCCATTGCCTATTCCAGGCTGGAAATGAGAAGAAATAAGTATGGACTTTATTAGAGGTCTTCTGATGACACAACAAGGTCATGATTCCATATGGGTCATTGTAGATCGTCTCACCAAGTCAGCACAAGGTATCACATGGGGAAGTATGCTGAATTGTATGTTTCTCAGATCATGAGACTACGTGGAATACCTAGGACTATAATCTCATATCGAGGACCATAGTTTCTAGCTCGTTTCTAGGAACACTTGCACCAAGACTTGGGGACTAAACTAATCAGAAGTTCAACATACCATCCACAAACTTCTGGATAGACCAAGCGAGTGAACCAGATCTTAGAAGATTTGCTAAGAGCTTGTGTTATATCTTCCAAGGGTTCATGGGAGAAATGGCTACCTTTAGCCGAGTTCTCCTACAACAACAGTTATCAAGCAAGCATCAAGATGGCTCCGTTTGAAGCCTTGTGCGGTAGGAAATGTAGAACTCCATTGAATTGGATTGAGCCTGGTGAAAGAAGATACTTTGGCATTAACTATGTCATTGAAGCTGAAGAGCAGGTGCACATCATCCAATAGCATATGAAAGTAGCTCAGTCAAGACAAAAGAGTTGTACTGATAAAAGAAGAAGACCACTAACTTTTGAAGTGGGAGACTATGTTTACTTAAAAGTGTCACCCATGAAAGCAGTACAAAGATTTGGAGTGAAATGAAAGCTTGTGCCTAGATATGTAGGGCCATACAAGATTACTGAACGGAAAGGAAATGTCGCTTACAACTTACAACTTCCCCCAGAGATGAGTGCTATATTCGATGTCTTCCATGTTTCTCAGTTGAAGAGAAGTCTTCGTATACCTAAGGAAACCATTGCACCCACCAGCATTGAGCTCCAATCAAATTTGACGTATGAAGAGAAACCAATCCGAGTGTTAGAAGAGATGAAAAGAGTAACACGGAGTAAAGTTATTAAGTTCTACAAAGTGGTGTGGAATAACCACAGTGAATAAGATGCCACGTGGGAACGGGAGGATTATTTACGTGAGGTTTATCTCGCCATTTTCAAAGAATGGTAGGTCTTGCAAATCTCAGGACGAGATTTCTATAAGGGGGAGGGGCTGTAACACGCTAGGTGTTAAGCTTGCATTTAGTCTTAGCATTGCATGAGCACAAGCATCATTGATCATTCATGAGCATGAGTATCTCAAATATCATTTCTATGTTTGCTTATATTGCTTGTGTTGTAACTGAATTGCCTTACCTATGCTAGGGTTTATATGTAACCAATGTATAAAATGATTGTGGAACCATAGGAATGCCTTAAACATGTTTAGAATGTCACTATGAACAACTTTGGTATTCATGACTAAGGCTAGTTTGTTCTCTATGTCATAGTTAGTTTAAGTCATCATTTTCAAGTGGTATGTTTGACCTAGGTTGAACTATGTCAAAGATTGTTTGCATGGCAGTGCACCCTTAAGCAAAGTTGTAGTACTTGATTAGAGAAACAACTTTTATTTTTGGGTTATGAGCTAATTCAGTGCCTAGCTTGGTCATTTTGAGCTCATAAGAATCAACATTTCACTGATTTTGGAACTTGAAATTTTTTCTAAGTCTAACTACTCTGACAGTGTTGATGTGCCTGACTTTGTGATGACTTAACTCCATAACTATTGCGAATTAGGAGATGAGTTCTAAAGCAATTTTGTAGCTGGTATGTAGCTCTACAATTTTTGTTTTGGCTTTCGTGCACAAATTCATTTTGGTTTAGGAGCTTGGAGGGTTTGAAATCACATTGTCAGGTTCGCCATCGGGCTCTGATGGACGCTGCATCATGCCGTGTCGTGGCCGACCGGGCGCAGCACCTGGCCGCCGCGTGGCCACCGCTGCCCGACATTGGGCCCTCGTTGCAGCGTGTTGGCGTGCACTTAAGGAGGAGATACGCTGCCCATTTCGCTCACTCCCTCTCCACTGCTCTATCTCACTCTCACCGCGGAAGCACCGAGCGCCGTCGAGACACAGCGCTACTCCACCATTGCCTAGAGCCCACGCGCGCTTCACCATTGTTGTCTCCATCTAGCCAGCAGCTGCGTCGTCTTCTCCTCTACCTCCTCAAAGTAGTAGCAGTGCCAGGCGAGCTACGGTGAGGGCGAAATCACCGTTCTCGTCCTCGCCAGAACCTCGGCTTCCTTGGCTGCCTTCACAGCGAGCTCGCCACTGCTTGGCTCTGTCACGCATTCCTTCATCTTCTTCACGCTAGGGCTTGGTCAGGGTGTGTCCTTGCTGGTGGCATCACGTTATGGCAAATAGTTGCCTTGCCGGTGCGGAACACGACGCACGGCGCCGCCACGCTCTCACCGCCGCACCACCGCACACGTGGACAGGCCTCGTCGGCGTGTCCCACCTAGCCTAGGTAGCCTCGCTAGACTCGCTTCGTTACCGCGAAGCTCATGCGCTTCTCGCTGAGCCTTGCCATGGCCTATAGTGGCCGGCGTACCACCGCATAGCGCTGTCGTGCCACCATGGCCAACGATGAGGTAGCGCCAATGCGTCCGCGCTACCACCATGGGTATCAACCGGCACGGGATAGTGAGTAGAGCACGACGGTGTGGTTGGTTTCGCCGGAGAGCTCGCCTTCGGTGAGCTAACGCCGATCAAACGCGCCCCTCTATTTCGGTTAGGCTGACAGGTGGACCCCGCTGACCAATCGGTCCCATACGTCAGTGACTTCGGTTTAGGGTTTTGCTATTTATTTTCCAGATTTTTGTACTAACTTTGGAAAATCATATCTGGAGCTAGGAATGTCTAATTTTGGTGAACCAAATTTGTTGGATTCCTCATGAAGTGTAGTATTTTATAAAAATATGATATGCACTGTTTCTGGTACTTTTCTAGGTGAATAAAATATAGCAAATAAGTGCTTTTTGAATGTTTACAATTTTGTAAAATGTGTAACTTGAGCTATGAATGTGATTAAAAGGTGATTCCAATTTTGCTGGTCTTGTGTTGACATGCTCTAGCTAGGAAAAATAATAAACCTGCAGAAAACTTGATTTAAATATAATCTTTCTATTTATCTATTAATAAATGGTGTTTTCTGAAGAAAATTATAGGGATAAAAATAAGTAACATATTACCATACAAATTTTTGTAAAGTATTATGGAACTATTATGAAGCTAAGAAAATATAGAATCTGTTATTTAACACTTTTATATAGGGTTAACTATTTTTACAAAAATAAACCTTGCGAGCTTGTCATTTTTGTAGAGGATGTTATACATGTCCAAATGGTATGAAATTTTTATAGTAGTCTATTGCAAGCACTTGGAAGCTACTGTAATTTTATGAGAATTTATTGTGCATATTTTGTATATGTTTGTTATTTCACTTAATTATCTAATTAAATTAATAAAGGCATGTAAATAAATAAATTGTGCTAGACCATGATGTTTTCTATGGTGCTTGTGATACATATGAACTATTGATGTTAGTAGTAAGGCTTAGAAGTAATTGGTTGTATGCAACTAATTAATTATTGCTTTAAAATTCAAATAAATGGTTGCATGTATAGTTTTGGTTGAGATGATCATTTCATAATGATAATGGTCTTTTCTGTAAAACTTGTTAATAAGAAAGTTGTAGATAACTTACTGATCCACCTTGTTTTAAATTTTCATAGTCATAGGCCTTAGGGTTTAAGAGTTTTGGTTGTTAGAAGTTTGCTGTCCGAAATGTTTACTTTCTGGACAGATTTGAATAACTGAATTGTTTGACATTGATAATTGTTGAATCATATTAAGTGTATTAAAAGAAAGTTGTAGAAAATTTTATAGGCTTTCCATAATGTCCACAACCATATTGTTTTGATGTATATAACTCCAGTTATGGTTAAAACGAGTAGCTGTTGTCTTGTAGTTTAGAAAATAAATTACAGAAGTGTTTGCTTAAGTAATAGAGAAGACATATACACCTAGTCAGTAAAAATAGGATGCACTTACAATTACTTTAACACCATGTTGTTGAAAATAATTATGAGGATGCATTCATCACGTTATATCATATTATACATGTCATCATATATGCATTCGTAATATCTTATTCCATGCTCATGCATATAGGATCGATCAAAGAGATAACGCTGTTGGAGTTCAACGAAGAAGAGGAAGGGGATCAGCAGGAGACTCCTCAAGCCATAGCTCTAGGAGAAGAGGAGCAAATGCCTAAAGAGCACCTTGAGTGCCTAGATCACTGACCCACCTCTTTCCACAAAGGCAAGCCTCGGAGCATTCTATGTCTCCCATGTTTTACAAAATACTATTTGAGTCCTTTATGTTTGATGCATTAGGTATAAGAGTTGATTGGAAACAATTGATGCATGGAACTACCTTGTCCAGATACATATACCTTTAACCCTGTGTAGGTCTAGGATCAAACATATGCTTAGCCATCCTTAGACCAGTAGAAGTCGGGTGATTTCCTGTCACCTGTGAGATATAGGTGGATACCGAAGCACGGTTGGCTATATTTGCTATCATGGAAAAGAACCATGGGGTAATGTAAATCGAGGCCGGGTGGAGTCTATGTGTGGGTTGACTCATGTGATTCCGTTTGTGCCGATTAAGGACCGTACCGTTGTTGTCACTACTGACAAGATTGAACGCATGCCTATCACTTAGGTGGCTGGATAACTTGTTCCGACTGCGAAGCCGAGTAGCTCAACTCAAGCCAGGCCATGTTCTGTAAAAGTGTGCACTCTGGATGGTAGTAAGGATGTGTGGGGAGACAGACATGAGCCCAAGGGCAAGCCAGGCCTGAACGTCCTGGTAGCTGGTTGTCCCTGATTGTGCGGCGCTGGGCGAACCCATGAAATATGGACTTGAGTTGTACCAAAGATGACCTAAGGTGACCGTTGATCTGGTATGCCTGGATTTGTGTTAGGAATAAATTCCCAGATGGTTGAAATCGATTCGAATCACCATCTCTCCCGAATAGTGAGAAACTTGGCTAGCCCCAACATCGTAGTAATTGTATTATGGACTGTGATGGTTTGGATAAACATGGAATTACTACACCTGCTATGGTTGCTATTGTATGTTATCAAATGATATACCACATGTTTGGTATAGGATAGTTGCTAATCTAGAGATGAATAGCTATAATTAACTTGATGACCAAAGTATAATTGTATAACTGAGTTAATCGCTTTTATGTAAAAAGTTGTCAAGCTACCTCCACTTACAAAGCCTTGCATAATCCTTGGAGTCAATTTATTTCTAGTTTATGATGGGTAAGTCTAGCTGAGTACCTTCTCATACTCAGGGTTTTATTCCCATTGTTTCCGATGGTACAGTTTATCACGGCTATTGCAAGAATTGCTTCTATCCCGTTGTGGATGAGGAGTGAGCCCTGGGCAGGCATCTTTAATAATCCTTCTTATATGCTTTTGTGGGTTGTGATCATGAGATGGCACTGTATTTGAACTATGTTGGCAAATGCTAGTTTCGAACTTTAATTTACTTCCGCTACTATCTATCAAACTTAGTTTGTAATAACCTTATTTCGCACTTTGATGAATGAACTATATCTGTGAACTTTATGTAACATGTATGTTGAATCATGTACGATCTTGGTTGTATCTAGATCGTTTATCGAGACCCGTCGTGGTACTCGATGGACTACCGGATTTATATGAGCTCAAGTATGACAGTGCGACCGCTTGCGAGCTACCATTGTACTTATGCTCTTATAAATTGGTCGATTCTGCGACATTGATGGTTTTCTGAATAAACCCTACAGAAAATATAGATTCACCAAAATTCGTAGAATTTGTTAGTTTAAACTCCTAGACCTTCATTGGTGATTATATTTATGCCCTTATGCATGTTATATTGATGGTTTATAATGGTTGTTAACTACCGTCAACACCTCCCACATAGGAAATTCCAGTTCGGGCGGAACGAATTTCTAGGCGAATGCGCTTTTGACCATTGGCTTGGGAGGACTCCTACACTGGAAATTTTAACTCAGGCGCAATGAATTTCTAGTTAATTACGCCAAACAAATAGAGCACCTCTAACTAGAATAATTAGCACTATGAGCAACAAATTCTAGTTAGACTTTATAACATGCCCAAAACAATTGCTATCTCTTTCCAAAAAGCACCAAACCAAATTTAGCGCTTGAGATAGCTATTCACAAAGAAAATTCCTGGGCTTTCTCATGCATCTCACCACATTACTAAGCGCAATGTATATGCAAATGAGACTAACTCACACTTAGTGGCACTAGATAACCATTGCAGTTAAAGATATCCCCTCTTTATAGTACGATTATCTATCCTAAACCCGATCACGCACTCTATTGCGTCTTTGACCGACAAAACAAAATGGCCTTAGCTTTTATACCTTTGCCTTGAGCCCATTTTGTTTTACAATTTCTTATTTTCCAAGTTGGAGCACTTGATCATCTCATTTGGCCATCACCACCACCTTGACCATCTTCTAGCTCCATCACTTGGTGTGTACCAACCTAGCTCATATTCATCACTTAATGACAATGGTTAGTACACTTAGGTTTCATCAATTAGCCAAAACCAAACTAGCGCTTTCAATCTCCCCCTTTTTGGTAATTGATGACAACCTTTCACAAAGATATGAACTAAAATCATTTTCGATTCATGTTGCTTGCCCAAGCATTTTTACCATGTGTAAAGGATTCGGACAAGTTTCATAAACCCAAATTGGTAGCATTAGCTCCCCCTACATATGTGCTAAGAGTTTGGATTTGAAGGCTTGCACATATGCATAGAAAGAAAATGTGAGAGAGTAATGACTACCAAATGATGCTAAGGTGTAAATAATGGACCTTTGAAGTGTGATACCAATCGGAGTGCCATTTTAACACCATTCTTAGCACCATGGTTAGCTAGATTCACTTGCAAAACACAAACACTAGATACCTCATGAGATCAACATTATAAGCATGGCTCTAGTACCACTTGTAATGAAGCAAGGCACATCTAGCTATCATCCTATGCATGCTACTTTTTCATTTTATCATTCAATTCTATAACTAGCATACACCACACAAGTATGGATATCGAATTTAAAAAACTTGCCATGCAAGCAAACTTATGTAAATGCACATTCAAATGCAACATACAGGTTTATGAGCTTACTCCCTGTCGGTGCAAAAACGTGTCGATGCGTTGAGCACACAGCAAGTCGGAAGGATCTGCTTAGGATGAGCCCGGAGATCTGCTTGGCTTCAACGTAGGAACAGCCTATCCTACGAATTCCTCCCGAGGCGTGCCAGTCAATTTGACCTACAATTGACAAGGAGAGAAAGTTTATCAGTAATTTAAGGGGGAACATGCCGGTTTTTGCCCAGACAGTTCCAAGTGTGTCGCTTCATGAGCAACCAGACGAGAAAAATCGACTAAACGGTCGATACGCGAAGAAATTGGCTGTTATGGACTGTAAAGCCCGTGGGTTGTGATTAATTTTATGTTGATAAGTACAATGCACGTGGATATAAGCAAAATCATCAGCTAGGTGAGTATTACCAGTGTAAAGCATTGAGCCGATGAATCTAATGAGAAAGGATATAACATGCGAACAAATCGACTATCTAGTACGAATGGATCTACAAACGCTCTAAATCTAATCTATTACCATCAACAGTGAGGTTCGACCGGATCGATGGCAGCAATGATGATAATAACAAACTAAAACCAAAGAATCCGTAAAACCATCTATACATCGACAGGCTTTCCGAAAGACATGCTATATTTGTGAAGGCTCAAGCGAATTGGCTGAAATAGCTGATTCAGGTGAAAAGGGACTACAACATGTGAACAATCGACTATCTAACATGGACAAATCTATGAACTCATCAGACTTAACCTGTTATCTCTAATATTGGGGTTTGACCGGATCGATGGCACCCGTGATAAAGACAACAAATCAAACTTTAAAGTACACAGATCTATTCACATTTAACAGAATCAAGGAGACACACTGTAGGCGTTAAAGCATAGGCGATCGGCTATTTAGCCGATGCAAGCATAGCAAACAGTTCAGGTCATGCTGGATCGAGAACAAATCTACCAACTAGCATCCTCCAATCTAAAGTGCCATCAGTGGGGATCGACCGGATTGTTATATCCATAATAGCGAACTATAGATTAGATTTAACTAGCTAGCAAACCTCTTCAAGATCATACATGCCTTAATCGCGTACTATGCATGATCAAGATCGAGGTACAACAGCCGATGAAACATAACCCGTCGCTCAAAGTGAGAAATATCATATTGTAACAAAGCAAACGACGGACTAAAAGGATATAAGGCCAATCTAGATCAATCTCGACTGGGCAAGTTGATGTTGCTGAAAACTAATGACGATATGATCGTCAGCAAGATTGGTAACTTAATGAATCTACCTGGAGGACGCCACCCTTATGTAGAGCCGATAAGTTGACTGTAATCTAATTCGAGCAGTGGAGATCGAACTTAATCGATCCAGCCATACTTGAACTAGATAAAGATCGATAACTAGCTTATACTAGAGTTCACAGTGGAGGTCTAACTTAATCGATGTAGCCTTACAAATAAAAGTATAAGCCATGACGGTACTTACAGACAAGCCAGAGGTCGGCTGAACCGATGCAGCCCTGCTTGTTGAAGAACTCACCGAGATCTACACTAGACATACTCCTAAGGGTTGGCGTAAAGCCAAAAAAGTAATTTGTATTGATTGATCGGATGTCCTTTTATAATAGCCGGGGTCTAATATTTATACCCGGAGCCTAAGCATGAATCCTACTCAAGTATGATTCATTACAATCTTTCGTATAAAAGAAAACATTCCTAACTTAAGATAACTTGGACCCTAATCTTTCCCTTTTTGTAGAGTCCGACGTGTATTTCCCGACGCCAACCGTAGCTCATTGTCGTCATCTGCTGACGTCATTCAAAGAGAGCTGATTCCAGTGCCGCATCTGAATTAGCTAATATCAACCCTTATGCAATCGATTCCTTGATGACATAATCTTGGAAGCTTCGAGTTCCCGCGTGTTTCTTCCCAAATTTTGGTGTAAGCACATGCCCCCCAATTTTGGGATAAAAGTAATTTTATTCCAAAATTACCACGTCTGTACCCCCGATAGGTCCATAGTCATGGGTAGAGAATCTTGATCTGGGGCCTACTATCTATCACCATCCTTGCCTGCTTATGAGCCCATGCTTCAAAGCTTCACGAGAGCACCATTGTTTCATGGGCGCTTGGATCCATCTTTCCAGATCGACTACAAATGTCTATCTGACTCTAGCGAGAGCAACTCAACAACTCAGTTATGTTTCTCTTCTGCTTGCTTCCTCGAGTGCCTTTGGCTCCACCAGACCCTTCATGGTCTAATCCCTTGCTATGAGGGTCTTGAGTGGTTAGAAGAATTCTTATGCATAGGGTGATTGTGTCGTGAGCCTTGTCGAGCAAGAGGATCAGCCACTATGGTTAGAAGAACTCTTGTGACATCACTTGAGTTTTGTCACCATGATCGCAGAGCTGTTCTAGTGTTTGCAAGGGCTAAAATGTGTGGACACCTTTCCCTTGTTCGCCTTGTCAAATGCTCATCGGGGAAACCATAGACTTCTTTCCCACGGTTTCCCAACCACCGAGAAATGGGCATCTTTTAGCAGCCGGCTTTCTTTCCCATTGTTTCCCAGCCACCAAGGAATCGGTTGGATATATGGGTATCTTTAAAGCAGGCGACCTTTTCTCTTCCCTAATGCACTTCTATCAATGGGCTGATATGGCTCGGTCCATGATGACCTTCGGCCTTGTGGGGATCCGGACTCCCTTCAATCCAAAGAAGTCTTAGTGGGTTGATCGTTAATTAATGTAAACATTTGGCATCTTATAATTATGGGAAGCAGTAAGTCTAAATCCGTTGTTTCTTTGAGATCCATCCCCTAAATTTCTAGAGTGTCGATCCGTTTCCATAACTAACTTTAATTCCATAACCCCGATGAAGCCTATCTTCTCACCTCCTGGGCTATATATATGGGTCATGGCTATGGATCGAGAAACAACCTGCTTCATCCCAAACCTTCTGTGTCTCTGGTACAATTTTTCTTTCCCATAGGGTCGAAGGCATGGAGAACGTCAAGAGGTCTGTTGAAGAGGCCTTTGACGGGTCTATGACACCATGCCAGCATCTTCGTCATCAGGAGGATGCAACCCGTGATCTTGGGCAGATGGACCTTCATCCGAACGCGCTACAGGATGCTCCCATCGTCTCAGAGCATAGGGTCGACTCCACTCAACCTCCGAGGTCATCTTCATCAACAATTCGCCGCCCGCTCCCCTGCTACCCAAGGAAGTAGATCAACAATGATGATCTGATCACATCCATCGATCAGGTTGGCTAGAAGCTCGTCGACTGCCTTTCCATCATGGAATCGGCTCTGACCACTTTGGTTCAGCGCTGACCACCCTCCGATTCTGATCTATCGAATGTCGATCAGGACACTCTAGGGGTTGCGGCCACCATCCATCAAGATGCCCTAAGGGGCAGACCCACCGATCAGGTGGGAGAGAGGTTGGCCGAGGCCAAGGCTAGAATCATGGGTGAGATGCCTACCACAATTTTTTGTTTCTTCTTAATTTTGTCTTCAAGATCTTGATTATCCCTTCTTTGAATCTTTCTAGATCTATCGGCCCATTTGGAAAGCCTTCGATCAGCTATGGAGTACGCGGTAGGATTCGTCAATGCTAGGGGTGCTGTGCCGGTAGTTCGCTTGTACGACGTCCCAAACTACGTCAGAGAGGTTGCTCTCCATGGTGTTCATCATGGTGCTGCCATGGCATTGGCTGCTACGCAAGCTCGCTCTGGCCATGAGCTTTGACTTCTTCCCCATGGTTTTCTAGCCACCAAACACCCTAAGGATCATGAGCGCTTGGTCAAGGATTTATTCAATGCCGCCAAATCCGTAGCCCTTGCTTCCTAGGCCGAAGACATAGTGAATAAAGTATTTCCTGGCCTTTAGCTTGTAATAGGAGAAGCTAGCAAACAATCTCTTCATTTTAAGTGGTTTCTCTTTTGTCCTGTACTCATGTTCCATGTACCACTTATTCTGTGTTTGTTTTTGCTCTATAGGCGATACATATCGTACCAGCTTTTACCCCTTCAGGTTTATTTTGAACTAGAGGTGATACCGTTCTGGTATCGGCTATTAGAGCCGATGACCGAACAAATCAGCTGTCAAGTATTAATCCAAATGCTAGGATAATATTTCTTTAGATATTTTCCATTGATTGCTCTATCAAACTCCTCTTCTCCTCCTAGCGTTTCCAAAATATAAGCATTGCCAGGCGCACAATGTTTGATCCGATAAGGTCCTTCACAATTAGGTGACCACTTGTCGAACTTGCTGTCTTTTGATCCGATCAGTAATTTCACCTTCCAGACCAAGTCCTCTTTAGAAAATTGCATGCTCTTGACCTTCTTATTGTAATACTTTGCAATCCTTAGTTTATTGGCTTTGATATTTTCAAGAGCACGCAGTCGATGGCAACTTAAGTCTTCTAAGTCATCCACCATAAGATGCTTGTAAACTTTGGTCGACAAATCATTTTGCTGCGTGACACGCCTCGATCCAGTTTGAACTTTTGAGGGAAGGACCGCATTATGACCATACACAAGTTCATAAGGTGATTCTTTAATCGATCCATGATAGGCCATCCTATATGCCCATAACGCCTCATTAAGCATTGAATGCCACTTCCTTGGCTGTTCTTTAATCTTTTTCTTGATCAGCTTAATCATAATTTGATTGGACGTCTCTGCCATGCCATTAGCCTGAGCGTAGTAAGGAGAGGAATTTAATAATTTTATTCCCATACTGGTAGCAAAATCTTGGAACTCTTCTAATGTGAACATTGTCCCTTGATTAGTAGTGATAGTTTGAGGAATCCCAAAACGATACACAATATGCTCCTTGACAAAATCAACCATGTTCTTTGAGGTTACCATCTTCAAAGGAATTGCCTCAACCCACTTAGTGAAGTAATCCATCACTACCAATATAAACTTTTGTCCTTTACTTGAAGGCGGAAAAATCTGGCCAATTAGATCAATTCCCCAACCTCGAAACGGGCATGGTTTGATTATTGTATTCATAGCTGATGCGGGCGATTTCTGAACATTACCAAATGTTGACAATCTTGGCACCACTTATAATATTCAAAACAGTCTTCCAGTATTGTTGGCCAGAAATATCAAGTCCTGTGAATAATCCATTTCATCTTATAAGTCAATTGATGAGCTCCACATATCCCTTCATGAACTTCACCCATCAACACCTTAGCTTCTTCTTGATTTAAGCATTTAAACAACACACCATCGATTGTTTTGTAATATAGCTGATCATCTAGCACAACATACTTAGTCGACGTATACCTTAGCTTTCTGGTAACCTTATGTGTTGGATTCTTAAGGTAATCGGCTATTTCAACTCTCCAATCATTATTTGAGGTCTCACTACTTAAGACCTCTTGAAACACTCGATAATCTGACGCACTTTGAGCTAAACGATTAGACTCTTGATTCTGTGGTCTCGGAATATGCTGAAGAGAAACATGAGGAAATTCCTTGAGTAACCTTTGGCACTCATCATAGTATCCCCTCAGAGTATCTTCTTTTCATTCACATAGGCCAATCAACTGATTAATAATTAACTGTGAATCTCCAAATACTTCAATTGCCTCGGCCCTTACTTCATGAAGAAGTTGAAGCCCCTTAAGAATAGCTTCATATTTTGCTTGGTCGTTGGTAATCATTGGTTCAGTTGGAAAGGCAAACTCAAAACTTGCTCCCGAGGCAAAATAATAACAATACCAATGCCACCACCTTGCTTGCATGATGATCCATCAAAGAATAATGTCCAGGGTACCGGCTCTACATAGCCAATACTTGGCTTATGATGCTGGGTGACAAAATCGGCTATTACTTGCCCTTTGACTGCTTTAGCTGATTCGTACCTTAAGTGAAATTCTAGCAACGCAAGAATCCACTTCCCTATTCTTCCATTTAATATTGGTATTGATAGCATGTGCTTGATCACATCAGCCTTGGAAACAACTGTACACTCAGCCGATAATAAGTAATGTCGCAACTTAGTGCAAGAGAAATATAAGCACAAGCATAATTTTTTGATGGGAGAATATCTTGTCTCTGGATCCAAAAGCCTTCTACTTAGATAGAAAACAACTCATTCTTTCCCTTCGAACTCTTGCATCAAGGTCGATCCAATTGTTTGGTCATCGACTGATACGTACAACTTAAAAGGCTTGCCTTGCTGAGGAGGGACCAGCACAGGTGGACATTTCATGTATTCTTTTATCTCCTCAAATGCCTTCTGTTGTGCATCACCCCACTTAAATTCTTGATTATTTTTCAACTTCAACAAGGGAGAAAATGACAGAACTCTTTCCGACAAATTTGATATAAACCTTCTGATAAAATTAATCTTACCAAGCAAAGATTGTAATTTTGTTTTAGTAGTCGGGGGTACTGCCTCATCAATTGCTTTCATACTTTTTTAACCAATTTTGATTCCTCTGTCGTGGACCATGAAACCCAAAAATTGTCTAGCTAATACTCCAAAGGCACACTTATTGGGATTCATCTTTAGACCATGCTTTCTTGTGCACTCCAGAGTCTCCCGCAAATCAGCTAGATGTTCCTTGTGCCCTTAGATTTTACCATCACATCGTCAATGTAGATTTCAACAATCCTATCAATCAACTTATGAAAAATATAATTCATTGTCGTCTGATAAGTTGCACCGGCATTCTTCAAACCAAAGGTCATCACAACCCATTCAAATAAACCGATTGCACCAGGGCATCTGAAAGCTATTTTTGCTATGTCTTCCTCAGCCATAAAAATTTGGTTATATCCTGCATTGTCGTCCATGAAACTAATAACCTTGTGCCCGGCTGCTGCATCTACGAACATATCAACTATCGTCATCGGATAACCATTCATGGGTATAGCCTTGTTTAGATCTCTGAAATCGATGCAAACTTTTAACTTCCCATTCTTCTTATACACAGGAACAACATTTGATATCCACTCTGCATATCATCACGGTCGGATAAATTTCTCTTCTAGTAATCTTTTAGTCTCCTTTTTGATATCATCAAGAATGTTTGGGTTGAATCTCCTCGGAGCTTGTTTAAACGGTCGATATCTAGGTTTGATTGGCAACCGATGTTCAACAATCGATCGGTCTAGACCAGGCATCTCATAGTATTCCCAAGCAAAACAATCTTTAAATTCCTTTAATAAATCCACTAACTCTTGCTTATACTCAGGATCCAACTTGGCACTTACATACATCGGCCTAGGCCTATCTCTAGAACCAATATCTATCTCTTCTAATTCATCGGCCGACGTAAAGCCATGTCCTAGTTTACCATCTGTACCATCTATTGGATTATCCATTAAAACAAATTCTCAAAGCCGACTGCTTGGATCCGATGTTGGCTTTCATCATTGACTTTAATGAAGCCTCCTTCCCATAGCTTGCCAGAAAAACACTTGAAGTCTTCTAGCTCCCAATACATTGGATCAGCTATTGCAATACTTATAGAATCATCAGTGTGAACTAGCTCAACATCATCTCCATGCCATTGAATCAAACACTGATGCATGGTCGATGATACACAATAATTTGCATGAATCTAATCACGACCAAGGAGTAAACTGTATGACCCTTTTCCATCAATGACGAAGAATGTGGTGAGCAAAGTTTTACTTCCGATTGTTAATTCGACGTTCATTGCCCCCTGGTCTTAGATGCATTACCCCCAAAATCCTTAAGCATCATGTCGATCCCAATCGAATCTCCTGGTCCCTTGCCAAGCTTGCGAAAAGTGGTATAAGGCATAAGATTGACAGAAGCACCTCCATCCACCAACATCTTGCTCATCGGCTTCCCATCAACAAAACCTTTTACATATAGAGCCTTTAAGTACCGATGTTTGGCTAGCTTATCGAATATAGCTTGATGTACAACTGCCAGCTTGGCAACCATCTCCTCATACTCTGATTCATCAAAATCTGAATAAACTTCTTGGTCTGCTGGAGCTCTAAATTCTGACGGTAATAGAAAAGCCATTTGAATATTAGCCGATGGTTGACCCCTATTGGCTGTTTATTTAGCATGCCACACTTGAGGTCTATTAGATGTCTGAGCCAGTTCTAGCTCTCTATTCCTTAGGTGTTGCACTCGTCTCTTCTGACTTCTTGTCAAACCTCTAGGACACAATTGCCCTTCCTGCCAAACATACTCTTCTAAATTATCTTCCTCCTCATAATCAGCCCAGTTTTGATCAACAACTCACTTCCCAAGCCGATCATGAACACTTCTATTTTTTAAGCGCCGATCCATACTAATATGATGATACTCATCTCGAGCCTGGATAGACCGGCGGTTGGTTTGAGATTGCCTAATCTCCCAATATTGCTCACTGCACTCTGGACAGTTATTTCTGGTAGGCAATTTTAAACCTTTGTTCCAGCAATGTCTGAAGAAAAGACACATTCTAATGTGATTCAGCTTGCTTTCTTTCATACCTTTTTTTTCCTGTTGATGCTGGTATTCTTTCTCTTCTAGCCAGCGCTGATAATCCTTTTCCTTCTACAGCTGCCATTTATTCAACAAAATTTGAGATATAACACGCGGCCTTGTCGCCCTATCCCTTGATGTCTCTCCCTGCTCATATCGGCTCTTTTGTTGGTCACGATGCTTTCTAATATCTCTATGTTCATCAACCGATATTTGCATCTCGGGATCGACTGTTCCAGTTTCTCTTGATCTGGTTGATGTCAGGACCTTAGCCTTTCCTTTGAGCAACCTAGCATCAACCATGTTCTGATCTCTTAGGAAAGGATTATCATCAACTTTCATCTTGCGTGGTGTATCAAATTTGAGTCTTCCTTGCTGAATATCCCTCTGTATATGTTGCCGGAAAACTCTACACTCATTAGTAGAATGAGAAGTGGCGTTGTGAAATTTGCAGAACTTCTTATTCTTCAACTAATCGGGAGGCAACATAACATGATTGTCGGGCGACTTGATATGTCCCTTTTCAAGCAAGAAATCAAAGAGTTTGTCTGATTTTGTGACATCGAAATCATAGCTCTCTTCAACTCCTTTTCCCCAAGGATTGGTAACATTACTGTCTTCTTACCCCAATTCCATCCAGCCACGGCAACCTCTTCTTCTTCATCGTCTTCATGGCCGTCATCAACTGAATATGGATTATATGTTTTGGCAATTGTGGCACTCTTCTAGAATCGGGTATCTCTACGCATATTCTGGAATTGGCTATTGAGCGCTGCTACTCGTTGAGCCAACTGACCTAAATTGTCAAACTCTTTGCCAAGCAGCTTCTCTCTCCATGTTGGCAACATTCCTTGAACGGCCAAAGTAGCTAGCTGATCATCAGTCAAGTTCAATGAGAAGCACAAATTTCTAGTCTCTTAGAACCTCTGAAGAAACTCGGTGCCCGATTCATTAGTTCTCTGCCTTATAGTCGTCAAATTGGTAAAAAAATTTCTCCTATCCTAGTGTAAAAAATGTATGAAACTTCTTTTCTAGGTCGGCCCAATTAGCAATGGAGTTAACTGGTAGCGATGAAAACCAAGTAAAGGCTGGCCTTGATAGAGACGAGGAGAAGAAACGAACTCGATGGGCCTCTTCAATGGATGCTTTGCCTAACTGTGTAAGATACCGACTTACATGTTCTATTGTACTTGTGCTATCTTGGCCAGTGAACTTAGCAAACTCTGAGAGCCTATAATTTGCAGGAAGAGCGACCAAATCATACCACTCTGGATATGGGCATTTGTATGAGAAGGTCTGCCCTTTTGGCTTTAAACCAAACTGATTCTTCATCATCTTGGTCACTCTAAGCAACAACTGATCAACATTTGAATTTGGATTTCTCTGCAATTGTTGACCCATATGTGGATTAAAATTTTGGGTACCTTGATACCCCAGATTTGGAATCATGTGAAGGGTGTTATAATCTATGCCATAATGATATCCTTGTGGAATCTCTATCTGCTGGGTCCTCTGCTGGTTTGTTGCTTAAAGTCTCTGGTTGTAGATGTTAGGATGTATATCTCTACGAATCCTTTGCACTGATGGTGGTATTTTTTGAGCCGACGATGGTATCTGGCCTGATATGCCAAAATTGACCATTTGATTCCGAACTTGCTCCGTCGGCTGTTGCACAAGCTGTTCTAACGATCTAGGATTATACTGTATCTAATTAGTATTAGCACCCTGAACTTGCTTAGATGAGCTCTTAACCACCTGGACATCATCACTACCAGTTGTTGTTGTTTCTTGATGGCTAGTGCCGGCTTGATTAGTCCCATAAGTCGACGGATGTGGAATGTTGTAATAAGCCAGCCCAACCTGATCAACTAGAAACCCGTGAAACACTTCTTTCATGGTGTTGTGGAATGTGTTCAAGAAAACTTCATTATGATTCGACATGGCATCATGAACAGACTTGTTTACAACTTCTACGAAGAAACGCCTATCTTCAGCTTCATCTGCATCTGTCTGCCCATGCAACAGAACTCTTGGTAGTGGATATTTCTGAACAATTGTATTGTCATGTGTCTTGGTGTAGGACAACAAACACTTGTTCTCATTTCGGGTACCTTGATACCCTGGATTTGGAATCATGTGAAGGGTGTTATAATCTATGCCATAATGATATCCTTGTGGAATCTCTATCTGCTGGGTCCTTTGCTGGTTTGCTGCTTGAAGTCTCTGGTTGTAGATGCTAGGAATTGTATCTCTACGAATCCTTTGAACTGATGACGCTATTTTTTGAGCCGATGATGGTATCTAGCCTGATGTGCCAAAATTGACCATTTGATTCTAATCTTGCCCCATTGGCTGTTGCACATGCTGCACTGATGATCTAGGATTATACTGTATCTGATTAGTAGTAGCACCTTAAACTTGCTCAGATGAGCTCTAAACTGCCTGAACATCATCATTACCAGCTGGTGCTACTTCTTGATGGCTAGTACCGGCTTGATTAGTCGCCTGAGTTGACGAATGTGGAATATTGTAGTAAACCGGTCCAACCTGATCAATTGGATATCCATGAAACACCTCTTTCATGGTGTTGTGGAATGTGTTCAAGAAAACTGTATTACGGATCAATATGGCATCATGAACATATTTGTTTATAGCCTCTACGAAGAAACGCCTATCTTCAGCTTCATCGGCATCTGACTGTCCATGCAACAAAACTCTTGGTAGTGGATATTTCTAAACAACTTTATTGTCACGTGTCTTGGTGTAGGACAATAAACACTTGTTCTAAAATTCTTCTATAGCTTTGTTGATGATATCTTTATCTTCATCAGGTAGGTCTTCATAAGGCACCATAAGGATGTCAATAGTATTGTAAGTCACCATGACGATTGTGGTGTCCCATCGAGCGTGCCAGAACGTGTGTCGGCACAAATATGTGTCGATGCATCGAGCACATAGCAAGCCAGAAGGATCTGCTTAGGATGAGCCTAGAGATCCGCTTGGCTTCAACGCAGGACCAGCCGATCCTACGAATTCCTCCCTAGGCGTGCCAGTCAATTTGACCTGCAATTGATAAGGAGAGAAAGTTTATCAGCAATTTAAGGTGGAACATGCCGGTTTTTGACCAGACAGTTCTAAGTGTGCCGCTTCAGGAGCAGCCAGACAGGAAAAATCGACTAAACGGCTGATACATGAAGAAATCGGTTGTTACGGACTATAAAGCCTATGGGTTGCAATTAATTTTATGTTGATAAGTACAATGCACATGGATATAAGCAAAATTATCAGCTAGGTGAGTATTACAAGTGTACAGCATTAAGCCAATGAATCTAACGAGAAAGGATACAACATGCGAACAAATCGACTATCTAGTACGAATGGATCTACAAACGCTCACAATCTAATCTATTACCATCAAAAGTGAGGTTCGACCGGATTGATGGCAGCTGTGATGATAATAACAAACTAAAATCGAAGAATCCATAAAAACATCTATACATCGATAGGCTTTCCGAAAGACATGCTATATGTGTGAAGGTTCAAGCGAATCGGCTGAAATAGCCGATTTAGGTGAAAAGGGACTACAGCATGTGAACAATCGACTATCTAACATGGACAAATCTATGAACTCATCAAACTTAACATGTTATCTCTAATAGTGGGGTTCGACCGGATCGATGGCAGCCATGATAAAGACAACAAATCAAACCTTTAAAGTACACAGATCTATTCACATTTAATAGAATCATGGAGACACACTGTAGGCGTTAAAGCATAGGCGATCGGCTATTTAGCCGATGCAGGCATAGCAAACAGTTAAGGTCATACCTGATCGAGAACAAATCTACCAACTAACATCCTCCAATCTAAAGTGCCATCAGTGGGGATCGACCAGATTGTTACAGCCATAATAGCGAACTATAGACCAGATTTAACTAGCCAGCAAACCTCTTCAAGATCATATGTGCCTTAACCGCGTACTATGCATGATCAAGATTGAGGTAGAACAACCAATGAAACATAACCCGTCGCTCAAAGTGAGAAATATCGTATTGTAACAAAGCAAATGATGGACTAAAAGGATATGAGGCCCATCTAGATCGATCTCGATGGGGCAGGTTGATGTTGCTGAAAACTAATGATGATAAGAACATCAGTAAGATCGATAACTTAATGAATCTACCCGAAGGACGACACCCTTAGGTAGAGCCGATAACTTGACCTTAATCTAATTTGAGCAGTGGAGGTCGAACTTAACCGATGTAGCCGTACTTGAACTAGATAAAGATCAATAACTAGCTTATACTAGAGTTCGCAGTGGAGGTCGAACTTAACCGATGCGGCCTTACAAACAAAAGTATAAGCCATGACGGTACTTACAGATAAGCCAGAGGTCGGTCGGACCAATGCATCCCTGCTTGTTGAAGAACTCGCCGAGATCTACACTACTCCTACTCCTAAGGGTTGGCGTAAAGATAAAAAAGTAATTTGTATTGATTGATTGGATGTCCTTTTATAATAGCCGGGGTCTAATATTTATACCCGAAGCCTAAACATGAATCCTACTCAAGTACGATTCATTACAATCTTTGGTATAAAAGAAAACATTCCTAACTTAAGATAACTTGGACCCTAATCTTTCTTTTTTGTATTGTTCGATGTGTATTTCCGAACGCCAACCGTAGCTCATTGTCGTCATCTGCTGACTTCATTTGAAGAGAGCCGATTCTAGTGTCGCATCTGAATCAGCTGATATCGACCCTTATGCAATCGATTCCTTGATGACATAATCTTGGAAGCTTCGAGTTCCCACGTTCTTCTTCCCAAATTTTGGTGTAAACACTCCCCTTACTTGTGTCCTTCAAATTTTAAATTGATCCCCTTAGATTGTCATTTCATTAGTTTGCTCCCCCTATCTTACTATTGTTGTGAATTTCTCTCCCCCTTTGTCAACAATTAGCACAAAAGGTGAGCTCAAATTTTAGATAGGTTGGGGTGAAACCATGTTAAGTGAGGATTATTTTCCAAATTTAGTTTAATCTAGATCACTTGCAAAAGATATTTAATTCGGTTTGATCTAAGGGCAAGCTTCTTCACACCTCATTTCAAGGGTTATCTTGACCATGTTGAGTTAAACACTTACAGCGCATTTTCTAGATTAAACACTAGGTTAACAAGCTCACAAGCATGTTGTCAGCACGAAAAATGCGTCCACACATAGCAAGCCGGAAGGATATGCTCGATGGAGCTGGAGATCCACTTGGCTTCAACGCAGGGGTAACCATTCCTGTGAATTCCTCCCAAGATGTGCCAGTCAATTTGACCATGCAATTGACAAGGAGAGAAAGTTTATCAGTAATTTAAGGTGGAACATGTCGGTCTTTGCCCAGATAGTTCCAAGTGTGCCGCTTCAGGAGCAGCCAGACGGGAAAATCGACTAAATAGCCCATACGCACAGAAATCGGCTGATATGGACTATAAAGCTCGTGGGTAGCAATTAATTTTACATTGATAGGTACAATACACGTAGATGTAATGTGAGATCATCAGCTAGGTGGATATTACTAGTATGAATCATTGAGCCGATGAATCTAATCAGGAAAAGATATAGCATGTAAATAAATCGACTATCTAATACCAATGGATTTACAAACGCTCTGAATCTAATCTGTTATCATCAATAGTGAGGTTCGACCAGATCCATGGTAGCTATGATGATAATAAGAAACTAAAACTGAAGAATCCATAAAACCATCTATACTTTGACAGGCTTTCCGAAAGACATGCTATACGTGAAGGCTTAGATGAATCGGCTGAAATAGCCGATTCAGGTGAAAAGGGACTACAACGTGTGAACAATCGACTATTTCACATGGACAAACCTATGGACTCATCAGACTTAACCTACTATCTTTAACAGTGGGGTTCAACCGAATTGATGCAACCATGATAAAGACAACAAATCAAACCCTTAAAGTAAACAAATCGATTCACGCTTAATAGAATCATGGACACACACACTGTATGCGTTAAAGCATAGGCGATCGGCTATTTAACCGATGCGGGTATAACAAACAGTTAAGGTTATGCCTAATCGAGAACAAATCTACTAACTAGCATCCTCCAAATCTACAGTGCCATCAGTGGGGATCGACCGGATCGTTACAGCCATAATAGCAAACTATAGACCAGATTTAACTAACCAGCAAACCTCTTCAAGATCATGCACGCCTTAACTGCGTACTATGCACGATCAAGATCGAAGTAGAACAACCAATGAAACATAACCCGTCGCTCAGAGTAAGAAACAACATGTTGTAATAAAGCCAACGACGGACTGAAAAGATATAAGGCCGATCTAACTCGATCTTGACCGAGCGGATTGATGTTGCTGCAAACTAATAACAATGAAAACATCAGCAAGATCGATAACTTAATGAATCTACCCAAAGGATGCCACCCTTAGATAGAGCTGATAACTTGACCTTAATCTAGTTGGAGCAGTGGAGGTCGACCGGATCGATGTAGCCGTACTTGAACTAGACAAGAGTCGATAACAAGCTTATACTAAAGTTCACAGTGGTGGTCGACCGGATCGATGCTGCTGTACAAACCAAAGTATAAGCCATGACGATACTTATAGACAAATCAGAGGTTGGTTGGACTGATGCAGCCCTGATTACTGAAGAACTCATCGAGATCTACTCTACTCCTACTCCTAAGGGTTGGCCAGAGCCAAAAAAGTAAATAACTTGTATTTGATTGATTGGGTGTCCTTTACAATAGCCGGGGTCCAATATTTATACCCGGAACCTACTCATGAATCCTACTTCAGCATGGCTCATTACAATCTTTGGCATAAGAGAAAACATTACTAATTTAAGATAACTTGGATCCTAATCTTTCCCTTTTTGTAGAGTCCAATATGCTTTTCCTGATGCCAACCATAGCTTTTATCGTTATCTGTTGGCGCTATCTGAAGAGAGCCGATTCTAGCGCTGCATTCGAATCAGCTAATACCAACCTTTATGCAATCGATTCCTTGATGACACGATCTTGGGAGCTTTTGAGTCCCTGCAATTCTTCTTCCCAAATTTTGGTGTAAACACATGCCCCCCAATTTTGGGATAAAAGTAATTTTATTCCAAAATTATCATGTTTGTACCCCCGATAGGTCCGTAGTCATGGGCAGAGAATCTTGATCTAGGGTCTACTATTTATCACCATCTTTACCAACTTATGAGCCCATGCTTCAAAACTTTACAAGAGCATCATTGCTTCACGGGTGCTTGGATCCATCTTTCTAGGCCGACTATAAAATGTCTATCCGACTCTGGCGAGAGCAATTCAACAACTTAGTTATGTTTCTCTTCTGCCTGCTTCCTCAAGTGCCTCTGGCTCCACCGGACCCTCCATGGTCTAATTCCTTGCTATGAGGATCTTGAGTGGTTAGAAGAATTCTGGTGCATAGGGTGATTGTGTCGCTCATCTTAGCGCCTTGCCGAGCAAGAGGATCGGCTACTGCGGTTAGAAGAATCCTTGTGATATCACTTGAGTCTTTTCTCCATGATTGCAGAGCTGTTCTAGTGTTTGCAAGGGCTAAAATGTGTTGACACCTTCTCCTTGTTTGCTTCATCAAATGTCCGTCGGGAAAACCACAGACTTCTTTCCCATGGTTTCCCAGCCACCGATAGATGGGCATCTCATAATAGGCGGCTTTCTTTCCCATTGTTTCCCAGTCACCGAGAAATCGGTTGGGTACATGGGCATCTTTTAAGTAGGCAGCCTTTCCTCTTCCCCTGATGCAAATTTATCAATGGGCCGATATGACTTGGTCCATGACGACCTTCGGCCTTGTGGGGATCTGGACTCCCTTCAATCCAAAGAAGCCTTAGATTGTCAATTAATGTAAACCCTTCGTATCAATCTCATGATATTTTGTAATCATGGGAAGCAATAAGTCTGAATCTGTTATCTCTTGATGTTTCGTCCCCTAGATTTTCTGAGTGTCGATCCATTTCCATATCTAATTCTAATTCCCTAACCTCGACGAAGCCTATCTCTTCACTTCTAGGGCTATATATACGGGCCATGGCTGTGGATTGAAAAACAACCTGCTTTGTCCCAAACTTCCACATCTTTTGTGCAATTCTGCTTTCTCATGGTTTTGAAGGTATGGAGAACGGTAAGAGGCCTGCTAAGAAGGTCTTCAATGGTTCTACGTCACCATGTTGGTGTCTTCGTCACCAGGAGGGTGTAACTTGGAATGCTCCCATCGTCCCAAATCATGGGGCCGACTCCACTCAACTTCCTAGGTCATCCTCATCAACAGTTCACCGCTAGCTCCCCTGCTACCCGAGGAGGCAGATCGACAACAATGATCTGCTTGCCTCCATCGATCGTGCAGGCCAGAAGCTCGACGACTGCCTCTCCATCGCAGAATCGGCTCTGGCCATGGCTCGATGCTGATCACCCTCCGAGGCCGACCCGGTGGAGGATAGGATGGCCAAGGCTGAGGCCAGACTCATGGGTGAGATGCCTACCACAACTTTTTGTCTCTACTTAATTTTATCTTCCAGATCTTGATCATCCCTCCCTTTAATCTTTTAGATCTATCGGCTCAGCTGGAAAGCCTTCGATCAGCTGCGGAGTACGCGACGGGATTCGTCAATGCCAGAGGCACTGTTCTGGTGGTTCGCTTGCACGACATCCCAAACCGTGTTAGAGAGGTCACTCTTCATGGCGTTTGTCATGGTGCTGCCATGGCCGCAAGCTCATTCTGGTAACGAGCTTCGTCTTCTTCCCCATGGTTTTCCAGCCACTGAACAACCTAGGGATCATGAGCGCCTGGTTGAGGATTTCTTCGACGCCGCCAATTCTATAGCCCTTACTTCCCAGGCCAATGACATAGTAAACAAGGTGTTTTTTGGCCTATAGCTTGTAATAGGTGAAACTAGCAAACAATTTCTTTGTCTTAAGTGGTTTCTCTTTTGCTTCATACTTCATGTTCCATGCATCAATTTATCCGTGTTTGCTTTGCTCTTATAGGCGATACATATCATACCAGCTTTTCCCCCTTTGGGTTTATTTTTGAACTAGAGGTGACACCCTGCTGGTATCAGCTATTAAAACCGATGATCGAACTAATCGGCTGTCAAGTATGAATCCAAACGCTAGGATAATATTTCTTTAGATATTTTCCATTGATTGCTCTGTCAAACTCTTCTTATCCTCCTAGTGTTTCTATAATATAAGCATTGCCAGGCGCACAACGTCTAATCCGATAAGGCCCTTCCCAATTAGGTGACCATTTGCTGAACTTGTTGTCCTTTGACCCGATCGGCAATTTTACTTTCCAGACTATGTCTCCTTCAGAAAATTGCTTGCCCTTGACCTTTTTATTGTAATACTTTGCAATCCTCAATTTATTGGCTTCGATATTCTCAAGGGCACGCAGTCGATGGCAACTCAGGTCCTCTAAGTCGTCTATCATAAGATTCTCATAGACTTTGGCTGACAAATCATTTTGCAATGTGACACATCTCTATCCAGTTCGAATTTCCCAAGGAAGGACTGCAATATGACCATACAAAAGTTCATAAGGTGATGTTTTAATCGATCCATGATAGGCCATCCTATATGCCCATAATGCCTCATTAAGCGTTGAATGCCACTTCCCTGGCTGCTCCTTAATCTTTTTCTTGATCAGCTTAATCATAATCTGAATGGACGCCTCTGCCTGGCCATTAGCCTAAGCATAGTAAGGAGAAGAATTTAGTAGCTTAATTCCCATACTG
This sequence comes from Miscanthus lutarioriparius, assembly GCA_904845875.1. NCBI lineage: Eukaryota > Viridiplantae > Streptophyta > Magnoliopsida > Poales > Poaceae > Miscanthus > Miscanthus lutarioriparius. The sequence goes on from CAJGYO010000019.1 coordinate 43,629,912, forward strand.
GCAGCAAAATTTCCAAACTCTTCCAATGTGAACATTGTCCCTTGATCGGTGGTGATAGTTTGAGGAATTCCAAAATGATACACAATATGCTCTTTGACAAAATCAACCATGTTCTTTGAGGTTACCATCTTCAAAGGAATTGCCTCAACCCACTTAGTGAAGTAATTTGTTGCTACCAATATGAACTTATGTCCCTTACTTGAAGGCAGAAAAATCTAGCCAATTAGATCAATTCCCCAACATTGAAATGGCCATGGTTTGATTATTGGATTCATAGCCGATGCGGGTGATCTTTGAACATTACCAAAATATTGATAGTCTTGGCACCCCTTATAATATTCAAAACAGTCTTCCAGTATTGTTGGCCAGAAATATCCAGTCCTATGAATAATCCATTTCATCTTATAAGCCAATTGATGAGCTCCACATATCCCCTCATGTACTTCGCCCATCAACACCTTAGCTTCTTCTTGATTTAAGCATTTAAGCAACACCCCATCGACTATTTTGTAATATAGTTGATCATCTAGTAAAACATACTTAGTCAATTTGTACCTTAGCTTCCAGGTAACTTTCTGTGATGGACTCCTAAGGTAATCGGCTATTTCTACTCTCCAATCATTATTTGAGGTTTCACTACTTAAGACCTCTTGAAACACTCGATAACCTGACACACTTTGAGCTAAACGATTAGCTTCTTGATTTTGTGCTCTTGGAATATATTGAAGAGAGACATGAGGAAATTCCTTGAGCAACCCTTGGCACTCATCATAATATCCCCTCAGAGCATCTTCTTTGCACTCATATAGGCAGACCAACTGATTAATAATTGACTGTGAATCTCCAAATACCTCAATTACTTTGGCCTTTACTTCATGAAGAAGTTGAAGCCCCTTAAGAATAGCTTCATATTCTGCCTGGTTGTTGGTAATCATTGGCTCAGTTGGAAAAGCAAACTCAAAACTTGCCCCCGAGGTGAAATGGTAACAATACCAATGCCACCACCTCGCTTGCATGGTGACCCATCAAAGAACAATGTCCAGGGTACTGGCTCCACATAGCCAACACTTGGCTTATGATGCTGGGTGACAAAATCAGCTATTAGTTGCCCTTTAACTGCTTTAGCCGATTAGTATCTCAAGTCAAATTCTGACAATGCAAGAATCCACTTTCCCATTCTTCCAATTAATATTAGCATTGATAGCATGTGCTTGATCACATCAGTCTTGGAGACAACTGTACACTCAGCCGACAACAAGTAATGTCATAATTTGGTGCAAGAGAAATATAAGCATAAGCATAACTTCTCGATGGGAGAATATCTTGTCTCTGGATCTAGAAGCCTTCTACTGAGATAGAAAATAACTCATTCTTTCCCTTTGAACTCTTGCATCAGGGTCGATCCAATCGTATGGTCATCAGCTGATATGTACAGCTTAAAAGGCTTACCTTGCTGAGGAGGGATCAGCACGGGTGGACATTTCATGTATTCTTTTATCTCCTCAAGTGCCTTTTGTTGTACGTCACACCATTTAAATTCTTGATCATTTTTTAACCTCAACAAAGGAGAAAATGGCAGAACTCTCTCTGACAGATTTGAAATAAACCTCCTGAAAAAATTAATTTTACCAAGCAAAGATTGTAACTCTGTTTTAGTAGTTGGGGGCACTGCCTCATCAACTGCTTTCATGCTTTTTTGACCAATTTTGATTCCTCTCTCATGGACCATGAAACCCAAGAATTGTCCGGCTGATACTCCAAAGGCACACTTATTAGGATTCATCCTGAGACCATGTTTTCTTGTGCACTCCAGAGTCTCCCACAAATCAGCTAGATGTTCCTTGTACCCCTTGGATCACATCATCAATGTAGATTTCAACAATCCTGCCGATCAACTTATGAAAAATATAATTCATTGTCCTCTGATAAGTTGCACCGGCATTCTTCAGACCAAAGGTCATCACAACCCATTCAAATAAACCGATTGCGCCAAGGCATCTGAAAGCTATCTTTGCTATGTCCTCCTCAGCCATGAAAATTTGGTTATATCCTGCATTGTTGTCTATGAAGCTAATAACCTTGTGTTCGGCTGCTGCGTCTACCAACATAGCGGCAATCAGCATCGGATAACTATCCATGGGCGTAGCCTTGTTTGGATCTCTGAAATCGATGCAAACTCTTAACTTTCCATTCTTCTTATACATAGGAACAACATTCGATATCCACTCTGCATATCGGCATGGTCGGATAAACTTTGCTTCTAATAATCTTTCAGTCTCCTTTTTGATATCATCAAGTATGTTTGGGTTGAATCTCCTTGTAGTTTGTTTAAACGACCGATATCTAGGTTTGATTGGCAACCGATGTTCAATAATCGATCGGTCTAGACCAGGCAGATACCTGCAAAATAACTTAACGGCAGCACCGTGAGTACATTTCATACTTGCAAGACTTAATTCCAATATATAATATTTGGTGGACGCAAGGGTATTATCAGGCATTTGTACATTTGTAGAAAACAATGGCATTTCTTATAATGACATGCTCATGATTCATAATTAAATTAATCAACAATTATAAGTTCATGACAAGTAGTAATGAGAAGAACAATTATAGTGGTCAACATTGTAATTCATCCTCAATACTACCATGGGTATAGAAAGTAGGAACAACCAAAAAGATTCCATCCCGAGGGACTTTAGGCTTTCAAAACTCTGCAGAGGTGTACAACTGTATCCACACGGAAGAACGGAACTAACCACAATACCCGTGCGCGAGGGTAAGGGTTGCCTCATGTCTCCAACCTTTCCCTAACCCGGCCAGAATGTCTGACCAAAGGTTCAACTAGTTCCCAGTTAATGCTACCACCATCTAATCGGCACCACCTTTTTGCCAGTTTCATGAATAGACCGGTCACGATTAGTTACTCGGCTTACCGCCCCCATATGCCACATGTGGTCTGTACGGGTGGTTACTTGGACTTATGCATCCCAATGCATAGTCCTTAACTGCTCCATGAGCTATGTCACTTGAGATACCACACTCACAGTGACCTACCCTCGCATGAGGAAGAATTACCAAATTGATCATCTATGTCATAATTCAAATTAAGGTGAGTCCTTAGTCAAGATTACTGAAGTAGATAAGTTGTAACCCTCATTCATTTTAGTGATTAATTATTCCCCATGTAGCATCCTACATGCGCAAGCATGACTTCCCTCCTCATACTCGACTTCTAACGTTACTAAGAAAATAAGCAATTAAATGCTCCCATTCCCGTTGGTTAATTGAAAGGCTCTCATTACTGAATGTGTAGTTCTAAGTTAATGAAGCAATTTTGGAGCTATTATTCATAGTTAAATGAAATGCATAACTCATAATGAAACACAATAAGTATCCAAAATAGGGCTTATAGTAGTGGGGTGCCTACCTAGTTATGCCATTCGAACGAATTCAAAGCTGACGACGATGACTCACACACGTTCCTCATGCTACATGATTTCCTAAGAGAAACAAAGATCAAGATTGAAGATAACCGATAAGGAGATAAAGATTGAGACTGATTTGGAACTTGGGAAGAGGGGCCTAACATGGCCCTACTATTGCATTATTTATAACTAAGCTTACTCTAGCATTGTTGACATGTTGGCTAAGTTTCCTAAACAAACTCACACCTTCTGTTAACTGACGGACACTCCGCTATATGTGGCAAACTCTCCGTCGGGTCGGGCTTTGAGGTGACTTGGTTCTGTTTTGACTCTATTTGGGTTGACGGCCGCTCCGTCGGAGGTGGCGGACACTTCGTTGACTGGTGGATGTTTCGTAGAATTCTCCATTGGTGTAGGACTTAGGTATTTCCAAGGTTTACAGTCATTACCACATGGTTTGGTCCATGTGTTGGATGGTCCGGTGAGAACTAGGAGGTCTTAGGTTTTTGGTCAGTTGGGTTTATAATTTGGTGGATGCTCCGTGAGAGGTCACGGACTCCTCGCTGAGAACTTGGTGTTATTGGGTGCTTGGGCTATTCACTCTATAATTTGGTGGACACTTCGTGTGATACCGCAGACTCTCCGCTGACTTACTCCGAAGGAGTATAAGGCTGTTCTGGGTGGTTTTCTGGAACTAGCGGACACTCTGTCGGTTTTGACGGACTCTCCATAGAATGGTCGACAGAACCTATGTTCATAGCTTTCATGGGTAATCTTGGGTTTCAAGCCTAGATGTGTGGTGCTGGGGTTCATGCAAGTGCAAGACATTCCTAGGATAGTTTAGGTGATTTATTAGGCTCAAGATAGCTAGGTTTTGAGCTAGGATTGCTAAGTGCAACTATGGGTTTAGGATTAAACCAAAAAATAAGAAAATAGAGATGAACTTGAGATTGAGATGAAATCCCTAGCTCTGAGATTTGAGAGCTTCCGTAGACAAAAATTTGAAGATCCAACTCATTTCATCCCAAGCTTCTTCATCCAAGGAGAGATTGACTTCATATGAGTTTTCTCTTGCAACATTCCAAAGAGATGAATCAAAGGGATAATCCATAGGATGATTAAATGGTTGAGATAGATAAAGATCTCTTGAACTTACCCTTCATATGATGGAACCACCACCAGCAAGAAATCTTCAAGCTTTCACCAAAAACCATAAATTAGGCATTTGGAGAAAAATCCAAGAAATGAGAGCTACTCTTCTTGAGCTTACCATGGATAAGGTTGAAGGTGTTGATGGTGTCCATCAGATGGTGTTGGTGCTTCCCTTCCTCATCTTTCTTCCCTTCTTCAATCCCATCTCCAATCCATTCTCTCTCTAGTTCTAGGGTTCATCCTTGTTCTTGAGTTGTAGAGAGAGAGAGAGTTGCAAATGAATGGGTGGGTGAGAGAGTGGGTGAATGGGTGTGTCTTCAGCTGGTGAAATGTCCCAACTTGTGCTGACATGTGGGTCCAACCTCTATAAATAGAAAATACCTCATTTCCCACTTATTCTCCACTGGCCTGTGATGTGGCGGATGGTTCAGTAGGACTAGCAAACAGTCTGGTAGATCTCTGCCTTTGCTGAATTGACTAAGTGATGGTGTCAGTTGATGTGAGAGACCAAGATATCATGTTTTGGTATACTCTCTGAGGTTGAGTTGGTGTTTGATGATGCCAATCGGATGATCACTGGCCCACATAAGGATTCTCCATCTCTTCGGTTGTTAGCCTAACCGCGTCTATCCGGGGATACTTGCAGGGTGAGTTGAGGATTCTCAACGATCAATTTTGCTTAGAGCACTAGGGTTCTCCATAGGAGCTTAGTTTTTTTATGGTCCAAAATGAGAGCCAATATTGTAATGAACTCGGGTCGTTACACTCGTGATGGCACGTGGCATCATCAGAGAGGTTGCGTCGAGATGAAGTTTCTTCATGAAGGGTTTGTGGCTGTCTTATGCAAGGAACTCTCCTTAGAACATTTCACCCCAAAGGTTAAGTGGTTTAGGAAAATATCTAAGGGCAATCTTGGATTGTGTAATAAGCGCTATAAAAAAGAGTAGTGGCTACCCAAGATAATCATCCTTCCTATCTAAGTCATTAGACTAGCCATGGTCCAACTACTTAGGGAGATCTATAGCAGAGAGGGTTGGGTGCCTCTTGTTCCTGGTTTTCCAATCTGAAAAAGGGAGGATGAAGGGTGGAAGCTGACCATGCTTTTGTAAACTTGTTTTCTGCATAATCAATCAACTTCACCTCTGGTCTTGTGAATCAATCTCACCCTTGTTTGATATTGTCTCCAGTTTTGTGATTTTGGTGCTCTATTTTGGATCTTTCTTTTGTTTTCTATAATGTAGTTTGTTCTACGTGTTTGGGCTTGATCTACATGTGTTATGACCTCTGAGAAACATCTCTAGCCACTGGATTTGGCAAATTCCTCGCGAGCATAAAAATCTAAGTTTTTAGGAAAATTGAGAAAAACCCAAGTTGCAAGATGGATTTTGAGATCTGCTTTGATTCTAAGGTTTCTGGGTGTTGGTATTTTGGAGAAACATTCACAACACCCATATAAACACCTTGCAAAATTTGGGGTTGATTGGACTTCGTTTGGATCAAAATCACCATCTAGAGGGGAGCTCTCGAACTGCTGTGTAGAAAAACTAGCTAAGCCGGTTCTTGAAATCGGCTAAGCCGGTTTGTGTAGAAAATCTGGGTAAGCCAATTTTTGTCGTTTTTTGTAAAAAAAATCGATTATGCTGGTTTCCAAATCGGCAAAGCCGGTTTTCCTAGGTGGTTTCCACATTGGTCACGATTTCACGTCTTTCTCTATGTGTTTTGCTATGGTACTTTCGTGTGTGTTCCACTGTATTCTCACTACTACACCAGACATAAGACAGTCGGTTCATAACCCCCATTGTAGCTAATTTTTGGCCTTGGCAGTAAACACTCGATGGTGATAGTCAAAGTCATCATGGTCGGCTAAGAACCAACTATGAAAGACCTCAACACCGATGCACTAGTTTATGATCCGATTGTAATCGTGATAATCACCATCGCCTTGCACCACGACCCGACTATGTGTAGTATAGGTTCACCTTCACTTTTACATCCGATACGTCTATGTCGAGGTGAACAACACTATCGTTTGGGTATCTGAAATGCTTGTGTAATGGTCATGATCACCATCGCATTACACAACGACCCGATTGTGTGCAGTGCACGTTCACTATCGCTTTGACGTCCGACACGTCTGTGTTGAGGTCAACATCACTGTCACTTGGGCATATGAACCGTTTGTTCAAAGGTCATGGTCACCATCACCATGTAGTATGATCCACCATTGATGATCCTTTAATCGGTGTCGGGTTACTAAGCGATTCGGTAGTGATACATTTTGATTCCCTGCCGCATTAGATGAATAGCAGCGGTGACATAATCAATGACGCTTATGTCTGATGGTAACAAAATTTGTAATACTAATTTAGCTGGGCCTTAATACCTTACTGAACACACAACATATACATATATAATCATTACATCCATACATCATGTCCACAAATAAGAGTACTTTTTACAATAACAATGGACACTAACATGATAAGTTTATCAATTGATGTTGCATAATAAAGGTACTGATCTCTACATATTTACATAACAAAAAATAAGGTAGTTATGGTCCTCCTATGTGCCACTCCTGCTTGCAAAGCAAACTATAATGAGTGCTTCCTTCATATTGGTAGCCAATGCACTATGGAACCGTTCTTCTTTCTCCCTTAGCCAATGCAAGAAAATTATTCAAAAGCACTCAGACTCCATAACCTGCACAAAGCAGCAGAATTAATGATATTCAACACATCATTCATTTAGTTACCAAGCCCAAATTGATCTATATATAGAATCAAAACAACTACCTACTTGAACAAAGACAAGTCGTAACAACAAAATAGCATATGCACCTTTACTGCTCTACTAATGACTCCATGAATAAGGGAACATAAGGAAGATAGTGAGGTCCGCCGTTCATACATAATAATTTCTAGGTCGTTATAGGATAGCCGATGGCTCGGGCAGGGAAGACATGAACTTTACTGGGGGTCATGTCATATGCAATCAATGTTTTGTCCTCCACAACAAGGAAAATCAAATTCCATTCTGGGTGAACTGCAATCACTCTGTAGGCTGCATCGCAAACCTCGGTACCAATTTCAATATTGTTCTGTCCAAATAGCTCTAGCATGGTCACCTTATGCTTCAATGTTCATTGACTAGTACCATAGTCTTCAAGAATTCAGATTGAAAGCTCATACCTATTAAAAATATCAGCAGTACATAAACACAACTGACCCTGAGCTTCAAGGATGAAGATTGCATCACCACGTGGCCTGTGAATTTTCCTTCATGTCTTTCCTCCATATCAATAGTAACTATCTGGGAGAACTCCAGCATGTGCACAAAACCATTAAGAAACACACTTTTTCCATATGTGGATACTATAATACCCTCACCCCATTTAGATTCTTTAAAGATACATGCTCTAGTTTTAGATGAGTAGATGTTGACACCTAAGGAGTCATCATCGTTGATCCCATATTCAATCACATGGAAGTGTGAGGAGATTATCGGATCGAACCCCAAGTGAGCTGAACCACAAGAATGGTTGCTACCCGACAGTAGCAACCACTAATTTGTTAGTCACCAGATTGCAGACAACATAGCAAAACCCAACGAACCAACAGAGAATGAGGCCGCAGGAGAAATCTAAGATCACAACATTCTGAATGGGGAAGGGCAAGAAGGACAAGGATGGGTATTCACCCGTGACGCTGGTGAAGTTGCGTTTGCCTTTCCAGCTACGATAGAAGAATCCGGCGAGAATCTGGGGCAGCTCCTTACAGTACTCAAATTCTAAGATGAGGCGGTTCTAGGAGCGACAGACACACTTGCAGCTGCACAAGGAGTGGGCGGTGAGGCAACTGAGGATGAGGACCAAGACATGGTATGTGACGATGGTCACATTGTTCCTCTTGTTAGGGGCCTCCTCTTCCATCTTGACTAGGATCTGGTGGAGCAGGGGTGGCAATGGAAGCGGTAGTGCTATCACCTGAATCAGAGGAGCACCTATGGGGATGCATTTGTGAGCTCATCAATAATCAGATGGAGGCTTGATTCGTACTTAGATGAGTGAAGAAGGGAATAAAATCTAAGAAAGATGGATAAGGGAAGTGTGAAGGCATTACCATTGCCTTTGGATCTTGTGGCAATGAGCTCGAGTAGGAACAGCGGTGACGAGTATCAGCCTAGTCACCGGTGGATTTGTGCGGTCTCCCTACCAGTGAGGCATACTAGCATGGAGCACTAGCTTGTCAGCGATGAGTGGTGGCTTGCACACCACTAAGTAGGGGCGGTCACGTAGTTCACAGTTTAGCACTAGGGAGCAGGAGCGATGACGAGGAACAATAATACTGAGGAGAAAATAGGGTGGGAGCGTCCTTTACAAGCAACTGTATCAGCCATGGGAATGGAAATTTCTAAAACTTTGTAAATACGCGTGGGAGTGACACACGGGACTCACACGTGGGCTTGGAAATTAACGAAAGCAGTACCATCTAGACCGTCTGCAAGCAGCAGTGAAGGGTACCGGTGGTGGTGATGGGTTCTATGAAGATGTTAGCACCTAACAACGGATGTGTCATATGGTCTCCAACTCTAAGGCACACAAATGGAACGTTCTAGTCAACAAGAAATAGAGATGTTCAAACTAAAAGTAATAACCACAAAATATTATGAACATTTTTGTACAGGATGCAGAGGAAGGTTACAATCGAACTATTTGTGGGGAGCACTACAAATGATGTCGTCTACATTGATAGCTACCAAGATGCCATCACCCATGGTAGAGAAGTTGCCGACCAGGACCTCAGGCTGCTCAAAGGCCGACTCTAGCATGAACCCTGGCTCTAGCCTGGTCAGGTCCCCACCTAACTGAAGCTAGGAGGCGACCAGGGCCGTAGTGGCCCCTAGGCGAATCCAGTAGCTGGCCACCTCCATAACCTATGCTGGTATGGAGCAAAGACCCTCTGCTAGGGTCATCCCTATAGGCATAGGAGGTGCAAGCGCAGATGGCGTTGCCTACTGGCTTGTGGATGGCCTAGAAGCGACCATTGCTCTCTGCCACCATCTAGGAGGAGACATGAGCATTGTCCTTGGCTACTAGGCAAAGGTGGATCACCTTTACTGCCTCGCCCTATGCGGCGATCAGCTGCTCCTGGACGGCTGAAAAGGAGACAAGAAAACCCTATAACTAAAGACACGACGTCACACGAAGTGAAACAACAAGATCATACCATGTTGAATGCCTTAGCAGCGAGGCGCGTCTAGGCCTCGATGACCAAAGTCTCTGCCATGGCAAGGCAGATGCGCAGCTGCTCCACCTCCTGACTCTCCTCGCAAAGGGCATAGGTGGCTGCATGTAGCTGCTACACCAACGTGCAGACATCATCCGACTCCCCATCGCTTGGGGACTCATCATTGGAGCTAGACGAAAGCAAGGATCGGCACTCCAATTGTAGTACTACCAAGCTACCTTCCCCATCCCATCACAGTCTCACACGAATGCGGGGATGAGCTATGACCACCCTATCCTTCGGTGAGTCTTCCATTGGGCGCTTCTATCGGTCCATCATTGGATCTAATCTAAGATGGGGTGTTGAGGTGGAGTGCTGGATGAAGAAGATAGGAGAAGGAAGGTAAGTTTAATGAGTGTAAGAAGTAATCGTACTTGCTTCCCCACCTTTTCCTTCACTTTTGTACAAGGATAGGTGAGCTAGGCACCCATTGGAGTTCCCTTCGATTGCACCGAGCGAGAGCAGGAGTTAAGGCAAGGTCATGTCTCCCACGATCTTAGTGGAGCATGCTTCTCCCAGTAGAAGTAATGGTGATGGAACGGTGTTGGTAGTTGGATGGAGAAAATTGACTCGACCATGCAACTTGGCCCCTCTAGCACTAACCACATGGTATGGGGGAGACAAACTGCTAGACTATTTAGAGCAAGGCCCCCCTATGTCACTGGATTCATACCTCCTCTACGCAAGCCTTCTCACACCCTTAGATACAAATTGCATCTACACATACTATTAGCAACCGCAATGGCCGAGCCTTCTGCTAAGCGCACATGGACGGAGGAGTCTGTGCCAGAAGCCAAGCGCACATGGATGGATGAATTGGACGATGCATCCGACCGCGCATTGATGGATGAATCGGAGGATGAAGCCATGCCTGATAGCATCAACAAAGAACCATTCAATCCCTTTGGATATGGCAACATGTGGGCGCTTAGCCTCTTCCAGATGAGTTATTGGAGGATGAACGTTGTGCTAACTGAGCTCGGTCCTGGCACTGTTAGCAGGCCGCATGAGGAGAAAGTGCTCAATTATGCCAAAGTTTTTCACCTACTCGTCGATAACCTAGACAAACTATAGGGCACCCTGAAGGCCGCCTCCAAGGAGGTGGCTGACAAGAAGGGAGTCTGAGTAGTAGACAGGTAATTATCTTAATTACGTTATGTTTTCTGTTCTGTGACAATGAGAATTTGCTTAATTATCATGCATGTCCATTGTTTTATTACGATTTTAGTTTTCTTATTATGTGTGCGCCTACGCCCATAACTGTATCGACGAATGAATCTCTTTATTTTTCTCTTTCTTTCTTCGTTAGTTCTGTTTTCTTGTGGGATGAACCGCCACCGAGGCGTCGCCAGGTACGAGATAACAAAGCAATATCATACGGTGGTTCCTAGATACAAACCAACACTCCACGACGGCAAGGACTAGCCACAGACCTAGAGACCAAGAATGATGCAACACCTCACAAAACTTCACCGTCAGTGAGGTGCTCTACCTTCCATCTTGCAACCATCACAGTCAAGGGATGCAAATCTGCTTCTTGATGGTGTGAGATGCAAGATGGTATATGAACCACCCAACCTTAAAGAAGGAGCACCTCGCAAACTTGAACCCCAGTGTTGACGGTCACTAACACCCATTTTGACCATCAACATTTCACCCAAAAGCAAGATAAAGTGAGGTAAATCATCATCACATGTGTTGAATTTTGTTTATAATTTACTTAGTTCCACTTGTACATGGAGAATTATTTTTATGCAGGAATTATAGCAAAAAATAGTGCAAAATATGCACATAGGAGGCAAGTGGACGTAGCAGGGGGGCCATGGGCCCGCACGCCATGTCGACTGGCCCCACCTTGGCACCACTTGATGGCCCAAGTGGCCCTGCCACATCACTGATCCATGGGAGAGGTCCTCCAAGCCTTCGCCACCACCAATCCTATGTCAGTTTGCACCAAAGGTCGAGATGGAATGCTCTTGGATACCTAGGACCATCATCATACACGTGGGATCCTCCAACTGACCTTGGAACCACCTTATCAACCAAATCTTCGCACATGCTATCTTCACAACCGCCTTGGGAGCCAACCAAGGCCCTATGATCGAAAGGCGACGCAATCCTACGCTGGCCAATGCCCTCCCTAAGTCGCCCGGTGCCCAAGTTTCTCCACCGACCTTCTCCATGCTCTATAAGTACCCCTACTACCTCTTCACACTATAAAAGGGGCAGTGGTGCTCAGTGGAGAAGTGCCACATTCATTTCCAAGCATTCCAAGCTTCTCCAACCTCTCTAGCTTAGCGTAGCTCTAGAGTAGTAGCTTAGGAGTGGAAGTAGAGCTAGAGCGGAGCTTCTCTTGAAGTCCAGAAGAGTCTTCTGGGTCTGGTATAGCTCCTTTGTAATTCTTTCATTTAGCATTTACTTTATTCAGTACTTTATTTACTATTATTTCTTTGCTTTATTCAAGTACTTGTTCATTATTGTTTATCATTAGTGAGCTTAGGTGATTGTGTCTTGGCATTAGTATCATAGGTTATCTTTTGTTTAGTAGTCATTCGTTAGTATCAGTTCCACCATCTGGTTAGGGTGCTTTGATCTCATTTCATCGAAGCTCTGATCGAAGTAGTAAGCTTATAGATTATGCGAGGTGCTTAGGCTATAAATTACATGTGGATACGGCTAGGCCTCCGGATAGATTGTGGTAGTTGGCAAATGGTGGCAGCATTGTTCATCCTCCGTATTCCACCACGATAGGTCTAGTTATTAAATCGTAGGGCTCGTGGCAGACCTTGTCTATTTAACTCTCCTAGTTGGTAGGCGGGCTGTGCCCCAAAGTACTAGCGCATTTCTCCTAGTCACTTGTTTACCCTTTGTTACTTAAGTAAATTGATCGCTCTCCCACCTAGCTATCCTACCTCTAGTTTAGCTTGATTATTAGTTCACCCATTCGTGCACTTACATACACCATTATCATTCAACCACTTAGTATACGATTAGGCTTTCCTCTAGCAATCCTAACAATAAAATATAACTTAGCCTTCCGCCTTCCTTTAGGAAAATATAAATTTGACGCTCGGTACTCACCGAACAAAGTGCTACACGATATTTCTGTGCACTTGTGGAATTCCTGCACTAGATGTTAAGAACTATCAACACCTAGCACCATCTCAGTGAGGTGCTTTATCTCACATCTATGTAGCCAAGGCAAATACTATGACACTTAAAAAATAGAGGGAGTAACAAGCATCACAGCCATTCAGTTACTAATTATTTTTAAGGCAAAAACTATACATAAATGACACAGCAACAAGCATCATAGCCACATGAGGAAAATTTTCATTGATAACTTCAGTTACATTCTATAGTTGTATAATAATAAAGACCTATCGAAGACTACTGGGTGTACAATAATAAAGATCTATCGATTGATAAACTGTTGAGTATGGAGCCCAACAGAAGATTTGTAATCATCAAGGTGCTCTCCTGTAGAGCACCCTGATGACCTACTAGGCCTATGACAACGAGAGTAAGGACAAGGCAGCACCTCACAAAACTTCCACCAGCATCTCAATGAGGTGCTTTATCTTCCTTGTTGCACCTCTTAGTGTCGAGAGGCAAGCAATGGAAAAGTGGAAGAGAAGCACCGCCGTCGTCGCTGCTCCAGAAGGAGGAACGTTAGGGCACCGAAACACTAATGAACCGGCACTAGTACCGACCCCCCTTAATCGCAAAACTTCCACTAGCACCTAGATCAAGTAGCCCCCGCTGCGCCTAGATGTCGGTTGTACCCAATCTTGAAGGCCTTCTCCCAACGTCATTGCTACCGTCGAAGGAACTAGACAAGGAGCGCCATGGCGATGAAGAAAAAAAGATGGTTGGCTTAAGAGCTTTGTCGATCTGTATCTATTCTAAAGGTTTCAAGGAGGTAGAGTGTGTGGATTTCCCCAGAGGTGCATCCAGAGCTGGCTTAAATAGGTCAACCTTGAAGATGAAGTGGAAAGGAGCAGTTAAGATGTGTGATCTAAGCATACGCTTTAGGGAAGACGAGGTACGCTGGTTCTCGACAGAAGTGGTGAGATAGTGTTGGAAGTTGGGACATTCAACACTCACACTGAATTTACCACTGGTAGAACAAACGGCCGTGTAGGGCCGGCGGCATAACACATATCTCAGTTGGCTCGGCGTTCCAAACGACGATGGAATTCAGCCCCACTAGCACCGCCGCGTCGATGGTTTAACCTTTTGGTGCTAGAAGTTTCATCTACCGGTTTGATTTCTTTCTAGGCCTCGCTATCGATCCAACCGATGGTGGAAGCATCACACAGTCGCTTCTGTCTTCTATGGTAGTGAAAATAGCGATAATGATCGCTCAATCTGTAGCAGTGTCCCTGGACCTTCTTAAGTGCATCTACTCACCACTTGGCTCATGTCCACTCACCTCGGAGTATTTGGGGTTTGTGTGTGTTTCGGTGGGTTGCTTGGGACACCGGCCGGTTTTTGTTAGAAAAAATTTATTGGGCTCACATTCACCCCTCTCTGGTCGTCTGCCCGGCCCTTCAGTCTAACACATCTTAACAAATATGTTAGTTCCGGTGATTGTGTTGTCGCCACTATCACCAAAATCTCAATCAAATTATGGCCATGGACACACAATTCTTACAACATATATACATATACAACAGAACGACAGGTATTACACATCGGCTAGGTTGGCTATAAATCAAGGTTTTAAATTTTCGTCTATAGCTGTTTGAGAACGGTTTAGTTAAGTTTTTTTTCATGTACAATTTAGCTCTTAGATGTCGCTATAGCCCGCTATAGGAAAAAGTCCATATTACTCCCTCTAATTTTGGCCTATGTCCAAATAACCCCCCAAACTAACATTTGGTTCAATTTACTCCCTTCAACTATTTAAGTTGGTCCAACTAACACCTTAAAAAGATTTTTCTTTTTTGTTTTCCTATGTACAAATTATATTAGTTTCGAATTTTGTGAGGTGATAGAGGACATTGTATTTTGTGTTAGAAAAATACACTATGAATTTTTCATCATTATGTTTTATACGATATTGTATCTCCATTGTTAATTTATTATTAAATTTCCTAAGCTATCAAAATTGTGGCAAAAAGTCAAGATATATTTTTTCTAACATAACTTATGATGTTCTCTATCGTATCACAAAAGTTGATATTAAGACTCAACTAATACGTGGAAAAACAAAAATAACAAATCGTGTTAAGGGATAAACTAGATCAACTGAAATAGTGGGAGGGAGTAAATTGAACCAAATGTAGATTTAAGGGGTAATATGGACATGTGCCAAACTTGAGGAGAGTAATTTGGACTTTTTCCCCCGCTATAGCTGGCTATAGCCTGTTTTGAGACATATAGATAGCTAAATGTCTTAACTGGCTATTTAAAACATGGCTATAATAAATAAAGGGAAAAATCGGCTAGGTTGGCTATAAATAATATGGTAACAATATAGACTGGGCTCCATTATAAGCCATATGCTCTAAGACGTATTTTGCAGCATACGTTTTCCAAGGTACATGATAGTTTGAACGTGTAGTCTACAGGTAGCTGGAGCAGCACCAATACCTCATCATTTCTGCTCAATATTCTCTTGCTTAGATGGAAGCCGTTTTCTCAAGGAGGAAGCAGTGCGTAGTAGATAATGGCAGGGAGGCGACTACTTCCTTTCCTTGTCCCTTCTTTCCATCCTCGGCCCCACTAGCCTTTCCATATATATAAATCTAATAATAAGCCATGCATTATTATATCCATGTACATAGATAGACAATCAAACATACATCTCCTACAACTAAAAAGAACAAAGTGTGGATATTTTTTTATACGACATTTGTTTTAGTTCGTCCGTCTGCCCACTCCTGCGATCCCACGATATCTTAATTACTGATTGATCGTGCCATTCTCCTTGATTGAATTTTGCCTGTCATGTGATACAGGAATCACGGCAAAATAGGAAGTAGAAAATTATTGTGCTATCCATATACACATTGCATGTTTGCATGCACTAGCATACATGGCAACGAGCAAAAGGAAAGAGAATTAACACAGAAGGAAAGAGAATTAAGACAAAAAGAACCTCTTTGCATTTCTGAGAACCTTGCCAAATCTGCCTACATTTAATTACTTCCCCTCTTTGCATTTGCAAAAGGGACAGCTTTTTTCTCTTTTCATTTGGTTTCACGCTCACGTGTTCCATCGCCCTCGCTTGCTGTTTCTTGCGTGAACCATAGTTGATGCCATCTGTCTTTCATGGCTCGGCCTCCCAATCCTAAGAGAAGGTCCCTACCTCTTCCTGACTGGAGATCCGGCCTGCCAAAGGATCTCCTCGAGTCCATCGGGCAGTGTCTCGCGTCAGGCCACAACGCGGCATCCTTCCTGATCCGCTTGCTCCCCATGGCGCGCCGCCGTCCCGTTCGCGACCTTCGAGCCGCTCCTGTTGCTCCCGTTTGACCTCGACTCGGACCGCGTCGGCTTCTACTACGTCCCGGAGAAGAAGGTCTTGTCCAAGACGCTGCCCGACATGCGCGACAAGGTGGTGCGGCTCCTCGTGTGGGTGGCTAGCGCTCATGGACGAGGCGGCGTCCGTGACGCTGCTGAATCCATTTACCAGTGCCCATGCCCCCCGCGTTGAGCTCCTGCCAGCAGGCGAACACGTCGCGGCGGTGTCCTCATCGGAACGCGTGTCTAGGATCCATAGTTGGTGGGTCCTCCATCCCACCAACGGCTACGGGGACGCGGATGCCGCAGGCAGAGCCATCAAGCTAGAAGACATGAGGGACGTGTTCTTCCGTGAGATCGTGCTCTCGGCGCCGCCTGACGCCGCCGACCGTGAGTGCGTGGCCACGGCCATGCTTGGGTGCTCCACGGAGGTCGCGTTCTGCCGGGTTGGAGTCGACAGCGCATGGACGCTGCTCGACACCAAACCGCGACCCTGCTGCCATCGCTGTCGCCACCTGCGGGGCTCTGCCACCGCAGCTACCTAGAATCAAACGGTGAGCTGCACATTGTGGGTGCCATGGTGAGCACGTTCCACGAGACATAGAGCTTCACCTACAGCAGCGCGATCTACAAGTGCAACCTCCACGACCGTATGCCGGAGTGGTCCAGGGTGAGGGGCATCGGTGATCAGACATTGTTCGTGTCTAAACATTTCAATGAAAGCTTCAGTGGAACAAGTGTATCCAAGTACAAGGAGAACAAAATCTACATGTCTGAGTCATTGTATGGAGATCCATACGACTTGGTCTATCGACTGGAGATCGTTGATATTGCTACCGGCGCATCCAAAGTGAAGCCCGTCCAGGAAAAGATGCAGGGTTCCAAGACTCTAGGTTGGATTCGACCCAATCTCTGGAAGCTCTAGAGTTTGTGAGCCTGCGACGCCGCGCACTCCGTGACTGTGTTAAATTCATAAATTTTGCTTTTTAAATTAAATATCAATTTAACGTTGGTATTTAATTTAACAGTATTGTTATCTTATCGTACGATCCGTATATTTTTATGTATAAATTGTTAGTTATTTCGTAGCAACGCACAGACACGCTGCCTAATATATATATATATATATATATATATATATATATATATATATATATATAAAGTTGTAAATTCCGGTCGTCGTGTTCCAGGAAGCGCGTGCAGCCGAGAGAGTCGTCGTTGCCACGTTCTTGAGCTCCCCCAACAGCAAGAGAGAGAGGCTGTGAGAATAGAGAACCCAAACCCAATGCTGGGGCAGTCGATGACAACACAGTCTTGAAAAGAGACCAGGCAACTTCTGCTCTTCTTCGTCTTCTCATATCCTCTCCTTGCCTTTCTGGCGCAAATGCGGCATGGGAATTGAGACGCATTGCCTGGTCGATTGGCTCGCACTGGTTCTCGCGCTGGGCGTTTGGTTCTTGGCCTGAATTTTGGAGGTGGTACCTGCGGCTTCCTGATTCTGATTCAAGGTATGGTTCTATGTCTGCTTCTCATCTGCTTTCTGCATTATTGTTCACGATTCCTGTTTGGACCTTCAAATGGCCCCAAGTAATATGCTTGAGAAGAGAGAAGTTTCCATTAATTCATTTCTCCCCTTAACTAGAGCTAAAAGAACTCTTTCTGTATTTCTTTTTTGCTTTAAGAAATGATCTGTAGATTGGAATATTTGTCAAAGGTCATTTGCTCGCAAGGCTTGGTTGTTTTATGTGTTTATATGTTAATACACTTGGACATTTGCATTATATGAACCGAAGAAAAATCTAACTTATTAGGAATCAGTTCATCCTGGGATCTACTCATCATGATACTACAACCTGATGGAGATCCAAATCCAGACTTCAGTTTAGCTCAATACACTTTCTTCTGCTTGACCATTTTAATCTTTATAAGAAGACGCGTAGTAGAACAGAGCTGTGTGTGTTTTTTCCCCTTCTGTAATCTGTGCCAGCAATGTTGTATGTATCCCATGTTTTAAAAAAACGGATATGCTGAGTTCGTGATCACAGCTAGCAGCAAAGGTACACGGAGCAATCCTCCTCTCGAATTGGATCTGTTGTGCAAAATTATTATGACTCACGCCCATGATGTTGACATACTGAAAATGGTGCTTCAATCAGAATTCAACCATAGGACATGGTTCCATTTATGCATGGATCAATGAAATTCATGAAAAATGAATCATTTTCTCGCTCTGTTTAGAATCAAATCTTGTGTTCCTCACAATGGTGGTGTTGTTTCAGCCAAGAAATCAGTTAGGAGTTGACTTCCAACTGAAATCATCCCTATCAACAATCATGGCTGGATGCTCTTCTTTTTTTTGGAACAATTTGGCGCTAACTGCTTCGCTCCAATCTCATCCCTTGCAGGAGTTGTATTAACGACAGGATGAGAACTCTGCTCCAGGCTCCTGCCAGCGTCGCCGTTGGCAGCGTACCAAACACATTGGCGAACTCGGGCTCTCGCCTTCCTCCTTCCTTGCCTTCGACGCCGACCGGCTCCACACCGCCGCCTACTGATACGTCGTCTTCTTCTTCCACTCCTCCGTCGTCACCGTCCTCTGCTCCGACAACACCTTCCCCGTCTTCTCCTACTCCGTCGCCACCTTCCCCTTCGACACCACAGGCCGATGCACCACCTCCTCCTTCACCGGTTGCCAGTACCCCTCCTCCGCCTGAGGCATCGTCTCCACCCCCACCGGCCGCATTGCCTCCCCCACCACCAGCCACATTGCCGCCCCCGCCACCGGCGCCGGTGCCCATGGCCACACCGCCGCCGCCGCCGCCGCCCACCGTCGCACCGCCCCCACCGGACATTGCCGCGCCCCCGCCTTCCACCACGCAGGCGTCGCCACCGCCCTCCGCTCCCCCACCGCGGCGGTCCCACGCCACGCCGCCTTCTTCAAGCCCGTCTCCTCCGCCACCCGCAGCGCAGCCAACCCCGTCTCCCGTGGCCGCCACGCCGCCACCTGCAGTTCACTCCCCCGTGGATTACGCCCCTCCTCCGCCGGCGCGGACGAGCTCAACTCCCGCCAGGCACTCGCCTACGGCAGTTGATACTAGTGCCACCACGCTGCCGCCGTCCAGCAGTAGCGGGCTGAGCTCTGGCGCTACGGCCGGCGTGGCGATCGTAGTGGTGATCATCGTCCTCGGCTTCGCTGGCGTGTTCGTCTGCCTGTCGAAGCGGCGGAGGCGGAAGCAGGCCGACCGTTACTACGCTGGCTTCGCCGTGCCATCGTACACGCCGCAGCACCTGTCCGGCGAGGCGCCGTTCCTGCGCGCACCGTCTGCGCCGGGGTCGATGAAGTTCAGCATGGGCAGCGGAGGCGGCGGCCCTGGCATGTCGACACCGATGAGCCAGACATACGGTCAGCAGCCGTGGGGCGCGTCGTCGGCCAACTACAGCGCGATGACGGGGAGCCAGGGCCCCGTGCGAAGCGTGGCGACGTCGGCGTCCGGCGACCTGAGCGTGGGCAACACCAAGGCGTTCACGTTCGACGAGCTTTACGACATCACCGCCGGGTTCGCGCGCGAGAACGTGCTCGGAGAGGGCGGGTTCGGGTGCGTGTTCAAAGGCACGCTCGGCGACGGAAAGGTGGTGGCCGTGAAGCAGCTCAAGGGCGGCGGTGGGCAGGGGGAGCGCGAGTTCCAGGCGGAGGTGGAGATCATCAGCCGCGTCCACCACCGCCACCTCGTGTCGCTCGTCGGCTACTGCATTGCCGAGGACCACCGCCTCCTCGTCTACGACTACGTCTCCAACAACACGCTGCACCACCACCTCCATGGTAACAAAACTTTCTTCTTACTTCATTGTATGTATATATGTAAAAACCAATTGTTCCTACTAATGACTGAATGCCACATTGTCTGTCACTCGATCGTGTAGGGAGGGGGAGGCCGGCAATGGACTGGTCAACGAGGGTCAAGATCGCGGCAGGCTCAGCGCGTGGATTAGCCTACCTCCATGAGGATTGTAAGATCGATGGACGCTGTTTGGACTTGAGTTTTTCAAAGTTTGATGTGTCAGAACTCAGATAATGGAGATTGATCTTGATGTTTGGTTATCGTAGGTCATCCAAGGATCATTCACAGGGATATCAAGTCATCAAACATCTTGCTTGATGACCAGTTTGAGGCTCAGGTCAATTTGTCATCCCACCAAATTTCAATATTTCAGAACTCTGAACGCTGATAATATATACTTGAATGGTTGTCAGTATGTTCAGCTCCTGATGATGCTTTCAATGATCAGGTAGCTGATTTCGGGCTCGCGAGGCTAGTGGAGAACGATGTCACACATATTTCAACTCGTGTTATGGGCACATTCGGGTAATGAATCTGTGCATATATATGCTAATCCCAGAAAAGAGGATAAAACAAAAGGATTAATTGTGATTATGCATCTCCGATGTACACAGGTACCTGGCTCCAGAGTATGCGTCCACAGGAAAGCTGACCGAGAAATCAGACGTGTTCTCCTTCGGTGTCGTGCTACTGGAGCTCATCACCGGCCGGAAGCCCGTGGATTCGTCGCGTCCCCTAGGCGATGAGAGCCTTGTGGAGTGGGTAAGCTCCTGCAGCGGCAGAACCACCACCCTCTGCATCTATGCAAAGTCACTCTTGTACCAAGCATCGATAGTGATAGCATGCTGCTTAATCACAACCCCATCTTATTTTGCATACAGTCGAGACCACTACTGAACCGTGCAATCGAGAATCAGGAGTTTGATGAGCTGGTCGACCCCGGGCTCGATGGGAACTTCGACGACGTCGAGATGTTCCAGGTGATTGAGGCGGCTGCGGCGTGCATCCGTCACTCAGCTGCCAGGAGGCCCAAGGTGGGGCAGGTCCGACAAAACCATGACTTGCACTGTACCAAATCTGACAAACTGAATGTGAACTATAGCTATGCATAATGCACGGCTTCTTTACATGTCCTGTTCGTTGCTCACCAAACTAAGGCTTCCTCCACTGGTTTCATCCAGATCGTCAGGGTCCTCGACAGCCTGACGGACGTTGATCTCAGCAACGGCGTGCAACCGGGGAAGAGCCAGATGTTAAACGTAGCCAACACGGCGGACATCCGGCAGTTCCAAAGGATGGCGTTTGGCAGCCAGGACTTCAGCTCCAATTACAGCCAGCCCAGGTCAAGCATAGGCAGCAGGAGGGACTTCTAGTCTTGAAATTAATCTGTAAAGCTTCTCCTCTCCACTGAAGCTCCTCCTAGCAGTTTCAGATAATTTTTGTTGTCACTTTGTATTTATTTTTTGTTATTCTCTTCACAGTGTCACTACTCTACCATACTGTTTCATATATTTTTTGGTCTATGTGTAAATTGAGATAAAATATATGTGAACATGAAAATGTATCATTGGCTATCCCGAATGATAGTTTTTTTATGATAGTTTTGGTTTCTTCTCATATACAACAAAAAAAACTACCTGATCGTTTTCCTTCACATGTTACCTCAACTAGCCTCTCCAGTACTTAACAAAATTTATGACTATGAGCATCTTAATGTTGGGGTCTGTAATCGTGCATTGACGTGAGGCGCCGACCGAATCCACACAGCATCTTCGTTGTATCAAAATGAGCCGACCAAACTCCTGAAAATGTTTTGAAACACAAAAACCAAAACATATGTTCTGGCGCACAGGATCATCAACCATTTCCACTTCCACAGGTCAGCTAGCAGGTGCTAGCACATATCACAAACAACCATTAGTAGAAAAATGGACGACATCACTACCGCCTGGGCACGGGCACGAACCTGTTCGGAGCTAGGAATTTCAATACAGGATTCGAAGTTCGAACACAACTCATCACTACCAATGCGCTCCATACTTATTTGTGAGTATATATATATATATATATATATATATATCAGATTTTATCGTTTTCTATCAAGATTTTGGAATCTTGTATTGAATATTTCGGGCATTACATGTCTTAAATAAAAAAATCAACTGTAAAGTTTTAACTGTGATATAGGATGTCTCCATCAAAGATGGTTTAAAAATTTCAAAAATTTAAATATCAAAATATGAGAACTTAAAACAAATATTTGAGACTCTAAAAACTTATCAACTACAAACTTGTAGATCAGGTCAACCACTACAACTTTGGTATTAACCATGTGAATATTCATGGTGGTTTATAGATTCTAATTTTTAATTTCAAAATCTAATAACTTAAAGCACATAATTAGGATTCTAAACAACTTGAAATCAAAAAATTGTCAAGTACAAAGTTGTAGATTGCATTGAGAACTACAACTTTAGTATAGACTATGTCAACACATGAGATTATTTGACAATTTTAAATTTTAAATTTCAAAATCTGAGAACTTAAAATAAAATTTTGTGACTCTTAACAATTTCAATTAAAAAACTTATCAACTACAAAGTTATGTAGATCATGTCAAGATCAACAATTTTGGTACAAAGTTTGCTTCATCCGAATTCATATGAAAAAGTTACGAAATATTTTTTATGCAACTATTTCTTAAGAGTGTCGTATGATTTCTAGAGGCGGACTCTTAGAATGTCTGTCTCAGTTAAATGGCCATTTTTAGAGGTGCACATATCTTAAGAATTCCGTTTTTGTTAATTAACAGAGGCGTGTGAATGTCTCTTTAAATAGTCGATTAACAGATGATGCATTTATAGAGAACTGCCTGACCATTTACAGTGGGGGCACCAAAAAATGCTTGCCTCTTTTAATTAGCAAGTTTTGTCTCCTAAATTTCTTTTAGTGGTATTAACTGAACTTGAGAGGTATCCTACTCTGCACATGATTCTTCATCACCAGATCATGCCTAGTCCAAACAACATTTTGGCTTATTTTCAAATTGTGTTGTAGTAGCGCATAATTATATTTCTATCAGATCAGGAGTGAATGAGTTACTCGTTGTCCCAGTGACCAATTTTTAAGGATAAGTCTCTTGGACCTGTTGGCGATCAAAAATGACCCCGGAGGCATAGAGCGACTTTTGGACAATGTTTCCAACATAAATATGGCAATAGAATTTTATATGGAACATTGTACCAAAATCTGGAGGAGAAAAGGAAAAAAGGCGCCACTTCCTGTTCAACCGGTCTAGCCGGTTAAGAAACCAGCCAGGCTGGTTGGTTGATATGGAGGAGAAAAGGAAAAAATGACGCCACTTCCTGTTCAACCGGCTGGCCGGTCAAGAAACCAGCCAGGGCAGTTGGTTGCTGCGCAGGGTCAGCCAGGCTCATGGCCGCTGCCGTTTCTCCTGTGCCGTGCTGCAGCTGGACAGGCCGCTAGCCTCCTGACGCCCTGCGCCGCCTGCTGATGCGCCCCTGCTGGCAAGCCAGCCGGCCAAGCCACCTGCTGCGCGCGCCCGCTGCACTCCGCTCCTGCTGCCTGCACCTCCCGTCTCCTGCTGCATGCTGGCCAATCGGCTGAGCTGCTTGGAGGCCGGCCGGCTGCTGCCTGCTGTTTGCCGCGCACCTTGGCCAACCGGCTCGGCTGGTTGGGAGACCGACCAAGCTGCTTGGGCCTGCTCGTTGCGCCCTCCGCTTGTTGGCTCGCTCTGCCAAACCAGCCTAGCCGGTCCTGCACCCGCGCTGCCCAACCAGCCTGGCCAGTTTGGAAACCGACATGGCCAGTCCTGCTGCTTTTCAGCCAAACTAGCCACGTCCAGCCCCGCAAAAACCGGCCTAGCCGGTTTGGATTCGACTATGACCTATTTTGGTCGATATTTGAACCGGAGTTTTGATAGAAAACTTGAGATTATAATCTGGAGTTGTTTCTTATTAGGATAAGATCACCCTCCTCTATATATGTACGGGAGGATCACGGCCGATTGAAGGATCCAACACTCAATCGACAAAAAATACATCTACTACCTAGCTTTACCCTTTTCCACCCTCTTCTGCTTGTTGCGTCTCTCCATGAGATTCATCAGCATTTTAGGCGGCCTTGCTGGTCCTAGAACAACCCTAGGCGTGCTCCTCACCGACGGGTCCTCCCGGGAATCGTTCTCAGGCTTTTTACGGCGTTGTATGGGCTCTAGATCGGCCTAACCATTCTCTAGATCGGTTTAGTCATTCTTAGAGTTATTTGCTGGCGTATTTCATGTTGTTTGCATCCTAGGGCGAGATAGCCCTTGCTAGTGTTTGATTTATATCACAATCTAACGTCAACAGGGTCACATCTCTTGCGTGTGTCTTTCTAAGGTGGTAGCAATCGTACGCGTTGGCGAAAGCGGCTTCTGAGGTGGTGGGCGTGTGAAAGGTCCCTGTGTGGTTTCGGTAATTGAGTGACAACCTAGGTGGACTAATTGTGTTTATGTGAGATACACAGGTGATTAGTCCACAGGTACATGTGTGTGAGCAACATATGCCATGAAGATGGAAATGGCTCGGAGATGAGGGCAAGTTGGAGGCTTTGAAGTGATGGACTGCGTGGTGGTGAAGCTTGAGTAAGACTTGACGCCGATGGATGAAGGCAACGGTGAAGAGCAAGTGTAGTCAATTTTGATGAACCAATATGATCACGTGATGATATGAAGTGGATCATATCATTGTTGATCGTGTTGGTGCATGTGTTGCACCAACATTGAAGGAGATGGAATGGAATGTGCAAGGCAAAGGTATAACCTAGGGCATTTCATTTCACCGGTCATAGGTGTGTAGAGAAGTTAATGACCGGGTTTAGGATAGATGACCGTACTATCAAGAGGGGCAAACTTGTTTGCATATTCGTCATCTAGTGCCACTCGAATGATCTAACTTTGCATCGTTGCTAGGATCGAGTGGCGCGGCAAGTTGAGTGGTTAACTCTTTTAAAAATGTTTGTGAAAAGCTAACACACGTGCACAAGGTGGTGTACACTTGGTAGTGTTGGCATATTTGCAAAGGAGAAGAAGTTGATGAAGAAAAGGAGTTGCATGCACTGGTCATGGGGTGATCGGACGCGTTCGATATGAGGACCGGACGCGTCTGGTATCATCCGACGTGACCGAACGCATCTGATATCTATACCGAACACGTCTGGTATTCTGGCCAGGCGCAGGCAGAGTTGCCGAGGTGACCGGACTCTGGCTCAGTGGAGTGATCGGACGCTGACGGGTTACTGTTCAGCGTCAGGTCAAAGTGATATAGCCCGATACAGGATTGCAGAGACCGACCGAACGTGTCCGGTCGCCAGCAAGTCTCGGGTTTTCTGCGCAATAATTGATCGGACGCTGGGAGCATCCGGTCCGGTGTGACCAGGCGCGTCCGGTCGCAGTTGAGCGGCTCTGGGAGCTCTTTGGACTCGACCGGACGCTACCCCTCCTGCGTCCAGTCAATCACACCGGACGCATTCGATCGCTATTGGGCGGCAACGGTTATTTCATTTGAATGGGACACGTGGCGGTCAAGGAGTGACCGGACGTGTCTGGTCGCCACACCGGACGCGTCCGGTGTACACGACCTACGCGTCCGATCGTCCCAAAAAATGTCCAGTAAAGGGGTAACGGCTAGTTTAGCCCGTGGGGCTGTAAATAGAAAGGGTCTCGGCCATGGCTGGAGTTGAGCACCTTGGGGGGACTTTGTGTCCATGCTTGAGAGTGTTTAGGAGCCCTCCATCTCACATATGCTTGATAGTGATCATCCAATTGTGTGAGAGGATGATTCTAGTGTGATTGCATCGTGAGGTTGCATCGAATGGCACTAGGTGATCGAGTTGCAAGCCGATGGTGCTTGTTACTCTTGGAGGTTGCCACCTCCTAGACGTCTTGGTGGTGGTCTCCGTCGAAGCCCGCAAAAAGCTTGTGCGGTACTCCAGAGAAGAGCTTTGTGAGGGGCATTGTGCTCGCCCCGTGGGAGCCGCAAAGAGCAACTCTAGTAGAGCGAGACGCGAAGGGCGACAAGTGGTCCGGCCGGGTCAAGTGCTAGAGCTTGTGGTAAGCACAACACGTGGGAGAGTGTGACTTGCAGGTCACCACTAGCAAGAGGACCGGCGGCAACCTTGGAGCTTGTCTCAACGGGGACGTAGCGTGTTGGCAAGCACGTGAACCTCGGGAGAAAATCACCGTGACAACATTGTTCTTCCCGTTGGTTTGCAATTCCCTTATATAAGCTTATAATTACTTTCATATACATTGTGCTTGTATAGTTGCTCTTGTAATTAGTTAGTTTGTGTAGCTCACTAGTTACCTTCTTGCTTGTGCTGCATAAAAGTAGCTCCCTTGCGTGGCTAATTTGGTTTGTGTAATCTTTTTAGTTACATTGCTTAGTTTGTGTAGCTAAGTATTTGCGCTCTCTAATTTGGCATTGGTTGCCTTGTTATTGAGCATTGCTAGTGAGCTTAGATGGCTTTGTGCTTTTGCTTACTAGCATGTGTAGGAGCTCCCTTGTTGCTTGAAATACTAGTGGCGTAGGTTTGTGTGACCTTGCTCCTAAAATTGGATATGTGAGCTCTAGCTAGCCCGACACCTTTGTTGTCTAATTAGGATCTTTATAAGATGTTTATGAACTTCGATAGAGGGGTATAGTCTTGGCTAGACCGATTGTCTTAATTCCGCACTTGTTTCGGTTAACCGACGCGATTAAATTTAGAAATGACTATTCACCCCCTTTCTAGTCGCCATCTCGACCCTACAGCGTGATCACTGGCAGGCGTCGACGAAAGGAGTAGCATCATGCCGGTACGAGTGGAGGGTCGCCGGGTTGTGTGTATGTTTTGTAATGTATAGTTTATGTGTTATATTAATAGATTTGGTTAGGACACTGTTAGCTTATGTTAGAAGACTAACCTCGTCTTTTTCCTCTGCCCTCCGCTTCACCTCCTTCTCGAAACCTCTTTGATCGCGCGCACCTGCATTTCCCATGACCGCAAATTCTACCCCTCAGTGAGTTACGTGTTAGTGTTCGGGATTTGAGGATTTTATGGCCTTCGACTGTAGGGATGGACTAGGAAGTTGTCGGCCTAGTTGTGGCGGCGGATGGTGGGTGGGACAGTTAGGGGGTGGCGGCGCCATATGCTATGGTGGTGGCAGATGAGGGTTGGGTAGTGAAGAAGGTGAGGACATCATGATCGGAGAAACTAGCGGTGGCCATGGTGGATAGAGGTGGCTCTGATGAGAGGGAGTGGGACCCATAGTGCACTAGGTTGGCATCATGATGGAGGAGATAGTGGCATAGTGGTGTACCGGTGAGGAACACGGACGATACTTTATTCTAGAGAAGAATTAGTTTGGCGATAGCGATGTATAGGATAGACGTCCTACCGGCAATGTTTTCATTTAGATTAAGAATTATGTTTTTCCTTTCAATTTTAAGCTTATAGGTGCACAGTAAAGACCTGTAACCTTCGAGGTTATAATGTAAGACTAAACCTATAACGTACGGAGTAGCGATGATATATTCGTAGCAACGGACGAGCATACATGCTAGTAGTATCTAGCAATAAGAAATTCATTTGATGTTTTGTACTCTTGCGAGTATTATCCATGCTCAAAACCAAAGGGGAAAGAGAGCACACTGTGGCCTGCAGGGTCTGGAGGCGAAAGCTTAGTTCGCCAACAGCGAAGACACAGGGCTGCAGATGAGATCACTATGTGGCCTACAACTTTTTAAATTTTTATGCTCCAAAAAAAATATGGGGTGCATGATTGGAAAAAAGAGAAAGGCGGGTAACCTTGCCCATTAAGCAAGCAACAACAAGCCATGATGGCACATACCTGAACTTTATTAAGCTTTAGGACGGTGCCGGGTTAAGCCCCCTGCTGCCAGGAAAAGCTTATAAAATGCTCAACCCTGTTCGGATTCGATATGCCAATAAAATGTAGAGCGAAAAGAAAACACACCTGCTATTCTCTGATGCAGCCAATTGCAATTTTCGCAAGAATAGATGTGTATCAGTAGGTATGGCAATGCATTGGGGAACGCTCCCATCGCCTCATCACACCGTGGGGTCGTAGCCAGCACCGTACCATGACAGTCGTAGCTAGCTAGAGCATTTTCAGCATTTTCCCAATATCTTTCTCTATCTTCATAAAACTGTTATATTAGAAACATCTATGTTTTTTTTTCCTTGCTGCAGCAGTTCTCCAATATTTCTTTTTTTTATGACCACCAATATTTCCCTCATCTCTCGTCAAAGAAAGGGGAGATACAACTCCTCCAATATAATGGGGATCATTCCAACTACCACTTTTCAGCCATATTTTCTCTTACACTCCTGTGGGACCCACCTTTCATATGAGTATTAGGGTAGATATATTGAGGTACTGCTGCAGCATCTCTCTAATAAATCTAGAAAATGATATTGGGCTACCCCAATATTATTTTATTGGAGGAATTGTATTGACGGGCTGTTGAGATGCTCTTAACCCCTTTTAAAATGGGGAGAGCCGTAGACTCGGCGCTTAACAGCAGTTGTATTTTTCATGGTCGTGGTTTGGTCATTGATATGTTCTGAATCTGCTTCACGCAGCATAATGAACAAGGGATAAATGGGATTGTACCTCTCGGCCCGACTACCGAGACACATTTTTTGTTGTTAAAACAAAACTAATCTATGCTATAACAACATAATTTTGTTTAATCTACAAATAAACAGACAAACAAACCCTAGTATTCTCAACATAAGCGTAGGTTAAAAGAAAGATAACCAGACTAGATATTAGTCTGAACAGGCCTTGGTTACGCTGGTGAGCAGGATTTGTAGACGGTGCTGATTGCCACATTAAAGACCCCGGTAGAGACAAGTCATCGAAAGAAGATGATGCTCCCTAGGAAAAAAAACGGCGCTGGGCCAATAGAGAAACCTACAGCCTGTTCGGGAGGCCGTATCGTATCGTGGATTATTTACTGCTGGCTGGTTTGGTGTGAGAGAAAAACACTGTTCTCGACTGAAAATTTACAATCGTTTATGAGCAAGCGAACAGGCTGTAAAGCGAAGTTTCCATTCAAATATATTTGCCACACCAATCATGCCGCCTTTTCCCTCTCTGACTCTTCTGCGTCCAATGGTTCTTAGGCTTGCCGAGTCATGAGCAGATCAGATCAGACAAGTTGTTTCCTTTTTCCTAGATACACACTAAGACACCATCCATCTAATCTAATAACAACATGAAAGCATGCATGAGATAGCCAAATTATGCATTTGCATGCTCGCTCTCTCTCTCTCTCTCTCTCTCTCTCTCTCCTCTTCTTCCCATTTCCATGCTCTCGTGCCCACTAATAGGCCTTTCAACGTTAAAGGTGACCAACAAAACCATTTTTAATTTTCTCCCCTCTTTGATTAAATTTTCTTTCTCCCCTATCCTCTCCTCTCCATCCATCACACCACCACAATACCAAGCATTAGTACTATATATACTACTAAATTGAAAGGTGAAAAAAGCAAGTGACACTTTTGCCGCCTCACTGCTCCCACCCATGCTCATTGCTCACCTCATGGGCACGGCATCCGCCACCCTCCTCCTTCCCCAGCTCAAAGTGCGGCACACATTCACCACCCACCAACTCTCTCTTCTGTACGTTACGCCCAAGCAATCAACAATGGCGGCCGTCATGACAGCGACACCGACCACGCCGATGACGGCGGCGACGACGACGGTGCCGCTGCCCAACTACCAGGTGTCCGGCGCGGGCGGCGTAGCTGCAGTGGCGCCGCGGCACGGCGCCTCGTCGGGGTCATCAGGCTCCGTCGGCGCATTCTTCGGGGTGCTGGCCGCGGTGCTCGTCCTCACCGTACTCTCCTGTGTCTTCGGCCGGGTGTGCGCCGCGCAGGCCCAGGGGCCCGACGAGTCCTACGACTGCACCAGGCTGGCGCGCTGGCGCAGGAGCGCGCACCGGCGCCGCCCAGTGGTGCCAGCCGCGGAGACAAAGCAGCCGGCTGCGCCGCCACTGCCGCTGCCGGAGCCGTGACACGTGACGTGACCGGGCGCTCAGCGGCTCAAGTTCTTTGCTCCTTTGCTGCCCTTAATTGCAGGTTAGTATGGTAATAATACAGAACGGAAATAAAACAAATGTTGTAAATCCATGTAATGTTGAACCTTGTGTTTTCTTCGTGTCACTGTATAAAGCTTATTTACCTCTTGGTTCACTTATTCACTTTTCATACAGTAAGACGTGTATTTATCTTAGTTCCAGACAAATTTGTTTTTGCCATGCTGGCCCACAATTAACAGTTGAATCAAATCAGGAAGTGTTGTTTTCACATAGAAAGTGTTTTTCCTCCAAAATGCCCATTTTCCTTCCACTTAATCAGTACTCCCTCCATTTCAAATTATAAGTCGCTTTGATTTAGCGACTTATAATTTAAAACAGAGGGAAGTAGTACAATAGAATAATTATTTTCTAGAAAAATTGAACAAGGACAAGTGAAGGAATGATTATAGTGAGGGCACAAATGCACTAGCTTTGTGGCCTCCCCATATTTGCCAAGTCACAACAACAACAACTACTACTACTATTTATGATTCTAAATCACCCATTTATGATTCTTTCCTCCAAATAATAAAGCATGAAAGCCACTCAAATCAGAAGCCTTACCATTATTGTTTAAAATACACTTGAGAGACGGCAGGCAAGGGGGGTAAAAAGGAATAAAACACAAAACGAAATTCTACCAATCTGGTTACAAGCATCTACATGTGTAAGAGAAGCAGGAAAAGAAAAACCACAAAGCCTTGAACTCCTAAAATTGAACTTTACAGCAGGTATTCTCTTTGCCTCCTTGTGACCTATCAAAGCAATCTGTGGTCTTGCTCTATCATCTGAACGGGAACAGCTCCCATGACATCATAGAAGCAGCAATCCAGGAACACCCCAAGTTCCAATCAGTTCAGCTGTCATCTTGCCGGAGACAATATCCTATAAGCTGTACAAAACGCAAAATCTACCAACAATGCTACGCCTGAACTTCTAGCTCTGTCTCCCTTGTTATTTGCATAGCCTTACCATCGCGACGAGCAGAGATACCAACCATCCTCTGCTGCGACGAGGTCCGGTGTCGTGATGACAACTGCCTTGCCACTTCTGGATCTTCAGCCTTCCCCAAGTACCGTTTCCACTGAATCTTGTTGTGGAACATTGGGAAAAAACGGATCTGGATCGCGGCATAGCTGAAGTAGGGGACAAGTGTTGCCATCACAACAAAAAGTGTCACCAACCAAAATGAGAGGGCTGGGGCCAGCTGTTCGATGAAGACCATGTAGGCTGTAGTTGAGAACCTCGGGTTTATGGCACCATAAACCAAGAGGAAGAGGTACCATACTGCAATGCTGCCCCATATGAATATGTGCTGGATTATGGTGAAGTAGTTCACAGAGAGCGCCATTTGACAGTTGACAACCCATACAACACAAGTGTACATGACGACACCTAGAGCATCCAAGCCCGCAACTTGACCATCCTGACGGAATGGCTGGTCCTCAAAGGCAGTGATGCAGAAGAAAAAGATTAAGACAGCATTCATAACACCATTAAGCATCCAGCCAAGTATCCGACGCCGACTGAATAATATATTCTGCACTCCTTCTTGGTATAGCTGTGGATACTGCAAAGGAACAGAGAACAGAAGGCAAGTTACAAGGTAGGTAACACAAATGCAAAAGGAGTGCGCACAACTCAAGGCAAAAGGAGTGCCTTCAAATAACTTGAAAGATAGTGTTTCCTTGATTCATTCAATATGGCAGCGAAACTGGAAATTAAAACCCCCAAAAATGGTACTTATAAAGGAATTTTTCACAGGTTAAAAAACCCTTATACTAACAGAAAGATAGTTCTTAAACAAACTGAAAACATATATACCATGAAAATTCTTTTAATCAACAGAAAAAATTATGTAGCTTCCGCTACCCCAAGGGTAGAAAGCACATTTTCTTCAGAAATATATGGTAGAAGTAGATTTGACAGGGAAGTAGGTAACATATCTAAATTTGCCTACTCCAATTATTTTAATTACCGAAACTGTTTAAATATCGGCGTACCTGTATGCACAGCCTGGCAGACACATCCTGGTCAAATACCCCCAAAGCAATGACAGGAAGGGAGGTGAAGAAAACATTATAGAGTGACAAGAACCAATCATTATAAGCTGGCTTCCCGGAGAAAGATGCAAATGCTTCGTACAGAAAGATAGTGACACCAAAAGTAACATTCTTGTAGAAGAAATAGCATATCTGCACATCAATCCCAAAAAAATATTTTATCAAAAGACTTGAATTACGAAGCCTGAATAGTAGATCAAAATAAATGTTTCGGGCCAAGAGATTAGAAGCATGCAGTCCAAGTCCAAAGCAACACATGAGTTGACTTAGTTTGTTTTTACGCTCGTCGTCTGTGGGGAGTCTTAGTTTCATCTCTGGTTGGGAGTGGGAGTACATGGGCCTGACAACCTGACCATGGCCGATTTGTGTCTGGTATGTAGTTTGAAAGCGTTTTGGGGCGTGTTCCAGAGACCATTGTGCTCTCAGGATCACTCTGATTTTTGGAATGTTTGGTGGTGCAAACATTATACTTGTGGTACTTTTAAATTTTGTTTCTTTTGGTAATGAAATTTCCGGGTCGTCCCGTGTGGAAAAAAAGATTAAAATCAATGTAAATGGCAACTATACCATCATTGAAATACGGCGGTAACACCAATGTCCATGCACCAGAAGTAGCCGTTCCAAGAAGCGGAATTGGGCAACAGCAACATCACTAGCCATGACAGCCTAGGACATCATAAGAAACAAATAATAAGAAAAGAAATCATGGGCACAATTAGCAAAAGTTATACAGCATCGAATCAGTAACCTGCATTCCTTCAGCACCACTGATGCCAACCCCTATGTCAGCTTCTTGAAGCATGCCAACATCATTTGCCCCATCACCTATTGCTAAAGTCACCTTATGTGTTACTTGTTTAACAAGTCTTGTAACCTGGAATTGTTGCAAATGTTTATGCATGTATGCTCTTGAAGAATACGCTCTGAAAATACATAGAAAAGAGACGGAAACTTAAGAATAGAAAGAAATCTGACCAGTGCCTTCTGTTTTGGTGAAGATCGGCAACATATCACTGATGCACACTTGATAGCAAGATCCAAGAACTTAAACTTGACATCATCTTCCAAAGCATAAGTTAGTGATTTACCATCAATGATTAGTGCGAATGATGCAGTGCTAATTTGAGTTGAAGGTGGAATTTGTTTGATTCCATCCTCTATCTGACCCATAACCCTTTGCTTTGATGCCTGGAGAGCCAACAAAAAGGATGTAACTACGATGATATCGATTGATTTGGTTCTCAATAAATATAATTGTGAATGTATGCCTTGTTACTTTTTCAAACAATAGAGAGCTATAATTGTATATATAGGGCATTCCAACGTTAACAGTGTTATGTGTAAAATGACTGCAACATGCCTGATGCTTCAAAAAGG
This sequence comes from Miscanthus lutarioriparius, assembly GCA_904845875.1. Lineage (NCBI taxonomy): Eukaryota > Viridiplantae > Streptophyta > Magnoliopsida > Poales > Poaceae > Miscanthus > Miscanthus lutarioriparius. Next base: position 43,663,675 of record CAJGYO010000019.1, read on the forward strand.
CAGGTAATGAAAACAATTATTCACCTTAGCAATTGTTTGTTTGTCACCATTTTTCTCCATCGCGATGATGTCAGGTTGTTCCAGTGTGACGATTATCTGTGTCATGCCTTGTCTAAGCAGGCTACATGCAAACCTGCAGATGGGAAGCTCACCAATCAGAGAAGGAAATAGTCAGGTTGAAATAAAAAGTTCCTACTTCGATGCAGGCATATAATGCTTACCCAATATTGATTGCCGTCTCCATCTTGTCGCCTGTCAGGACCCATATCTTAATTCCGGCTTGTGCAAGCTTGTCTATGCATTCAGGCACCTGAATATGTACGTGCACATGAGTACATGAACAGGCAAGGTTCTCTAGAAAGCGTAAAAATAAGATGCGGAACAGAAAGGCTTATCCACAAAAAGGCATACCCCTTGCTGGAGCTTATCTTCAACTGCGGTAGCACCAAGAAGAATCAAGTCCCGTTCAATGCTATCAGCAGCCTGCTCAATTTTTTCATCTCTATCAGCACTTACAGATGCTTTGGCATCATTCAATTTTTCATTGAATTCCTTGTACTCTTTCTCATCTAAGACACGGTATGCTAGAACCAAGGTTCTTAGACCAGAGTCAGAATACTGATTTATGTGTCTTCTTGTTTCTTCTTCAAATTTTCTTCCATTTGGTGCAAGTCTTTTGAACATCACACTGTTTACAGAGACTACGATTAAGAAATCATGGACACAAGCAGACCACTGAAGATGATATGCGACTAAAACATGGAAATCTAGCGTAAATAGAGCACTAACCTGTCCGCGCCCTTGCTGAGAAGTAATATCCTTCCCTCTGGTTCCTTGACTAGCACAGACATCCGCCTCCTTGAGCTACTGAACTCCAATATATTTTGGAGTTCATACTTTCTGTACCAGAATGTAAAAGGATCAGTATTGGGTACTAAGTAAGGATAATCCATAGAGGAAAGAGCAAAGAAATTTGACTTACCTTTTCTCAACAACATTTTGACTTGGATCCCGTTCACGAACAATTATAGTTGCCAGCGACCTCTTGTAAAACTCAAACCCTAGTTCTCTTGCTGCAATAACAAATGCAGCTTCATCAGGGGACTCAGCTTCATATGAAACCTTCTCATTTTCGTCTATTTCCGCAATGCATGTGTGGCAGATGGCTAGGAGACGGAAAAAATCTCTTATCATATCTCTGTTAGGCTCATGAATCCACTTCCCATCCATTATTCGTGGATCCTTGAAATTGAACCCTTTAACATGGGGACTGTTGTCAATTTTTTCATCTTTGTGGTCTCCATTTTCAATGTCATTATCTAACCTGGCACCTTTCCTCATAGCCATAGCTCTCTCAACTTCAGTGACACCCCGACCATAGGCAGTACCAGCAATTGAACACTTGATGAACTCCATCATGTTGCACGTCAATGTTCCAGTCTTATCGGATAGAATTGTATCAACCATACCTAGTTCTTCATTTAGATTCGAAGTACGAGCATGAGTTGGCTTATCTGATTCTTCATGATACATTTCAATATCCTGGTTGATGAACAGAGCTTGCAAGATCTTGACCATCTCAATGGATATATACAAAGAAATGGGAATGAAGTAGCTGTATAGCATCAAGGCCGTCAACAAATGAAAGAAAGATGCCAGAGCTGCTCTCTTTGGATCATAGAATATAGTAGTAGCATTTGGCCGAAGATACCACCGTTTGAGCTCACCATCTCTTAGGTCCTCTTTGGTCCAGATCCCAAAGAAGACAGACCCAAGTAATGCAATCATGAGTAGAGAAGACATCAGAAGGTAAATAATTTGATCCATTTTCTTCTCAATCTTACTTCTTTTAGATGGTGGATCAGTTGCATTTTGCATCGCTTTTGTATCATGACCTGTGAAGATGACAGCCCCATATATGTAGTCTGTGTTCCGTAGTTTTGAGTCCCGAAGAAGAAGCTGTAGGGGTGACAGGGGATACTGCTGGCCTCTCCATTCCATTGAACCGACAAAGGAGTAGAGGTTCGCATTTGGGTCTTCACATTTTATTGTTTGTCTGACTTCCCTGAACTTTATGTCCTCCTGTAAATCTAATGTCACCTCGAGAGCTTGTTTAATTTTCAAATTTGTCTCACCATCGAGGTTCATAGTCTCTACATAACAGATTCCATCCGGATAGTTAGATGAAAGCAGAATCATATCAGCAGGAAAGAAATTATCCTTCTCCACCTTTATTACATCTCCAACTCTGATATTCTTCCATTTTGTCTCTTCAAAATGGCCATTTCCCCTATGCACTTTGACTATCCGATTATTGAGCTCGTGATCCTGGGTGATGTAGTTGCATAGATCTATTTAATATACCAATGGCATGGAAAATTTACATAGACATTCAAATTAACTAAATTACAGTAACACAGTCAAATACGTCTAATTCCAGCCAAAGAAAACCATCACAGAAACTATATGAGCTTGTAACAAATTTAATTATGCCACACCTTGATTCCCAGATAAGCTCGGCATTTATATATATAGAAGAAAGATGACTTCTTCGAATATTAAATGCTACAACTAAGACTAAAAACTATTGCTACATCATGACGCACAGCGACACAAGTAGAATAGACAACTGTGAGTATAATCAATAATGAATCACATGGTCAAAGCACAAGCATGGAAAATGATCAAATTAAGAATTTAAGTTTCAGACACCAAAATACATGGTAATATAGCTCAGTGAATTGCTCATAATGAGTACTCATTGTTTGTAAAAGTCATAAATGTATATTATTTCCCCAAACCCAGATACGTATAGAGAATGTACCTGACAATCCAACACCAAGAAAGAGGAAGCAAAGTCTGTTCCAATTTATATTATACAATATATGAAACAAACATTGAATTAACTAAAGCATATGAGCAGTTTATTCAAAACACACGGGTCATGTCATGAACAAAATTCAATAAATACTCAAGCTTGGATGTAAACAAAAGACCACAGGAATGATACCTGTTGTTTCCTCCGCCAGTCCTCAACCCCTTCTTTTGCCATGGTGGCTACAATCACGACACAGAGCGGTGCAAGCGCGCTCACTGCCGTGTAAGGTGCGAGTGGAGTCAAGGCAAGGATACCAGAGACAAGGAAGTAGAAATTAGCCACCCTCCTGAACTGCTCGAAGAGGGACTTGGGCAGGAAGGTGGCCAGAGTGTACTTTGTCGTCGACACTTCATTCAGCGGGTAACTGAATCCCTCTTGAAGCCTATCAGGCTCGTTGACGTACACGACTCGGGAGAACCCCACTGTCCCAATCCGTGAGTGATCATCACTAGAGCCCCTGTGACAACGCATGAAAGTCAACAATGTGCTGAGCTTGAGCTTCTCCAGCCTCCTGTTCGGCGCCATTCCTCAAGACTCAAGTGAATCACTGCAGCAAAGCCACTCCCAGATGCCCCAAGAAGTCGACAAGACCAGAAGCTCAGGGTTTTTGGACGCCTGCCGAGCAGCCAATTCGCTCCAATCTTGTCCAAATCAATCTTGCTGCAGAACGCGATTGGCAACTCCCTCGGAAGAAGAAGAGGAGCTCAGATTCGAGCAGCAATGGTCTCCAAGGAAGCAGCTCGCAATAAATTCCAGCTCCTCTCCCACCCAACAACTCCACCCCCCACCAACCTAAAAAAAAGCAAATAAACTGCAGAGGGAGAGGGACTGAACCGAGCGAGAGCCGCCCCAGGCCCTCCTCAGCAGAGAAATCACCTCCTCCCAGGAAGGAACGAGAAGACGTCAACACTCAACAGCGCGGCGCCTCCGAGATCCCGGCTTGCCGCCGCGGCCCTGCGCTCCGGAACCCCGTCGTCGTCCTCCATCCCGCTACGCCAAGACGCCAAAACTGGGTCTTGAGACGGGAACAGTGGATGCCTCGATCCATGCGGCGCCCGGCTTTCCCGCGGCGCTGCGTCCGGGGATATTTAACTTTTTACTAATGGACGACGGACTCCTCGTATAACGTTATAAGGATCGACGATACGATTTCAGCAGTAGTACGACAAAATCGATATATATTTGTACTTTTTATTTATGTGACGTACCAGCACCATAGTTCAGCTTAAATTCAATTCCGCAGCCTCGGATAAAATGATCACTCCTGCCCCTGACTTCTCTATTCTCCTCTCCCTTCCCATCACTGACACGCGGGCCCCGCAAGTTAGATTCTCCTTCAACCTTCAACCATCACCACGCAGCCATGGGAGGGGATGAGCTCGGCCACGCCGCGGTGCGCCGTGCTGCCGTCCATGGTGACACGCAGTGCTCGCCGCGTGCTTGTCGTCTTCGCCGTGGCCGTATACACGGAGAGCCCCGTGCCCTCGACGGCGTGGTGCGCCTCGAAGTCGAGCCTCGTCGGCGTCGTCCCCGCAGTACGTGGTGCCGGCGCTCGGGGTCGACCACGAACCCGTCGAGGACACGACGGGGCGTAGAGATGCTGCGCCCCAACCAGATGCTTGACACCGCCGCCATTGCTAGCCGTGCGCCGCCGACCTATGCGGCCTCGACGTCCTCGCGCACGGGCTCCAGGTCCTGGAACGTCACGCGTTTCCTGCTCCTCTCCAGGCCGCCGTCGCCAATCGCGCTGCCTGAGGACGCCGACGCCCAAGACCAGCATGGTGGTCGCGCACCGAGGCGGCTCCATGATCACGGCGATCCGTACGCCATGATTTGCTCTTGAGCCACGTCATATACGCTCGGCCACGGCCCATGCTCGTCCTCCGATGAAGACGCTACAGTCCGAATCTGGCGTGCCGCCCTTCCCCGGCTCCGACGGGCGTGACCCAAGCTCCGCTGCCCTTCCCCGGCTCCGGCGAGCGCGGCCGGCTCCAGCGGGCGTGCCGATGCCCGTGGCCGCGAGGATGACCGGTTGCGCCTGCTGCAGCAGCCACTCGATGGTCTTGCCATCGAACTTATGGACGAGCTCGTGCTCATCCTTCCGGAACGCCTTTGAGCACGTGCGCCCTAGGGCGGCCTCGCTACCCAGCGCGGTGGCCACATGCGCCGTGAAGCTGGTGGACGTGACGATCTCGGTGAGGGGTATGTCAACGAGGGCGTCCCGGTCCCCAGGGCCTGCAGCGGCAGGGCGTAGCCAGGGTGCTCCCCCGTGGGCTTTCGGAGTAGGCCGACCTGCAGATAACGTCGAAGACGGCGGGGCGACGAGCAGAAGCACAAACGTCGCCGCGCTGCGGAAGATCATGGCTCTGAGGAGCCCCTCGTCGGCCTCGTATGAGCGTGCCGAACGCTAGCCTGAATTGTCATGCTATGCTCTTAGCCATGACATCTTGATGACATCATATGCACTATTTTTCCCTTTGAAAATTAAAGAAGAAATATCTTGAAAATACAAGTATACGTATTTCAGCATGGGCCGTCCATTCTTTAATATGTGGCCTAGGCAAAGGTAAGAGGGAAGGGCAGCATGGTCTTTTCGCATTGGCTGATGACTCAACGCCATCGTGGCTTGCGTGCATGGCATGCCACGAGAGCAAAAAATGATATTTTTGTAGCTTGTTTATCTCTCTTACTGTTAAAATCGTATCACCAGTCGTAAGAGTGTTATACGAGGAGTCACCCTCCGTTGTAGTGGTAAAAAGTTAAATTTCCCCTGCGTTTGTTTCCTGCTCCCCAAGGCAGAAAACGGCCTAAGAGAGGAGGATTAATAGGTGGCGGGAATCTCCCTTTCCCGCGGGGGCGGCACGGCAATGCGCCCCGCGACGCAGGCGAGCGGCACGGAAGGCACCCAGACGGGGGACCCCGCCTCACCTCACGCCGGGGCGGCTCGGGTTCCGTTGCCTTGGCTCTTTCCAACGGCGAATCGTGGGACGCGGGGAGGGGAAGGTGTGGCTCCGGCCTCGGGAAAATTCGAAGCTTTGGGACGGAGGAGACGGACGAGAGGGGCGAGGTCAATGGAAAATGAAAGGGAGCAGGCGCCGCGCGGGGCGTGCAATGCAATGCCGACGAAAGGGAGGAGGACGTGTGCGATGGGTTTGGTAGTTGGTGGCCTCCTCCTCCCTAGTCTAGTCCCTCATGGTGATTGATAGCTGGATCTGCTGCTGCCGCGTGTCATGTCTGCCCCCCTTCAAATATTTCTTTCCTCCTTTGTCTTTGCCGTGTGTTGGCCTCTGTATTTTACTCCGCATATTCGTAATTTGTGTCGTGAATTATCATCACTTGTTGATGATATATAAACTGTGTTGTGAATTGATTGCATTAAAATTAATTCAAAACAACTTGGGTTTTACTCTTTTTTACATTTTGTTAATATATTTTTAAAGAGTTTTAATCATCCCTGCTCATTATGATGGCTTCTTATGCTCTTGTTGATTATGATACTTTGTGATCCCTATAGTTTGTGTTTATTTGCTTTATTTTTTACATGTAATATCATCATTTAAATTTGTCAAAAATATAGTTTCTATTTTCTAGATTTGTTTATTTCCTTTAACTCCTTTTAATGATTTTTGGTAGTATGATGACCCAGCATGAAATTGTGTTTGCTTAACTTGTGAAGCACATGGTTTGTACATTTAACCCTCTTAACTTTGACTTTTTTTCGTCTGATTAGCCCTCTAATTCTCTAAACTTCTGGTGCCAAGCCATCACGATGCATTTTGCTGCACCATACCAACCTCTTACCTAGCTGTGAGTTGTGACACATACCAAGTCCACGTCAGTGGGTCTGGTGACTATTAGGAAAGTGGAGAGGTTTGATGCATTGAGATCCTACCGTATGTTGTATGCCACAATTTAAGAGTCTACGGGAAGAGAAAGGATATTATGCACAGAGTGATGTGGATTGTTGTGATGGGGAAAAAAAGTTCATGTAGTTATCAAGGTGGTATAGCGCTCTCGAAATGGACATGCATGAAGGGTAAAGACATGTTTCTTTCACTAGCCCTTGCATGATGAAGAGAATCTCAAGAATGAACAAGCATAAGGCCTACATGTTGATGTAGATGGTCATCACGGTAAATAGTGTTAAATAGTTTATAATGGTAAAATGAAACTTGGCTCGAAGGTAGAGTCATCCAATAATAAAAATATAAGGTTTTAATAAATAGATAGAAAAATAATGATAATTCAATTGGGCAAGTGAAAAATGCTACATAGGACTACGTCAAAGTTGCTATTCACAAAAAATGAATCGAACAATCCGTGAACTCATGAAATAGAAGGAAGTTTCATAAATTCAAAACTTCTTATAAAATCCTGAGGTGCAGCTCTGGATCTGTTCACCTTCTTCAATCCATTTTTGTACATAAATGTGTAACCTTCTAGAAGTCCAACTACTAATAAGAAACAAAAGGGTGTTGTGTCTTAGCATTTATTTTTTAGAAGGCTTCATGAATTAGGATATATATGCCTTACATCTTTTTTGTATTCATTATTCTTTTTTCCAAATATTATTACTTTTTATTTTTTCCTAAAAGTTCTTATAAAACAGTTCTGTAACACCCTAAAAATTTCAATTTTGAAAATATGTTTTAAATGATTAATTTATGAATTTTTGTGCACATAAAGTATAGGAAAATAAAAAATTTCATTAATTTAAAATTTATCATAAGCAGTAGCAACATGGTTGTGCATACATGCTGGTGCATTTTGTCTATTGCAATGAGTGGTTGAATCCAAAATCCAAAATAAATTCAAAATGCTTTCGAAAATAAATTTGAAAATAGCTTTGAAATAAAAGAAAAGAAAATTTGAAAATAAAAGAATTTTAAAAGTTGTAAAAATTATTTTTGAAAAACTTACTAAAATTGCTTATTTTTATTTGAGTTGAAAAGTATATTTGAAACTCTACTTGAATTTGCATTTGGTTCATAATTGAATTTGGTTTTGAAAACAAAATAGAAAAGGATTTGGAAAATGGAAAATCCTTCCCTCACTCAATCTAGCCCGCGGCCTACTCCCTCTTTCTTTTTTGGCCCGAAGGCCCAGTCCTCCTCTATCCCTCTTCCCGCGCCTCCGCTCATGGGCCGGCCCAATAGGCTGCGTCGCCCGCGCCTCCTCTCTCTCGCGCCTGGAGTCACTGCCACCCTAGGCCCACACGTCAGTGCTCTCTTCTACCTCACGTCGCCGACCCGGAGTCTGCACCGCCGCTGGATTGCGTCGCCGCCACGATTCCTCGCCTTGGCGTGCGCCCCAAGCTTTTTCCCCTCATAAAAGCCGAGCGTCCGTGCGCGTCGTCCCCATCCCAAACCCTAACTCACGTTGCCTCACGTCTAGAGCAACAACGTCACCATGGAACCCTAGCCGTCGTACTCGTCGATGCCCCGCCGTGCTGCCCGACGTCGTAGCCTCGCCGTCAACCGCAAGAAAGTCCTGCGGTGAGTTCGCCGTGCTCCCCTTGTTCTCCCAGTGTTTTTCTTGTTTCAAACCATGGCTCGTAGGCCGTTTTCTGTGCTCTCTGACGAGCTCCGCGTCGTCAGCCATGGAAGCCACCGCGTCGGAGACACTGTGCCGGCCGGAGGAATCCTCCCAGCCCTCGGTAGCCATCCGATTTGGGTGGAACGATCAGGATTAGAACATACCCCTTCGCACTTTAACCGGTCCACCACAACATTAGTAGACTAGGTCCACTAGCACAGTTTCCTCTCGGGTCCATAGCCGGTTCACAGCCTCCACCCAACCAGTTTACGCCACGTCACCACTGACCTAGTCGCCTCTGACCTACCACCACACTTTTGCGCTTAGCCCCTACAGTTTCGCATAATCAACCCGCCGTCCTAAGTAGTTCAAAAGTAATTAAAACTATGCCCCTAATTTTTATGTTTTGACCCTTGTGTTTTTCCAAAAATGACGCCCGATCCACAGGACTGCTTTAATTCGGTTTTTAATTATTTTTAATATGAAATTGATTTTAAAATATTTACAAAATTGCCATTATCTTCATTTGGCCATATCTTCTCCGTTTTAACTCCGATTTGATCCGTTCAACTTGCGTTAGGTTCGTAACTCCATAATGTACATGTTCATATTACTGTTAGATATGTTTTCAACTTTTAAAATTGGAGGTTAGATTTAATCTATTATTTTATTAAAGGAAATCTTGTTTAATTCATATCTTCTATGTTTTAGCTCCGATTTGACCTGTTCAAGTTGCGCTAGATTCATTACAACGAGATCTATGCATTAGTAATAATGTTTATCATGTCACTATTTTTAGAATTTTATGGTTTAAACTCTAATTTGAATAATGATTATGCAACTAGATTTTATAAATAAAATATGATTTGTTTTACTTTAGTTTTATAATTCAAATCTAAATTTGACTTAATTCAATTTGTATAAGCTTTTATATAGTTAAAACACGCGAAGCTTATAGTTTTATATTTTCTCTTATGAGATCTTTCGGAAGCCGTTTCTTTCAAATCGTAGCTCTGATTAGCATGCCTCTCGCGACTGTGTGTTCATAGCGATGCGTAGAATCGTATTTCAAACTCTTTTACTTATTTTTCTATGATTGGTGTATTATTCTAATGTAGATGTAATTGTATGTTATGCATGTATGTGTATGGATGTTTGTGTGGTGTTCTACGATTACGACCAGTCGGTGAGATATACGTGGTGATCAAGAAGAAGAACATCCAGGACTTAAAGTATAACGGTGATGGTTACATGGCTCTGGCTTTAGCTCAGTATGAGGACCATTTCTAGCTTGTTAGTGGTTACCTTTATTGGCATAAGAATGACTTGCCAAATCATGTATAGGACAACCTATGTCCCCTTATGTATAGGTTGCGTGTCATTGTGTTATCGGGAAGGGGGTTTCCTATATCTGTTTGCCGAGTGAATATAATGGACCTAACTTGTTAGACGAACCTTTAAAAGGTTTCATAGTGAACCCTGCCGACCTTCCTAGGTAGTGGGTCAAGAGGCTGATCACCTTGGGCGAAAGGGTAAATCACGACTTACAGTGAAAGTGTATAACCTCTGCAGAGTGTAAAACTGGTATATCAGCCGTGCTCACGGTCACGAGCGGCCTTGGAATATTTACGGAATAGATGGTGAACACTGATGATAAATATGCTCACTAATGATTACTGTTTATGCTATTCATTATTCATGTTTACCTGATCATGTGTTTATGTGAGCTTATGATAGACTTGTTGCTACTCCTATGCTAAAATTGTGACAATTAAAAGCTAATCGCAGTTAAACTAGTGTCAGCCTTTTGAGTCCCATGAACCCCATGTTATATTTATTGAGTACGACATGTACTTACGCTTGCTTTACTTTTTAAATCTTTGGATAAAAATCTCGGATGGGTACCAGATTGCTAGAGTTTGGAGGAATTAGGCTTGTGATCAACCAGTCAGTTGTACCTGTGAAATTGGAGTCTTCACCCGAAGATCGGAGTCGTCTTTCCACTGTTTGTTGCTTAAGGTTATATCCTTTATACTAAGTATGTTATATATTAAGCATTGTCTATGGATATTACCTTTATTTATAGCTATATGTGAGATTTGACTTCATGGGCTCACATATGATGTGTATCTGGTTTTGTTCTTAAAACCAGGTGCTACAAAGTGGTATCAGAGCAATGCTGATTGTAGGACGCAAGCCTAGTAGAAACTGGTCGTTTTAAGGTTTAGAAGTTGCTATAAAAACCCTTACTCTATGAACCTTGATATTTTATTCTCTACTATATCTCTACCCTTATTATTCATCTCTACCTTGATTCTTATTTTAAAGTCTTTGTTCTCAACTTCACCCCTTAATTTGATATGCTTTTAGAACTGTTCCTCATCACCTTCTTGTGTAATCTAAAGATGGGTCTTAGGATTGTTACCCCTAGTACAATAAGGACGATAGTATCGCAAGTTGAGTCAATGATTGAGTTGTGCACCTTTAGTGCTTTGTTGAATTGTCATTTTGTTTATGCTTGTTTTGGATCATTGTAATGATTGCAATGATCTTGTTGGGTGTTCCCACAATTTCATTTAGTTTATAGGCCTAAGGTGTAAGGGTTAATGGAATAAATAGATGGGTTATGGTTTTCTTCTGTTTTCTCTATCCTACCTTTCAGAGCAGCCGGCCTTCTGTAGCACCCGGTTTTAAAGACAAAACCAGGTACACACTATATGTGAGCCCAGGAAGTCAAATCTCACATATAGCCACAGATAAGGGTAATATCAAGAGACAATACTTATTACATAACGTATTAGTAAAAAGAAAATAACTTCAGAGTAATGACAGCGGAAAGGCAACTCCGATCTTCTGGTGAAGACTCCAAATCCACAGGGACGACTGACTGGTTGACCACAAGCCTAACTCCTCCAAACCAGCAATCTGGTACCCATCCGAGATTTTTATCCAATGTATAGAAAAGTAAAGCAAGCGTAAGTACATGTCGTACTTAACAATTATATCATGGGATTCATGAGGCTCAAAAGGCTAACACTGGTTTACTGCGATTAGCTTTAATAGGCATTTTCTTAAGCAATTGAGTGACAGAGGATTTATCATTCCCATAAACACATGATCAGGTAAACATGATTAATGTATAGCATAAACAATCAATTATTAGCATCATCATTATCCATTAGTGATCATCTCTATTCCATAAGGGTCCAAGGCCGCTCATATCCGTGAGCACGGCTGTTATAACAATTTTATACTCTGCAGAGTTTGTACACGTTCACTGTGAGTTGTGATTTACCCTTTTGCCCGAGGTAGCTATTCTCTTGACCCACTTCCAAGGAAGGTCGGCAGGGTTCACTATAAAGCCTTTCAAAGAATTCGTCTAACATGTTAGGGCCGCCAGGCGTATGTGGCCCATCTCTAGGAGTGGCAAGCGTGGGCATCGCAGCACGGTACACACTTCCTAGCAGCAAAGGAAACATACCCCGCGCCTCAAAGGTAACCACTAACAAGCTAGAAAAGATCCTCATACTGAGCTAAAGCCAGAGCCATATGGCCCTCACAGCTGTACTGTAAGTCCCGGATGATCGCTTACAGATAAGTCCTTAGGGAGAGGAATCTGAAGCATATAAACACTTCAGCCCCCTGTTTCCATGTTACTAAAAAGTCATGTTTTAATGTTTATTGCATATATCATTAGTCAAGTTACAAGATCATAGTTTTGATTAAGCACTAGCAATAACTATCCCAATGCATTATCCCAAAGGTTTTCAAGGTGCAAGATATCAAATATCTAGGATATCCTTAATGGCAACAAAGGAGACACATGCAATATGAATTTAGTGATTAAATGTGAATAGGTAACAAGGATGATCCCATGCTATACTTGCCTTACACACTGATCCTTCGGTAAACTTTATTCTTTGATGTCCTTCTTCTTCTTCTGGATCACCACGTATATCTCACCGACTGGACGTAATTCGTAGAACACCACACAAACATCCATACATGTAACACCTCGGGTGTTAGCTTTGCATAACTTGACTTGCATAACATGAGCATGAGCATCAAGCATTCATAAATCATCATTTCAATTGAAACATTCGATCGAAACATATGAAACATTGCTTGTTATCTCGTATTTCTTGGAACATATACATATGATCATGAGTGACTAATACATGTAATGATTGTGTGACCTTGTGAATTGCTTAAACATGTTTAGAGTATCCTTATAAACAACTTTGATATTCATGGCTAGGGCTAATTAGGTCATTAGGTCATAGCCCAAGTGGGTACCATCTTTTAAAAGTGACATGTTTGACCAAGTTGAAATAGGTGCTAGAGACTATGCATGTATGTGGGTACTAAAGCAAAGTTGTAGTATGTGTCATGGAGAACAACTTTCTTTTTGGGTCATGAACTAATAATGTGCATAGCCTAGTCCTTTTAGCTCACAAAAATCGGAAAAACAACCTTTTCAACACTTCACGAAATTTTTCTAAGTCTTGATCCTTGTGAGTCTTTGTCACTGACTTTGGATTGGATTTTCTCCCTAGGCATTCTGAATTGAGCTTGATCTTTGAATAAGAGTTGTAGCTGGTACCTTGGGCTCTGAAACTCATGTTGGGCATTTGCACGAAGGAGCCACGGATCGTGGATTTATCGACTTGGAAGCCTTATTTGTCGGGCCTCTCCGATCGCGTCTGAATCGATTGAATCGATCGGCATAGTGGCCGACCGGCTTGAGCAGAGCCGCGCAGCGTGGAGGTTCCGTCGGCCAGCGTCAGCGTCGCCGTTGCCACGACCGCGAGCCAGCCACACCGCGCCAGCGCGCCTTCATCACATAGCGCCCCGCCCGCACTCACCACGCTCCTTTTTCACTTCACCTCGATCTCGCCGCCGTCGCGGCGCCGCATAAGCATAACCGTCGAACTCCGCGCCACCGTGAGTCGTTGACGGCACAAGCCTCGCCTAGCCGCTTCTCCATCACCGCAACCGCATAGCCGTCTTCCCGCGACTCCTGCGCCCGACCGATTGTGCCGCCGTTTTAAGCTCGGTGAGCTCTAGCCCCGACACCGCCTCATGGGAGTTCCGCCGTGAGCCCGTCGTCGTAGCCCACGCCACGCACGATCCCCTCTCCAGCGTTAGCTAGCGCGCTAGGTCGCCGTAGTACCACGGTGCTCGTCCGAACCTTAGGTAAGGGCCACCGAGGACGTCGCGGCGTTTTGCCGTGGTCGACCTCGCCCGTTCCGCCATAGCCGCCGCCGCTAGCTCTAGGGTCGACAATAGGGCGGCCGGGTGGCTCAATAGGTTCGCCGGTCGTGTAGGTCCTACCTGATGACCTCACCGCCCGTGGCTTCGCCGTCGTCGAGCCGCAGCAGCGCGGTGCCCAGCAGCCGCCGCTGCTACCTGCTCCGATGTCATCAGCAGCGTGGGGTCCCCCGACCGGTGGGTCCCACTGTCGTGACGAAGTAGTCTTGAGCTAACTCATTTTGAATGCGAGTTTTGATTTGTTTTGTTATTTTGTATCTTTAGTTTGGTAGCTCCTAAAATGGTGAAATAAATATTATTGTGTTGCTTAGGAAGTGTAGTATTTTGGAAAAATATGTTCTTGGTTTCAACAGTAGAAATTTCTGGAGATTTAAATAGGGATTTCAAATGTGCTTTTGAATGCATTCAAATTTGTTTATTTTATATCTAGAGTTCTGTGCTCCAAAAATTATGAAATTTTGTGGTGAACTAATCTTAGCATGTGTGAACTCAGGGAAAAATTTGAGGATCAGTGCATGGGTAGATTTAAAGTTATAGATTTTTCTTTTATGACTAGTTAATCCTTGCATGAATTTTCATAAATTAAGTATGAGTCCAAAATTCATGAAATTTGTTGGAGGTGATACTAGTACCATATGGATGCTAAGAAAAATATGAAATCTGTTGTTTGACACTTTTCAATAGGATTTTCCATTTATGCTATTTCAAGCCTTGCTTCCTTATCATTTTGTATAGGATGTTCTACTTAGTAAAATGACATGAAATTTTTATAGTAGTCCTTTGATAGCATTAGTAAGGCTCTGTAAATTTTGAGAATTTATTAAGCACATCTGATATACATTTATTATTTAACCTAGATATCTAAATAAAATGATAAAGGCAATTTAATAAATGGTTTGGGCTTTGCCATTTTATTATCTTAACTATGTTTGGTATGCTTAAACTATTGGTAGGTTCTAGGTTGTCAAATTTTGAATAATTACCTGAAGTAGAAGTATTCTTACTTTATGTTGCATGTCAAGTCATTTCGGACTGATTCTAGAATGTGAGGATTTGCATGTTGAAACTGATGTGTACTGTAAAATGGTTAATAACAAAGTTGTAGAAAATTTGATAAGCTTTCCAGATAGTCCAGGATCCTTTGGATTTGGATTTGTAGAACTCAGTTATGAGCGAAACAAGTGAATCTTGTTTATGGCATAGTCGATGCTTTGTAGAAGTAGTTAAGTAGTAGCGAGAAGAGATATGCACCTACTCAAACAACGTGATGCACTTGTTAACATATATGCATTCGTAATACTTATACCATACTCATGCATCTAGGATCGGAGGAAGAGATCACGTTCTGGAATTGAAGAAGAAGAGAGGAAGGAACCCGCGGGAGGATCCATAAGCCGTAGCTCCGAAGGCGTGGAGCGAGAACCACAAGAGCTTCCGGAGTGCCACGACCATCGCCCTACTTCCTTTCTGCGAGGCAAGCCCGGAGCATTATAAGTCTCCCGATGAATTTACAAATGTTTAATTACGTACTTATGATTGATGCATTAGGTTATAAGAGTTGAATGAAACCACTTGATGCATGTACATTCCTTGTCGAGATATTACACCTTTAACGGTATAGGTCGAGGATCGAATATATGCTTAGCCATGCTTAGGCCGGTAGAAGTCGGTGATTTCTGTCACTGCGAGATATAGGTGGATACCGGAACACGATTGGTCATAATTGTCATTGTGGAAAAGAACCATGGTTAATGTAAATGGAGGCCAAGGCGGGATGTCGATAGAGAAACAACAAGGCATGGAGGTCTTGGGTGTGGATCTATCCCGTCTATGTCGATCAAGGACCCGTACCGTTGTTGGAACTTCGACAAGATTGAGCGCATGCCTCTCACTTAGCTGGCGGATAATTCGTTCCGACCGCCATGAAGCGAGTAATTCAACTCGGTAGGGAATCGTTACATTGTGCGCCCTTAGGGAACGATCGGAGGCCGAGCCCAAAGGCGAGCTTGCTTTGAGCATCCTGGCATCTGGTGTTCCAGTTAATGCGGCGTGATACGGACCCATGAAATGTGTACTGAGTTGTACCAAAGGTGACCTAAGGTGACCGTTGATCTGGTCTGCACTGGGTTTGTGTTAGGAATAAATTCAATTTGGTTGAAATCGATTGAATCGCCGTCTCTCCGGATAGTGAGAAACTTGGCTAGTTCCAACATCGTAGTAAGCGTATTATGGAACATGATGGTTCGGATGAAAATGGAATTGCAATACTGCTATGGTTACTATTGTATGCTTCTAAATGATACCACATGTTGGGCACGGGATAGTTGCTAATCTAGAAATGGATAGTTATAATTAACTTGATAAAGGAATCATAATTGTACAACGGATCAATTGCCTTTTTCGCAAAATGTTGTCAAGTTACGTCCACTTATCTGACCTTGCATACTCCTTGGAGTCATTTTATTTACGGTTCATGATGGGTAAGTCTGGTGAGTACCTTCTCGTACTCGGGGTTTATTTTCCCAATGTTGCGAGATGGTACTTTGTGTATCATGGTTATTGCAAGAGTTGCTTCTATCCATTGTGGATGAGGAGTAAGCCTTGGGCGAGGCTTCCTTAGTAATTCCTATCCTTGCTTTTGTGGATCGTGATCGGCATGGCATTGTATCAAACTATGTTGGCAACTTTATTTTCGAACTTATTTGCTTCCGCTTTATTTATCAAACTCGTTTTGTAATAACTTTTATTATTAGACTCGATGATGAAAAGTATCTGTGAACTTTATGTAATATGTGGCATGTATGTTGAATCTGTACGATCTTGGTTGTTGTAAATCGTTTTATCGAGACCCGTCGTGGTACTCGACGGACTACGGGTTTATATGGGTTCAAGTATGGCGGTCGACCGCTTGCGGATTGCCATTGTACTTGTATTCTTATAAATTGGTCGGTTTCTGCTGACGGTGGCATCGAGCAAGATTCAACATTAATTGTCACAAGTGTATTTAAAACAAAAGTTTTTGTTTTCGAAAACCCTTTTCTAGCAACTAATAGTTATATAATAGGTATTTGAAATCTAAAGTGTGCCAATGATCACTTTCCTTATGCCCAAATTAAGGACTATTAGGTGGCTATTTAAGTACTAACATGGGGTTTTTACTCGTCGTCCATACTGCGTGCTATTGTATGGATGCCATTCACTTGAATGGTAATGTATGGATCAAATGCCTCTACGCCAAGGTAAGATGAGTGTATGACCGCAAGATGTGAGCATGCGGTCGGGAAGAGTAGCTTTAGAATGCGGCTATGTATGCATGCTTGCATGTGTATATGGTACGTATTTAATTGTGGGTTTAAATTCTTGTCGGGTAGATTGATACGGAAGTATATGTATGGGTATACATATATGGAAGTATTTACAATTACGATACGCATATTCATTATGGGTTTAGGGCTGAAATGAGATCTTATGCGGTACACTAACAACGAAACGTGTAGCTTCGACTAATTACGCTATTTATGAGAGAACGTATGTATGCCACCGTGTCTACCGCTAGAAACAAAGTTTTTCCTAAGTTTGTGAGGATGTGCGAACGAGCATGCATCATGATAATTACCATTCACATAATTACATTGTTCCTCCCTTATAAAATTCTTACTCGGTTATGTAACTCTTATCCATTATGGCATTGTCTCACCAAGGGGTACATGTTAATGGTGCAGATGGCTTGCGCTTAAGCAGAGACGCTTTCATAAGTCCACCGGGAGGGCGAGCTCCCCCGCCGTCGGCTTGCTCCACGTGCCCGTCAACGTCACACGTTCCTTGGAGAGTTTGGGATGCCTACACTCTTGTGGAAGTACTTAGTTATGTAGGCTATCTGATGGAATGGAACCCCGCTACTTACGGGCGAATGAGCGAGTTGGGAGAAGGTCTCTTAATTCTTTGTGGAGGCCGTTGTTCGTCCCCGAGGTGGCGATTACGAGTGGACAAAGTGGTGTTATGAGTCAAGCTGGTAGGGCTGCTTTGAAGAAGCAGCTAGCGAGGGCAGCCTTTGGGATCTAAGAGACATCATGGGCGTTTTCCTCGGGAGAGTGGCAGCCGCTTTGGTTGGAGTCTTTCCAAGAGGTAACCCTCCAGCGACTCATGGCGGCGAGACAAGAGGAAAATCTTTGGAGATTGGTGCGGCGAGAAGCAAAAGCAGTGATAACCCTTCCATGAGCGCCATGTTACGCAATGATGAGAGTGTTGGATGGAGTTGAAGGTAGCCTCGGGCGTGTGTCGGTGCTCTTGGTCATGCCGCGAGGACCGGCGTCGACCGGAGGAGCACAACGCCGAGATTGAAAGGCTCTTGAAGAGATGACTCGGTTAACTCATCAGCGAAATGCAGCTTGGACAAGGGAAAATGTCCTAAGAGCTCGCCAGTTTGAGCTAGGACAGCAGTTGGCTAATGCGGAAGAGTACAACGATAATCTACATGAAGAGGTTCATCTTTTGAACAATCAGCTCCACCCTTATGTTCCACCTGGAGCCGCAGAAATGGATCTAGAAGGATACGAAGAAGAAGAAGAAGTGGAGCCTGAAGAAGAAGTAGGACCTGAGGAAGGAGATGATCTTGCGTCTGACCTCGATAGTGACCATGATGAGGATTAGATCGCTTAGCACTTAGTGGAAGGACTAATGTATCACCTGTATTCATGTAATGGACCTGTAGCTCGAATTTGGCCTTAGTAACCAGACTATCATGTAATGTCAACCGCATGTTTGGATGAACATCAATGCAATTCCGTTCCTTGTTGGTAATCACGATTTAACTTTGCATACGTTATGAGCGCGATAAGTGGTCAAATTGGGGATGCCATGTTGCGAGAATGAATTGTTATGCCCCTGTTTTTATTGTGAATTTGAGAATTTCTCCGATAATTCGATCGGCATGATTATGATTCATCGCAATCTCTTGACATCAACCAATAATCGCTTATTGTTGCAACCATGAGATGAGCGCGCACCGTCTTTGGGGGTGGTAGCGATCCACGATGGCAATGGTGATGACTTTACCACCACCACCACAAATGCGCTCGCTCGGGGAGTTCTTTTGCTCGGTTCTTGGGGAGCCAAAGGACAATGGAAGAAGCTTTGCGCCTTATCGCGCAAAACAACGCGCTCGTGGCCACCCACGGCAACCGAGGGGCGAGCCAAATCAGCCACGAGTACCTTCAAGGAGTTTACGGACACGAAGCCTCCAATCTTCAAGGTGGTGAGGAACCACTATGAGCCGATGAATGGTTGAATACCATTGAGCAGAAATTCCGTCTGTTGAGGATCACGGAGCATCTGAAAGCAGAGTATGCTTCTCACCAATTGCAAGGACCAGCAGGAATCTGGTGGACACACTTCCTGTCGTCTCTGCCTGCTAATGCACGAGTGACTTGGGAACAATTCAAAAGCTGGCTTTTAGAGGACATCATATTCCCCGGGCTTTGATGCGCATGAAAGCGGCCAATTTATGAGGCTCACTCGAGGAACAAAGTCACTCCACGAGTATATGCACGCATTCAACAACTTGTCAAGATATGCTCCCGGTTTTGTGGATCTTGAAGAGAAAAAGATTGAGAGTTTCAAGCGAGGATTGGGTACCAAAGCGATGAAGACTATGGCAAATTCTCGATGTACCACGTACAATGAATTCATTAGTGATGCCTTGACCCAAGAAAATCACAACAACATGCATGCGATTGCTAAAAAGGTCATAAGAGGGCCTATGAGGCGGTGCATCCGGATCTTTCGATCAAAAGCGCCTATCGCGGCTAGGCCACAATTCCGTCCACACTGCACCCAAGTTCAGGCCTCCACCACCGAAGGCTCGAATAACGAGCCCCACGAAACCGTTCCGTAAGGCGTTCACTATTGCCTTACCAAAGGAAATGGTAATCGGGACAGCTCCACGAGATTGAAGTAATCAACCATGTTTCAAGCTTTGCAACCAAGCTGGGTCATTGGTCCAAGGGTGCCCCCACCCCAAGAGGAATGGCAACCCTAATCGAACAATTAGAGGCGGTGAATGCGAGGCACGTCAAGGACAAGTGCATTACACATTTGTGGAGGAAGTGCCATGGGAGAAGTTGTCACGGCTGGTATGTTTCTTGTCAACGAGTGTCCATTTGTTGTTTTATTTGATTCGGGAGCTTCTCATTCATTTATGAGTCAAGCATTTGCATCTAGACATGGTCAAGAAATAATTGAAGTAAACAAAGGGGTTTTAACATAAGTTCGGCGAGAGAGTCTTGTTATTACCAAAAGATAGTCAAAAATGTACTCATCGTGATACAAGGGAGGAGTACACCACAGATTTGATAATATTGCGGGTTGTCAATAAGTGTAATCTTAGGCATGAATTGGATGAAGGATCATGGTGTTCTTATTGACACTAGCACCCGCACTATTATGTTGAGAGAACCCACGGGAGGAATGCTTTTCTAGTCCCACTCTCCCGCGATTTCAAACCCCAACATTTAGCTTTGTGCTATCAAACCACCACAATATGTGATATCCAGTGGTTTGTGAGTTTCGGATGTATTTCGGAGGAATTACGGTCTACCACGGATAGGGACGTGGAATTTAAGATTGAATTAGTGCAGTACCGCACCCATATCCGAAGGCCATATAGAATGCCACCCAATGAGTTAGCGAGAACTTAAGGTTCAATTACAAGATCTATTGGACAAAGGTCTCATCAACCTAGCTCATCTCCGTGGGGATGTCGGCATTGTTCGTGAAAAAGAAGGATAAGTCACTAAGGATGTGTGTAGATTACAGACCACTCAATCTTTGTGACCATCAAAACAAATATCCATTGCCCCGCATCGACATCTTGTTCGATCGGTTAAGCGAAGGCAAAGGTATTCTCCAAAATTGATTTGAGATCAGGTTATCATCGGATAAAAATTAGACCGGAGGATATACCTAAAGCTGCTTTTCTCGAGAGTGCGGCTTATACGAGTATTTGGTTATGTCTTTTGGACTAACAAATGCTCCGACCTATTTCATGTACTGATGAACTCGGTATTCATGCCCGAACTTGACAAGTTCGTGGTCGTGTTTATTGATGATATATTGATTTATTCGGAAAATGAGTCGGATCATGAAGAGCATTTGAGGATTGTCCTATCGGGCCGAGGGAGCATAAGCTATATGCCAAGTTTAGCAAATGTGAATTTTGGATGAGCAAAGTACCTTTCTTAGGTCACATTTTATCAAGAGATGGAATCTCGGTAGACCCATCAAAGTACAAGAGGTCATGGATTGGAAAGCCCCAACCGGTTCATGAAGTTCGGAGTTTTCTAGGGTTAGCGAGGATACTATCGTCGGTTTATTCCAGATTTTTCAAAGATAGCTAAGCCTATGACCGGACTACTTTAGAAAGATGAGAAGTACAAATGGACACGAGAATGTGAAAACGACTTTTCACACCCTCGAGAACTTTATTGACTCTGACACTGTGTTAGCACAACCAAACATTGAAAAGCCTTTTGATGTATTTTGTGATGCATCGAGGAATAGGTTTGGGATGTGTGCTTATGCAAGAAGGAGAGTAATTGCATATGCCTCACGGCAATTGAGAAAACATGAAGTCAACTACCCTACACATGATTTGGAACTTGCGGCCGTTGTCCATGCACTAAAGATATGGAGACATTACTTGTTGGGCAATGTATGTCATATCTTTCTTGACCACAAAAGTCTCAAGTATATCTTTACTGACCAGGAGAGCTGAACATGAGACAACGAAGATGGTTAGAATTGATTAAGGACTATAATTTAGAAGTGCATTACCATCGGGTAAAGCAAATGTAGTAGCCGATGCACTTAGTCGGAAATCCCATTGCAACACTTTGTAGAAGCATTCTTTGGAAGATGGATTCAACTTGTTACATCCTGTTTGTACTACACAATATCACAATCAGTTGTTCACTTGAGGGCAAAATCATAGAGTTACAATGAGACGGATGTGGGAATAAATCACATCAAGAGAAAAATGCAAGCAAGAAACCAAACATTTTAGATTGGACGAAAGAGGTGTATTATGGTTCGAGGACCGACTAGTGGTGCCAAAGGACCGTGAGCTAAGGAATCAAATTTTAGCGAAGCTCATTCATCCAAATTGTCTATCCATCCGGGTAGTAGTAAAATGTATCAAGATTTAAGAACCCGTTTTGGTGGACTAAGATGAAGAAAGAGATCGCACCCTACGTTGCTAGGTGTGATAAGCTGCGATGAGAGTGAAAGCCGTCCATATGAAAACCATTTGGATTACTTCAGCCCTTTGCCTATTCGAGGATGGAAATGGGAAGAGATCAGCATGGACTTTATCACGGGCCTTCCAACGACACCACAAGGTCACGATTCAATGGGGTCATTATTGATCGTCTCACCAAGTCCGCACATTTTGTACCAGTTCACACAACCTATCACAGCGGGTAAATATCTTTGAGTTATATGTTTCCCGGATCGTGAAATTGCATGGAGTACCAGGACTATAATCTCGGATCGAGGACCACAGTTCATAGCTCATTTACGGGAGCACTTACACGGGCTTTGGGAACCAAGCTCATCGGAAGTTCAACTTATCATCCATAAACTTGGAATGACATGAGCGAGTGAACCAAATCCTAGAAGATTTACTTAGAGCTTGTGTTATATCTTCAAAAGGTTCATGGGAGAAATGGTTACCTTTAGCTGAATTCTCCTATAACAACAGTTATCAAGCGAGTATCAAAATGGCTCCATTTGAAGCCTTGTATGGCGAAAGTGCGAGAACTCCTTTGAGCTGGATTGAGCGGTGAAAGGAGATACTTTGGTATTGATTTTGTAAATGAAAGCGAAGAAGAGCAAATACGTATCATCCAACACCACATGAAGGCAGCTCAATCAAGGCAGGAAAAGTTATGCCGACGAAGAAGAAGACCACTAACTTTTGGAGTGGGTGATTATGTATACTTGAGAGTATCACCCATGAAAGGCGTGAGAAGATTTGGGATGAAAAGAAGCTTTCACCAAGATATGTAGGGCCATACAAAATTTTGGAGCGAAAAAGGAGGGTTGCATATAAGTTACAACTTCCACGGAGATGAGTGCCATCTTTGATGTGTTCCATGTTTCTCGACTAAAGAAATGTCTTGAGTACCGGAAGAAGCTATTGCACCCACCAACGTGCAAACTTCAATCGGATTTGACCTATGAAGAAAAACCAATTCGGGTATTAGAAGAGATGGAGAGAGTGACAAGGAGTAAGATTATCAAGTTCTATAAGGTGGTGTGGAACAATCATAGTGAACAAGATGCTACGTGGGAAGAAGAAGATTATCGCAAGAAGTTTATCCCGCCTTTTTCCAAGAATGGTAGGTCTTGCAAATCTCGGGACGAGATTTTTATAAGGGAGGGCTGTAACACCTCGGGTGTTAGCTTTGCATAACTTGACTTGCATAACATGAGCATGAGCATCAAGCATTCATAAATCATCATTTCAATTGAAACATTCGATCGAAACATATGAAACATTGCTTGTTATCTCGTATTTCTTGGAACATATACATATGATCATGAGTGACTAATACATGTAATGATTGTGTGACCTTGTGAATTGCTTAAACATGTTTAGAGTATCCTTATAAACAACTTTGATATTCATGGCTAGGGCTAATTAGGTCATTAGGTCATAGCCCAAGTGGGTACCATCTTTTAAAAAAAGTGACATGTTTGACCAAGTTGAAATAGGTGCTAGAGACTATGCATGTATGTGGGTACTAAAGCAAAGTTGTAGTATGTGTCATGGAGAACAACTTTCTTTTTTGGGTCATGAACTAATAATGTGCATAGCCTAGTCCTTTTAGCTCACAAAAATCAGAAAAACAACCTTTTCAACACTTCACGAAAATTTTTCTAAGTCTTGATCCTTGGCAGTCTTTGTCGACTGACTTTGGATTGGATTTTCTCCCTAGTATTACAATTCGAGCTTGATCTTTGAATAAGAGTTGTAGCTGGTACCTTGGGCTCTGAAACTCATGTTGGGCATTTGCACGAAGGAGCCACGGATCGTGATTTATCGACTTGGAAAGCTTGTTGTCGGGGCCTCTCCGATCGCGTCTGAATCGTTGAATCGATCGGCGCGATGGCCGACCAACTTGAGCGGAAGCCGAGCCGCCGTGGAGGTTCCGTCGGCGCGTCGCCGTTAAGGTACGACCGCATGCGCGAGCCCGCGCCGCGCCGCGCGCGCCTTCACGCATAACGCCCGCCCTTTTCGTACGCTCCTTTTTCACTTCACCTCGGTCTCTTCGCCGTCCGCAATAGCCATAAGCATAACCGTCGAACTCCGCGAGCGCCACCGTAGTCGTTGACGGCACAAGCCTCGCCTAAGCCGCTTCTCCATCACCGCAACCGCATAGCCGTCTTCCGCGACTCCTGCGCCGGCCGATGCCCGCCGTTTTAAGCTCGGTGAGCTCTAGCCCAAGACACCGCCTCGCCGGAGTTCCGCCGTGAGCCCGTCGCCGTGTGCCACCTACGCCACCACGCCCCCCTCTCCAGCGTTAGCTAGCGCGCTAGGTCCGCCCGTAGTACCACTGGTGCTCGTCGAACCTTAGGTCGGGCCACCGAGGACGTCGCCCGGCGTTTTTTTGCCGTCGTCGACCTCGCCCGTTTCGCCATGGCCGCCGCCGCTAGCTCTAGGGTCGGCAATAGGGCGGCCGGTGGCTCAATAGGTTCGCCGGTCGTGTAGGTCCTACCACGATGACCTCACCGCCGTGGCTTCGCCGTCGTCGTCGCAGCTGCACGCAGCGCGATTGCCAAGAAGCGCGCATGCTGCTCTGCTCCGTGTCAGCAGCAGCGTGGGGTCCCCCGACCGGCGGGTCCCCTGTCGGTGACGAAGTAATCTTGAGCTAACTCATTTTGAATGCGTTTTTGATTTGTTTTGTTATTTTTGTATCTTTAGTTTGGTAGCTCCTAAAATGGTGAAATAAATATGATTGTGTTGCTTAGGAAGTGTAGTATTTTGGAAAAATATGTTCTTGGTTTCAACAGTAGAAATTTCTGGAGATTTAAATAGGGATTTCAAATGTGCTTTTGAATGCATTCAAATTTGTTTATTTTATATCTAGAGTTTCTGTGCTCCAAAAATTATGAAATTTTGTGGTGAACTAATCTTAGCATGTGTGAACTCAGGGAAAAATTTGAGGATCAGTGCATGGGTAGATTTAAAGTTATAGATTTTTTCTTTTATGACTAGTTAATCCTTGCATGAATTTTCATAAATTAAGTATGAGTCCAAAATTCATGAAATTTGTTGGAGGTGATACTAGTACCATATGGATGCTAAGAAAAATATGAAATCTGTTGTTTGACACTTTTCAATAGGATTTTCCATTTATGCTATTTCAAGCCTTGCTTCCTTATCATTTTGTATAGGATGTTCTACTTAGTAAAATGACATGAAATTTTTATAGTAGTCCTTTGATAGCATTAGTAAGGCTCTGTAAATTTTTGAGAATTTATTAAGCACATCTGATATACATTTATTATTTAACCTAGATATCTAAATAAAATGATAAAGGCAATTTAATAAATGGTTTGGGCTTTGCCATTTTATTATCTTAACTATGTTTGGTATGCTTAAACTATTGGTAGGTTCTAGGTTGTCAAATTTTGAATAATTACCTGAAGTAGAAGTATTCTTACTTTATGTTGCATGTCAAGTCATTTCGGACTGATTCTAGAATGTGAGGATTTGCATGTTGAAACTGATGTGTACTGTAAAAATGGTTAATAACAAAGTTGTAGAAAATTTGATAAGCTTTCCAGATAGTCCAGGATCACTGGATTTGGATTTGTAGAACTCCAGTTATGAGCGAAACAAGTAGAATCTTGTTTATGGCATAGTCGATGCTTTGTAGAAGTAGTTAAGTAGTAAGCGAGAAGAGATATGCACCTACTCAAACAACGTGATGCACTTGTTAACATATATGCATTCGTAATACTTATACCATACTCATGCATCTAGGATCGGAGGAAGAGATCACGTTGCTTTGGAATTGAAGAAGCGAGAGGAAGGAACCCTTGGGAGGATCCATAAAGCCGTAGCTCGAAGGCGTGGAGCAGAACCCTGAAGAGCTTCCGGAGTGCCCTGACCATCGCCCTACTTCCTTTCTGCGAGGCAAGCCCCGGAGCATTATAAGTCTCCCAGTAATTTACAAATGTTTAATTACGTACTTATGATTGATGCATTAGGTTATAAGAGTTGAATGAAACCACTTGATGCATGTACATTCCTTGTCCAGATATTACACCTTTAACCGGTATAGGTCCAGGATCGAATATATGCTTAGCCATGCTTAGACCGGTAGAAGTCGGTGATTTCTGTCACTGCGAGATATAGGTGGATCTTAGAACACGATTGGTCATAATTGTCATTGTGGAAAGAACCATGGTTAATGTAAATGGAGACCAGGCGGGATGTCGATAGAGAAACAACAAGGCATGGAGGTCTTGGGTGTGGATCTATCCCGTCTGTGTCGATCAAGGACCCGTACCGTTGTTGGAACTTCGACAAGATTGAGCGCATGCCTCTCACTTAGCTGGCGGATAATTCGTTCCGACCATGGCCGAGTAATTCAACTCGGGCGGGAATCGTTACATTATGCGCCCCTTCCGGGGAACGATCGAGGCCCGAGCCCAAGAGGCAGGCTTGGCACGAGCATCCTGGCATCTGGTGTTCCAGTTATGCTTGTGTGATACGGACCCCATGAAATGTGTACTGAGTTGTACCAAAGGTGACCTAAGGTGACCGTTGATCTGATGCACTGGGTTTGTGTTAGGAATAAATTCCCCACTGGTTGAAATCGATTGAATCGCCGTCTCTCCGGATAGTGAGAAACTTGGCTAGTTCCAACATCGTAGTAAGCTGTATTATGGAACATGATGGTTCGGATGAAAATGGAATTGCAATACCTGCTATGGTTACTATTGTATGCTTCTAAATGATACCACATGTTGGGCACGCAGGATAGTTGCTAATCTAGAAATGGATAGTTATAATTAACTTGATAAAGGAATCATAATTGTACAACGGATCAATTGCCTTTTTCGCAAAATGTTGTCAAATTCGTCCACTTATACTGACCTTGCATACTCCTTTTGGAGTCATTTTATTTTTGGTTCATGACGGGTAAGTCTAGTGAGTACCTTCTCGTACTCGGGGTTTATTTTCCCAATGTTGCGAGATGGTACTTTGTGTATCATGGTTATTGCAAGAGTTGCTTCTATCCATTGTGGATGAGAGTAAGCCTTGGGCGAGCTTCCTTAGTAATTCCTATCCTTGCTTTTGTGGATCGTGATGCGGCATGGCTTTGTATCAAACTATGTTGGCAACTTTATTTTCGAACTTATTTGCTTCCGCTTTATTTATCAAACTCGTTTTGTAATAACTTTTATTCGCACTCTGATGATGAAAAGTATCTGTGAACTTTATGTAATATGTGGCATGTATGTTGAATCCTGTACGATCTTGGTTGTTGTAAATCGTTTATCGAGACCCGTCGTGGTACTCGACGGACTACCGGGTTTATATGGGTTCAAGTATGACAGTGCGACCGCTTGCGGATTGCCATTGTACTTGTATTCTTATAAATTGGTCGGTTCTGCGACAGCTGGCATCAGAGCAAGATTCAACATTAATTGTCACAAGTGTATTTAAAACAAAAGTTTTTGTTTTCCGAAAACCCTTTTCTAGCAACTAATAGTTATATAATAGGTATTTGAAATCTAAAGTGTGCCAATGATCACTTTCCTTATGCCCAAATTAAGGACTATTAGGTGGCTATTTAAGTACTAACATGGGGGTTTTTACTTCGTCGTCCATACGGCGTGCTATTGTATGGATGCCATTCACTTGAATGGTAATGTATGGATCAAATGCCTCTACGCCAAGGTAAGATGAGTGTATGACCGCAAGATGTGAGCATGCGGTCGGGAAGAGTAGCTTTGGTACGGCTATGTATGCATGCTTGCATGTGTATATGGTACGTATTTAATTGTGGGTTTAAATTCTTGTCGGGTAGATTGATACGGAAGTATATGTATGGGTATACATATATGGAAGTATTTACAATTACATTCTGCATATTCATTATGGGTTTAGGGCTGAAATGAGATCTTATGCAGGTACACTAACAGCGAAACGTGTAGCTCGACTAGTTACGCTATTTATGAGAGAACGTATGTATGCCACCGTGTCTACCGCTAGAAACAAAGTTTTTCCTAAGTTTGTGAGGATGTACGGAACGAGCATGCATCATGATAATTACCATTCACATAATTACATTGTTCCTCCCCTTATAAAATTCTTACTCGGTTATGTAACTCTTATCCATTATGGCATTGTCTCACCAAGGGGTACATGTTAATGGTGCAGATGGCACGCATTAAAGCGAGACCTTTCGCAAGTCCACCGGGAGGCGAGAGCCCCCGCCGTCCGCTTGCTCCACGCAAATCAACGCCACATTCCTTGGAGAGTTTGGGATGCCTACACTCTTGTGGAGAGTACTTAGTTATGTAGGCTATCCCGATGGAATGGAACCCCGCTACTTACAGGCGAATGAGCAGTTGGGAGAAGGTCTCTTAATTCTTGTGGAGGTTGCGTTGTTCGTCCCCGAGGTGACGATTCGAGTGGACAGCTGGTGTTATGAGTCAACTGGTAGGATCTGGCTGAAGAAGCAGCTAGCAGGGCAGCCTTTGGGATCCTAAGAGACATCATGGAGCGTTTTCCTCGGGAGCCTGGCAGCCGCTTTGGTTGGAGTCTTTCCAAGAGGTAACCCCTCCAATCGACTCATGGCGGCAGAGACAAGAGGAAAATCTTTGGAGATTGGTGCGCAGAGAAGGCAAAACAGTGATAACCCTTCCATGAGCGCCATGTTCGCAATGATGAGAGTGTTGGATGGAGTTGAAGGTAGCCTCGGGACGTGTGTCCGGTGCTCTTGGTCATGCCCTGCGAGGACCGACGTCGACTTCAGAGGGAGCACAACGCCGAGATTGAAAGGCTCATCAAGAGATGACTCGGTTAACTCATCGGTGAAATGCAGCTTGGACAAGGAAAATGTCCTAAAGCTCGCCCGATTTGAGCTAGGACAGCGGTTGGCTAATCGCGAAGAGTACAACGATAATCTACATGAAGAGGTTCATCTTTTGAACAATCAGCTCCACCCTTATGTTCCACCTGGAGCCGCAGAAATGGATCTAGAAGGATACGAAGAAGAAGAAGAAGTGGAGCCTGAAGAAGAAGTAGGACCTGAGGAAGGAGATGATCTTGCGTCTGACCTCGATAGTGACCATGATGAGGATTAGATCGCTTAGCACTTAGTGGAAGGACTAATGTATCACCTGTATTCATGTAATGGACCTGTAGCTCGAATTTGGCCTTAGTAACCAGACTATCATGTAATGTCAACCGCATGTTTGGATGAACATCAATGCAATTCCGTTCCTTGTTGGTAATCACGATTTAACTTTGCATACGTTATGAGCGCGATAAGTGGTCAAATTGGGGATGCCATGTTGCGAGAATGAATTGTTATGCCCCTGTTTTTATTGTGAATTTGAGAATTTCTCCAGTAATTCCAGTCTGGCATGATTATGATTCATCTGCAATCTCTTGACATCAACCAATAATCGCTTATTGTTGCAACTTCGCAGATGACGCGCACCCGTCTTTGGAGTAGTAGCGATCCACGATGGCAATGGTGATGACTTACCACCACCACCACCACCGTCTGCTCAGGAGTTCTTTGCTCAGTTCTTGGGGAGCCAAAGGACAATGGAAGAAGCTTTGCGCCTTATCGCGCAAAACACCGCCGTGGTACCCACACGACAACGAGAGGCCGAGCCAAATCAAGACAGTACCTTCAAGGAGTTTACGGACACGAAGCCTCCAATCTTCAAGGTGGTACGAGGAACCCACTATGAGCCGATGAATGGTTGAATACCATTGAGCGAAATTCCGTCTGTTGAGGATCACGGAGCATCTGAAAGCAGAGTATGCTTCTCACCAATTGCAAGGACCAGCAGGAATCTGGTGGACACACTTCCTGTCGTCTCTGCCTGCTAATGCACGAGTGACTTGGGAACAATTCAAGCTGGCTTTTAGAGGACATCATATTCCCCCGGGCCTGATGCGCATGAAAGCAGCCGAATTTATGAGGCTCACTCAGGGAACAAAGTCACTCACAGAGTATATGCACGCATTCAACAACTTGTCAAGATATGCTCCCCGGTTTTGTGGATCTCAAGAGAAAAAAGATTGAGAGTTTCAAGCGAGGATTGGGTACCAAACTGATGAAGACTATGGCAAATTCTCGATGTACCATACTCATGCATCTAGGATCGGAGGAAGAGATCACGTTGCTGGAATTCGAAGAAGCAGAGGAAGGGAACCCGCAGGAGGATCCATAAGCCGTAGCTCCCGAAGGCGTGGAGCGAGAAACCTGAAGAGCTTCGAGTGCCCCGACCATCGCCCTACTTCTTTTCTGCGAGGCAAGCCCGGAGCATTATAAGTCTCCGAAGAATTTACAAATGTTTAATTACGTACTTATGATTGATGCATTAGGTTATAAGAGTTGAATGAAACCACTTGATGCATGTACATTCCTTGTCCAGATATTACACCTTTAACCGGTATAGGTCCGAGGATCGAATATATGCTTAGCCATGCTTAGACCGGTAGAAGTCGGTGATTTCTGTCACCGCGAGATATAGGTGGATACCGAGCACGATTGGTCATAATTGTCATTGTGGAAAAGAACCATGGTTAATGTAAATGGAGACCGGCGGGATGTCGATAGAGAAACAACAAGGCATGGAGGTCTTGGGTGTGGATCTATCCCGTCGTGTCGATCAAGGACCGTCACCGTTGTTGGAACTTCCGACAAGATTGAACGCATGCCTCTCACTTAGCTGGGCGGATAATTCGTTCGACCCATGAAGCCGAGTAATTCAACTCGGGCCGGGAATCGATTCATTGCGCCTTAGGGAACGATCGGGACCGAGCCCAAGGGCAGGCTTGGCTCGAGCATCCGGCATCTGGTGTTCCAGACATGCGGCGCGATCACGGACCCATGAAATGTGTACTGAGTTGTACCAAAGGTGACCTAAGGTGACCGTTGATCTGGTCTGCCTGGGTTTGTGTTAGGAATAAATTCCCAGCTGGTTGAAATCGATTCGAATCGCCGTCTCTCCCGGATAGTGAGAAACTTGGCTAGTTCCAACATCGTAGTAACTGTATTATGGAACATGATGGTTCGGATGAAAAGGGAATTGCAATACCTGCTATGGTTACTATTGTATGCTTCTAAATGATACCACATGTTGGGCACAGGATAGTTGCTAATCTAGAAATGGATAGTTATAATTAACTTGATAAAGGAATCATAATTGTACAACGGATCAATTGCCTTTTTCGCAAAATGTTGTCAAGTTACGTCCACTTATACAGCCTTGCATACTCCTTGGAGTCATTTTATTTCTGGTTCATGACGGGTAAGTCTAGCTGAGTACCTTCTCGTACTCAGGGTTTATTTTCCCAATGTTGCAGATGGCACTGTGTATCATGGTTATTGCAATACACATACATGCATAGCATACAGTTGTATCTATATCAGAACAGTACACCAATCATAGAAAAATAAGTAAAAGAGATTAATATATGATTCTACGTATCACTACGAACACACAGTCGCGAGAAGCACGCTAATCGAAGCTACGGTGAAAAAGATACATCTACCGAAAGATTTGCTTAATACGTGGAAAAATAAATTATAGGCTTCGTTTATGTTAACTATATGAATTCATATACAAAAGATATTTTATAAACAATATGGATTGAATTAAGTCAATTTTAGATTTGAATTATAAAACAAAAGTAAAACAGATCATATTTTATGTATAAAACTCAGTTGTATAATCTTTAATCAAGATATGATTTAAACTATGATTTTTATGAAATAGTAATATAGTAAACATCATTACTAATACGTAGATCTCGATGTTACGAAACAAACGCAACTTGAACGGACTATTTCGGAGTTAGAATGAATGAGTTATGATTTAAACAAGTTTTGCTTTAGTTAATTAATAGATTAAATCTACCCATGAATTTCAAGTGTTGAAAACATGCCTAACAGTTGTATAAACATGTAGAAAACGTAAATACGATCCTAACGAAATTTGAACGGGTCAAATCAGACTTAAAACGCAAAAGTTACGCATGAAATAAGATTTAGTGGCATTTCTGTAAATATTTGAACTCATTTTTGAATTAAAACAATTAAAATTCTGAATTTAAATTTATTTTGGACTGGGCATACTATTTCTGGAAATGATAGGGTCCTAAACGAATAAAATCAGGGCTGAAAAATAATTATTTTGAATTACACCGGACTGCGGGTTGATTACTGGAAATATGGGGGCTTTTCTGAAAAACGTCTGTGGCTTTGACTGCGGGTTGACCCTGCTGCTGACTGGGTGACACATGGCGGCCGGGGATTGGTGCGGTGCACCACGTGGCATGGGCGCGTGCTGATGTGGCGCGGTGCACCGAGTTCACGGGTCCGGTGGACCGGTCACTTAACCCGAAGGGGTATCTAATCGTGGCCCTTCATCGCGAAACCAATGGCGCAGGTGTGTACGGGGGCAGCAGGTCGCCGAGGAAGAAGCACAGGACGGCGGCGCCATTGTTGCTGATAGCCTGAGCTCGTCGGTGATCACCGGTACAGTGATTCCGGCCACCCCAGACCGAGCCGAGGGCACCTATGCGTAGCACGAGGTCTCGCGAACTCAACGGGACGCAAAACAAGGACGAGAAGCACTTCGGGATGAGGGCTCCCATGGCGGCACCATGGCCAAGATGAACGGAAGCTCCCCTAAGCGACGCTCCAGGGCACTAAACTCAAGGCCGATGGGATGGGAAGGTCGAGGGGCTCACCGCGGGTTCTATGGAGGCGTTTGTGGCGTCCGGAAGAGCTCCGAAAGCGGGGTTGACGGCATCGGCGATCTAGAGAGACGACGACGGTATGGTGAGGGCTAAATCCGAGAAATCACAACGGCAATACGGCAAATTGAAGACACCTACACTCGCAGGAGATCACGGCGGAGCCTCGGGGCACGTCGACGACGGCGGTTAGACACCGAGCAGCGGCGGACTACTGGCGGTGGGCGGCTGGGAGCGAATAGAGGAAGGGGCAGAGGGGAGGGGTGCGGCTGGAGCTTTATAGGCGGCCGGGCACGGCGTGGAAGGAAGGACAGCGCGCGGTGATACGGAATCACGAGATTGTGGCTTTCCTTGCAGGCGCGGTGATGACATGCGGGACTGGCAGCGCAGTGAGGGAGAAGGGAAACAAGGGCACTGACGAGTGGGGACGGCTTGCAGCGAGAGGGAGAAGCGACATGGGGAGGCGCTTGCTGCAAGGCGTCGACGGCGTGGGGCAGGAGCGCAGA
Source organism: Miscanthus lutarioriparius (assembly GCA_904845875.1). Lineage (NCBI taxonomy): Eukaryota > Viridiplantae > Streptophyta > Magnoliopsida > Poales > Poaceae > Miscanthus > Miscanthus lutarioriparius. The sequence continues at coordinate 43,696,886 of CAJGYO010000019.1, forward strand.
TGAGGGGGAGAGAGAGTGGACGACCGTGCGTGTGAAGAGCTAGTTGCTGGCTACGAGAAGCGAGGTCACATGGAGTGGGCCGAGGCCAGGAGAAAAAAGAAAGCGGGGGAGAAAAGAGGAGGAGGATCTTGGGCAATCCGGGAGTTGGGCTGAAAGAAGGTGAAGTTTTTTTTCCAAATTCAATTCTTTTCTATTTCTAAATTCTATTTCTTTTCTTAATTCAAAACCATTTCAAATATGAACCAAATCAAGCATAAATATGATTTCAATATACTTTCTAATTTCAACATAGATGAACCAATTTTTGGTAAGTTTCCAAAAATAACTTTTTTGAGTTCTTACATTTTCTAATTCCTTTTCTTTTTCTAATCTTCCAATTCTAAGCTAAATTCAAATCCAATTCGAGTATGGTTTCAAAAATACTTTCCCATTCAATAAAAATGGACAATTCTATTAGGCTTTCCAAGATAAACTTTACAACTTTAAAAATACTTTTATTTTCTAATTTTCTTTTCTTTCTTTTATTTTATTCCAAAGCCATTTTCAAACTCTTTTCAAAAACATTCCAATTTACTTTGGAGTTTTGGATCAACACCATCCATCACAATAAATAAGATGCAACAGCATGTATGCTCACACATGTTACTACCTTATGTTGAATTTTAAATTAATGAAAAGTTTTATTTTTCTATATTTCCTGTGCAAAAAATTCATAAATAAATCATTTTAACTCTACTTTAAAAGAGACAATTTTTAGGGTGTTACAATTCTACCCCCCTTAAGATGAATCTCGTCCTCGAGATTCGGAAGACGTCGACTAAGAGATAGGAATATTCCGTCCTTAGATTCTTCTTTACTTTCTCATGTAGTTCCATCGTCTTGATAAAGATCCACTTTACTTTGCATACCTGTTGCTCTTACTCTAAGTAATTTGCCTAACTAATTCCAAAACTTTGACAGGTACCTTGAACAACTCTCAGGTAACCCTAAGCACTAGGCCATAATTCTTTTTCCTCATATGTTCACCTTTCACTAAGGCTTCCTTATCTTCTTGGTCCGAAAGATGATCTACAACCAATCTTCAAAACATCGATGATATGGGAATACAACTCTTAATCCTTAGTGTCACTCGAACCTTCTTAGCACAATTCTTTGTTGCTAAGGGCATCGGCCATGACTTCGCTTCTCGAAGTGATAGCACTTTTCGAAGTCACAATTAATCTCATTCCAACGAGGTTATCACAAGCTCAAAGACTAACTTGGTGAAGGTATCCTATATATTCTTGTGATCCTCCTAGATATTACTTTTACCTTCAAGAAGATGGTACTTCCATGCATCGCAATGGATAACTCCATATAACAGGTTAGCTCAACTCATGCTTATAAGGACATATCCTACATCTTCACAAGATGTATTATTGTAGATACAAAGCTCTCGTCCTGATCTACAAGCTAATACTCAGGTTTTACTTTGACCTCTTGGACTCCTTCAAACACTTGACTGAAGTCTCCAGATCCAAACTAACTTAAAAGCTTCTCCAGTAGCTCTACCAAAATCTTGATGATCTTGGATAAAACTTTCTTGGACTTCTAACCAAAACTCATTGAAACTCTGAGTTCTCTTTTACATCCTTGAGTACCACCACGCTTCCGCTGCGCACTCTGATTTCTGCTGTGCAAACTCGAATGTATGATACTTCATCTTACCAATTCTTCTACTTGGCTACCCCCCTTAAGATGAGACAAACTAGGGGACACCAAAGTATAGCTTGCATCCTCTTGTGATTGCAGTCTACTGTTGTTCGGAATTTTCCTCAGGGTTTTTGATCGTCCAAAATCAAAGATATGAACCGATAAAGACAGGCTGCTTCGAAGACAGGATAGTAAAAATAGAAGAACAATAACCCAACTATTTATTTCATTAATCCTTATACCTTAAACCTATGAACTAAATGAAATTGCGGGAACACCCAACAAAATCATTGCAATCATTACAAAGATGCAAAACATGCATAACATAATGACAAATCAATAAAGCACTTAAAGATGCACAACTCAATTATTGACTCAACTTGCAATACTATCGTTTTTATTACATAAAGGGGCATAAATTCCTAAATCTTAAAAATGGCATGATTACAGGGACATCTCTCGCATGGGAGTGACACGTTATCCACTACATTAATTTCATCATGGGCTTCCTTTGTATTGTGTGTCACCATCACTTGCTGGTGGTAGTCCTGTATTGACCTAACTCTGGCTACCTCCATGGCATAATTGTTGATTCTTCTATGGGCAAGATTTAACATAATGTCCTTCCTGCTGGCACTGATAACACTTTCTCTTAGCTGGATCTCTAGTGATGTCATACTCCACAGAATTATTGCTTAGAGTATTGTTAGCTTGCTGACTCTGTAAGTTCATCTTTGTTTGACTAGACCGCTTTTTAGCTCGCTTGATCTTTCGGGGTTGAAACTCCGTATAGGTGATTGTCCACCCATCTATGCATACCCGGTGGAAAGACCGGAGTAACCTTAGCTTTCGAGAAACTTCCAATTCTTTAGAGTCCGAGTTTAAGCTGAATAGGGATTAAAGCTGGATGTGATGATGTAATAGAACTCGAATGTTGATTGCTTTCTAGTTCTGACTCTGGTGAGATCTCCTTTCTCTTCTTATCCACATTTTCCTCAGGTGCAAGTGAATACCTTCATACTCAATTCTTTCTCCCGATGGTCTTTGTTAGAAGTAATTGAATCTTTGGGCATACTTGATCACTCCTTTACAAGCAGATAGCCATCCCATTCCTAGAATGACATCAATGTCCACTAACTCTAATACAATAAGGTTTGCTTCAAATTTTACCCCTTTGATGTTAAGACTAACCCTTGGGCATATGCGGTTTGCCTTCATTTCTCCTTCTGGGGTCTTAACTATCAATGGTCTCCTCATTGAAAGCATAGTTATCTTATGTTCCTCTACGTATGCACTAGAGATAAATGAATGTGAAGCTCTAGGGTCAAATAGCCTTTATGGGCGTGTTTGAGTTTACTAGAATGAAACCATACACAACCTCCTTAGCTCCATGAATGGTAGTCATATCCATATTATTCAATCTTCCTTGGATGTAGTTTCTCTTTGCTTTACTTCCTTGCTCCTGTTTCTTCCGGACTTTTCTGTTCTTGCTTTTGGTGTGGTTGATCATGGCATTCATGTGCCATTCTTCCAATATCTTCATTAGACTTCATATTCTTCCAAGCTTACATTACTTGTCTCTTCACTTTGGTCCCTTTGGTATGTTGGTTTGACCTTGTGGCAAGCACTGTTGAAAACTCCTAGGTTGAGTCATTCCTTCTGGTGCTTGTTGTTGCATAGCTACAAACTTCTCCTTGTTGAATGCAGTCAAGGGCAACGTAGCTTGGTCCTCCTGACCTTTGATACCGGTGGTCTCCTCATTACGATTCATCTATATAGACAAGGATAGAGGATTAAGAATAGAGACAAAGTTTTTATAATAGACAGAGGCGGAAGTGAGCATAAATTTTAGCAAATAGCAAGGTTGGAGAGAAAACAAGAACTAAGCAAGATAAAAGCATGCTAAAACGTCCAGTTCTATCTAGGCTTGCGTCCTACAGTCAGCATTGCTCTGATACCACTTTGTAGCACCCGGTTTTAAAGACAAAACCAGGTACACACTATATGTGAGCCCAGGAAGTCAAATCTCACATATAGCCACAAATAAGGGTAATATCAAGAGACAATACTTATTACATAACGTATTAGTAAAAAGAAAATAACCTCAGAGTAATGACAGCGGAAAGGCAACTCCGATCTTCTGGTGAAGACTCCAAATCCACAGGGACGACTGACTGGTTGACCACAAGCCTAACTCCTCCAAACCAGCAATCTGGTACCCATCCGGGATTTTTATCCAATGTATAGAAAAGTAAAGCAAGCGTAAGTACATGTCATACTTAACAATTATATCATGGGGTTCATGAGGCTCAAAAGGCTGACACTGGTTTACTGCGATTAGCTTTAATAGGTCATTTTCTTAAGCAATTGAGTGGCAAAGGATTTATCATTCCCATAAACACATGATCAGGTAAACATGATTAATGTATAGCATAAACAATCAATTATTAGCATCATCATTATCCATTAGTGGTCATCTCTATTCCATAAGGGTCCAAGGCCGCTCATATCCGTGAGCACGGTTGTTATAACAGTTTTATACTCTGCAGAGTTTGTACACGTTCACTGTGAGTTGTGATTTACCCTTTTGCCCGAGGTAGCTATTCTCTTGACCCACTTCCAAGGAAGGTCGGCAGGGTTCACTATAAAGCCTTTCAAAGAATTCGTCTAACATGTTAGGGCCGCCAGGCGTATGTGGCCCATCTCTAGGAGTGGCAAGCGTGGGCATCGTGAAGACGGTACACACTTCCTAGCAAAGAAAGGAAACATACCCCAGCGCCTCAAAAGGTAACCACTAACAAGCTAGAAAAGATCCTCATCTTGAGCTAAAGCCAGAGCCATATGGCCCTCACAAATTATCATTGTAAGTCCCGGATGATCGCTTACAGATAAGTCCTTAGGGAGAGGAATCAAGCATATAAACACTTCACCCCTGTTTCCATGTTACTAAAAAGTCATGTTTTAATGTTTATTGCATATATCATTAGTCAAGTTACAAGATCATGGTTTTGATTAAGCACTAGCAATAACTATCCCAATGCATTATCGCAAAGGTTTTCAAGGTGCAAGATATCAAATATCTAGGATATCCTTAATGGCAACAAAGGAGACACATGCAATATGAATTTAGTGATTAAATGTGAATAGGTAACAAGGATGATCCCATGATATACTTGCCTTACACACTGATCCTTGGTAAACTTTATTCTTTGATGTTCTTCTTCTTCTTACGGATCACCACATATATCTCACCGGGACGTAATTCAGTAGAACACCACACAAACATCCATACACATACATGCATAGCATACAGTTGTATCTATATCAGAACAGTACACCAATCATAGAAAAATAAGTAAAAGAGATTAATATATGATTCTACATATCACTACGAACACACAGTCGCGAGAAGCACGCTAATCGAAGCTACGGTGAAAAAGATACATCTACCGAAAGATTTGCTTAATACGTGGAAAAATAAACTATAGGCTTCGTTTATGTTAACTATATGAATTCATATACAAAAGATATTTTATAAACAATATGGATTGAATTAAGTCAATTTTAGATTTGAATTATAAAACAAAAGTAAAACAGATCATATTTTATGTATAAAACTCAGTTGTATAATCTTTAATCAAGATATGATTTAAACTATGATTTTTATGAAATAGTAATATAGTAAACATCATTACTAATACGTAGATCTCGATGTTACGAAACAAACGCAACTTGAACGGACTATTTCGGAGTTAGAATGAATGAGTTATGATTTAAACAAGTTTTGCTTTAGTTAATTAATAGATTAAATCTACCCATGAATTTCAAGTGTTGAAAACATGCCTAACAGTTGTATAAACATGTAGAAAACGTAAATACGATCCTAACGAAATTTGAACAGGTCAAATCGGACTTAAAAGCATAAAAAGTTACGCATGAAATAAGATTTAGTGGCATTACGTAAATATTTGAACTCATTTTTGAATTAAAACAATTAAAATTCTGAATTTAAATTTATTTTGGACTGGGCATACTATTTACGGAAATGATAGGGTCCTAAACGAATAAAATCAGGGCTGAAAAATAATTATTTTGAATTACACGGAATCGCGGGTTGATTCTTTGGAAATACGGGCTTTTTTCAAAAACGCGTCTGTGGCTTTGATCATGGGTTGACCTCGCTGCCGATTGGGTGACACATGGCGGCCGGGGATTGGTGCGGTGCACCACGTGGCATGGGCGCGTGCTGATGTGGCGCGGTGCACCGAGTTCACGGGTCCGGTGGACCGGTCACTTAACCCGAAGGGGTATCTAATCGTGGCCCTTCATCGCGAAACCAACGGCTTGAGTGTGTGTGCAGGGGCAGCAGGTCGCCGGGAAGAAAGCACAGACGGCGGCGCCATTTTCTTGATAGCTCGAGCTCGTCGGTGATCACCGGTACAGTGATTCCGGCCACCCCAGACCGAGCCGAGGGCACCTACGCGTAGCACGAGGTCTCGCGAACTCAACGGGACGCAAAACAAGGACGGGAAGCACTTTGGGATGAGGGCTCCCACGGCGGCACCATGGCAGGATGAACGGAAGCTCCCCTAAGCGACGCTCCAGGGCACTAAACTCAAGGCCGATGGGATGGGAAGGTCGAGGGCTCACCGCGGGTTCTATGGAGGCGTTTGTGGCGTCCGGAAGAGCTCCGAAAGCGGGGTCGACGGCAGCGGCGATCTAGAGAGACGACGACGGTACGGTGAGGGCTAAATCCGAGAAATCACAAGGGCAATACGGCAAATTGAAGACACCTACACTCGCAGGAGATCACGGTGGAGCCTCGGGGCACGTCGACGACGGCGGTTAGACACCGGAGCAGCGGGCTACGGGCGGCGGTGGCGGCATCGGAGCGGTGAAAAGAGAGGAAGGGCAGAGGGAGGGGGTGGTTTGGAGCTTTATAGGCGGCGGGCATGGCGTGGAAGGAAGGACGACGACGGTGATATGGAATCACGAGATTGTGGCTTTCCTTGCGGTAGCAGTGATGATGACGGATCGGGCTGGCAGTGATGAGGAGAAGGGAAAACAAGGGCAGCGAGAGTGGGGACGGCTTGCGGCGAGAGGGAGAAGCGGCGTGTCGGGGCGCGCTGTCTGCAAGGCGTCTGACGGCGTGGGGCCAGGAGCGCTTGATGAGGGGAGAGAGAGGTGGACGGCGCGTGCGGTGAAGAGCTAGTTGCGATCTTAGAGAGCTAGGTCAGCATGAGTGGGCCGAGGCCAGGGAAAAAAAGAAAGCAGGGGAGAAAAGAGGAGGAGGATCTTGGGCCAAATCGGGAGTTGGGCTGAAAGAAGATGAAGTTTTTTTTTTCCAAATTCAATTCTTTTCTATTTCTAAATTCTATTTCTTTTCTTAATTCAAAACCATTTCAAATATGAACCAAATCAAGCATAAATATGATTTCAATATACTTTCTAATTCCAACATAGATGAACCAATTTTTGGTAAGTTTCCAAAAATAACTTTTTTTGAGTTCTTACATTTTCCAATTCCTTTTCTTTTTCTAATCTTCCAATTCTAAGCTAAATTCAAGTCCAATTCGAGTATGGTTTCAAAAATACTTTCCCATTCAATAAAAATGGACAATTCTATTAGGCTTTCCAAGATAAACTTTACAACTTTAAAAATACTTTTATTTTCTAATTTTCTTTTCTTTCTTTTATTTTATTCCAAAGCCATTTTCAAACTCTTTTAAAAAACATTCCAATTTACTTTGGAGTTTTTGATCAACACCATCCATCACAATAAATAAGATGCAACAGCATGTATGCTCACACATGTTACTACCTTATGTTGAATTTTAAATTAATGAAAAGTTTTATTTTTCTATATTTCCTGTGCAAAAAATTCATAAATAAATCATTTTAACTCTACTTTAAAAGAGACAATTTTTAGGGTGTTACAGCTACCGGAGAAGCTTTTAAGTTAGTTTGGATCAAGAAACCTCAGGTAAGTTTTTGAAGAAGAAAAAAAGGGGGTGGAAGTAAACCTATGTATTAGCTTTGTCAGATCGGGACAAGAGCTTTATATCTACAATGATGCACCTTGTCAAGGTGTGGGATGTGTCCTTATACAAGAAGAAAAGTAGTGGCTTGCTCATTAAGTCAACTAAGCAAGCGTGAGTGGAACTACCTAACATGTTATCTGAAGTTATCCATTGTGAAGTATGGAGATACTATCTACTTGGGCATAATAAGTGACATCTAGGTGGATCACAAGAATCTACAAGACATCTTCACTAAGATGGTCTTGAGCTTGTGATATCCTCGTTGAAATGAAATTGATCATGACTTGGAAAAGTGCTATCACTTTGAGGAGCAACGTCATGGCCGATGCCCTTAGCAACGGAGAATTATGCTAAGAAGATTCAGAACCATGGACTTAGAATTGTGTTTGAGAGTTGAGCAATTTGATCTGAGCATATAAAGTCATTACTATTTTAAAATTAGTGACAGAATCTACTTTAGACCAAGAAAGTAATGAAGCTCCGTTGGAAGGTGAATATTTTAAGAAAAAGAATTGATAGTATGGACTAAAAGAAAAGGTGGTCTAGTGATTGGAGTTACCTGAGTATTGTTTGGAGTATCTGTTAGAATTTTGGAATTAGTTTGGCAAGCTACTTGAAGTAAGGTCAACAGGTATGCAAAGCAAAGTGGGATCCTTATCAAGACGATAGAACTACACGAGGAAGTAAAGAAGAATCCAAAGACGAAGTATCCCTATCTCCTAGAAGATGTCTTCCAAATCTCGGGGACGAGATTCATCTTAAGGGGGTAGAATTGTAACACCCTAAAAATTTCAATTTTGAAAATATGTTTATAGGAAAATAAAAATTTTCATTAATTTAAAATTTATCATCAGGAGTAGCAACATGGATGTGCATACACGCTGGTGCATTTGGTCTATTGCAATGAGTGGTTAAATCCAAAATTCAAAATAATTCAAAATGCTTTCGAAAATGAATTTGAAAATAGCTTTGAAATAAAAGAATTTAAAAAGTTGTAAAAATTATTTTTGGAAAACTTACTAAAATTGCTCATTTTTATTTGTGTTGAAAATTATATTTGAAACTCTACTTGAATTTGCATTTGGTTCATAATTGAATGTGGTTTTGAAAACAAAATAGAAAAGGATTTGAAAAATAGAAAATCCTTCCCTCACTCAATCTGGCCCGCGGCCTACTCCCTCTTTCCTTTTTGGCCCGAAGGCCCAGTCCTCCGCTCTCCCTCTTCCTGCAATTTCGCTCATGGGCCGGCCCAGTAGGCCGCGTCGCCCGCGCCTCCTCTCTCCCGTGCCTAGAGTCACTGCCACCCTAGGCCCACACATCAGCGCTCTCTTCTACCTCACGTCGCCGACCCGGAGTCTACACCGCCGTTAGATTCCACCACCGCCACGATTCCTCGCCTTGGCGTGCGCCCCAAGCCTTTTCCCCTCATAAAAGCCGAGCATCCGTGTGCGTCGTCCCTAACCCAAACCCTAGCTCGCGTTGCCTCATGTCTAGAGCTGCAGCGTCACCGTGGAGCCCTAGCCGCCATGCTCGTCGATGCCCCGCCGAGCTGCCCGACGTCGTAGCCTCGTCGTCGACCACAAGAAAGTCCCGCGGTGAGTTCGTCGTGCTCCCCTCGTTCTCCTAGTGTTTTTCTTGTTTCGAACCGTGGCTCGTTGGCCGTTTTCTGTGCTCTCCAACGAGCTCCGCGTCGTCAACCATGGAAGCCACCGCGTCGGAGACACTGTGCCGGCCGGAGGAATCCTCCTAGCCCTCGGTAGCCATCCGATTTGGGTGGAACGATTAGGATTAGAACATACCCCTTCGCACTTTAATCGGTCAACCGCAATAGTAGTAGACTAGGTCCACTAGCACAGTTTCCTCTCGGGTCCATAGCCGGTTCATAGCCTCCACCCAACCAGTTTATGCCACGTCACCACCGACCTAGTCGCCTCTGACCCACCACCGCACTTTTGCGCTTAGCCCCCTGTAGTTTCGCGTAAACAACTCGTCGTCTTGAGTAGTTTAAAAGTAATTAAAACTATGCCCCTAATTTTTATGTTTTGATCCCTGTGTTTTTCCAAAAATGACGCCCGATCCACAGGACTGTCTTAATTCGGTTTTTAATTATTTTTAATATGAAATTGATTTCAAAATATTTACAAAATTGCCACTATCTTCATTTGGCCATATCTTCTCCGTTTTAACTCCGATTTGATCCGTTCAACTTGCGTTAGGTTCGTAACTCCATATTGTACATGTTCATATTACTGTTAGATATGTTTTCAACTTTTAAAATTGGAGGTTAGATTTAATCTATTATTTTATTAAAGGAAATCTTGTGTAATTCATATCTTCTATGTTTTAGCTCCGATTTGACCTGTTCAAGTTGCGCTAGATTCATTACAACGAGATCTACGCATTAGTAACAATGTTTATCATGTCACTATTTTTGGAATTTTATGGTTTAAACTCTAATTTGTATAATGATTATGCAACTGGATTTTATAAATAAAATATGATTTGTTTTACTTTAGTTTTATAATTCAAATCTAAATTTGACTTAATTCAATTTATATAAGCTTTTATATAGTTAAAACACGTGAAGCCTATAGTTTTATATTTTCTCTTATGAGATCTTTCGGAAGCCGTTTCTTTCAAACCGTAGCTCTGATTAGCGTGCCTCTCGCGACTGTGTTCGTAGCAATGCGTCGAATCGTATTTCAAACTCTTTTACTTATTTTTATATGATTGGTGTATTGTTCTAATGTAGATGTAATTGTATGTTATGCATGTATGTGTATGGATGTTTGTGTGGTGTTCTAAGATTACGTTCAGTCGATGAGATATACGTGGTGATCAAGAAGAAGAAGGACGTTGAAGATTAAAGCTTACCAAAAGATCGGTGTTTTAAGGCAAGTATAACATGGGATCTTCCTTGTTGTCCTATTCACCTGAATATCACTTTAATCATATGCATGTGTCTACCTTGGCAACCGTAGTAAATTTCACTAGCTATTTGATATCTTGGATTTCCTTGTCATCTATCGTTTATTACATTGGGTAGTATGATGCTAGTGCTCAACTACAACCATGATTTTGTAACTTGACTAATAGTATATGCAATAAACATTAAAAGATGCTTTTTAGCAACATTGAACAAGGGGGCTAGAGCATTGGGCTATTTTTATGGTGCTCTAGATTTCTCTCACTAAGAACTTATCTGTAAGCGAACATCCAGGACTTATAGTACAACTGTGAGGGCTACATGGCTCTGGCTTTAGCTCAGTATGAGGACCCTTTCTAGCTTGTTAGTGATTACCTTTATTGGTGTAAGAATGGCTTGCCGAATCGGGTATAGGACAACCTCTGTCCCCTTATATATAGGCTACGTGTCATTGTGTCATCGGGAAGGGGGTTCCTATATCTGTTTGCCGAGTGAATCTAATGGCCCTAACTTGTTAGATGAACCTTTGAAAGGTTTTATTGTGAACCCTGCCGACCTTCCTAGGTAGTGGGTCAAGAGGCTGATCACCTCGGACGAAAGGGTAAATCACGACTCATAGTGAAAGTGTACAACCTCTGCAGAGTGTAAAACTGATATATCAGCCGTGCTCACGGTCACGAGCGGCCTTGGAACATTTACGGAATAGACGATGAATACTATTTTGCTACTTGAAAGTGCATCTAGCCTTTTAGTGGGGTTTGGTTTTTCGAATGACAACGTGATTAAAGGTCTAACCTGTTTGCTAAGTGTGGACAGGTAATAGGTTATCTCATAGGTACTTAATGAAAGCCAAAATGATGTGTTGTTGTATAAACAATCTAGTTCAAGCACAAGACAACAATGCAAATGGAATTCATACAAAGGCTTATTTATTGTGGGATTTCCATGTACTATGTGAAAGCAAGCTTGTAAGAATTAATTAATGAGACATAAGGGATTGCATATGGAATGGTCTCATATTTGAAGCTTGCTAAATTGAAATGAAAAAGATAACAATACATGAATGGATGATTCAACACAAGATGTGACTTGATGGCTTGAGATGGTGAAGATAGCAAGGAAAGGCTTCGAGGTACAAAGCAAGGGTGAAGGGCAAGCGATGGCTTGGCGGCCGAAGAACTTAGCTAGGGTGAAGAAGGAAGTACTTGCATTTAGTTGAGGTACTAATCAAGCTATGATGGCCATGTTTATGTGGAGGATCAAATCACTATTGGAGTGTTTGATGGAGGTGACTTGATACATTTGGGATTATTTAAATTTGATGAATGGAATCAAGTCACACGCTCAAGATGGCTATGCTCAAGTGAAAAAGATCAAAGTTGACATGTTAGCACACGCACTTGATGAAGATTGTAATACACGGCTTCGGTTGAAAGAGAACAACACAAAAGGTTTAAATTCGTTATACATTTGAATTTGAGTTTAATATGTATGCCGTACTATCAAGAGGGATGCATCATATTGATAGATAATATTTCATAAGTGCTCAAGCCAACCCATGTGAGTTTTGAGTATTTGAGCGACAAAAGGGCTAAATTTATTTTTGCTGGTCTGGCAATATGGACGTGTCCGGTATTGATACCGGACGTGTCCGGTATTTACCCAGCAGTGGTAAAATTGCTGTTCTCGGGTTGGTTCGTCGGGAGTTCCGACGTAAGTTGGGAGTTCCGATGGTCGGGAGTTCCGGCAAGGGTTGGGAGTTCCGACGTCTCGCACTTTAACTGACTTAGAGGGTTCACTATCCTGGTCATACCGGACGTGTCCGGTATACATACCGAACGTGTCCAGTATGCACGACCAGAGGCCAACGGCTAGTTTTCAAAAAACTTGAGGGTCGGGAGTTCCGATGTGAGTCGGGAGTTCCGACGGTCGGAAGTTCCGACGGTCGGAAGTTCCGGTATGAGTCGGGAGTTCCGACACCTCACATACTTTAACTCAGTTACATGGTTTTCAAATTTGCTAAGGGTCGGGAGTTCCGACGATCGGGAGTTCCGGCATTCATCGGGAGTTCCGACGTCTCACATTGTCTCTGTAACTTAGTTACCGTTGGTGCAGTGTAAGTTATACCGGACGTGTCCGGTATGGCAACGACTAGTTTTTAAGCGGGGTTATAAATACCGCCAAGCCTCCACCTTTGGAGGTTGCTGATTCTGCTGATACACATATACGTTTTTGAGCCTTGCCAACTCTTCCAACCCTCTCTTAGTGAGTGATTGTTTAAAATTGCCAAATCTAATTGTGGGTTGAGTGAAATACAAAAGGAGAGCAATCCAACCACTTGAGCACTTGTGCATATTGTCAATCTCATGATTTGCATTTGTTCTTCTTGGACTCTTTGGTCCTAGACGGCTAGGCGTCGCCGGAGAGCACCCGAGAGATTGTGGTGTGCCTCGAAAAGTTTGTAACGGTCAATTCCGCCGCCTCGGAATCAACTAGTGGAAGGAGGAAAAGGAGTTGGAAAAGACTCCGGCTAGAGTGACCTTCGTGGTACCCTCTAGGGCTGACTTTCGCTGGGTCGCCCGCAGCCCCCTCAACGGAGAGTAGGACTCAAATGAGTCCGAACTTCGGTAAAACAAATATCGTGCCTCAATTCGCATTTTATTTGATATTTGTGTTGCTCCACCCCTTGTGCAGATTTTCTGTGTACATTGATATCTCCAGTAGGTACCTGCAGTTTGGTTTGAAGATAGAAATCAAAAGAAGCAAGTTCGGGGGTGATCTGCAGAAATCGTGTATACCGGACACGTCCGGTATTTCCTGCTTGTGCTGAATTTATTCATTCTCTGTTCTAACCTTGTGTTGCAGGGTTGTAGCTTATAGATAAATTCTTTATACCTTGTATACTCTGTGGCTAACTTGTGAGGGGTGGTACTACTCTTTATTTTGAGTTTCCATTTGGAAACTCCCTTTGCTAATCGTTTTCGCATTTAAAGGTGTTAATTTTCAGAAACGCCTATTCACCCCCCTCTAGGCGGCATCCTAGGTCCTTTTAATTGGTATCAGAGCGAGGTTCTCACCTAAAGCTTCACCGTCGTGAGAAAAGGATGTCGACGCCTATCGAGTTGGAGCTGGTGCTTCTCCAAAATGATGGTTCAAACTTTCTATCTTGGTCAATTAATGTACTCAATGCTTTTAGGAATATTAGTCCTCTTGTTGAGCATATTGTGGATGCAAGCATACCTCTTCCTATAGTTGATTGGAGCAACTACAAAAATTGATCAAAAGAGGAAGAGATATGTGTGCAACTCAATGCTCAAGCCATTAATGTCATTTTGAGTACATTAAGTGTAGAGGTTCAAGATGAGGCAATATTTAGTGGACAACCACCTCCGGAGAGTGCTCATCTCATTTGGACTAGCCTTTTGATTTGTATGGAAAATCCAAATGTGATGATGCACTTGAGATCGAGTCAATGGAAAGTATGTCCAAGATGGAAGAACTAAAGGCTCTAAGTGAAAGGTATGAAAATTTATCAATTGAGCATGCTTTAGTTACTAACTCCTCTTCTAGTGTTTCACAACTAGAGAAGGAAAACTTTGAGCTCAAGGCAAGGCTAGATGAACTATCAAGCAAGTATAATGTGCTACAAGCAAACTATGTTCATCTAAAGTGCTCTCATGAGGAAGTAGTAGAATCAAGCATCATGCTTGAGGTAGCTCATGAGGTTGTGATCATATCGGTAAAATTTTCTCAACCTCTTACACATTCACTCACTAGTACACCATCTCAATTAAATAATTCTTGTACTAATGAGTGTGCTCCTCAAGCAAGCCAATCTTCGATTGAGCTAAATCTCATAGAAAACATAGAGCTCAAAGAAGAGGTGGAAAGATTAAAGAAAGATGTGATTCGATTGAAGGGTAAGGAGAAAGCACAACCTTCTCAAGATAACCATGATAACATGGTGAAGAAGCTTGAGAAGGGTTCAAACCTTGCTTCCTCCAAAGCCCAACAAAAGAATCACATTTCAAGCAAGGCCAACACAACCAAGAGCAAGAAACATGGAAAAAGGATGTGCTATGGTTGTGGATTATATGGACATGAGTGGGCTATGTGTCCACATAAGAGTTGGGCCGACAAGTGTGAAGTGGCCGAACAAAAGGCCTCAAACAAGTTGGCCAACCAAAAAAAAAGTGATGGACAAAGCACTTGTCTCATTAGCAAGAAATTAGGGCATCCTACCAAGAAATGCCCAATAGACAAAGAGGCAAGCAAGGAAGCCCAAGTTGCAACAAGAAAATGCTATGGATGCAATGAGATGGGCCACAAGGTTGATAGATGTCCATACAAGCAAAGCAAGCATAGAGCAAACAAAGGTCGCATATGCTATACTTGTAGAAGAAAGGGACATCTAAGCTATGAATGCCCAAATGGTAACGCTCCTAAGCCAAACACATTTGTTTATAATGATAAGCTTAGGAAGACCACAAATGGAGTTAGCACTAGCAAGGTGATGTGTTCACCACAAACTAGTGCTAAAGCCATTTGGGTGCCTAAGCACTTGTTGACTAACCCAAAAGGACCCAACAAGAGTTGGGTACCAAAGTGTGCTTAGGTTAATGATGTAGGTACTTGGTGATGGGATGAAGGCCTCGGGGTGGTTGAGCAAGCCAATTGATAATATTCACTCAATCTATCAACCAATTCTTATCATAATCTCTTATATGGTTGCCCCGAAGATAATTTAATGAATATATCATTTACTTCATCTTCACCATTGGTAATAAGTACCTAAACCTTATAGGATAGCCACTTTATTTGTTTTGTGCTCAATGACTCACAAATAGGCTTATTTGTGAAAAATTGAAAGTGGCTAATTAGTTTTACTTAATAATTATCATGTTTGCCATATGATGCTTTTTAATAGCTCTCTAGTAGAGAAACTCATTTGTTGAGATGCAGGTATACAATAAATAATAGAGCTAAAACGAAGAATCACAAGCAGCAGGTTATTTGTTTCTGTCCTACACCTATCGGACGTGTCCGGTATTACTATCGGACGTGTCCGGTATGGGCAAGGACAGAAAGAAAGTGTTTTTGTTCTATGCATTCCGAACGTGTCCGGTATATTACCGGACATGTCCGGTATGGCAAGAACTAGAACACCAATTTGGATAAAGTTGAGTTTTGATCCATGTGATTTCATATACCCTCAATATTCTCAAAAACTTGTGATATGTCAAATCTAAGTGGATTGTGAGCATCTTTTGAACTCAATTTTGAATATGGCAATTTATTTGGTTTATTGTCAAAATAGAGAATTGGCTCCTAATTTCTTAATAGAATAAAAGTGCTTGTTGAAAGTCATTCAAATTACCTGAGGCACTTATTTAGGGGGAGCTAAATTTCTATTTTGCACTTTGTGGACTAACAAATTTATCTAGCATTCTTTGTAGTCCTTTGGATGAAAATGTATCTAACATGATTATTTGGCAATTAAGATCAACATAAAGATCATCATGCTATGTATCTTCTCAGTGGTATTCTTGTGGGCTCAAGGCAAAGGTATGTATTAACATACATGCTTTGTAAGTGCATCTAAGGCCTTTTATTTGTTAGAATGTGCATTTGTGTGACATAGGGGAGATGTTTTTCAAAACCCCTAACTAGCATGAGTAGGAAGTGTGAATTTGAAAAACCATTTGAATCTTGGTCTTTGTGACCTAGCCTTGTCATGTGATGATTATAGCTCTCCTTGATTGTTTGATTAGCTAATCACACATGGCATGGCTTTCTTAAGTCCACAATCTACTATGTCTCATAATATCTCTCTCAAGTGATCAAAATCTATATATGCCAAATATTTGGAAAAGAGAAGTGACACTCATGGCATTTGGATAAGAAATGTATTTACACCTTATTTGGATCAATGACTTACATGTTTTTGGATCAATAAATAACAGAGAAAGGGATTGTAAGAGAGAAAATATCCTTTGGAACAACTTGGGCCAGCCCGCGTATACCGGACATGTCCGGTATGCTACCGGACATGTCCGGTATGCTACCGGACGTGTCCGGTATGAGCGGGGATATAAAACCGAGCGTACCACTTCGGCCTAGTTCCGAGGCCCAGTCTTTCTTTTCATCCCTTTGCCTAGCAGCGCCGCCGCTCTCCCCGCACTCTCCCTCACCGTTGGCTGTGCCTCCTCACCCTCGCTCTTCCTTGCCTCCTCGCCGCAAGCCCTCTATCCTTCGGCTCTCTCTCATCCACTGTCACAGCAACGGGTTGTTGGCTCTCTGCTGGACCCATTGTCGCCCCATTGTCGTCTTTGTTCGTGCCAAGCAGGAGAAGAGGAGAAGGAAGAAGGGGAGAAGGAAGAAGGACTGGAGTACCCCTGCAGCAAGGATCAAGGATCTTCACCGCTGATTTGAAATCGATTTCGTGTTCTTCTTTCTATGTATTTCAAATCCCGAAACCTGTTCGATCTACTCTTTAGTGCCTCAATTATAAATTCATTTGGTCAAGATGCTGCATTGGAAGTCCAGAAGGCATGGTTAAAATTTGGATTGAATTGAAGATGAGATTGAGGAGGAGCCCCTATTAGGGTTGCTGGGCACTCATACCGGACGTGTCCGGTATTCATACCAGACGTGTCCGGTATGTGCCAGCAGTGCAGGTTCAGCTGCAACCTCAACTCAATACTCGTTGATTATTGGTTATATACATATGATTGTTTGTCTATATTAATTTTGCAAACCTTGACCACGGATGGGATAGGTGATTGCGAGATTTTAGATAAATAATTGTATAAATATAGACAATGATTTAAGAAATGATGCTTGGACATGTATCTAAGATTCTTTGCAAAACTTGTTGGATATAGGGCAGCTGACATGAGTGGAAGACAGGAGCCCAGATCCAAGCACAGGCATGATCCAGCGCTAGAGAAGCACAAGAAGGTAAGACAGGAAATGCATCTAGGATTCAAGCCAACTAGCAGGAGGTTTACCAGGGCTACCTCTAGGGCAGCTCCTCAGTATGCAGAGGGGTCAGGGAGCTCTTCTTCTGACACTGATACTGATGAGTTCAGAGTGGAGTCTAGAGAAGAAAGAAAGAGGAAGAGCATTGACAGAGGCTCAGAAGGTGACAGCTCAGATAAGGAGCAGGAGATTAAGGAGGAGGAGCCTGTACCTCCTTTTCAGCACCAGCCTGGTCAGGGTATGCATTATGGTCTTCTTGAGACACGTCTGCCCAGTGTGCCATCATATGTTTCCAGGGTTGACTACAGGGGAAAGGGCATGACAAGGAAAGCTAGAGATGAGAGAAGAGTAGATCCGAGAGGCTTACCTAAGGTTTAGTATGATCACTGCTTCTAGACAACCTTTCACATGGACTACTACTCCAGTGTGATTCTCACCAGGAACCCTGTGGTAGCCAAATCTCAGTGGATAGACTGACAGTACATTAGAGAGTTGCATAAGGTCTCAGTTGATCATGCCATTGCCATTTGTCAGTGCATAGGAGTTTATGAGGTCATGGAGTTCCAGCATGACTAGAACATAGAGGTAGTAGCTCAGTTCTATGCTACTCTGTTTGTTGAGGAGGATGAGAGGCGGATGCACTAGATGCTTGAGGGCCAGTGGTACAGTGTTGACTATAATGCCTTTGCAGCATTCCTTGGCTTCTCAGAGGAGGACCTCCAGAGAGATAGGATCCACACCAAGCAGGTGTTACCTCCTGAGCAGCTCGCCTATATGTATCCTCCAGGTGGTGAGAGAGGAGTAGTGGGGAAGGTTCTAGGTCTTCACCCCACTTACAGATACCTGGACAGGATGTTCAGGAAAACTATTGACTGCAAGGGTGGAGATAAGGGCAACATTGTAGATTACTCCAGGAACCTGCTTCATAGAATCGCACCTGATGCTCGGCCTTTCAGCATGTTTGACTTCATTTGGTCTAAGATCAGGAGTGTGGGAGAGAGACCCCTCAAGGGCTGTGGATTTGCTCCTTATATCATGTATATGATTGAGCAGGTCACAGGGCACACATTCGAGTATGACAAGATTCACAAGGCCCTGAAGATTGTTGTAGACTTGCCTGAGACAGGGTTACCTCTAGCAGGTCTAGGAGGAGCAACAGGTACAGCTGAGGCAGATGCACCTGAGAGTGGTGCAGCAGCGGTAGCAGCAGGAGTTTCACCTTCACCTTGTGCTCCTTCACGTTCTTCTTCACACCGTGGTAGTCCTCCCTCGCCTATCCATAGGCTTTTCAGCTCCATATTTGGGATGTGCAGAGACATCCAGACCCGGCAGCAGAAGAAGAGGGAGGCTAGGAGGAAGGACACTCAAACTTTGAAGCAGATTACTTCTAGGCTTGAGCTTGATCCTCCTAGGTCTCCACTATCAAATGAGGTAGCTAGTGAGCCTGAGACTGAGGAGCAGCTGCAGGCCAGGTATGATAGAGAGTATGCTGAGTTCCTTCAGCGACAGCAGCAGCAGCAGGCACCAGTGCACCCTGATACTCTACCACTATAGGCTCGTGTGCCTACTCACTCTCAGCCACGTTCCAGTACTGCAGACGACTATGCTTCAGACTGGTGGAGTGACCTCAGAGGTGGTGGTGGCTACTACGGGTCTGGTCGCTATGACCCATCTAGTGCTGGTGGTTCTCGTATAGCCAGTGTTACATGCTCAGATGACAAAGATGCTGGAAGAAATGAAGATGATGATGAGTGATGCCAAAGATCAGATACAGCTTGCAGCCCCTTTTGTCCTTAGTTTGTCATTGTTGGACCTTTGTTGTGATAGATGACAAAGGGGGAGAGAGACTGATTAAAGCTTCAGGTTTCTGGATATTTGTTTCATTTGACTTATCTTTGTACCTGATGATATGTACTACAGGCTGTAGCTTTTGTTTTTGAGCTTCATTGATGTATCTTGGTTTTGAGAGAGATGAGACTCATACTTATGCTTTATCTATGTATCTATTGAGATATGATCTTTCTTATCAGTGGCTTGTGGACTTGAGAAAATGTGTAATGAGTGCTATGTGTGAGTTACATGTGTTGTATTTATTTTCATAAGGACTATGCATGCTAGAATGAAAATATTCGATGTGATGCATTTATATTTATTCTTGTGTGATATATCTTGTCATGTGCATCACGGTTTTACTTTGTCACACACACATGCACCCCATGGATGCAATGATTTAGGGGGAGTCTCCTATATGTTTTAGTATGTGTAATTAACATTTGAGGTTGTTTTGTGAATTCTAATCATAAGCACATATTAAGGGGGAACCTCTCATAAATCATTGAACCCAAAATCTTAAGTGTTTATATTCTTTTGTAAGCTTTAATCAAGTTGTCATCAATCACCAAAAAGGGGGAGATTGAAAGTGCATCTAGCCTTTTAGTGGGTTTTGGTTGATTGAATGACAACGTGATTAAAGGTCTAACCCATTTGCTAAGTGTGGATAGGTAATAGGTTATCTCATAGGTACTTAATGAAAGCCAAAATGATGTGTTGTTGTATAAACAATCTAGTTCAAGCACAAGACAACAATGCAAATGGAATTCATGCAAAGGCTTATTTATTGTGGGATTTCCATGTACTATGTGAAAGCAAGCTTGTAAGAATTAATTAATAAGACATAAGGGATTGCATATGGAATGGTCTCATATTTGAAGCTTGCTAAATTGAAATGAAAAAGATAACAATACATGAATGGATGATTCAACACAAGATGTGACTTGATGGCTTGAGATGGTGAAGATAGCAAGGAAAGGCTTCGAGGTACTAAGCAAGGGTGAAGGGCAAGCGACGGCTTGGCGGCCGAAGAACCTAGCTAGGGTGAAGAAGGAAGTACTTGCATTTAGTTGAGGTACTAATCAAGCTATGATGGCCATGTTTATGTGGAGGATCAAATCACTATTGGAGTGTTTGATGGAGGTGACTTGATACATTTGGGATTATTCAAATTTGATGAATGGAATCAAGTCACGCGCTCAAGATGGCTATGCTCAAGTGAAAAAGATCAAAGTTGACATGTTAGCACCCTCACTTGATGAAGATTGGAATACACGGCTTCGGTTGAAAGAGAACAACTGAAAAGGTTTAAATTCGTTATACATTTGAATTTGAGTTTAATAGGTATGTCGTACTATTAAGAGGGATGTATCATGTTGATAGATAATGTTTCATAAGTGCTCAAGCCAACCCATGTGAGTTTTGAGTATTTGAGCGACAAAAGAGCTAACTTTATTTTTGCTGGTCTGGCAATACCGGACGTGCCCGGTATTGATTCCGGACGTGCCCGGTATTTACCCAGCAGTGGTAAAATTACTGTTCTCGGGTTGGTTCGTCGGGAGTTCCGACGTATGTTAGGAGTTCCGACGGTCAGGAGTTCCGATAAGGGTCGGGAGTTCTGACGCCTCGCACTTTAACTGACTTGGAGGGTTCACTGTCCTGGTCATACCGGATATGTCCGGTATACATACCGGACGTGTCTGGTATGCATGACTAGAGACCAACAGCTAGTTTTCAAAAAACTTGAGGGTCGGGAGTTCCGGCATGAGTCGGGAGTTCTGACACCTCACATACTTTAACTCAGTTACATGGTTTTCAAATTTGCTAAGGGTCAGGAGTTCCGACGATCGGGAGTTCCGGCATTCATCGGGAGTTCCGACGCCTCACATTGTCTCTGTAACTTAGTTACCGTTGGTGCAGTGTAAGTCATACCGGACGTGTCCAGTATGGCAATGGCTATAAAACGGCTATTTTTTAAGGGGGTTATAAATACCCCCAAGCCTCCACCTTTGGAGGCTGTTGATTCTGTTGATACACATATACGTTTTTGAGCTTTGCCAACTCTTCCAACCCTCTCTTAGCGAGTGATTGTTCAAAATTGCCAAATCTAATTATGGGTTGAGTGAAATTCAAAAGGAGAGCAATCCAACCACTTGAGCACTTGTGCATATTGTCAATCTCATGATTTGTATTTGTTACTCTTGGACTCTTTGGTTCTAGATGGCTAGGCATCACCGGAGAGCACCCGAGAGATTGTGGTGTGCCTCGAAAAGTTTGAAACGGTCAATTCCGCCGCCTCGGAATCAACTAGTGGAAGGAGGAAAAGGAGTTGGAAAAGACTCCGGCTAGAGTGACCTTCGTGGTACCCTCTAGGGCTGACTTTTGCTGGGTCGCCCGCAGCCCCCTCAACGGAGAGTAGGACTCAAACGAGTCCGAACTTTGGTAAAACAAATATCGTGCCTCAATTCGCATTTTATTTGATATTTGTGTTGCTCCACCCCTTGTGCAGATTTTCTGTGTACATTGATATCTCCAGTAGGTACCTGCAGTTTGGTTTGAAGATAGAAATCGAAAGGAGCAAGTTCGGGGGTGATCTGCAGAAATCGTGTATACCGGACACGTGTGGTATTTTCTGCTTGTGCTGAATTTATTCATTCTCTGTTCTAACCTTGTGTTGCAGGGTTGTAGCTTATAGATAAATTCTTTATGCCTTGTATATTCTGTGGCTAACTTGTGAGGGGTGGTACTACTCTTTATTTGGAGTTTCCATTTGAAAACTCCCTTTACTAATTGTTTCCGCATTTAAAGGTGTTAATTTTCAGAAACGCCTATTCACCCCCTCTAGGCGGCATCCTAGGTCCTTTCACTACTATTGTGAGGGCCGCTTCAGCCGGATCCCAAGGCAAAAACCGAACTACATGAGAGGCAGAGGGCGTGTTCGGCTGGCCGGCTTCGGCTAGCTGGCTGGCTTTTTTTCTGAGCCGGAGCAGTATTTTTCTCTCACAAAATTCTAGCATAAACAGTGTTCTCCAGCTGCTACAGTAGAAATTTAATACCATCCGACCACTCTCGGAGCTAGCAGAGACACTATTACTAGCTCCTCCGACTACTGCATGCTATAGTATTACTAAAGTGGTTGTCCGGTGTGGGAGCGAGACAATAACTATGACCTCAAATAGTACATGAAGATGATTACATACACTATAATGTATGCAACTAAATGCAATTTTACCAAAAGTGGCTTGCCTATGCAGTACTTCATCTCATAAAGAGTGTCGTCCTCACTTCCAGAGAAGTTAAATATTTTTAACTTTGACCAAATGCATATAAGAAATTATTAATTTATTTGGTGCATAAAAATATCATTAGATTAATCGATAAATATGTTTTCATAATAAACTTATTTAGAGTATAAATGTTGTTAATATTTTGTATATATCTCTACAAACTTAAAAAAATTTGACTGCACAGAACCCTAAGCAATACTCTTTTTAAGATAGAGAGAGTACAACCAATCCTATACATTTATGTTGGCTTTGATTATATTCTGCATAAAGATCTAATACAAGCTTAGTCCATTGCAATTAACTAATCAACTACGTCATTTAAAAAGTGGTGCCACATTTAAAAGTAAGTACTATATGCTACAGTTCTTGAGTGGATCAATGGCAACCCTTATCCTGTTACATCTATATGCGTGCATGTTAAGTGAAATTGAGTGTCCTTGTAAAACGGTAGGCAGCGAGTCTCATAGATTCTCCGAGTATCACATCAGATGGTGATATCCCAATGATGCTTGCTGGCTGTTAATAGACAATAATTAATTTAATTATTCTTTCGAGCACCATGTTTCATATTTGTAGAACTAATTTCCTGCCATGCGAATGTTCGGCGGCAACAGGGTGCACTCTGTTGTCCATAGGTATTTTTCCCGTGTGTTCCGAAGAAAGTCAAGAAACCTACAAGGACAATTGCAGAGGAGATTAGTATTTTCCTGACAGCTATTGTGGTACCGTCAAAGAAAATATGTGGCACACAGGAAAAAACATTAGTTTCCAATAGTGCTGCTACAAAAGTACATCCTATTTGTACATGCACGATATACACTATGACCCCCTTTATATATGTTCCCCCTCCATCCCAAAACATAAGCATTTTTGTTTTGTCATGAATCAACCTATTCTCAATTTAACTAAGCTTATGGAGAATAGTATTAACATCAATCGCATTGAAAAATAAAACTTTAAAATAATATTTCATAATTAATCTAGTGATGCTCTTTTGATATCACTTATTATTGGTATTTTTTAAAACTTGGTCAAACTTAGGATATATAGTTTGTGCTCATTTAATATCGTAAATAGTTGTCCTTTTTGTAAATAAATCACTACCAAAGCAAAGGTTTTTCTTGACAGCTAAAATCGTCAGGAAAGGCCTGAAAACCATCAGGAATATCATAAGGAAATTAAATCAATTTAAAATAAATTTACTGTCCATTTAATCTGCCAATTCTAGATGCTCATACATCCACTCACAGCCCACATTACACAAGTTAACACAAAGTGATCCTAAAACTAGTAATTCATTACAAACTCACATATCCCATATCCAAATATATAGATCTGTACAGATTAGTAAGATAGGAATACAGAGCTCTTATACACTATTGGTTTAGAGCAGCATGCAAGTACTACACAACAAGTCCAGCTCCTAAATAGAGTGGATAGGAACATGTGGACTGCACAAAAGAAAAGTCCTTGCTTGGAGTTGATATCACTGAACAGCATGGAGCCCAATGACCTACAAGGAGTAGAGTTATAGATTATGCACTCTCCAAAAATGAGATTATCTTAACTAGTACAAGACAGCCAGATCAGATTTTAAAGCAACAAGCATTGGTTCAAATTCTTAGCAGTGTTTGGTGCAAATTAGAGACAAATAGGAACATACAACATGAGGGAGGGTATGTGCACTTGCAGTTCCAAGTTATCTACTACATAATGTATTTGAAATAATGGAAAATGGAAAGAAATTTAGAGGAATTGCATGTAGCAAGAGATAACTACTTCTGAAATGCACCAAGAGACATTGTGTCAATCAGACAAAACTTATGACTGGAATAAGAAAAACAATTGCACAAAAAAGTGGCATCTTCACCTTAGGCAGAGCAATCCAGTTTTTTTTTTTTTTGTTATGAACTTTTCCTTCAGTAGATGCTGGCTCCAATTTCTTGAACATCTACACATGGACAAAAATCATAAGTTTCTTACACTGTTTTGTGTACAGGCACCAAATTTCAGTAAAAAGAATGCAGTATTTAGTCAATGTACTAGACAAACAAGTTCACAAAATTGCATATACTGAGCGCCTGCTATACTAATAGCTCCACTCTCTACAGTCTATCACCAAGTTACTGTAAAAAGAAAATTGTTTTCAGTAAGAATGGTTTATATTGTTTCCCAGCTCATGGCAAAGAAGACTCTAGGAGCAGAACTGATCAGCATGGTGGCATGGATGTATGTCTTGTAAAATTTCACCAAGAACTAGATGCTATGTGTTCACAAAAAAAAGAACTAGATGCTATGAATTTCGTACTAACCACTTGTTCATCCAGACAATTTATTAAATTTGCAAAGATTGCAGCAACATGTACAGAACAAAATCGGACAAATGCATAGTAAGGTACTGCATCTACTCACTTGGTGTTGCACAAGCATTTGTTGCCTGCAGGTTTAAGCTTGTGGATGTTCTCGACTGGGAAAGATTCCCCTCTGATGTGCTCACGTCTATGCAGCACGTGTAGCAAGTTGTTGTGGTCCGATCTTCTCGTAGGATCTGCGAACTTGATAAATTGTCGTTGCGCGACCTGGTGAAGAGGCAATGCACCGCGAGGCTGTCCACACGACGAACTACCGAGACAATCACCCTTCCACGTACCGACGAACAGCCCACGCAATCACGCCGTATAGACGTGAAGGCACAAACTGGGTGAACCACAGTTCGGCGTTCTACAACTCCCTCAGGAATCGAAAGAACAAGCTTGCAAGCCTCTCAAGACTTATTTGGAACAAGAATTCCAAGAGTTGGTATTTCTGAAATTGCAAATCACGAGTTCTGTTCACGTCATCCATTATAGGGATATATAGCACTAGTGGAGTTTTCAGTTTGGTGGAAAAAATTGAGAACATGTAGTGGGAAGTTGCAGCACTACTTTTATTAATAACCAAGCCTAGTAGGGCGCCTAGCTGGTTGGTATTCTCTGCATGCATCTTTGGAGCGTGTGTGGACAAAGCAACCACAGTTGCATGCATTCCTAACACCCAAATTATTTGCTTGCACTTCAACGGTGATATTCATGGTAGCTGAATGGCCTTTTCCTCTCTCATGCACGCCCGGGTTCCATGCATATATTTGGCGGGCAGAATCCATCATCATCCCATGCTTGTTCGTGCACTCCATCATTCCTAAGAACATTGAAACAAGTACTCAAAAGCATAGGTTCATTCAATGTAATCGATTATTAAGCATAAGGTTAGCGTTCACCTGAGAATGAATTTCCTTCTCCAATTGTTTAGCTCTACTCCTTGTAATTGGACCAGCTATATCAAGTGTACCTTCATTTGGAGATGAGTGAATGCTAGGAATGTCTTCATTAGCCTCCCCTCTTGGGAAGGAGTCGCCCTCGACTCGAGCTCACCAGAAATGGAAGCAAGTCTTTGACATTGAATTTGGTACTCACATTGGAATATTCAGGTGGCAGCTCAAGTTTGTAAGCATTATCATTTATCTGTTGGAGAACCTTGGACGGACCATCACCCCTAGGGGATAACTTACTCTTACGCTGTTGGGGAAAGCGATCCTTGCGTAGATGCAACCATACAAGATCTCCTGGCTAAAATGTAACCTTCTTCTTACCTTTGTTTGCTTACCTTTGTTTGCTTGCTTTGCATATTGTGCTGATTTCTTCTCAATATTCTTTCTTGTCTTCACATGTAACCGCTTGATAAAGTCTGATCTTTTCGTAGCATCCAAGTTAACTTGTTCCTATAATGGTAAAGGCAAAAGATCCATGGAAGTATGCGGTTTAAACCCATAAACAATTTCAAATGGACAAGAGTTTATTGTAGAATGGACTGCCCTGTTATAAGCAAATTCAACATGTGGAAGGCAATCTTTCCAGAGCTTCAAATTCTTTTTCAACACAGCACGCAACATGGTTGATAAGGTACGGTTGACAACTTCTGTTTGCCCATCCGTTTGTGGATGACAAGTGGTTGAAAATAACAACTTTGTGCCAAGCTTAGCCCACAATATCTTCCAAAAGTAGCTGAGAAATTTTGTATCCCAGTCTGAAACAATAGTCTTTGGAACTCCATGTAAACGAACGATCTCCCTGAAAAACAAATCAGCAATGTGTGAAGCATTATCGCTCTTATGACATGGGATAAAATGTGCCATTTTAGAAAAGCGATCTACAACAACATAAATAGAATCCCTCCTCTGAGACCGAGGTAACCCCAGAACAAAATCCATAGATATATCTTCCCAAGGTACATGTGGAATAGGTAATGGAGTATATAAACCATGGGGATTGAGGCGGGACTTAGCTTTCAAGCAAACGATGTAGCACCCAACGTGCCGCTGGACATCACGTCGCATATGTGGCCAAAAGAAATGATCGAGAGAGCATGTCCAATGTCTTTTGACACCAAAATGACCAGCAGATCCCACTGCATGTGCTTCTCGCAAAAGAACTTGATGAATAGAACAATTTGGAATGCATATTTTGTTAGTCCGAAACAAGAAGCCATCATGCACACAATATTTATCCCAACCTTTTCATCAATGCAACGAGAGAAAGGTCGTTAAAAAAATCATCATCAAAAGACATAAAGTGTTTTAATGGATTCCAAACCAAGCACTTTTGTATCTAGTTGTGTAATCAATGCACATCTTCTAGACAAGGCATCGGCAACAATGTTATCTTTACCACGCTTATGTTTGACAACATAGGGAAACGTTTCAATGAACTCAATCCATTTAGCATGTCGACGGTTCAGCTTGCCTTGGCTTTTAAGATATTTCAATGCTTCATGATCGAATAAATTACAAATTCTTTAGGTAACAAGTAATGGTGCCAAACTTCCAAAACGCGAACTAAGGCATAAAGCTCTTTGTCATAAACCGAGTAATTCAGATGTGGACCATTTAGCTTTTTTCGGAAAAGTAGGCAACATGTTTACCTTCTTGCAAAGCAATACACCTCCTATGCCAATACCACTTGCATCACATTCGATCTCAAATGTCTTACCAAAATCGGGAAGTTGTAGCATGCGGTGCTTCACAAAGTGTGTGTTTTCGATTAATGTGTGAAATGCTTGGTCTTCGTCATGGCCCCACGTGAATGGAACATCCTTCTTTGTGAGATTGTTAAGGGGTGCAGCGAGGGTGCTGAAATTTTTGACAAAACGCCTATAGAAACTTGCAAGACCATGAAAGCTTCGAACTTGGCTCACATTTACCGGTGTAGGCCAATCCTGTATTGCTTTAACCTTCTCTTCATCAACCTGAATACCATCTGCGGAAACAACAAAGCCAAGGAAAACAACACGGTCTATGCAAAAGGTGCACTTAGCAATGTTGCCATACAATTTATCTTCCCTCAAAACAGCAAGTACTTGACGGATATGATCAAGATGTTCATCAAATGATTTGCTATAGATCAGAATATCATCAAAATAAACAACTACAAACTTGCCAATGAAAGCTCGTAAAACATGGTTCATTAAGCGCATAAAAGTTGAAGGAGCATTTGTCAAGCCAAATGGCATCACAAGCCATTCATAGAGACCAATTTTAGTTTTAAACGTTGTTTTCCATTCATCACCAAGTTTCATGCGGATTTGATGATAGCCACTACGCAAATCAATCTTGGTGAAAATGATGGAACCACTCAATTCATCTAACATGTCATCAAGTCGTGAAATGGGATGGCGATATCGAACAGTTATAGCATTGATAGCACGACAATCAACACACATGCGCCAAGAGCCATCTTTCTTTGGAACTAAAAGAACAGGAACAACACATAGTGATAAGGATTCACGAACATACCCTTTGTCCAAAAGCTCTTTTACCTGTCGCTGAATTTCCTTTGTCTCTGTGGGATTGGTGCGGTAGGTTGGACGATTTGGAAGAGAAGCACTGGTACCAAATCAATTTGATGCTCAATTCCACGGAGTGGAGGAAGTCCAGTGGTATCTCATCGAGAAAAACATCTTCAAGTCCTGTAAGAGATCAAGAACAACACTAGGCGATGATGAAGGTAAATTGTTAGTTGAAAGTAGGACCTCCTTATGCAAGAGCACAAAGAATGGGGCTGTGGTGTTTCTCACTTCTCTCATATCACTCTTGCTCACAAAGAGACACTCGATTGTGGCGTGAGTGTTTAGGATTGGCATGAGTCTTTATGTGGTTTGGATGGGTTAGAACTCTCTCCCTTACTTGTGTTGGGGATCTCACTCAATTTTCTTTTGTCGATTCTCTCTCTTTTTTTGAGCCATATCTGAAGCATGTATCTCCTCTGGAGATAATGGAATAAGAACCACCTTCTTGTCATTGTGAATGAAAGTGTGTTTGTTAGACCGTCCAAAATGCACCGAGTCCACATCAAATTGCAGCCGACCAAGCGACAAATGGCATGCTTGCATGGGGACAATATCACAATCCACCTCTCCATGATAATCACCAATGGAAAATGACAAACGAATCATGATTGAAACCTTAATGTCCCGAGAATTATTGAACCATTGCATATGGTATGGATGTGGATGGCGGCGTGGTACGCAAGCCAAGCTTCTCAACAAGCAAAGCACTAACAATATTATTGCAGCTCCCACCATCTATGATGAAACGGCACACTTGTCCTTTCACTTTACATCCGGATTGAAACAAATTATGGCGTTGTCCTTGTTCAAAGAACAACAAATTGAGTGGAAAGAACTCGCCTCACCACCAAAGAAGGAGATGGTGTGTTCATTATAGAACACGTCAAATCGGGAAAATCAAGCAAGCAACTCATCAAAATCATCACTAGTAATCTCGTCGAAAGATGGAGAAACAACATCGTGTAATAGGTCATTGTGAGCAAAAGTTGGAATAGGTTGAATGGCTAAACAATTTAGACCTAGCTCAAATGTACCATCCTCTCTTTGAATACTCACAAGTGTCAAGATTAAGATCTGCAAATACATTGTTAAACTCATCCTCCTCTTCACTTTGGGAATCATAAGAACCATCAAGCAAGGGCAATAATAGTACGACGATTGGGACATTCAACTTGCTTATGCCCATGACCACCACACTTAAAACACTCAATCTTGCTTGTTTTGCGTTGGGTGGTTGCGAGAGAAGAAGTGGGCTGACTTGAACTCACGACTTTACCTTTCACATCCAATTGTTTGGAAGAAGTTGGAAGATATCTATTTGCTCCACGAGATGAGGATTTGGGCGTTGCAGCTCCTTGTTGTTGGAATTGAGGCGTGACATCCCCTTTTGTTGGGAATGACGCCATGAAGCATTGTATTTGTAAGACGTAGCAATTTGCCTTTCGGCCCTCTTTGCAAAATGAACCAACTCGGTGAGACATGTGTAGGTTGTCATATCCACTTTATCAAACAATGGGTTTATTGAGGCCAACTAGAAACCGAGCCATTGTGGATTCCTCATCTTCGATTATCCCATACGAAGTACACACATTTCAATTCTTGAAAATATTCATCAAGCAGAAGACGAGTACCTTGCACAAGACGTTTTAGCTTCAAATGTAGATCACGAGAGTAATATGCTGGAATAAAACGACGCGTCGCATTTCTCTCTTCATGTCTTCCCAAGTTATCTGAACATGCCCAACTCTTTGATATTGAGACGGACTGATTCCACCAAGTTATGGCATAGCCTTTAAACTCAATGGCTGCAAACTTTGCCTTCTTTTTAGCAGAGTATTCATTCAAATCAAATATTTGTTTCACCTTGGTCTCCCATTCAAAATAAGCATCAGCATTCTCACATCTGCTTTGAAAGGGGAATAGACACTTTCACGCTTTTTTTAAACCATCATCATTACGACGACGATGGCGGTCACGATAACCATGATGGCCACCACCATGTCGATGATCATCCATGTCGAACAACATATCATCATCACCATCATAATCTCTACCTCCAACTAGAACGCGGGAAGCACGACCAAAACCATGGCCAAACCCACCACGTCCATGTCCATGACCAGCGGCACGACGTGGTGCCTCGTTATCCTCATTGTCATCATCCTCATTTGGTGATGGTTCTCTATGAGGCATGTTCAATTGGAGAGTTTGTAGTTGTTGCATCAAATCATTCATTTGTGTACGCACTCACGGAATTCCTCCATCAAACAATGCACCATCTCCACGTCCTACCATATTAGTAGAGGGAAAAGGACAATATATATGTGGAATATATGTGGAATCACTCCCTCACCACTTCTTTGAACAAGTTCTTTCTCTTTCTGGAAAGGGCAAGAACCGGGGCTGCAATCAGTAGTGGAAGATTGAAAAGACTACGGTGCAACAACTCACGGTGCTTTTAAGTGGAGCTTGGTGGGGTAATATGTAAATGGAATCTTATTTGAAATGTAGTAATGCAAAACCGAATAATAATCCAAGAACTCAAGTCTAAGTTCTTTGAATATAAAGGAAAAGATGCTCAAAGAAAGGAACAAGATGTAGGAAGTGGATAGATGAACACCAATTGCACCAACCGAAACTTGTTGTTGCCCAAACCCCTTTGTGGTGTCTTTGAACACAATTCTCTTTTATTTCTTTTCTTTCCTTTTTTACGAACAAGAACTCGTTGTTTTCGGTCCTTCTTTTGACCCATATACATCTTTTCTTTTAACCTTTGTGAGAAACGCAGCACAACTTTGAACTAAAGGGGCACATAAGGATCAACTAAGATAGACAGTATGACACAAAACAAGAAACTCGTGTGGGAAATTTGTGGCGGGTAGAAAACAAGGGTGGAGCGGGTGGGTTTTTTAGTTATATATATGCGACAAGCAATGACGATTAGAACAAGGGTGGGATGGGTGGGTACATGCAAAGAAGCGATTTGATGATTAGAACAATGATAACAACTAAAATGATGTGGAAAAGAAAAATTCAGCACCTAGACAAATCTTAAATGATTAAAACTCGATAAAGCAAACTACAAAATCGAGAGTATACGTATGAATTTGGGCTGTAGGTTTTTTTTTTTTTGGCTATTAGTGGACAATAGGTATATAAACTCTATCCTACCAAAAACAAGAACAATCCTAACGAGTAAAGCGGAGGCTCGGTACAGATGATGTGCTCACGTCTATGCAAAGACGTGTAGCAAGTTGTTGTGGCCCGATCTTCTCGTAGGATCTGCGAACTTGATAAATTGTCGTTATGCGACCGGTGAAGAGGCAATGCACCGCGAGGGCTGTCCACGCTGACGAACTAGCGAGACAATCACCCTTCCACGCATCGACAAACACCCCCACGCAATCACGCAATATAGACGTGAAGGCACAAACTAGGTGAACCGCATGATTCGGCGTTCTACAACTCCCTCAGGAATCGAAAGAACAAGTTTGCAAGCCTCTCAAGACTCACGCACTGGAACAAGAATTCCAAGAGTTGGTATTTCGAAATTGCAATCACGAGTTCCTATTCACGTCATCCATTACGGGGATATATAGCACTAGTGGAGTTTCGGTTTGGTGAAAAATAATTGAGAACATGTAGTGGGAAGTTGCGGCACTACTTTTATTAATAACCAAGCCTAGTAGGGCGCCTAGTTTGGTTGGTATTCTCTACATGCATCTTTGGGCGTGTGTGGACAACAACCCAGATCTTTGGTTGCATGCATTCCTAACTCCCAAATTATTTGCTTACACTTCAGCGGTGATATTCATGGTAGTGAATGGCCTTTTCCTCTCTCATGCACGTCCGTGTTCCATGCATATATTTGTGGGCAGAATCCATCATCATCCCATGCTTGTTCGTGCACTCCATCATTCCTAAGAACATTGAAACAAGTACTCAAAAGCATAGGTTCATTCAATGTAATCTGATTATTAAGCATAAGGTTAGCGTTCACCTGAGAATGAATTTCCTTCACCAATTGTTTAGCTCTACTCCTTGTAATTAGACCAGCTATATCAAGTGTACCTTCATTTGGAGATGAGTGAATGCTAGGAATGTCTTCATTACCCTCCCACTTGTAGAATTCCAGCTTCTTGTTCAGAATCTTCTGTGGAACCTAAGATACCACGAGTACATAAAACTCTGTTAAATGTGCAGGTAGTTTAGATTTCTAAACTGACGAGATTAGCAAGAAAATGCACATTGATTGACATTCCAATGGGATATTAGAATCTTAGCCCTGTTTCTACTTATCCACACTAAACCACAACCTGATGAGAAGTAATCTGTAACCCAATCAACTCAAATGCCCGTTTCTAAGATAAAGATATGTTTGTACATAATTATAGCAGGTCACTCCTTTTTTTCCTTGTTTAAATTGATCAGATATAACTTAATTTTAAACCTACTCGCTTGGTGTTTCACAAGCATTTATTGCCTGCAGGATGGCTTCACTATTATTAATCTTATACCTCTAGCTGAAATTGCACACACTGTTTAGACATATACAGCAGGTTAACAAGTATCCTGGTCACACTAAAGGAATAACTAAGTATTGTACTGAAAAAATACCTTATCTGAATTTTTTTAGACCAAATACCTCATCTAATTTTTTTAGACGAAATACCTTATCTGAATGAACTTAGATAATACATATATAACCAGCCCCAAACCTATCGCTCGAGAAACACATGCTTCAACAGTTATGAAAATCCATCTTTGCACTAGAGCATTGGAGAAAACAGGTTACGTGTGTGCGCATCAGACAAACCTGAGGTGTCCTGGGCTGCTGTCCTAGAACTCAGCGACCACACATGCTGCGCCATTGTCACCGTGGAAGCCCACAGGCGTCCGTCTTCACGAGGAAGTGTCCCTTGTGTGCACATGGTGCCGCAACCATGACCGTGGTCCCTTGATTGAAGAAACATATGCTTCAACAGCTACGTATATCCATCTTTGCACTAGAGCATTTGAACACACTTATCACAATGTATTTGAAGAAACATGATAAAATTCTATACCAGTCTAAATATGACTCCTACACATGATCATGCAATGACAGGAATAAGAAAAACAATTGCACAAAAAGTGGCATCTTCACCTTAGATAGAGCAATCCAGTTTTCTTTTTTCTGTTCTGAACTTTTCCTTCAGTAGATGCTGGCTCCAATTTTTCAAACAACTACACGATGTACAAAAATGATTAAGTTTCTTACACTGTTTTATGTACAGACACCAAATTTTAGTAAAAAGAATGCAATATTTAGGAATCGCATTGCTCACACACATTGATCAGAGATTCATATTCACATAAATTTCCTAACTTGTCCTGCTCAGATACATTGACTAGAGAACATTGTATTGCCTAGCAAAACTGGAAAAATCAGAGACCCTTCCTGATTTTACTTGTAAGTTGTGTGTGGTACCAAGACTTTCAGGTAGGAACACAAAGTTGTTCTTTCATGGCACAATACTCCTACACATCAATCAACCATCTGTTCTTTCATGGAACAAGAAAGTTGTGGTCGTTCATGGCAAAAATATATTGCTACTAAATTCAACAACAAATCAATATGTGTATAAAGTTTTGACTTGCATATGCCAATGCTCCAACAATTCAACAAAAAAGGTTCACTGCATCTAATAAATATCTAGCAGATCCGAGAGAGACAACAGCAGTGCTCACCTTTGAATGGGACCAGCAGCATTAACGCCATGCAGACCTGGAGACGACACGCCGAGGCCTGGTCGGAGGGCTTAGCAGCACTAA
The DNA here is from genome assembly GCA_904845875.1 of Miscanthus lutarioriparius. Lineage (NCBI taxonomy): Eukaryota > Viridiplantae > Streptophyta > Magnoliopsida > Poales > Poaceae > Miscanthus > Miscanthus lutarioriparius. Next base: position 43,731,337 of record CAJGYO010000019.1, read on the forward strand.
CACCGTGTGGCCTGGACGGACGAGCTCGGCCCCGGCGTGGACCATAGATGCGGGGGCGATGGTGGGATGCGACGGGACAAAGCAGTAGTGGCGCTGGGTTGGTCCGGCAGCGAACCACTTCCTCCCCCTCCGCTTGTGCCTCGTCTACTGGATGCGCGGCGGCGACGTTCACAGATGTGGATCTGGGCGCCCCTGCTGGTGGAGATGCGATGCGACTTCTTCTGCTGGTGGAGGCGCCTTCGCGTGGGGCTAGGGCGGAGCGCCGCTGGGGTCCATAGCGCAGGTGGGAGGAGGTGACCTTGGCGGCGGCGGCAGCAGCGCGGGTGGGGAGGCGTCCGTGACTCCGTGAGGGCGATACGTGCGATAGAATGGGGCCGGCGGCGGATGGGGAGTGGAGAGATTAGGGTTTGGACGATGGGAATATTTGTCTTCCGGTATGGGACCCACATCTACAGTAGCACGGGACATAAACGCGCTCCCCCGATTTTTCCATCGCGAAAGCGCGCGGACGTAGCCTTTCGGTGAATAAGAGGCTCCTGTCGGTTGTACACCGACAGGAAAAAGTGTTTCCCGTCGGTTTCCTCTAACCGTCAGGAAATACTGGCCAGATCCTGTCGGTTTTTTAATTCTTGACGATTTTTTGTCGGCCGACAGGAAAAATACAGGTCTTTCCCATCGTTTCTTCCACCGACCGGAACTATTCCATATTCCTACCGGTTCTTAGAGAACCGTCAGGGATAATTGGAACCAACAGGAATAATCTTGAGTCTAGTAGTGAATTAAATCAAACTTAGAAGTTGGGATAGTTTGAATTAGTAAAAAAAAAACTGAAATACTCATATTTTGTGATAGATGGAGCATATCCTCTTTTCTTTGTTGGTATACATATACATGGAGGGGAGGGGACGTCCTGTTGCTACCTCATGTGACCATTGAAAACTCCCACAGTTTTGTCGACAAAACATTGCGACTGCCACACACAAGTGGCATTCATCGTCAAATTTTCAGCCTGTTTCGTTTGGCTGTGGCTTGTCGTAAACGATCGTAAATTTTCAGCCATAACAGTGTTTTTCTCTCACATAAACCAGCCACCAGTACTTCTTCACGAACCAGCAACGATACGAACCAGCTAAGCGAACCGGCTGTTTTTCTCTGCGACATACGGGGAAAATCAAAGAACAGGTTACTGCCTGACTGCCACGATGCTCCAGCGCGGATACAGTTGTTACGGCAGTAAATTAATGGCAGTGTGAAGTGTGCCCCCTAGTAGCTAGAACAAATGCAGAGTGCACCCTCCATCCCAATGCAAAGGATGAATGTTGTCAACATACATGCACATTGACGGATACTTCCACATGTTTATTAGTTGCAGAGTATAACCTTGTTCTCTTGTTCTCTTGTCACCTGCAATCACAAAGCTCGTACGTGTGCCAAAAAAGATCGAGTCTTTGAGAACGGCTTCAGCACTACAATTGGGCACACAAAACAACAAATGCAGTTTGAATTAGCCGAATATATCTTTTTCTTTCATATGTATGTATACGATAGCTTTTATGGCTGTTTTGCTAGGATTACATACATACTTACGCACTATAAGCAAATCCTACCTAGCCTGCCTGGCTAGATTACCCTAGAGAACCTCTTAGGGTCACACACGCATGTCCATTGCCCATTGGTTTTGTACATAGATAGATCGAGTTAGCTTGGAATATTCCAAACCTAGAGAAACAACAAAGGAAGCAGAAATGAAGAAAAGGAGGTTAATTCATGTGAATACGTACACTACAGGATGTTCCGTAAGAGGCCGCTTTTGGCGGGGATCTTATGCTTGGGCGTTGTGGACGTGCAACATGTCGCCATCACCCCAATCTTGCGTGACTGGCTTCCATTCAGAGAGCTTTCTTTCCATGCGAGTAGCAGACAGGTACGCATGCATGTGAACAGAAGCACCATTGCAAACTCTGCCCCATGTTTTGGAGATGGACGCAACTGCAGCTGCTACTCTGCTAGTTAATTTCAGTAACAAAATGATGATGATAAGGAGATGCTTGTGTGAAGATTGGTTGAACGAGATGCCTCTCCCTGGCACTCGGCTTCGTGTTAAATAGCACGGGAACAGACCCCGGTGGTGGCTTGTACAGGGGTTTAGGTTTACAACAGAATACACAAGAGATAGCTATCCTATACATCTTGAGCTACAATAGGAACTACCCAAGGCGCACACCAAGGTACACCAAACCTAGACATACACGGTGGAGAGGATGACATCGTTTAACACCCCCCCCAATCTCAGCCACGTATGAGGTTGAGATTGTTCCTGAACTATCGTAGGAAGAGCGCTTCTGTGCAACTCTCTCTCTCTCTCTCTCGACAAAATGAAAATCAATTTCTATGTGTTTTGTTCTAGTGTGGAACACATGATTTGCATTGAGATATTTGGCATCTAAATTATCACACCATAGCCGAGCCATGGGAGGATGAGGAATTCCAAGTTCCGTCAATAGCTTTTGCACCCATATCATCTCAGCTGTTGCATTTGCAAGCAATTTATACTCAGCCTCTGTGCTTGACCGTGATACTGTTGTTTGTTTCCTAGCACTCCATGAGACTAGATTGTCACCGAGGAACACAGCAAACCCACCGGTTGACCGTCGATCATCAACACAGCCTACCCAATCCGCATATGAGAATGCACTGACAATCATAGATTTCGAGATCCCAATCTTGAGACCAAGATTCAATGTACCACGTATATACCTGAGAATTCTTTTCAGCACTCCAATGAACAGTAGTAGACACATGTAGGAATTGGTAGACCTTGTTGATGGCAAAGGAGATATCAGGTCTGGTGAGCGTCAAATATTGTAGCACACCTACTAGACTTCTGTACTTAGTAGAGTCAACCGGTCCTAGGGTATCTCCTTCCACAGCACTGAGTTTTTCCGTACTTGACAAAGGTGTATCAATGGCCTTGCATTTATCCATCCCACACCGAGCTAGAATGTCTGTAGCATATCTCTCTTGACGGAGAATTAGACCACCTTGGATCTTCTTAACTTCTATTCCCAGAAAATAGTGAAGATCACCTAGATCCTTCAAGGCAAACTCTTTTTTGTAAATCACTGAGTAATGCCGCTGTTGCTTCCGGAGAGGAACTTGCCACAATTATATCATCTACATAGACTAAGATGAACAGGCTGTATATCTACCTTTATTGTAGTAGAACAGGGACGTGTCAGCCTTTGATGGTATAAATCCCAAGGCTTGCAACTTAGCACAAAGCCGAGCATACCATGCTCTTGGAGCCTATTTCAACCCATAAATCGCCTTGTCAAGCTTGCACACATAATGAGGATGTGACTTGTCCACATAGCCCGGAGGTTGATGCATATAAACTTCTTCATTCAAAATTCCATGAAGGAAGGCATTTTGGACATCTAAATGTCTAAGTGACCATCCCCTTGAGACGGCAATAGATAGAACCAGCCGAATGGTAGCAGCTTTCACCACTGGACTGAATGTATCCTCATAATCAATGCCATAACGCTGCTTGTACCCCTTGGCTACCAACCAGGCATTATAGCGATCAACAGTCCCATCTGTTCTTCTCTTGACCTTGTACACCCATTTGCATCCAATTATGTTCTTTCCTTTCAGTGCAGGAACAAGGTGCCAGGTGTTGTTTTTAAGCAATGCTTGATGCTCCGCATCCATCGGTGAAACCCATCTGGAATCCCCAAGAGCTCCATCAACACTAGTTGGCTCCTCATATGACGCTGCAACAACCATGCACCACCTCACTGTACCATCAGTATATTGTTTGGGTTTGGAAATACCTTGCTGCAAACATGTTGTAGGTCGATGAACTTGGGAGGAGTTCGGAGGCACAAGCAGAGGTGCCAGATGAACCTTCCGCACCAGATCCTGGAGTGGCCATACCTGATCCAATCGACATATCCACCTCGGAAGCTGTAGGCGGCAGCTGTCCCCCCTCGACCGGATCCGTGTGCAGCCACACGCCCCGCCGCAGACGGGGTGGAGGATGAAGTTGGCACAGACGATCCGACTCGGGAGATCTCCTGCGCGCCCACGCCAGACAACGACAACTGCCGCGCGGAATTCGATGACGATTGCGAATCAGATCCGCCAGCGCTGTCAAGCAGAGCAACACGGGATCCGCGTTGTCTCCACCAGTGCGACACATGCAATATGGAGCATTAGAGCTTGATTTTTCACCAGACTGTGCACCTCCTGAAGCCAATTTTTTTTTGCAGGCAACACAGCTACACTGGAAACAATATCAGTACTCACAGGAGAATTCAAATGCCGATCATGTACTAATGCATCCCCAAATTGAGTAGATGGATTGAGAAGAACTTCAGGTAGGAGTTGAATCTCAGCGCATAACCGAGCACCGGCATTTTGGTGGAGTGAGGCAAAACAAAAGACATATTCATCAAATACTACATCCCTGGAGATGTAAATTCTCCCCTCTGTTGGATCCAAGCATTTGAACCCTTTATGTGAGTTGCTATAACCAAGAAATACACATTGTTTGGAGCGGAATTGAAGTTTTCGTGAGTTGTAAGGACGGAGATTAGGCCAAACCGCACACCCAAATTGTGCAAAGAAAAGTATAATCAGGTTCATGACCCTGAAGGCGACTAAGGGGGGTTTCTTGATTAATGACCTTAGATGGTAGGCGAATAATCAGGAAAACGGCAGTGAGGAACGCTTCATCCCAAAATTTTAGTGGCATAGATGCATGAGCAAGAAGTGTGAGCCCCATTTCGACTATGTGTCGATGTTTACACATAGCAGATCCATTCTGTTGGTGAGCGTGAGGATAAGAAATGTGATGGGAAATGCCTATCGTTTGAAGAAAGAATTCAAGGCTTGATATTAGCCCCCCAATCGGTTTGCATGGTACAAATTCCTATTGAATTGTCGTTCAACTAGATTCTGAAAGTCACGAAAACATTGGAAGACTTCAGATTTGTAATGCAACAAATAAATCTAGGTGAACTTAGAATAATCATCGATGAAACTGACATAATAATTAAACTGACCAACAGAGGTCGATGCAGGTCCCCAAACATCTGAAAACACAAGATCCAAAGGACTAGTTGACACACTAGTTGACTTTGGATAGGGCAGCTGGTGACTTTTGCCCTGCTGACATGCATCACAAACGTGTTTATTGTTCACATCATTAACAAAGGAAAGTTTGTGGTGGCTAAGAACTTGCTGAACTATGGAAGTAGGCGCATGCCCTAGCCTATGATGCCACACTATGGCAGAACCTCCTAAATTATAGGGCCCACATGCATCTGTCACTGTCCGACGACCTCTGACACTATGCATATGTTCCTGGTAACTTAAGAAGACTGTCGGGTGTCCTCGAGGAACCCTGAATCATCCACGATTTCCGAGCAGGATCCCATTACAGAGTCATTGCAGTATTACAACAGTTTATTCAAATAGATACATCAGAGTAATATAGTGGAAGACTTACAGTAACATAGTTTACAAACCATTTGTTTCAAACCATACAACTAAGTTCGGAAAATAATACAAACCAAAGTAGTGGAGTGGCATTATAACATATTACAGAGCACACAAATAAGATTGCCCTGCCCAAGGGCCACGCATTTACATATCGTCATCGCACTAAACAACAGTCATGCAGCACGATCCAAAATAGATCTGCTCATGAACCTCACCTGCAACAAGGGCCAACGAACCCTGAGTACAAAAGTACTCAACAAGACTTAACCGAACATAAAAACTGAGAGAACTTAAACATGTAGGCTCAGGGATTCAAAGTATGGCTTTAGCAATAATCAAAGTTCTTTTGCGTAAAAACTTTTTAATAAATTTCTTTACATCAACATTTAAAACTTCATAAGATCATATACAAAGCTGACACGACCCGTATTGAGATCATGAAACTTCGTATCCAACACTTTCTCAAACCAGCCTCAAGTTTTAGTTATTAATGCTACGATGATGAACAGTGAGTTGAGTCTCCATAACCGAGGAGCAACGACGATTCGAACCGATTAAACCCAGTTGGGAATTCCAGACCACACGACATATGCAGGTCCCTGACCTACATATATCAACCTACCCTTGGATCCTCTAAACAAGAACGGGTCCGCGCCACCCGAGAATAGAGTACTCTACCAATCCAGCCCATTGCCACGTGGGTACACGCTATTCCCGCCATCTCTCCACTCCCAGTGCGCGAGTATCCATTCTCGTAATAGAATAGCAAAGTTAAGGCTTACTGGAGTATGTGGTTAGTACTATAAAGTCTCATCTCATGTAATTCAACAACAGTACGGGTCTTAATCGACACAGGCGGAAAGAACCCGCTCACAAGACCTCCATGTCTTGCGGCTCACATACACCGAGTCCACCCAGTCTAGATTTATTACTCCACATTCCCATATCACATGATAACATAAGTAACCAAAGTTCCATTTAAAACTTGTAGGTAATAGGTAATCACCCGACTTTCATCGTTCTAAGCATAGCTAAGCAAAACTAGGCATATACGAATTAAAACTGGTAACAAGGTAGATATGGAAAAACAAGGTTAATAATGCACCAATTAGGTTTTCACTTAACTCCTAATCACTTAATGCAGTAAAGAAAAGCAAAAGCGAAATCAATTTGTAAAACACAAGGTAGGTTTAAATGCATCCGGGGCTTGCCTTCGTTGACGGAAAAGTCCGGTTCAGGAGTCGTATCACAAATATCCAACCCGACCTCAACAAACGGATTAACCTCTTCAACCACTGGATTAACTACTATGTGCTCACCTTCGTTCACTACACGTAGTAACAATGCCATGTTTAACATGATGCGAGATACAAAATATGATGCTCGACGATGGATGCAAAAGTTAACAACTTGAATACAACTTTCCTTCGCGGTACAGTTACAAGTCAAACTAACTAAACCTATTTCGTAATACACACATCAATTGCCAAAGATCATTACCCACGAATGACCAAAGGACATCACTCAATAAAAAATTCAATCAAAACCGAAATCATTAAAGGTTACTATTTGCTTTTATGAATTAATTATTTAATTCAAAATTTTGAAATAAATCAACTTGTTCCAATTGAACTAAATTTTTTTGTAAATGTTCATCACATGATAACTAAGTGGAAAAACAATTTTCATAATTTTTGGATAAATAAATAAGCCTAGAAAAATCATGGAAATTTATTAATTAATTAATTGAGCAATTTTTATCACATCCAAAAAGTACTGAAAAACAACATTTCATATTTTTTCTACATAACACACACCATAGAGAGGCCACACAAAAATTTTCATAATTTTTGGAGCTCTAAACAAATCTACACAAAAATAACAAAAACAAACACTATTCATTCATTTCTGAAAAAGGAACAAATCATTTTCAAGCTACACAGTCGCTGACAGGTTGACCCCACATGTCATCCTCAACCTCCCGCGTTGACTACGGCGACGATGTCGCTGACCGGTGAAAACTCACCGACGGTGAGACCAACGACGACGGCCAAAGTACCAAAACACTCCCCACAGCACCCCGCATCGATTGAAGGCACTAGCTAGACTAATTACGGCGAGTTACGAGCTTGGCGTCGGCCATGGCAGACGCGGCGGCTCGGTGACGCTATGCCGGCGATAGGAGATCGGTAGAGTGTAAACAAAAGACACGGGAAGGTTCAGCAGCTCACCACGAACACGTTGGAGCAAAGAGCGAGACCGGAGAAGCAACGGTGACGCGGGTCAACGTTCACAGCGGCCACGGCGGAGCAAACTTCGGCGATGGCGGTGCTCAGGCAACTGTGGTGGACAAAATGGTCAACTAACCGGGCACAAAGCATTATGAGAACAAGGCGGAGCTGGAGGTGCACTGAGCAAGGACAAGGACGCACAGGAGAGCGCTGGCCACGACGACTCGCTTGCGACGGTGAGGTTGCCGGCCGCGAGGAAGAAAGGCGGCTAGCGGCGATTCCTAGCGAAATCAAGTGACCATAGCTGGTTGGCTAGGCGCGCAAGGAGTAGGCGAAGCTATTGAGCACTTTGCTGTGATGGAACAGGCGCTGGTTCGACGGCGAGGACTCGACAGAGATGATCGGCGACGTCGGAAAAAAAACAGAGCAAGGAAGCGGGTACAAACGGCAGCAACGCAGGCCTTATATCACGGCTCAGAAGCAAGGAGAAGCCATGCCACGGCCTTCACCGCTCCAGCACAACGCCGAAGACGGCCACGACCGCGCCTGGAAGCAAGCAGAAGGTCGCCGACGGTGTAGCTTAAGCGGCGAGCACTGTTCAACATAATTACAGAATTGCCATTCGTTTTAAAATCCAAATCACTCCCAAATTTATGTAACAACTCAAAAATCTCCAAAAATAAAAGGTGTTCAAAATGCAAAGTTCTACAACTTTGCTTTTATAACCATACCCAAATTCGGTCTACATTTTGAAATGCAAATTTGAATTCAAAAGGGGACACTTTAAGTATATTTCGCCTTTTCAAATTACTTCAAATTTTTCTAAACAACTTTGAAAACTCCAAAAACAAACTTTGTACAACTCAACAACATCTACATTTTTGCTTTAAGGATCAACCCCAAAATATGCTCAGATTTTGAAATGGGTTTTTCGGGTCAAAACTAATCGCTGGAAACCAGGGTTTTCGAAACTTCAAATCCAAACCAAACTTTGAACTCAATTCAAACCATACAAGGCAACACTCATAACATAAATGTAAACTTGTTTTAGTGAATGCATATCAAAGTTTGCAATATGAGCAAATGCCTTACAATGCATATGATGACATGGCAATTTTAGTATTTAAACACCCGAGGTGTTACAATCCTTCCCCCTAAAAGAAATCTCATCCCGAGATTCAAAGTCATAGGATAAGTAATGGAAAAGAAAATGTGTCAATCCAAAAATATCCAAAACCTGTCTATAAAACAGCTAATGTTCTTTTACAAACATGGTTCGTAACAACAAAGCAAAACTAACATTCTTCTATAATGCCGCAAGGAACTCTGGAAACTTTTCTAACAGGTAATCTTTAGATTCCCAAGTAGCTTCTTCTTCTGAATGTAGATTCCATTGTATCTTGTAGAACTTGATTGTCCTCCTTCGAGTAACACGATCTTTCTGATCCAAAACTCGGATAGGATATTCGGAATAAGTCAAATCTGGTTCAAGTTCCACTCCTTCAACCTCAACATTCTGCTCAGGCACTCGAAGACACTTCTTCAATTGAGAAACATGGAACACATCATGTACCGCTGCGAGATGTTCTGGTAATTTCAAACGATATGCCACTTTTCTATACCTCTCTAAAATTTGAAATGGTCTAATATATCGAGGTGCCAACTTGCCTTTAACACCAAAACGGGTAACTCCCTTCATTGGTGATACTTTCAGATATACAAAATCCCCCTTGTTAAACGTCAATGGTCTATGTCGTTTATCCGCATAACTCTTTTGTTGGGACTGAGCTATCTTCAAATTACTTTGTATTTGCCTAACCTTGTTTTCTGTTTCTTCCACAAGGTCAACTCCAAAGAACCTTCTTTCTCCAGGTTCAGACCAACTCAGAGATGTTCTGCATCTACGACCATAGAGTGCTTCAAATGGAGCCATTCTAATGCTTTCCTAATAACTATTGTTGTATGAGAACTCGGCCAAAGGTAAGCATTCGTCCCACTTATTGGAATAGTTAAGGACACAACACCTTAACATATCTTCAAGTACTTGATTGAATCTTTCAGTTTCTCCATCAGTCTGTGGATGATAAGCTGTACTATATAGGAGCTTGGTACCCAATGAAGAATGCAATTGTTTCCAAAAACTAGAGACAAATTGTGTACCCCTATCTAACACAATGGTCTTTGGTACTCCATGGAGACTCATGATTCTTGCTAAATACATCTTGGCATATTGGATCATAGGATATATAGTCTTGACAGGAAGAAAATGTGCCGACTTAGTGAGTCGATCTACAATAACCCATATTGAGTCAAATCCCTTTGATGTCTTGGGTAGACCAACAATAAAGTCCATACTAATATCCTCCCACTTCCAAGTTGGAATAGGTAATGGCTGTAATTCACCAGCAGACCTCAAATGTATAGCTTTCACCTTTTGACAAGTATCACACTTTACTATATACCTAGCAATCTCTATCTTCATCTTAGTCCACCAAAACTTTTGTTTCAAGTCATGGTACATCTTGTTACTCCCTGGATGGATAGATAACCTAGTAGCATGTGCTTCTTCAAGAATTGACTGCCGCAACTTAGGAACTTTTGGTACCACTAGGCGATCCTTAAACCATAACACACCTTCATCATCTATGGTGAAACATTCTGCTTTTCCATTCCTGACTCTTTCCTTGATATGGGCTACACCCTTGTTTTCTTTCTGAGCAGCAATAACTTGATCTCGAATATTGGCTTCAACAATTATGTTGGTCAAACTACCTTGTTGAATTACCTCTACATTCAACTTCTCTATCTCTTGAAATAAAGTCAGACCCATTGTTCTTACTGTCAGGCAATTGCAATAACTTTTACGACTGAGGGCATCTGCAACCACATTTGCTTTACCAGGGTGATAATGTACTTCCAAGTCATAATCTTTAATCAATTCTAACCATCTTCTTTGTCGCATGTTCAATTCTGACTGAGTAAAGATATACTTTAAACTCTTGTGGTCTGTATAAATATGGCACGTATTACCAAGCAGGTAATGCCGCCAAATCTTTAGAGCATGGACAACAGCTGCTAATTCCAGATCATGAGTCGGATAGTGTTCTTCATGTTGCTTAAGTTGCCTAGATGCATAGGCAATGACTCGGCCTTCTTGCATCAACACACATCCAATACCAATACCTGAAGCATCACAATAAACATCAAATGGCTTCTCAATATCAGGTTGGGCTAATACTGGTGCAGTGGTCAGCAATCTCTTCAAAGTCTAGAATGCCTCTTCACAATCAGATGACCAGACAAACTTGACTTGGTTCTTCAACAACTCAGTTATGGACTTTGATACTTTAGAGAAATCTAGAATAAAACGACGGTAATACCCCGCCAAACCCAGAAAACTCCGAACCTGATGAACTGTGGTTGGCGGTTTCCAATCAAGCACATCCTTCACTTTACTTGGATCAACAGCAACTCCTTCAGCTGACAAGACATGTCCAAGAAATTGTACTTCCTTAAGCCAAAAATCACACTTGCTGAACTTGGCATATAGTTGATTTTCTTTCAAGCGGGTCAGAACAATTCTGAGATGTTCCGCATGTTCTTCCATATTCTTGGAATACACTAAGATGTCATCAATAAACACCACTACAAACTTGTCTAGCTCAGGCATGAATACTGAATTCATCAGATACATGAAATGAGCTGGAGCGTTTGTCAAACCAAAAGATATTACCAAATATTCATATAATCCATATCTTGTGGTAAATGCCGTTTTGGGAATATCTTCAGGCTTTATCTTGATTTGGTGATATCCTGACCTCAAATCTATCTTTGAGAAAACTTTGGCACCGGCCAGTTGATCAAAAAGCAAATATATCCGAGGTAAGGGATACTTATTCTTGATGGTCACTTCATTCAACGGACGATAGTCCACACATAACCTCAGGGTCTCATCTTTCTTTGTCACAAAAATTGCCGGACATCCCCAAGGTGATGAACTAGGTTGGATAAACCCCTTATCAATCAATTCTTGCAACTGAGTCTTCAACTCAGCTAACTCCTTAGGTGGCATCCTATAAGCTCTCTAAGAAATCGGAGCTGTTCTAGGTTTCAACTCTATGTTAAACTAGACATCCCTATTAGGTGGTAGACCAGGTAAATCTTCAGGAAATACATCAGAAAATTCACACACTACCGGAATATCTCTAATTTCTTTAACGGCAATTGCACAAACTTTGCCCACTGATCTTCTTAAGGTTGGAAGTTGGATGAGAAGTTGAGAATGACTATCTGACAAACTCACCCTAATTGTTCTATTCAAAGCATCTATAACAGCCTTATGCTGATACATCCAATTCATTCCCAAGATTACATCTATATCCTAATCCTTTAGGATAATCATGGTAGTGGGAAAAATATGCCCACCCAGGTTTATTGGTACCTGGTATACCATTTCCTTAGTACATAGACGTCCCCCAGGGCGACTGTATAAAGAAATTTTCCTTTGTTGCCCCAATTGAAATTTCATGCTTTACCACAAAGGTTCTATTGATGAATGAATGAGATGCACCCGAATCAAAAAGTATAACTGCAGGGTGATTGGCAACAGGAAACATACCCATCATCACTGGCTCCCCTTCTGGAATTTCCCCAGCTTGAATATAGAACACCCGTCCTGTCTTCCTTTCATCCTTGCCCTTCTGAGCATTCTAATTGTTGTTCTTATTCTGTGCCTAACCCTGTTGTGGATTGACAGGAGCCTTCTGATAATTTGGATTAGACTACCTTGGGTACGGACATTCCCTCGAGAAATGACCAGGCTTGCCACAATTGAAACAGGGATACTTATGACCCTGGGGTGTTGGAGCAGAAATCCTAGAAGCATTTGTCGGTTGTGGATTTTGATAAGTTGTAGCAGGGCGGACATTTGATTGCTGACCGAATTGAAATTGCGGTGGACGGTAAGGAGGACGATTATGATTTACTGGATGATAAATCATCCTTTGCCTCTTTTGATTTCCCCCAAAAGATCCAGATGGCATACTCTTTTTCTTCTTGAGCTCCTTATGCTGCCGATACTTTGCCTCTGAAACAATTGCAATATTCACTGCCTCATGATAAGTGACATTGGTACAAGTTGTCATCATAGTCTGCAATTTGGTATTCAGACCTCTCATGAACCATTTCTTTTTCTTGGCATCGGTGTTGACATGTTCTGTTGCATATTGGGACAAGTGATTGAACCTCCCCACATACTACATAACCGTCTGATCCCATTGCTTCAAAGCAAGGAATTCATCCAGCTTCATAGCCATAACTCCCTCCGGGATATAATGGGCTCTGAAAGTAGTACGAAACTCTATCCAAGTTAACGGAACACCTGTGGGTTGCATGGCCATAAGATTCGCATACCAAGCACCGGCTGCACCTCTGAGTTGTTGGGCAACAAAGACTAGTTTCTGAAACTCCGTGCATGGAATGAGATCAAATTTCTGCTCCATGGTTCGAAGCCAATCGTCCGCCTCTAGTGGTTCATCTGCCTTGGTGAACACCGGTGGTCTTGTGTTTGTGAAATCAACATAAGTAGCCTCCTGCCTGTTATGATGGCGACCACGGTTTCCTTGCATCTGATTCTGATTACTTTGAGCTATCTCATGAAGCAAACGAGAATTTTCAACCGTCACATTGACAAGTGCGGCTATAGCATCAGCCAGATTTGTTGGAACTGGTGGCGGATCTGGAATACCGTTCTCATCTTGTGAAGTACTAGGAATATACGAACCCCGTGTACGACGCATCTGCTCATAACAAACCAAACTTTACTCACAAGTCTTTATTGAATTGCAACAAAAGCTTACTCCAGACACATTACATAGGATTTACTAATATAAACACAAACCCGCATGTACCTAAACAAGACTGCTTAACTTAACTAGAACTAACTATTATACAACTCTACTCCTTTCCTCAATCACTTCAAACTTCAGGCTCGGTATCCATTCCAGAAATATTACCGCCTTCATTATCACTTTCATCGATCATTACTAATTCTTCAGGATCTTCTTCTTCCTCCTCTTCCAATTCGCTATCATCGACAAGGATGACACCTGGGTCCATTGCATCAGCTTGTGGTTCATGATTTGGATCCAGGAGATTGCTTAACCTATGAACTTCCTCATGCAGATAAGTATTATGTTCTTCTAAATCTTCTACATAGAATTCTAGCTCATGAGTTCTAGCTCTAGCTATATTCTCTATGCCAAGCTTCATTTCTTCCTTCCACTGTACAAACTAACATACGTTCGCAGTTCCGGTGAGCGGTGGTGAGATGCCTCAATTGACCCTGTAGTTCTCCTACCTGGATGGCATCCAAGGCCCTATCTCTAGTAGCTTGTGCTAATTCTACAGAAATCCTCTATATCTCCGCCTGGGGATCAGGCCTAGAGCTGCTACTGCTAGCATCATCATTCCTAGGGGCAAGTTGGTGACGAGGAACTCCTTTGGGTCCAGTGGACTTACGGGGTGTCTTCTTGGTACGAGCCATACTGTAGGAAGCAAGATTAATCCTAGTAAGACAAACTGACAATAGTCTCAAGAGCAGCAAGGGTGGACTACACAACTCAACCCATACACACTACCCATCCAGACTCAGAGGTGAAGGAAGTAACAAGTGAATTAATCATGATGCATGAATCGTTCTTACGAACAAAATCATCAAAACTTATACTGAACATAAACAACATTTATTTTTATATAGGGCATAGTAAGATTACTACTCCACCACACAAAAACTTTTTAATCAAATAAGGAATGGTGAGAAAGAAATTAGATAAGTCAGAAGCAATTTGGACCAAATTAACAAGTTAAGTTTAGTCATCCCAAATCATTTTGAAGTTTTTGTAAACCAATACGACAAAGACTTTGTAATGATCGCTCTAATACCATTCTATGGCAGAACCTCCTAAATTATAGGGCCCACATGCACCTGTCACTGTCCGACGACCTCTGACACTATGCATATGTTCCTGGTAACTTAAGAAGACTGTCGGGTGTCCTCGGGGAACCCCGAATCATCCATGATTTCCGAGTAGGATCCCATTACAGAGTCATTGTAATATTACAACAGTTTATTCAAATAGATACATCAGAGTAATATAGTGGAAGACTTACAGTAACATAGTTTACAAACCATTTGTTTCAAACCATACAACAAAGTTTGGAAAATAATACAAACCAAAGTAGTGGAGTGGCATTATAACATATTATAGAGCACACAAATAAGATTGCCCTGCCCAAGGGCCACGCATTTACATATCATCATCGCACTGAACAATAGTCATGCAGCATGATCCAAAACAGATCTGCTCATGAACCTCACCTGCAACAAGGGCCAAAGAACCATGAGTACAAAAGTACTCAACAAGACTTAACCGAACATAAAAACTGAGAGAACTTAAACATGCAGGCTCAGGGATTCAAGGTATGGCTTTAGCAATAATCAAAGTTCTTTTGCGTAAAAGCTTTTTAATAAATTTCTTTACACCAACATTTAAAACTTCATAAGATCATATACAAAGCTGACACGACCCGTATTGAGATCATGAAACTTCGTATCCAACACTTTCTCAAACCAGCCTCAAGTTTCAGTTATTAATGCTACGATGATGAACAGTGAGTTGAGTCTCCAAAACCGAGGAGCAACGACAATCCGAACCGATTAAACCCAGTTGGGAATTCCAGACCACACGACATATGCAGGTCCCTGACCTACATATATCAACCTACCCTTGGATCCTCTAAACAAGAACGGGTCCGCGCCACCCGAGAATAGAGTACTCCACCAATCCAGCCCATTGCCACATGGGTACACGCTATAACCGCCATCTCTCCACTCCCAGTGCGTGAGTAGCCATTCTCATAATAGAATGCCAAGTTAAGGCTTATCGGAGTATGTAGTTAGTACTACAAAGTCTCACCTCATGCAATTCAACAACGGTACGGGTCTTAATCGAGATAGGCGGAAAGAATCCGCTCACAAGAGCTCCATGTCTTGCGGCTCACACACACCGAGTCCGCCCGGTCTAGATTTATTACTCCACATTCCCATATCACATGATAACATAAGTAACCAAAGTTCCATTTAAAACTTGTAGGTGACAGGTAATCACCCGTCTTTCATCGTTCTAAGCATAGCTAAGCAAAACTAGGCATATACGAATTAAAACTTGTAGCAAGGTAGATATGGAAAAACAAGGTTAATAATGCACCAATTAGGTTTTCACTTAACTCCTAATCACTTAATGCAGTAAAGAAAAGCAAAAGCGAAATCAATTTGTAAAACACAAGGTAGGTTTAAATGCATCCGGGGCTTTCCTTCGTTGACGAAAAAGTCCGGTTCAGGAGTCGTATCACAAATATCCAACCCGACCTCAACAGATGGATTAACCTCTTCAACCACTGGATTAACTACCACATGCTCACCTTCGTTCACTACACGTAGTAACAATGCCATGTTTAACATGATGCGAGATACAAAATATGATGCTCGACGATGGATGCAAAAGTTAACAACTTGAATACAACTTTCCTTCGCGGTACAGTTACAAGTCAAACTAACTAAACCTATTTCATAATACATACATCAATTGCCAAAGATCATTACCCACGAATGACCCAAGGACATCACTCAATCAAAAATTCAATCAAAACCTAAATCATTAAAGGTTACAATTTGCTTTTATGAATTAATTATTTAATTCAAAATTGTGAAATAAATCAACTTGTTCTAATTGAACTCAAAATTTTTGTAAATGTTCATCACAGGATAACTAAGTGGCAAAACAATTTTCATAATTTTTGGATAAATAAATAAGCCTAGAAAAATCATGGAAACTCATTTATTAATTAATTGAGCAATTTTTATCACATCCAAAAAGTACTAAAAAGGAACATTTCATATTTTTCCTAAATAATACACACCGCAGAGAGGCCACACAAAAATTTTCATAATTTTTGGAGCTCTAAACAAATCTACACAAAAATAACAAAAACAAACACTATTTATTCATTTCTGAAAAAAGGAAAAAAATCATTTTCAAACTACACAGTCGCTGACAGGGTGACCCCACATGTCATCTTCAACCTCCCGCGTTGACTATGGCGACGACGTCACTGACCGGTGAAAACTCACCGACTGTGAGACCAACGGCGACGGCCAAAGTACCAAAACACTCCCCACAACACCCCGCATCGATTGAAGGCACTAGCTGGACCAATTACGGCGAGTTACGAGCTTGGCGTCGGCCATGGCGGGCGCGGTGGCTCGGCGACGCTACTCTAGTGATAGGAGACCGGTAGAGTGTAAACAAAAGACACGGGAAGGTTCAACAGCTCACCACGAACACGTTGGAGCAAAGAGCGAGACCGAAGAAGCAACGGTGACGCGGGTCAACGTTCACAGCGGCCACGGCAGAGCAAACTTCGACGACGGTGGTGCTCAGGTGACTGCATGGACAAAACGGTCAAGTAACCAAGCACAAAGCATTACGGGAACAAGGCGGAGCTGGAGGTGCACCGAGCAAGGACAAGGACGCACCGGAGAGTGCTGGCCACGACGACTCGCTTGCGACGGTGAGGTTGCTGGCCGCGAGGAAGAAAGGCGGCTAGCGGCGATTCCCGGTGAAATCAAGTGACCACAGGTGGTTGGCTAGGCGCGCAAGGAGTAGGCGAAGCTATTGAGTGCTTTGCTGCGATGGCACAGGCGTTGGTTCCACGGCAAGGACTCGATGGAGATGATCAGCGACTGTGGGGGTATTAACCCCTATACCCTTATGGCTAAGCTTGGGTCGGCCCAGATCGATGGGTTCGGTCCACCAAAAGCGACGTGCGGCCCGGTTAACCTGATCGGAGTCCCGCGCAAGGAGTTAAGGCGGATCTGGCGATCAATCAAGATCCTGGTCGGTTAGAATAGGAATCCTTATCCGGCCACATATGGCAATTGTAACTGGCTAGGATTAGTTTCCAGATCTGTAACCCTGCCCCCCGAACTATATAAGGCGGGCAGGGGACCCCTCTAAAAGACATCTCTCATTAACATACAGCAATACAAATCAGACGCAGGACGTAGGTATTACGCCTTCTTGGTGGCCGAACCTGGATAAAACCTTATGTTTGTCTTGCGTCACCATCTTGTTTGTGGCTTGCGCATCTGTCTGTCGACAATCTACTACCTTGGGTATACCCCTAGGTAGACTGCCGACCATATTTTGTCGATAGTGGCACGCCAGGTAGGGGGTGTGCGTACTGCTTCCCAAGCAAACAAGACGGTCATCATCTCCGGCTCCATGGCTACGCCGAACGGCCTCACATTCACCGTTGGCCAGATCACCTAGACCACCGGCTCCGACGACTTCATCACCATGACCCCGGAGGAGGCGTGGATTCAGTCTGCATCGACCACTGCTTCACCTACATCGACTACGGCTCTGACCACGGTAGATACGGCTCCAACCACGGTGGATGCGGCTCCAACCACGATAGATATGGCTCCGACCATGGTGGATGTGGCTCCGACCACGGTACATCTGGCTCTGACCACACCTGCATCACCTGCAGCCACGCTGACAACTCGTCATCCGCTTCCCCACTACAAAGGGAGGCAGATCGACAACACCGACCTGCTCGACTCCATCGATCGGGTCGGCACCAAGCTCGCTGAAACCCTAGCTCTGGTAAGTACAATTCAAAGTCAGCCTAATGAGCAGGTAACCGCTCCCCACAACAGATCTACCCAACCAGCTCGGACCAGTCGTCCTGCACGACTTGGTACAGATCTCGTGGTCACATCTACTCCTCAAGGGCGCTCTGCTCATCGCCGGCCAGCCTTCGCGATGGGTCTCCAGCTCTCCGAGTATGAAGCCTCGATGGAGAACTACTAGGTCCAACCCTACGGCCTGCAAAACGCTGCCTCCAGCTACGCCTACGACCTGCAACGCCGCTTGGATCTGTGTCTTGTGCACCGACCTCAGCCGAAGCCGCACGACTTCATCAACATGATCCAGATTGAAGATTATCAAGAAGGATCCGTTCACACAGTCCAAGAGGGCGACCCCAGCTCCTCGTCTGGCACCGCATCTAATGCATCTGTCCACACCGAGCTTCAGCATCACGAAGATGAAGGCGTCAAGTACGATCTGGATATCCCAGACCACGCCCCAGGGTTCTCACAATTCCCATCTTTCCCGCCAAGACAAGGGGATTTGATCCATGTTGTCAGCAATGACGAACCGCCAGTAGTTGGTGAAACAGAACAAGAAAGGACTGCACGCGAAGCACGCAATATTGACCGGTTTAATCGCCGACAAATCAAAGCCAAAGCAGACCAGGAGGCATGACGCATAAGGGTTCAGCCACGTGACCTCAATGATGCTTTCGATAGGGTGGGGGACAAACAGGTCTTCAGAACTCCAAGTGCCAATGTAGCCGTCGCCATGGCAACAATGCAACGGCTACCCAACACCCCGGAAACCCAAGCAGTTCGCGATGAAATACAAGCCTATCTGACGGCTGCTATGGCCCAGACCGCGGAGATTGTAAACCAAGCTTGGGCTCCATCCATCTCGGTCGAGTCAAGCCACAGCCGCCAGCACCCAAGTCGCTCACAGCCACCCAACCAACATGGCTCGCGCAACAACGACCCATCAGACAACCATCAAGAAGGAAACGGTGGCCATGTTGGTGGCCAGGACGACAACCGCCGCCGGGACAACCGCGACAATCGACCGCGATAACCGCGGTCGCAGGGCTAATCCAGATGGTGATCGAGATCACCGCAATGGCAATAACGATCTCCGCCATTACCTCGGAGGATGCGATCTGCGCGCTCGCATCAACCAGAGAGCCGACGATCGAGCGTCCCACGAAAGTTATCGCCGTATGGAATATGACACTGCCCACGGCCCGCCGGGTTTGAAGCAGTTTACTCCACACCTTCGCCAAGTCATATGACCCAAGAATTTCAAGCTCGAGAAGCTTCAGAAGTACGACAGCAAGGAAAACCCCGAATTATGGGTTATGCTTTACGAGACTGCGTGCAGATCAGCCATGGCGGACGAGCACGTCATGTCTAACTATTTCCCAGTTGCTGTTGGCCATGCGGGTCACCAATGGCTGGTCAGCTTGCCGGCGAACTATTTTGACTCTTGGCAGGAGCTCAAGCAAGCCTTCATCGACAACTTCATTGCTACTTGTGAACAACCAGGCAACAAATACGATCTGCAACGTATTCGAGATCGAAAAGATGAGCCGCTGCGCGAGTACGTCCGGCGTTTCTCAGAGATGCGCATCAAGGTCCCATCAATCTCCGACAACGAGGCAATCGAGGCTTTCATCACTGGCCTCCGCTTCCATGATGCCCTAAGGGACAAGCTCCTCCGCAAAAGACCTGATTGGGTCACAGCGCTCCTGGCCACTGCTAAGAAATACGCGGACGCCGATGACGCTAAAAAGATAATTATTGAAGAAGCAGCAAGGGTTCCACGCTCCGACCACCCCCCACACCGCAACGACTACCGCGGCAACCGTGGTCGGAACGACAATTTTGACCGCCGCAACCAGCACAACGACTCCCGCGACCACCGTGACCAACGTAATCAGTGGCATAACCGCCGTGACGATTACAGGAGCAAGCGTGCTCGGGAAGACGACGGCGAGGTCAACACCGTTAAAAAGGGTGGCGAACGTCGTAACTATGAAGACGACTATGCCAAGGCATTGAAGGGACCCTGCCAGCTCCATCCTAAGTCGAACCATACCATGGAGAATTACCGCATCCTCAAGTCTATCTACACGCGTCAACAAGCTCCAGATACGTCCGACAAGCCTAACGACGCAGGGGAACAACGCAACGAGGATAATGACGATGACGATGCAGACCCCCGTCACAAGTACGTCAAGCCAACCAATCACGTGCACACCATCATCGGAGGCAAAGTGTCCATCGAGACCAAACGAGAACGCAAGCTGCTCGCCCGCGCTTGCTTGAACGTGGCCAACACCAACAATCTCCTCACCGATCTGTGGCTCCCTCCGTGGTCTCACCATGAAATCTCCTTCAGCAGAAAGGACCAATGGGCCACAATACCTAAGCCAGGGCATTTTCCCCTGGTCCTCGATCCTTATATCAACAAAGTTCAGTTCGACAGAGTACTGATCGATGGTGGCAGCTCCATTGATATACTGTTCAAGAACAGTCTGCCCGCCCTGAAGATAGCTCAGGCAGACCTCAAGCCATACGAGGCATAGTTCTGGGGTGTTCTCCCCGGACAGAGCTCTACACCTCTCGGGCAGATCACGCTACCAGTGCAGTTTGGGACCCCGGATCACTTCCGCACCGACTACGTCAACTTCGTGGTCGCCGACTTCGACGGCACCTACCATGCTATTCTTGGTCGACCGTCGCTCACCAAGTTCATGGCCATACCTCATTATAGGTATCTGGTGCTCAAGATGCCTACCAAGAAAGGAGTTCTAACCCTCCGAGGCAACGTGTACGCAGCTTATACCTACGAAGATGACAGTTTCAAAATAGCAGAGGCTCACGACCTCTCTATTCGCATGGCCGAGACCATGCTCAACGCCAAGAAGACCTCGATCGACCACCAGTAGATCCCGGAGCTTGAGGCTCCACGCAAGAACATCAAGTCCAAGGAGCACAAGGTGATCCAGCTGGTCGACGGTGATCCCAGCAAGACGACTCTTATCGGGGCCAACCTGGATCCCAAATAGGAAGACGTGCTCGTCAGGTTCTTGAGGAGCAACGTGGATGTGTTCACATGGAAACCTGCTGACATGCCCGGTGTACCTCGGAACTTGATTGAGCACTCCTTGAATGTCAACGGCAAGGCCAAACCTACCAAGCAGAAGCTACGACGGTTCGCTCGCGACAAAAAGGAGGCGATTAGGGTAGAAGTTACACGGCTTTTGGCAGCCGGATTTATCAAAGAAGTGTATCATCCGGAGTGGTTAGCCAACCCGGTTCTTGTACGCAAAAAGAATAATGAATGGAGAATGTGCGTTGATTACACTGATCTCAACAAACACTGCCCTAAAGACCCCTTCGGCTTGCCTCGCATAGACGAGGTTGTAGATTCAACTGCCGGTTGCGAGCTCCTTTCTTTTCTCGATTGCTACTCTGGTTATCACTAGATCGCTCTCAAAAAGGATGACCAGATCAAGACATCTTTTATCACGCCCTTTGGCGCCTACTGCTACACGACCATGTCGTTCGGGCTCAAGAACACCGGGGCTACCTACCAACGCGCTATACAAGCTTGCCTCAAAGACGAGATAAAAGATGACCTCGTCGAGGCTTATGTTGATGATATAGTTGTCAAAACCAAGGAAGCTCATACCCTTGTTGACAATCTGGGACGCACTTTTGCAGCCCTTAACACATTCCAGTGGAAATTAAACCCAAAGAAGTGCATCTTTGGTGTTCCTTCTGGCATACTCCTCGGCAACGTCGTCAGTCGCGACGGCATACGCCCTAACCCGGAAAAAGTCAAAGCTGTTTTGGACATGAAGCCGCCCAAAAAGGTGAAGGATGTTCAGAAGCTTACCGGATGTATGGCTGCTCTCAGCCGTTTCATATCAAGATTAGGCGAAAAAGGATTACCGTTCTTTAAACTACTCAAAGCGTCCGAAAAATTTGAGTGGTTGGAGGAAGCAGACGTTGCCTTCACATAGCTGAAACAATACCTTACGTCACCTCCGGTACTCACTGCTCCAAGAGAAGACAAAACACTCCTGCTATACATTGCGGCTACTAATCGAGTGGTCTCCACGACCATGGTGGTCGAGCGAGACAAGCCCGGCCACATCTACAAGGTACAGCGGCCAATCTATTTCATTAGTGAGGTACTCAACGAGTCCAAGACCAGGTACCCACAGATTCAGAAGTTGATCTACGCCATACTGATAACATCCCAAAAGTTGAAACACTACTTCGACGGATATCGTGTGGTGGTCGTGACTGAGTACCCTCTGCGAGACATCATTAGCAACAGGGATGCGAACGGGCGCATCATCAAATGGGCAATGGAGCTATGCCCCTTTTCCTTGGAATTTGCAAGCCGCACTACAATCAAGTCTCAGGCACTTGTTGATTTCATCGTCGAGTGGACAGACTTAAGCACGCCTGCCTCTCCTGGATCCGACGAATATTGGACGATGTACTTTGATGGCTCTCTCAACATTGATGATGCAGGAGCAGGAGTCCTTTTTATATCACCATCCAAGGAGCAGCTCCTGTACGTCCTCAGGATTTGTTTCCCAGCATCTAATAATGCCGCCGAGTACAAAGCATGCCTACATGGTTTGCGCATTGCGGTTGAGCTTGGCGTTAAACGTCTCTATGTCTATGGAGACTCTGCTCTGGTCATCAACCAACTCAACAAGGACTGGGACACAACCAGCGAAAAGATGAAAGCATACTACAATTTGATCAGAAAGCTAGAAGGCAGGTTCTATGGCATCGAGTACATACATGTGGTCCGGGACAAGAATCAAGCAGCGGATGCACTGTCAAAGTTAGGATCATCCCGAGCAAAAATCCCACATGGCATATTCGTCCAAGACCTGCTCACGCCATCCATCGAAGAGAAAGATTCCACGGCAGACAAGCCTCCAGACCAGCAATTGGTGGCTACGGTTCCGGTGTCAAGCACCGCCGAGCCCCCTCCGACCACTCATGAGCCTGACTGGAGAATACCTTTCATCAAGTACCTAACAGATGGCAGCGGTTACACTGATCGGACAGAGAACGAGCGCTTGATGCGTCGCGGTAAGCAGTACCTGCTCGTTGATGGCAAGCTATGGCGCAAGAACGCAAAAGAGGAAATCTTGATGAAGTGCATAACCCAGGAGGATGGCGAACGTCTCCTGGACCAAATCCACTCTGGCTCCTGCGGCAACCACACGGCCTCAAGAACGCTGGTCGGCAAGGCTTTCCGAGCAGGGTTCTATTGGCCGTCAGCAGTATCCGATGCAGAGAGGCTAGTCCGCCACTGTGAGGGTTGTCAGTTCTTCGCCAAGAGAATCCACGTACCAACACATGAGATCCAGACAATACCAGCCTCCTGGCCCTTCGCATGCTGGGGACTGGATATGATCGGGCCCTTCAAACCGGCTCCAGGGAAATTTACATGCGTCTTCGTGCTGATCGACAAATTTTCTAAGTGGATAGAATACATGCATTTGGTACA
This sequence comes from Miscanthus lutarioriparius, assembly GCA_904845875.1. Lineage (NCBI taxonomy): Eukaryota > Viridiplantae > Streptophyta > Magnoliopsida > Poales > Poaceae > Miscanthus > Miscanthus lutarioriparius. The sequence goes on from CAJGYO010000019.1 coordinate 43,755,338, forward strand.
GGCATCCTCAGAAAAGGCTGTCACGTTCCTCGACTAGGTCATCCACCGTTTCGGCATACCGAACAACATCATAACCGATCTGGGTACTCAGTTCACTGGGAACGCTTTTTGGGACTTCTACGATGAAAGGAGCATAGTAGTAAAATACGTCTCGGTGGCGCACCCTAGAGCTAATGGATAGGTCGAGCGGGCAAATGGCATGATCTTGGATGCGTTGAAGAAGAGGGTGTATAGAGAAAATGACAAGGCTCCCGGAAGATGGCTCAAAGAGTTACCAGCCGTGGTCTGAGGACTCAGAACTCAGCCTAGCCATAACACCGGCGTCTCGCCATACTTTATGGTTTACGGCCCTGAGGCGGTCCTCCATGCAGATATAGCTTTCAGATCAGCACAGGTAGAGAACTTCAATGAAGGCAAGGCCAATGAAGTACGGGAGCTAGAAGTGAATAGCGCAGAAGAGAAGTGGCTCGATTCTTGTGTACGTACGGCCAAATACCTTGCTGTTTTGCGCAGGTACTACAACAAGAACGTCAAAGAGCGGTTTTTTGTGGTCGGAGACCTGGTCCTGAAGTGGAAGACGAACCAGGCTGGTGTCCATAAACTCGCAACCCCATGGGAGGGGCCCTTCATGATCAAGGAGGTCACACGACCAACGTCTTACAGGTTAGCTCACCTAGACGGTACGGACGTACCAAACTCGTGGCACATCGACAAGCTTAGACGATTCTATGCTTAACTACTGAGATATGTACCCCCTTTTTGTATTTTCGATTTACTTCAATAAAGCTATTATTATTTCTCCAACCACTCTAATGTGTCACTTCGACTTATATGGTTATTCTAACTTAGCCAGTAAAAGCCGACCACCACTCCTTCTACGGTTTTCGGAGCAGGACCTGTGTCCGGTTCCTCTCAACACGTGCATGGGATCCGCTCTCTACGTTGCGGGTGATCGGCAGGTCCCCCTTGGTTTGACTTGTCCGCGTCTGCGTGTGCACAGGTCACGCACCTCACACTCCGACCACATGGCAAACTAGGGCCGCACAAACTTTTTAGGATGATTTGTCGGGTAAAATGGTACAACTAAACAGAACGTTATTATGTTCTCACTTAGTTCCACCAACATAAGTTTCAATCTTAAATACACTTTATACAAAGCAACCAAGCTTATAATGATATCTGATTCACGTTATTACAAGCTTGCTCGAAGAGGCCCAAGTTTACAATAACACAACTATGTCCTCCTCTCTGACTCTAAGCCTATTACATTGGTTGGTCGGGGTCTTGTGGCACCCTCTTTCACGCGCTTCGATATTATACTCGAGTCTCGGGGACTCTTGTGCTAGCCGAGCTAAAGGGATGGCCCCACCGATGCTGGCTGGCTGGTCGAGACCGTGAGGGCCGTCGGTTGGCTAGCAGCAGATGGCGTTTCGGTGACTTATCGATGGCATACCTTGTGCTGTGTTTGTCCCACCTCCACCACAGATTAATGTCGCCAATTATCTTTTGACGACAGATCCATTGAGCCACCGAAGCTCCTCCGCCTTGTGCGGGTCTACTTCTCCGGGTATCCAGCCTCCAGCGCTTGAGATCGATTAGAGGGTAGTGGGCACGCACCATGCTTAGCACATGGGCGCCCGTATACTCACTCGCCTCCTTAATGAACTCCTAGAACCATCCCCATGCTTATCCGCATCTCTCGACCGGTCCAGTGGGGGTCCTTGGCTCTTCCTCTGTGAGCCGGGTCAACAAGGTCGAGGATGGGCAAAATGCCGATTGCCACTTCTGGAACCGGTTCTTCCATGTGTCCCGATCCTCGGTGGCCTCGAGGCATTGTGCTTTCCAAATTATCACGCTCTTTCATCGACTTCTAGATGCCTCTTGGCATTGGCTTTAAAAGCGCACACCGTACAAGACATCAAATGTAAAGGCACGACAAGTCAAGGCGGGCAACAGAATGAGAACGGTGGCCTGGAATACTTACTCTTCAGTTCCTCCTTGATTTTGGTGGTGTGGTCCTAGAGTTGAGACTGGCTGCGCGCCAGTTTCTCGTTGTCCTCCTTCAGGTGACCACACTCTGTGGTCACGCGGCTATTCTCCTCTTGGAGGCGGGTTACCTCAGCTTCTAAGCCTGCATTACAGCTGTCATTACCAACAATACAACAACACGTGTCATACACTTGATGTGACAAAATGACAACTTACTTGTTTTTTGACGCTCTTTGTCATTGAGCTGGCCGACTAGTTTCTGGTTCTGTGTTTCTTGCTCTGTCCTCTCCTGGTCGGCGGCTTCAAGTTGGCGGCGCAAGCGTTCCACCTCGGCCGCCAGTTCTCTATTGCTCGCCTTGATTCCCTCAATCTGGTCGAAGCACTTCTTTCGGTACTTCACGGTCTTCATCAAGTCCTGCATATAAGCAAGCTAAGTCAGACAGTTTGACTACATTATAGGGTCAAGTGGTCAAGCCAAACATACCTGGACTTCTGTCACCAAACGCTTTGCCGCTTGTTCAACTTTTTGGGTCTCTTCAATCTCGGGGATTTCTTCGTACATAACCCACTCGTCGTTCTGCCTGCACGATACATATACATGTTGTCGTTTGTCTTTGGGACGGCCTAGGATCTCTTTGACTTTGTCCTCTTTAGCCTCTTGTTCAGGGGGCAGCTCTGGGCCGGAGATAGTGGTCTCCACGACCACTATGGCCTTCCCATGAGCCGTAGCATCGGCAAGCGTATTCTGTGCCAACTCCGGTTGCTGGTCCTCGGCTCGGTCTGGTTCCCTTGGCGCCAAGGTATCTGCCTTAGCAGGGCTAGTGCTCTGAGCATTTGTACTTTGCTCGGCTGTCTTCTCGACCAGCTGCTCGGGGACTGACGTTGGGCTGCTCGTGTGCTGCGGTTCCTGCGGAATTTCTTCTACAGGTGGCTCCGCAGTTAGCTACCGAGCAGTTCTTTCTGCCAGTACTGGCGAAGCCGTGCCACAACCGGCTATCTGGTCGGGATTTTCGGTGGACGCCGACCTAATATACCAGAGAAAGTTCAGAAGACAATAGTATTCAATACAAATTATAATATTATATCAAGGTTACAGATACTTACAGCTTGGAAGCACGGAATAACATAGTGAAGGAACGTCTCTTTGACCACGCCTGCTCCACGTGCTCGGCGGGTTCCACCGGGTCTTTTTCCACCACCGGTACTGGCGTTGGGGTTTGGTGCTTGACACTTCCCCCGCTTGTTTTCTGTGTTGCAGTGGTCGGTGGTGCGATCACTGCTGGCACAGAGGAGCTACCCTGCTCTATTGACCCCATTTGTCTTCTCCTCTTTCGAGGGATGAGTCGGAAGATGTCCGCATCCTCTGTTTCATCGTCTGAAAGGGGGAAGATGGCCTGGCGACGTTTGTTGGCTTCTGGCCGCTTGCTAGCAGCCTTGGCCGTTACATCCTCCCCAACTCCGAGTACCGCCCAGTCGACGCCTTCGATACTGGCACTGGTCTAGGCGATTGAGCCGGCAATTTGCGGCCAATCCACGCCAGGGGGTGGAGACATGAATACTGCTGCTCGGTCATGACCATTACTCTGGGAAACATAAAGGAGACAACAATCAAATTTTTTGTTGCAACATAAATCTATAGGCACAAGGAGGCATCATTTACCTTTGGGGGAGGTTGGGCCAGCTTGAAGGCGTGCTCAATGTCGTTTAACCTGACATAATTGGGGTCGGCTAGATTGAATAGCTCCCCAATTCTAGCTTTGATTTCTACCTTGTCGAGCGCCTCTTTTCTGGTCCTCGTCGGATCTGCGCTACCCTGGTACTTGAAGCCAGGATGTACCCTCTTTTGGTAGGGCTGGATCCTTCGGCTGATGAAGTTCCCGACCACGCTTGGACCATCCAGTTTTCCTCACGAGATCAACCCGAGCAGTTCTATGATCTGTTCCAAGTGCTCGAGCTTCTCCGACCAGCTGTTCTTCTTCTCCGGAATCAACCCCACATCACACAGAGTGATCGTGTTCGGCTCTTCATGGATGTAGAACCATTTCTTGTACCATTCGTCCAGTGAGGTGTTCCATGGGCAGTGCAGGTACTGGGCCTTCATATCGTCACGTAGATTGAGGTATACGCCTCCGGCTATCTTCGAGCCTCCGCTCCCTTTCTTCCACTGACAGAACAGATGGCGAAAGAGGTCGAAATGGGGCTGGAAGCCACCATAAGCTTCGCAAAGATGGATGAAGGTGGAGACAAGAAGAATTGAGTTGGGATGCAGATTGCAAATCCTAATCTCATAATATAAGCAGAGCCCCTGAAGGAAAGGGTGCACTGGAACCCCAAAACCCCGCTTGAAGAAATCCTCGAAAACCACAATCTCACCTGGTTGTGGATCGAGGAAGCTTTCTCCTTTCGGCGCACGCCATCCCGTGAGTGCCTTGTTGTGGAGCACTCCCATGGTGACGAGGTCTTCGATGGTCTGCTCATTGCTCCTTGACTTCCACCACTCCTTCGCCATGACTCCGCCTTTCTTCTGGGCGTTTCTCTTTGCCATTGATCTGCCCTTGTTAAGAGGGTGGCTGCGGTGGAGGAGGGATTGGTGGTGATTTTCGGAGGAGTAGGGTTTGGCGAGAGGATGAAGAAGGTTGCGGTGGTGAATGATAATGGGGATCGGTAAAAAGTAACTTACCAGCTCTATATTATAAATAACCAAGGGCTCCGTCGTTTCGCCTGCCCGAGATTCTTGGGGGGCGTGCGCACGCGCCATAGACGGTTGGTTTCACAACCTCGAGATCTACGCCAGCAAACGCGCCCCTTCGTTTCCAGTGTACGCGCCTCTTCATTGATAATGTGAGAGGGCCCACACTGACGCACCTCCATACAGGCGCCAAGCGATTGTTTGTCAGAAAGAGTAAGAAGGCAGAGTGATATGTTATATCCGTCTGTTTTTTTGACCAGACGTGGCAGATTGGACTTGACAGAGTAAGGAGATAAATATATACACCAAATAATAATACGATCGGCATTCTTTTCTTTTGGCTGCATATCTTGAGCTCAATGATGGACCAGACCACTGCCGTGCTCGGGGACTGCCCAGACCACTGCCGTGCTCGGGGACTGCCCGGACCACTACCGCGCTCGGGGACTGCCCAGACCACTGCCGTGCTCGGGCACCGCTCAGGCCACTGCTACGCTTGGGGACTGCTCCAGCTACTGATGTGCTCGGGGACTGTCCCGACCACTGCTCGGAGATCGTTCTTCTCGGCTACATGTGATTTGTACTCACATACAGTTGAGAGACGTTTATTTAGACCTTGCTACAAGGCTCATACCTCGCCTTCCAGCAAGCTCGGGGACTACATTGGTACGATGCACCTGCCGGTGCATCTCGTATCGCCTATACGACGATTGGATTCTCAACTTAACTGGGAATTCTTTTTAGACCTTGGCACCACGTGCCTACGTCACCTACTACCAGGCTCGGGGACTAAGTGGGCACACTTCACCTTGCGGTGAATGTGTTTGTTTTTTGACCCCTACGCCTCTGATGATCAAGGACGCTACGTTTCAAGACGCACTTACATTTCTTTTCAAAAATACAAGTGGGCACACTTCACAGGATGAAAATCTTTTTCTTTTTTTCTTAAGAGCACCATATATTCTTCGGACAACTGACTTCTCCGGTGACAACGGTGGTCAGAGACGTCAAGGGCTCAAGCCTTACTTGTCGGAGAAGGTTAAAATGGCGTGTCGCATCATAATACATGGTGCTCGGGGACTAGCTGTGGGGGTATTAACCCCTATACCCTCATGGCTAAGCTTGGGCCGGCCCGGATCGATGGGTTCGGTCCACCAAAAGATGACGTGCGGCCCGGTTAACATGATCGGAGTCCCGCGCAAGGAGTTAAGGCGGATCTGGCGATCAATCAAGATCCTGGTCGGTTAGAATAGGAATCCTTATCCGGCCACATATGGCAATTGTAACTGGCTAGGATTAGTTTCCAGATCTGTAACCCTGCCCCCCGAACTATATAAGGCGGGCAGGGGACCCCTCTAAAAAACATCTCTCATTGACATACAGCAATACAAATCAGACGTAGGACGTAGGTATTACGCCTTCTTGGCGGCCGAACCTAGATAAAACCTTGTGTTTGTCTTGCGTCACCATCTTGTTTGTGGCTTGCGCATCTGTCTGCCGACAATCTACTACCTTGGGTATACCCCTAGGTAGACTGCCGACCATATTTCGTCGACAGCGACGTCGGAAAAAAAACAGAGGAAGGAAGCGGGGACAAACGGCGGCGGCGCAGGCCTTATAACACGGCTCAGAAGCAAGGAGAAGCCACGCCACGGCCTTCACCGCGCCAGCACGACGTCGAAGACAGCCATGACCGCGCCTAGAAGCAAGCAGAAGGTCGTCGGCGGTGTAGCTTAAGCGGCGAGCACTGTTCAACGTAATTACAGAATTGCCATTCGTTTTAAAATCCAAATTACTCCCAAATTTATGTAACAACTCAAAAATCTCCAAAAATAAAAGTTGTTCAAAATCCAAAGTTCTACAACTTTTCTGTTATAACCATACCCAAATTTGGTCTACATTTTGAAATGCAAATTTGAATTCAAAAGGGGACACTTTAAGTACATTTCGCCTTTTCAAATTACTTCAAATTTTTCTAAACAACTTTGAAAACTCCAAAAACAAACTTTGTACAACTCAACAAGCTCTACATTTTTGCTTTAAGGCTCAACCCCAAAATATGCTCAGATTTTGAAATGGGTTTTTCGGGTCAAAACTAATCGCTGGAAACTAGGGTTTTCGAAACTTCAAATCCAAACCAAACTTTGAACTCAATTCAAACCATACAAGGCAACACTCATAACATAAATGTAAACTTGTTTTAGTGAATGCATATCAAAGTTTGCAATATGACCAAATGCCTTGAATGCATATGATGACATGGCAATTTTAGTATTTAAACACCCGAGGTGTTACACACACCGGCGTGATGGCTTGACAACACCAAGAGCTTGTTTATTTGATGATGACCTACGTGGAAACCACTCGAGCGGGTAGAGGCCTCCTTCACATCTACCTATGAGGAGTGTTTTCCTCGTCACTTGCTCCTTTATAGAAAAATGATTAGGATGGAATTCAAAAAAAACATTATTGTCTTATGTGAGACCATTAACAGAAACTAGGCTCTTACTAGCAGCAGGAACATGGAGAATGTTTCTTAGATGAATTTTATTTTTAGGGGATTGCAAAGTACTATGACCAACATGTGAAATCTCCATACCTGATCCATTGGCGGCATGGACATGCTCCCCACTGTGATACTTGTCACGCACGGTCAACTTCTCCAGGTCACTGGTGATGTGATCCGTAGCATCGGAGTCCATGTACCAATTTGTATCCACTTCATACGAGGTCATAGCAGATGATGCAGATTTCTATGGTGGACCAGTGAAGGATGCATCGAACCTTTTGAAGCAACAGAGGGCGGTGTGTCCCTCCTTGCCACAGAGCTGACAGATGACGCCCAAAGACGCGCCACCAGAGCCACGACCGCCACCGCGACCACCCTTCTGGCCATGACCAAAACCACCATGACCGCCACTATGACCGCCACACGAGTTGTTGAAGTTGTTGCCTCCACTGTAGCCTCCTTTTGAAGCAACATTGTTAGACAACTGATGACCGCCGCTGCCACTGTGCATCTCCATCCGCTGCTCATAGCTCACCAGCTGGGTATAGAGTTCCCCCATAGAGATGGGTTCAACCCTAGCGGTGATAGCGAAGACCACTGGATTGAATTCAAGATCCAACATAGTGAGGATATAGGAAATGAGTTCCTCATCCTCAAGTCCTCTTCCAGCAGATGCCATATCATCTACTAAACCTTTCATCTTTGTAAAGTATTCACTTATGGAGGACGTACCCTTAGATGTAGTTGCGAGCACCATTCTGGTGCCGATGAGGCGCGTGCGGGACTAGGATGTGAACATCCCCTCAATGGTGGCCTTGGCAATGGCCATCATCACCACCGTTGACACTTGAGCGAGGATCTCCTGCCCAAGATTGGTGTTGATGTTTGGAACAGCCGACTAGTAAATTTGTAATATTGCGTGTCTGGCTCGGATGGTGTGCTAAGAGGACACAAGGATTATATTGGTTCAAACCGAATGTCCCTACGTCCAGTTTTGGGCTGCTTGTGTTACCAGCACTGAGTTTGTAGTAGGGGGTTATAAACTAGCGAGAGAGGGAGGAGCTCCCAAGTCTCTGTGATTTGATTGCTCGATGCTTCTACTCCTTGATCTATCTGTCCATCGATCTCTACTCTGAATGGTGCCCTGCCTTCCCTTTTATAGACCAAGGGGAGAGAACAGGATACCAGAGACCGAGAGAAGGGAAGAGGTAAAAAGAAAGAGAAATAAGGCTCCTGGGGGTATGCCATCCTCCTCTTCACGTGGGTCCCGCTGACCCTATAGATCGTGGTGGCAGTGGCGTCACACCAGGGTCCTATTGGCTACTGCAGCATACGTGCGGGCGTCATGCGCCGTTCTTGTTTTCCATCCCATCTGAGCAGAAGGAATGGTCAAAGGGTCCCCTGATAGAGGGCATACGGGGGGCTGGCGGTACAGTGCTAGTCAACTAACGCCGGTCGACTGACATTGGACGGTGGTAAGGTAGGGAGTTAGCAGCACAGTGCTGGCCTATTGACATGGTGGGTAACGTGAGTCTCCCAGCATGGCCTGATGCGACCGCCAGTTGCATTAGGACGCGCCCGAGATGTGCTCCTAGGCGTGCGCCTCCATGCCATAGTGGTTGAAGCGGTTCAGGTTCCACCCTAGGGCCACTGCTTTTGTCTGGTAGCAAATCCGACCCCCAAGGAATGGGCGAGGCAAAAATATCAACCAGGGGCTGGGTGAGACGGAATCTAACCCTCAGGGGTCAAACGAGGCGGAGCCCTCCCCGTGGGATCAGATGAGTCGGAGCCCGCGCCTTAGGGTCGGAGGAGTCGCAGCCCATGCTTTTGGGTCAGTCGAGGCAAAAACCTCGTCCTCGGAGTCAGAGCCCACGCCTTGGGGTCAGACGAGGCGGAAACCTCATCCTCGGGGTCGGACGAGGCGTGGTCCGGCCCCTGGGGGTTGGACAAGGCCATAGTTGCGTCCTTAACCATCAGATGAGCCAACGTGATGCTCATTAATCCTTTGGCTCGGATACCCAGGTATAGATATCCGACAGTAGCCCCCGAGCCTTTGGAGAAGTGAGACACTCCTGCAAAGGCTTTTTGCGATTTGTTGCTCTTATGGCCATTGTGCCGTGGAGGCGGGTCGTTATTGGAACTTCGACGGCCGTCCACGGTTTCTACAACTAGAGGTGACTCATCGTTTGTCTGCGACCGCGTGTTCGGTCTCTTTGCGATGCCATGCCCCCGAGCCCCTACGCATAGCAGGGGTCTAGTCGGGGGGTCAGTTCATCTTGTGATTGTCGTCCCTCATGCCTCCATTCGCTAGAACGAAGGGGCTGAGCCATGGCATGCTTTCCTCACTGGACGGAGCACGGTGCTCGGTGAGTTGTTAACAGGCTTGTTCGAGTGGAGCCCCGGCATCCCCTTTGAGGGGCCAGTTTGAGATCAGCTGGTGACTAACTCTAGATTCTTGGTGGTTGGTCCATATAGTTCTCGGATCTGTTCGACCGGTCCAAGGGCTCGATACCTTTCTTTGGGAAAAAACCATGGACCTTGCATCATCCAAGACTCAAAACAAGGGTCGGGACGCCCATGGCGCTTCATGCACCTCGGGTATTAGCCGCTAGTGGTCTTGTCCTTAACCTCCCCTCACTCTAGGGTGCCCTAGAGCGGCCGTGAACCCACTAGTGGGCCAGCCTTCAAACTCCTAGGCATTAATGGGCTGTGGGAGTGTTTTCAGCTCCGTATCCCACTTACCTACAGTGGCCCGTATGCTTTGAAGGTGAACCGTCGCCCGGCGGATCCTTTGCGGGGAAGATTTGGATAGGCATGCACTCGTCTCTCAAGGCAGCAATGCAACTGATGCAGCATGGAGCAATGAGGGCATGACCCCCGAAGGAAACAAATCTAAAGAGGCATGGGGCATGTTAATTTGGGCGGATGGTTCGCCCCTCGCCCGTTCTGCCCTTACCTTATAAACAGACCATTTCTCCCTAGCCTCCATACGCGTAGCCACATCCTTGCCCCTCTAGTCTTTCTGCCTTTTGCTCTTGAGTTTCGGCCTTTGTTCCCCTGTTTCCGTTCTACTACCGGTGAAGTTCTAGCACTCCAGCCCTATGCCACTACCGGATATTCTGCATCGCCATCCCTATTCCTCGATGGAGCCGTGGCTTCACTCCGACGTTCTCCACGCGTGCATGGAGGGCCTAGTTAAGAAGGGCCTTCTCCGCACAAGGACCACGGCAATGGAGTGGATCATACCTAGTGGCGAGGATGAGCCATCGCTGCCCGATGGCTACATCGTCTCCTTTGTCCCCTTCCACGAGCGTGGGTTCGCAACTCCTCCCCATCGATTCCTACGAGGGCTGCTGCCCTACTACAGGCTTGAGCTACAGCATCTGAATCCCAATGGGATTTAGTACATCTTGGCCTTCATTGCGCTGTGCAAGGGGTATCTGGGGATTGAGCCGCACTTCAAGCTATGGAAGTACTTCTTCGCCATCGAGCTGCAGAAGAAGAAGGAGAGGAAGAAGCCGGACCTAGCAGTGCCGATGGGATGTGTGAGCATCCGTCTTTGAGGCAACCGGTCATCGGAGTACATGTCTATCCCATTGTCGAAGTCCAACAAGGGGTGGCATAAGCTCTGGTTCTACCTAAGGAATGACGCCGCCACCCCCTACAAATCTTCACCGGCTGCCTGATCGAGGAGGCACCGGAAGTGTGGAGGTACGAGCCCATTGCGAAGGAGTAGAAGAGGCTCGGCGACCTTCTCAAAGCCATCATGACTCTGAAGGGCCGTGGTCTTCGTGGGGACAACATCATCGAAGCATACCATGTCAGGAGGCTAGCACCGCTAATGGTGCGCTCTCTTCCGATGTACAAGATGATGCCGAATTTTGCGCCTGAGGGGACGGTCATGGTCGCCGGTGAGGCCCTCAGCGTCGGTGAAATGGCACAGTGCATCAAGGAGGTGATGGAGTACCCGGTGGATCTATTAGTGGATCTCGCCCTAGTGTACCCAGTCCCGGGGCATCCCACGATGCACCGGACGTGGGTTTCATAGAACTGGTAAGCCTTCTTCGAGTTTCTTTCCTTGGCCGACCCTCCTCTATTCTTAGATTCTAAGCGCCGGGATTTGCAGCCCGTCCTCTTCACCCGTGAGTCCAACCTACCACTGCTAGAGGACGTGGCCAAGAGGGCGGTAAACCACGCTACGGCTGAGGCGGCGAAGGTGAAGAAGGAGCGGAAGACGGTGAATAAGGAGTGAGCAAGGCTACAATGTGGAAAGCATCGGCAAGGCTCAGAGGAGAGCGATGACGATGAGGAGGAAGAGGAGTCCGACCCCAACATCCCTTGGGGCGCACTTGCGCGCGAGGATGAGTAGGCTAACACAGGGTAGGCCAACCTGACCCTGATTCCGTAGCATGCCAGGGGCAAACCGAAGAGGATGTGCCTCCAAGATCAGTGGGGAAGGACGCGCCCCCAAGGTTGGAGGAGCAAGTCCGCCCTGCTCCGACCGACCCCACCAGGGGATCGAAGCGGCCAATTGCCGACGTGGTAGAGTCAGAGTCGAGCGACTAGCCCCCAAAACATTCTCGAATAATGGCGTCGAGGTGAGTTAATGACTTCTTCACCCTTTCGTTGCGTTCTCAGATTTCATCGTGTGACGTTGGTGCTTTCCGCAGGACCGGCCCCAGCAACCGCATAGAGTTGGCACCGTAGAATATCCTGGCGCGTCGGTGAATCCCCTAGGAGCCGACTGACATGGTGCCGGGGGCGCGCCGTGATGGCATAGAGGCGGACACGGCGCCGCCCGAGGAAGCGGGAGAGGCGGAGGCACCGATTGTGTCGGAGGAGGTGCTTGTGGAATTGACGCTCGTGCCGATCGATGCACCCGAGGTGGGGTTGATGAGAGGAGGCACGACCGAGGCGTCCCCTATGGACATGGTGACAGCTTGGACTTCATAGCCCAAGCTGCCAGCCTCCTCTGCCATTGGAGGGTTCGCTCCTGAGGGAGCGTCGGTGACGGAGGAGGTACCGTCGGCTCCTATCAGGCCAACACCGACGGTTGCAACGACTGACCCCTCGGTTGGGGCTGGGCCCTCTCGGTCCCTTGTCCAGCCGGGCAACAATCCGCTCGCGTGGGGAAGAGACCGGCTCCATTTGGCTAGGCGGCTGGACCCGAGCGACTCGGTGTTCACCCTCGACGACCTGGCGGAGGTGAAGGACTTGACAAGCGTGCGCTCAGGACTTGAGTTTGTAGTCCGTTCTCTGACCGACATGTTGGGGGTGTTGAAGGATGACGTCGCCCTGGCTGACCAGGTTTGTTGTGTCTTCACGTTTTCTACTTTTGAGCCCTGTTTATATAATTCTAACTTGATTTTTCGCAGTCCCTTGCGATGCGCAGCTAGGAGAAGTCCCTATTCCTCCGTCACGAAAGGGAGGTCAGGGGGCTTGCTGCCGAAGTGCCGCGGCTATAGGAGGAGGTGGCGAGCCTCCAAACCAAGGAACGGGAAGCCCGTCAACACGCTAATGAGTTCGAGGACAAGCTCAAGGCTATGATTGCCATGGCAGGGGAAGATGCCATGGAGCTTGGATGACTTCGCTCGGCACTCGACCTTGCCCATCAAGAGAGCGCCGATGCTCAGCGCGCGCTCAAAAATGAGCAGAAGTTGATGGAAGAAGCCAAGGGCCTAGACACTGCCTTGGCCAGGGATGTTGGCGTGCTCTAGAGGGAGAATATGGTCCTCGAGGAGCAAGTGAAAGGTGAGGCTCTGGTTACCTTTTTGCTTGATGTTTGCAGTCGGTTTTCTGATGCTCTTTGATGCTCAACTTGGGCAGTCCTACAGAGGCAACTCTCTGAGGTGCGGGGTCAACTCCAGTCGAAGAGCGATGACCACGACACCTTGCATGCTGCAATCGGCTTGATCCTCAACAACCTCAGGGTCACCCCGGCCGTTGAGACGAGCTCGCTCGCAGTCTGGGTTGCCTAGATCCCGGATCAGGCGACGCACTCGCAAGGGAGGCCCTATACACCGGCGTCCATCGTGTGTTTGCCATCACCCGCTCCCACTACATCAACATCGACCTGCTGGTGATCAGTGAGGGCTTTGTGCCTGGCTACATTAACACCAAGCTAGATGAAATTGAGAAGGAAGCGACTCCCCTGTGCTAGACCTGGCGGAGAAGGTCGGTGAAGAAATCTTGCCAAGGGGTGTTTAGTTAGATAGCTGAGTTTGGCGTTGGTCTTTTTGTAAAGACTTTTATTATGGCTGGAAACATTGTTTGGCCTTTCTATATATATATGTATGTATGTATGTATATATATAAAGTTTTTTGCGATCCGACCCTTGTTTTATGTTAAGGCATTAGAAACTTAAGTTGCGGGCGACTAAGTAATGATCACGCTGGTGATCAAGCGATGCTGTAGCCGTTGGGGCATAGGCTTTTTGCATTCCTACCAGTTTTACTCATCGTTAGTTTTTGGCAACTCTTATTTCTAGGTCTTGTCATAAAAAAGAAGGGTCGGATGGGAAAATGTTCCTGAGTATATGTACTCCTATATAAAGTTTGTTGCGACCCGACCCTTGTTTTATGTTAAGGCATTAGAAACTTAAGTTGCGAGCAACTAAGTAATGATCACGCTAGTGAGCAAGCGATGCCGTAGCCATCGGGGCATAGGCTTTTTGCATTCCAACCAGTTTTACTCATTGTTAGTTTTCAACAACTCTTATTTCTAAGTCTTGTCATAAAAAGGAAGGGTCAAATGGGAAAAATGTTTCTGAGTATATGTACTCCTATCAGTCCCCGAGTAAAACCCGATCCTAGGTAGTTGCCGGGGTCGGGTGTTACTGAAGACCGATCAGATCAGAAGCAAACCCGATAGGAGGTAACATTTTTTTGGTTTTTGTAGAAACATTACTTAGTTTGATAAGCATATTGGAAGCTTTGGAATGAAAAGACTAAGGGTAAAAGCGACGTAGCTGCTCGATGTTCTAGGCATTGACGATGGCTTTGCCATCATCAGTCTTGAGCTTGTAGGTGCCGGGTTGGAGTACTTCTGCGATGATGTACGATCCTTCCCACAGCGTCGAAAGCTTGTGGTGATTTTGGTTGCTCTGGATGCGGCGAAGGACTAAATCGCCTACACCAAAGGCGTGACCCTGCACACGTCGGCTATGGTACCGTCATAGCGCCTACTGGTATTTGGCCAAACGGAGCAAGGCGATGTCGTGTGCTTTGTTAAGCAGGTCCATAGCGTTTTCCATAGATGCTTCATTTTCCTGCTCATTGTAGGCCTTGACCCTTGGCGCTCTGTAGTCATGGTCGGTCGGGAGGTTGGCTTTAGAGCCATAGACCATGAAAAATGGCGTGTAACCGGTTGCTCGGCTGTTGGACGTCCTTAGGCTCTAGAGTACCGAGGGGAGCTCCATGACCCACCGTCAGCCAGCTTTGTTGAGCCAGTTGAAGACCTGGGCTTGAGGCCTTGGAGGACCATGCCGCTCACGCGCTCGACCTGCCCGTTCATGCTAGGATGCACTATGGCAGCCCAATCAACGTGGATGTGGAGGTCATCGTAGAACCAGAGGAATTTATTCCCTATGAACTATGTGCCGTTGTCAGTTATGATGTATTTTGGGACCCCGAATCGGTGGATGATGTTCGTGAAGAACAACACGGCCTACTCGGATTTGATCACGATGATCAGCCGAGCCTCTATCCACTTTGTAAACTTGTCCACGATGACAAGTAAGTGCGTATAGCCCCCAAGCGCCCTCTTGAGGGTCCCTACAAGGTCGAGCCCCTAGACCACGAACAGCCACGTGATGGGGATCGTCTAGAGCGCTTGGGACAGCAAGTGAGTTTGCCGAGCGTAGTACTGGCATCCTTTACAGGTGCGTACGACTTGCTCAGCATCGGCCACCACGGTTGGCTAGTAGAAACCTTGCTGGAATGAATTTCTGACCAAGGTTCTAGGTGCGGCATGATGTCGGCAGACCCCTCCATGGATGTCTTCTAGCAGGTCCTTCCCCAGCTCGGTGGGGATGCAACGCTGCGGGATTCTGGTGTGGCTGTGCTTGTAGAGCTCCGCTTTGATGACGATGAAGGACTTGGCGCGATGCGCGAGCCGTCAGACCTCTGTCTTATCGGTAGGGAGCACCTCATGGAGGAGGCAATTGAGATAAGGTGTTCTCCAGTCAGTCGGAGGGTCGGGCTCCGCCACTAGGTCTTTGATGAGTTCCTTGACCTCGGGGTCAGATGGAACTAAGGGTCGGTCAGCCCCCGAACCCAAAACTGGTGGCTTGTTCTTTGGTGCATTACGGTTCCTCGTATCGAGGCCCGAGGGCTTGTGCAGGTCGCTAGCGAAGATGTCAGTGGGGATCGGCTCTTGGCTCGATGCCATCTTTGCTAACATGTCGGCTGCTTCGTTGAGCCGTATCGGGATATGGTTGAGCTCAAGGCCATCGAACTTGTCCTCCAACTGTTGAACCTCATGACAATATGCAGCCATCTTAGCATTGTGGTAGCTTGACTCCTTCAAGACCTGGTTGATGACCAGTTGCAAGTCACCTCAGATGTCAAGCCACCGGACGCCCAACTCAATGGCGATGCGCAAGCCATTGATGACTGCCTCGTACTCAGCCACATTATTTGAAACCAGGAAGTGGATGCGAATTGCGTACCTCATGCACACCCCAAGGGGGGAAATGAAAAACTAGCCTGACCCTGGCTCCCTTCTTTATCAGGGATCCGTTGAAGTACCTCGTCCAGTACTCCTGATCGACGGCCGCCGGTGGCATCTGGATCTCGGTCCATTCGGCCACAAAGTCAACTAGTACCTGAGACTTGATGGCCGTTCGTGGGCATACGTGACACCCTGATCCATCAGCTCAAGCGCCCATTTCACGATTCTCCCCGTGGCCTCCCAGTTTTGGATAACCTCGCTGAGGGAAAAAGATGACATGACGGTCACCTGGTGTGAGTCGAAGTAGTGGCGCCGCTTCCTCTTGGTGATCAGGATGGCGTATAGGAGATTCTGGATCTAGGGGTAGCATGTCTTGGAGTTAGACAAGACTTCGCTAATGAAGTACACGGGGCGCTGTACCTTGAGGGTGTGTCCCTCTTCTCCCCGTTCTACAACCAAGGCGGCGCTGACCACCTGAGTCATAGCTGCGACGTAGAGTAGGAGCGGCTCTCCCTCAGCCGGTGGGACTAGAATTAGGGCCTTCGTCAGGAGCACTTTGAGCTTGTCAAGCGCCTCCTGAGCCTCAGGCATCCACATGAATTGGTCGGTTTTCTTCAGGAGCCGGTAAAGGGGGAGCCCCCGTTCACTGAGGCGCAAGATGAAGAGACTAAGCACTGTGAGGCACCCGGTTACCTTCTGAACTCCCTTCAGGTTCGAAATTGGGCCCATCTTCATGATGGCTGAGATTTTTACTGGGTTGGCTTCGATGCCACGCTCAGAGATGATGAATCCGAGCAGCATGCCCCTTGGGACCCTAAAGACACATTTCTCGGGGTTGAGCTTGATGCCATTCTCTCGGAGCTTCCTGAAGGTCTGCTCCAGGTCAGCCATGAGCTGGTCGGTCTGCTTGGACTTGACTATGATGTCATCCACATAAGCCTCCATGGTCCACCTGATGAGGTCTCCAAAGCATTTGGTCATGCAATGCTGGTACATAGCCCTGGCGTTCTTGAGTCCGAAAGGCATTGTAACATAGCAGAATGATCCGAACGGGGTGATGAAAGAGGTCGTGAGCTGGTCGGACTCTTTCATCATGATATGATGGTACCCGGAGTACGCATCAAGGAAGCATAGGGTTTCGCACCCTGAGGTCGAGTCAACTACCTGATCTATGCGTGGCAAAGGAAATGAATCCTTTGGGCATGCCTTATTGTGGCTTGTATAGTCAACACACATTCTCCATTTCCCACTTTTCTTTTTTACCAGAATAGGATTAGATAACCACTCTGGTTGGTATACTTCCTTGATGAAACCGGCTGCCAAGAGCTTAGCGATTTCCTCACCGATGAGCCTCCGCTTCTCCTCGTTGAAGTGGCATAGGCGTTGTTTGACTGACCTGGAACCCAGCCTAATCTTCAAGGCATGCTCGACGACTTCCCTTGTTCGAGGGTTTCCACGCAAAGATGTCTCGATTGGCGCGGAGGAAGTCGACGAGTGCGCCTTCCTACTTGGGGGTGAGGGTGTTGCCGATGTGCACCGTCTTGTCGGTGGAGTTGTCGGGGTCGATGAGGACCTCCTTGACGTTCTCCGTAGGCTCAAAGGATCTGGCCGCCCGCTTCGCGTCGGGTGCTCCTTCAGCGATGTGCTTCTCGATGGTGGTGAGCTCCTCGGAAGCGAGGGTTGCCGAAGCAAGCTCGTAGCTCTCGACCTTGCGCTCATAGGCCCTCTAGAAAGAAGTGCTGACGGTGATGACCTCACATGAGCCTGGCATCTTGAGCTTGAGGTAGGTGTAGTTGGGGGTGGCCATGAACTTCGCGTAGCATGGTTGTCCTAGGATGGTGTGGTAGGTTTTGTGGAACCCAACCACTTTGAATGTGAGGGTCTCCGCTCTATAGTTGGACAGAGACCCAAAGGTGACTGGCAGATTGATCTGCCCAAGTGGCATGGCCTGCTTTCTAGGCACGATGCCGTGGAAAGGCGCTTTGGTCGGCCAGATGCGTGCTCGGTCGATGCCCATGGCATCGAGCGTCTCGGCGTACATGATGTTGAGGCCGCTGCCTGCATCCATCAGTACCATGGTGAGCCACTTTGTGCTGACAATAGGGTCAACCACGAGCGGGTACCTACCTGGGTGTGTGACGCTATCCGAGTGGTCGGATCGGTGGAAGGTTATGGGAGACCGTGACCATTTAAGGAAAGCGGGCGTGGCGAGCTTGAGTTCGTAAACCTCTCAGCGCATGAGCTTTTGTTGTTGTTTGGAGCCGTATGCCTCCAGCCCATCAAAGATCATTAGGCAGCCATCCAGCAACGGAAAGCTACCGTCTTTCTCTCCATCGTCGTCGGTTTCTGCCTCAGGCTTCTTCTTTTGCTCCCATTTCTTGGAGCCACCAATGAAGAAGCGCTTCATGAGGGAGCAATCCTTGTACATGTGTTTGATGGGGAAGGCATGGTTTGGACATGGCCCCTCGAGTAGCTTGTCGAAGTGATCAGGGTGCCCTCGACTAGCGCTCGACTGGCTTTTCGCTTAGTGGCGGCCACGAGCGAGCCCCCGCGCTGTTTTCGGTTCTTCTTCCTATTCGAACGGTCGGAGGGGCCTTCGTCGGTGTCCTTGTTCCGCTTCCCCTTGCCTTTGGAGAGATAAAAAATTGCTCCAACCACCTCCTCACTGGAAGCGTGGCTAGTCGCGATGTCGATGAATTCCTTGGTAGTCCGTGGGCCCTTACATCCCAACTTATGGACCAGGGACTCGTAGGTGGTCCCTGATAGGAAGGCTCCGATGACATCGGCATTGATGACATTGGGCAGCTCATTGCACTGCCGGGAGAAGCATCGGATGTACTCGCAAAGAGTCTCTCCCGACTTCTGTCAGTAGTTCTTCAAGTCCTAGGGGTTCCCAGGGCACGTGTAAGTGCCCTGGAACTTCCCCATGAAGATTTGTTTCAGGTCCACCCAACTATGAACGCAGTTGGGCGGAAGGTGCTCCAGCCTTGTTCGCACCGAGTTGGCCAGGAACAGGGGTAGATTACGGATGACGAAGTCATCACTGACCGCACCATTGGCCCAACAGGTGAGTCGGTAGTCCTCGAGCCACAAGCTGGGGTTTGTTTCCCCAAAGTATTTTGGGATGTTAGTCGGTGGGCGGTATCGGGCTGGGAGCGTCGCCTTGAGGATATGCCAACCGAAGGCTGGGGCCCCGTTGGTTTAGGGTTATGACCGTCCTCCTCCTGGTCATGGTCATAGCGTCCGCCCGTCGGTGGTAACCACGGCTGGCCCCTCCTCCGCATCATCGCTGCGGTACGCCAGCCGCGAAGCGTCGAGGTGTCGCGCGACGCGTCACGGTTGCGGCCGAGATGCTCTGCACCGTAACCATGATGCATGGCTTGCCACCGTCGGCGGCACTGGTAGATCGATGCGTCCTTGTTGGGTCACACCGAGGGTGTGCCTTTGGCTGGTATCGAGCTCCCGTCCATTGAGCTCTTGGCCTACTATGCAACCCGCACGCTCGAGCGACATGTGAATCTCATGGTGGGCCCGTCGATCCTCGGGACGTCATAGGCATCGGAAGCCCCTAAGCAAGGCTGCCACACGGTGATGTTTTGGCTTGCTCGGGCAAAGTGCGTGGAGCGCTTGATCATCCTCGATGATCCGCCGGTTCACGTCATGGGCCATGGCGTGCGCACCCCCCATCTCCATGGCGCTCAATCTCATGATCGAGCTCCACGCATTCCTACTCGAGCGGAAGTTGTGCTTCCTCAAGCTCTAGGTGCCGGGCCTTTAGCCGCTCCACCCAGGGCGGGGTGGGGCCTCTGATCTCCCTCAACCTCGTCGTCGAGGTCATTCATCGGGTAGCCTCCTCATGGATGCTTTCGACGTGTCCCTCGGGGATACTGTCATGAAGCATTCATGAGAGGGGTGATGGCTCCCCTGCTGGAGAGTCGAGCCGAGAGGGCAACTCTGGCTCCTCTGCGAGGACGTCATGGAAAGACTTTGTGATGTGTTCGATCACCCCCATGAACTCATCGTTCGTGGGGGATGGAATCATTCATTGCGCCACAAGGTGGCCAACGGTCTTTGTGGCATTGAGGAGACCGAACGGGAGCACTATCGAGGCGCTTCAGATGAGGTATTTCAGGGAGAGCGGCTCTCCCCCGGTAAGCTGTGCCATGACATTGGCGAACGAGAAGGTGAGGTGGCGTAAGCCCTCCTAGGATGATTGGGGTCCTAGGAAGACGTCGAGCTGACACTCTAACCTCCTATAGTCGAAGTCGAGGAGCTGGCCGCTCTCGAGGGCGTGGGCCTCTGGTGCACGCAGCCGCAGCTCCTTGAGCGCCTCGGTGATCGTGTTGAGGCCAGCGGAGCGGAGGGGTTGAAAGATGACGGGCGCCCGTGCCAGCTCTCCCTCTGCCATGACGATGAAGTCTAGGTCCCCGAAGCGCACATGTGCGCCCGGGACCCAGCTGATGCCATGACTAGCCATCCGAGGCCTAGTGTTGATGTCGACGTGATGCACAAAGAGCCCCTACGGCATGCTAGCGCCGGTGTTTGGAACAGCCGACTAGTAAATTTGTAATATTGCGCGTCTGACTCGGATGGTGTGCTATAAGAGGACACAAGAATTATACTGGTTTGGGCCAAATATCCCTATGTCTAGTTTTGGGCTGCTCGTGTTACCAGCACTGAGTTTGTAGTAGGGGGTTACAAACTGGCAAGAGAGGGAGGAGCTCCCATGTCTCTGTGGTTTGATTGCTTGATGCTTCTCTTTGCTTGATCTATCGGTCAATCGATCTCGCTCTGAACGGTGCCCTGCCTTCCCTTTTATAGACCAAGGGGAGAGAACAGGATACCAGAGACCGAGAGAAGGGAAGAGGGAAAAAAGAAAGAGAAATAAGGCTCCCAGGGGTATGCCGTCCTCCTCTTCGCATGGGTCCCGCTAACCCTGTAGATCTTGGTGGCAGCGGCGTCACACCAGGGTCCTGCTGGCCGCTGTAGCATACGTGTGGGCATTGTGTGCCGTTCTTGTCTTTCATCCCATCCGAGCGGATGGAATGGTCAAAGGGTCCCCTGACAGAGGACACTGAGAAATTTGGTGGTGCATGATGGCGATCAAGCGATGCCGGTCGATTGACGTTGGACGGTGGTCAGGTAGGGAGTTGGCAGCACAGTGTTGGCCTATTGACGTAGTGGGCGACGTGAGTCTCCCAGCATGGCCCGATGCGACCGCTAGCCACATCAGGACGCGCCCAAGACATGCTCCCAGGCATGCACCTCCATGCCATAGTGGTTGAAGCGGTTCGGGTCCCACCCTAGAGCCATTGCTTTTGTCTGGTAGCAAATCCGACTCCCAAGGAATGGGCGAGGCGGAAATCTTTCCCAGGGGGCCGGGCGAGAGGGAATCCGACCCTCGGGGGTCAGACAAGGCGAAGCCCTCCCCATGGAACTAGACGAGTCAGAGCCCACCCCCTGGGGTCGGAGGAGTCACAGTCCACGCCTTGGGGTTGGACATGGCGGAAACCTTATCCTCAGAGTCGAACGAGGCGTGGCCCGGCCCCTGGGGGTCGAATGAGGCCGCAATTGCATCCTTAACCATCGGATGAGCCGACGTGATGCTCATTAATCCTTTAGCTCAGATACCTAGGTATAGATATCCGGCAATTGGACAGAAGGTATCTGAGGACCGTCTGGTCCTTGGCGATCCATGTCGCATACTCCGAGTTCACCACGGGAGGCTCCTTCTTGTCATCTCCTTAGGGCTTCTTGTCATCACCTTTGGGTGCAAGGAACTACTCTGGTGGTTTCACTGTAGGTTCAATGAACCCAGCAAGCTACACCCCTTCATCACGGAGAGGACCTGTGCCTTCCAGAGAATGTGGTTGTTGTGGGTGAGTTTCTCGCTCACCGGTAGGAGGAAAACACCGAGAGAGGAAGCAGCATGCGCTGTAGAGGAGGAAGCCAACACCATGAATATCCACTAGGAGACTGGCTCTAGATACCATGTGAAGATTGGTTGAACGAGATGCCTCTCCCTAGCACCTGGCTTCGTGTTAAATAGCATGGGGAACAACCCCCCAGCGGTGGCTTGTACAGGGGTTTAGGTTTACAACAGAATACACAAGAGATGTCTATCCTATACATCTTGAGCTACAATCTAGGAACTACCCAAGGAGCACACCAAGGTACACCGAACCTAGACATACACGGTAGAGAGGACACTGTTTAACAGGTTGGATACTGGATAGTAGTATTAGGCTAGTCTCGGTAGGAGTTTTATGTGAGTTTTATTTTCATTAAATAGGTTGCTAGATAGCCATTTTTATGACATGTCGCAGTGTATTTAAGAAGAGATCGAGAGAAGAAATGAGTTGCATCTAGATAAAACTATCATGGCATGATTACCAACTCTCTAGGAGTCTTCAAATTAAATGCATATGAAACCATAGAATGAAACTCTATTGAGAGTGAGTGTTTCATCCAAGTTCATTTCATTTCATATGACATGGCAATCTTGGAAATAACTCCGTGAAACTCCCCACTGAGATTGGCCTTAGTGTCTGCACGAAAACATGCAAAATCTTCTACCATAAATGTAAATGTGCTCGCATGCTTTATTATTATATTGAAATCTTCCAAGAAGTGATACAACTAAACTTCTCTCTCATTCCAAATTATAAGACATTTTAACTTTTCTCTATATACACACTTAAATATATACTATGTCTAGATACATAATAAAAACAAAGTATCTTGAAATGGAGGGAGTAAAATATTACTACTAGTACTAGAAGAAGAGGAGATACATTGCCAGCCGCGTTTATCAAATAAGGAAATTATTAAACTGCCAACTACCCAAGTGTCCAACCTAAAATACCGGGATACCCATTGTTTACACCAAAATTTGGTAAGCTTATCATGGAAAAGAAGAGAACGGCTGATAATGTAAAAAGCAAGAAAGTTTCCTAATTAAGGGACATTTATGAGCCAACCAGGAAATATTATTTAATAAATTTGAGAGAGACATGACGTCCAGGTGTATATCAGGATGAAAGAAACAAGGACATGTATCAAACAAGGAAGCTTCATCAGCAAGAATTCTGCATAAGAGAAATTAGAGTCCATATATCTTAATATTTCTTTTTGTTATCTAGTCGTGTTCGTTTAGGACTCTTATCAGGCTAGGGTATAAATATAAACTCCCGGCTATTATATCAAGGACATCTCTCAATCAATCAAAATAGTCTTTACCTTTTCGGCTTCACGCCAATCCTTAGGAGTAAAAGTAATGTAGATCTCGACGAGTTCTTCAACGAGCGGGGCTGCATCGATCCGATCAACCTCCGGCTTGTCTGTAAGTATCGTCATGGCTTATACTTTTGTTTGTAAGGCTGCATCAGTACGGCCGACCTCTTACGAGCTCTAGTATAAGTTAGTTATCAATCCTCAACTAGTTCAAGTACGGCTGCATTGGTTAAGTTCGACCTCCACTGCTCGAATTAGATTAAGGTCAAGTTATCGGCTTTACCTAAGGGTGGCATCCTTCGGGTAGATTTATTAAGTTACCGAGCTTGATGATGTTCTTTTTGTCATTAGTTTCAGCAATATCAAACTGCTCAATCGAGATCAATCTAGATCAGCCTCACATCCCTTTAGTCCATCGTTTATTTTGTCACATTGCGATGGTTCTTACTTTAAACGACAGATTATATTTTATCGGCCGTTCTACTTTGATCTTGATCGTGCATAGTACG
This sequence comes from Miscanthus lutarioriparius, assembly GCA_904845875.1. Classification (NCBI taxonomy): domain Eukaryota; kingdom Viridiplantae; phylum Streptophyta; class Magnoliopsida; order Poales; family Poaceae; genus Miscanthus; species Miscanthus lutarioriparius. Next base: position 43,778,938 of record CAJGYO010000019.1, read on the forward strand.
CGGCTAAGGCATATCTGATATTGAGAATGTTTACTAGCTAGTAGAATCTAGTCTATAGCTCGCTATTATGGCTGTAACGATTTGGTCGATCCGCATTGTTATCACTTTAGATCGGAGTATGCTAGTTGGTAGATTTGCTTTTGACCAGGTGTGACCTTGGCTATTTGCTATGCCTGCATCGGCTAAATAGCCAATTGCCCGTACTTTAATGCTTATAGTGTGTCTTCATGATTCTGTTAAATGTAAATAGATATGTTTACTTTAAAGGTTTGATCTGTTATCTTTATCATGGCTATCATCGATCCGGTTGAACCCCACTGTTAAGGATAACAGGTTAAATTTGATGAGTTTATAGGTCCGTCCATATTAAAGAGTCGATTGTTCGCATGCTGTAATCCCTTTTCTATCTGAATTGACTATTTTAGCCGATTCACCTGTGCTTTCACAGGTATGGCACGCTTTCATGAACCTGTTGAAGTAGGATTGGTTCTATGAATTTTCTGGTTCTAGATTACTATCATCATCATAGTTGCATCGATCCGATCGAACCTCACTGTTGGTTGTAATGAATCAGATCTAGACGGTTCGTAGGTCTGCTTATATTAAACCGTCAATTATTTGCGTGGTATATCCCTTGTTACCAAATTCATTGGCTTTATACCACGTATTTGATCAAATCTAATTTAGCCAGTGATGCATCTTTGACGCATACATGTTAATAGCTTAAGGGAAAGGATCATTAAAACTGTGTGCATTGTATTCGTTACTATAAAATCGACCATGACCCGCGAGCGTTACCGTCCTTAACAGTCGATTTCTTCTCGTATCGGCTATTTAGTTATTCTCCCGTTTGGCTGCTGTCGAAGCAACACACTGAAACTGTCTGGCCAAAATCGGCTTGTTCTGCCTTAAACTACTAATAAGACTTTCTCTCCTTGTCAATTGCAAGGTCAAATTGACTGGCACGCCTTCGGGATTCACAGGATCGGCTGGTCCTGTGTTGAAGCCAAGCGGATCTCTAGGCTTACTCTAAGCAGATCCTTTCGGCTTACTGTGTGTCAGACGCATCGACACGTTTTTGTGCCGACACCCATGTTGTGGACCACATTTCCATGTTATGTTCCTTCTGTTTTTTTTTCTGGAAAAGGTGTTCTGGTCTTTGTGGTTCTGGGACCCTAACTTAGATCCTTGCATGCATGTGCCCTCAGTCATGTCCATAGGGCTAAGTTTTACCTTCGCCTGAGTCCATGAAAGGCCGAGTGAGACGGACTATTGCTAAAACCAATGGAACGCCCTGTTAGTAATTTTGAATGGACAAATTTAATACCAACTTCCTCACGAAGCAAAAATGCTTAACTGCTCATGAATTCACCAAAACTTGCACTTCAAGAGGATCATAGACTTGTTGCCAAATTTAAGTGGCGGATTTCTTTACTTCTTTTTTGAGATCACACAGTCCCTACCCCTATAAAAGCAATTAAATTACTGGAATGATGAGTTCACCCAAACTTGCGCTTCAAGAGCATCGTAGGCTTGTTGGCAAATTTAAGTGTTGGATTGCTTTACTTTTTGTTGAGATCACATAGTCACTATCCCTAAGAGAGCCATTAAATTAAAGTGTCGGATTTTTTTTTGAGATCACACGGTCCCTACCTCTACGAGAGCCATTAAATTAGTAGAATAAATTCACCTAAACTTGCGCTTCAAGTGGATCGTAAACTTGTTGCCAAATTTAAGTGTTGGGTTTCTTTACTTTTATTTTGAGATCACACAGCCAGTGTCGGATTTCTTTACTTTTTTTAGATCACCCCTATGAGAGCCCATTAAATTACTAGAAGTGTCGGATTTTTTTACTTTTTTGAGATCACATAGATGGGTACCAAAGTATGCCATTATGCTACACCAAATTAGAGAAGAAGCAAATTCAGTTGTCTCCATGTATCGGCTCAGTTATTACGTAACTTTAGGGAGCAAGCCAGTATGTTCTGAATGGATTTTGGCATTAAAAGCAGGAGCCGATATTGTTGGAGTATTGGGCCATCCATTATGATAAATTAGATTGTTCAGCAAATTCGAACCACATGACACTGTCGTGGAAAGTCTCAAGGAGAAGGTTCAAGATGGGCTGCTGGAAGTAAACCACGAATTTATTACACAGCCATCTAATTTACGCCAAGCACAAGTTGTCACACTATTGGCTTGTCACAATCAGCCGATAGCAATAAAGAAGCAGATGTTGATTGCCTCAAATAGTCGATTATAATTATAGGCAGCTGTGCAGTCTGGACTCAGTGGATGATGCTACCTCCACGCCTGGGGTGAGAAAGGATGAGTAGCAGATTGGCAAAAGCATAAAGCTAATGGTTTGCTGGGAAAAGATGACCGAGATTCTCCTGTAGATATGTCAGATATTATAATAGCTGAATTTGATTCGAGTTCGGCTGGAGGGCAACGTGCTAACATGGAATTTGCAAGAAAACTATCTAACCAAAGGGGG